>JARUHQ010000006.1:6627500-7827500 GCA_029955515.1 Chrysomela aeneicollis
AAGGAAGGAAGGAAGGAAGGAAGGAAGGAAGGAAGGAAGGAAGGAAGGAAGGAAGGAAGGAAGGAAGGAAGATTAACATTCGATACATTGTTGTTATTCTGCAGTAGCTGAGTTTATGATAATACGTATCGATGAGGTTTGCGTAATGATTAAATTCACTTCACGTAATTTATTGTTAATAACGACTATTCATTTCAGCAATTGCCATTAAAGAAATCTATTTTTGTTGTATGGACTTTCAACACTTCATTTGATTAGAATGCCGACGATTTAATTAAAAAAGGTAATGAAATAAAGAAAAATGAAAGTGTACATGCTAGTCTGCATTCTTTTATAATAGTATACAATCATGAAGATAGAAACATTATAAAGTACCTAGTCGAAAGTTGGGACGAGCCCCCTGATAAATTAGCGAGTGCTAATTTTATCACAATTTATTCGACCTATGTAAGATGATTGTGTTCTTCTTGAGTTATTTTTAATAAGGCCTCCTTGCTGTCCATTCTAACCTTGGTCGCCCTGTATACATATCAACTCAGCTAGTGTCAAAAGACTCCGGATGAGGACATCAACTAGTCTTGGTCCGGCTCTGACATTGTCTTGTCCACTTTGCATGATCAGAGGCGATGAAAAAGAAAAATGAATCGAAATCTATCACTACATCGATCCTTCACACTTGGTTAGTTTCATGGAAGTGACACGGCAAAAATCAAACCTATACCCGTCTTATCTGCGTACCGAACACCTGCTGATGAGGAGATAAAAAATTGTGAGCCACTGAAGAAGCCTCTCCATCCATGTCGACTTTGATAATCATTATAACCAGGTATATAGGGTTATTCATTGTAAATTACTCACCTCCTTTCATCATAGTCATTGGTGACAGTAAAAAGATTTTTTCGAATACGAGATCATGAAGTATTAATGATAATTTGTTCCTTATTTAAAAATACTAGTTAAACTAAGTTAATATAGGTAAATATGAAAAGTTAAAATTATTAAAGTGACCTATGAAAATGACAACTTTTACTTATCGGACAAAACAGTAGTAATTCAATAATTTCAATTTTACAGTAGCTATGGTCCATATCAGTAACTAGGTTAGGCGGGAATTCTGAATTACGATGGGTCTTGAAAAATACGCATACAAATTTCTTTATGTTGAAATAGATTCCATGAATCTTTCTCAAGTTGCTAAAGTAAAAAGTTTACAGATAATGGACTGCAGAAATCATCTACAAACTACTGAAATCTTTCGAACACTGGATTTAATTTCATTTTAAGAATGTATTGAAGCTAGAAGCAGATTTTGGTGACATAAAAACACGCACTTATAATAAAGCCACCAAATATTTTGTGTCCCAATACTAACATTCACTTTTAGTAAGCGTGCATGTTTTCATCCCAAAGTTAAACCTTTATAAAACTACAATGTTGAAAAAATTTAATATGGATATCCCGCCTAACTAATATGGTCTATAACTATCATAGGGTTAGGTACATGAATTTTGTGCCTTTTGTCATTCTTATCCAACCATCACGAAATTCTGCGCAGTTGTCATGTGTGATTATGACACTTAGAACTTAATAATTGAATTGATAAACGGTAGATATTGAGGAAGATAAAGTTTTTACAATGGTGAATTCGATGACGAAAACTCCGATAAATTCAGCACTGAAAAAGCGTTCAACACACATTCCTGTACAGCGCCGAACAAGCCGAGTTGGGTAACAGCTCTGCGAACACCAATAGAGACGCCCTGTATATGGCACCGCCCAGCCACCGAGGTGCAATATAAAAATATTTATTTTCTGCCTAGCGAAGTGTAACAAACCGTTTCGAAAGAAGCTGCCTATACTGATTATAGAATAACAAAACGGCCTGCGCCTTATTTGGAAGAACGGACAAGTGATCGATTTGGTATATGGGCCTGGTGGTACTACTGATGGTACTGTAAGCTGCCGCTCTAGCAGGGCAAAAAAATAATCGAGCAGTTTGTTTTTTGTTTCAGGACATTGGGGAATATTTAATTGGTACTTGGTGTCTCGGCATTAGGAATGCCAAAGTGGTGTATGGAACTCTGTGCAATTTGTTCCACATACAACAAATTGGCTTGAAATTAATGTGACCATACTCGGCTGGTACGGTGTCCATAGGTGGTGCTTGAGCTGAATGCACTTCAGTGATGATTCGATGTTTTCATTTATATTATCACAAAATCGAATTATTTTCTGAATTTTTTTGGGGTCACAAAATTTTTTCAAGGAGGGATTAGGGATCATGTTATACTATTAACTGGCAGCTTCAACAGTTTTGATCATCACATTATCCACATAGGAGCAATCTGGGAGCGATGCAAGATGCGAATTTATATAATCCAATATCGCAATTTATCGTCGATTAATATAACTGATTGCACACCGAATAAAAATCTTCATTATAGTCTTATGGACTTTCAAAATATTAATTTCATTGTTATTGGCATATTCTTAACTGGTCATAACTTTGAATAATATCAAATATGTCAAAAATCTTCAATTATTTTAATATTTTTCATTGGGATTCGTTCATTACATCATTGGTATTGAAAGGTACTTTGGTGAATTTTGAATAAAAATTGAGGTACTGCAGTCTTCAATTGTAAAAAGGTACCTTGTTGAATCTCTTTGAAATAATTCCAGAAGAAAAAATATATCGTATCAGATATGATGTTAAAAAAATAATTGCACATTCTACATAATTTTGAAAAGCGGTCAAATATTTCGCCTTTTTTCATCATTCTGTTCTTCAGACCCTTCATGTAACAACGACTTGTCATAATTGTATCAGGAATATTGGATATTGAGTTGTGAACACCAAACTGAGAGTGTCTACCGAAGTAACTGTCCACTCAACTTCACAAATTTCACTGACACATTTTTATCATAGCTTTCACACTTTCGCTAATAACATAATTACTAGTTTATTGATGACAATTTCGATATTCTTTCACAGAAATCACATCAACTTGTCATTAAACCCAACCAAATGTCTCTCTTGATGATCAATTAGAGGCCCAGCGGCCCAGGAATCCGAGACTTCGTACCAAGTCTATCAGGTTCCTGGCCCCTTCCATCAGGATCTTCAGCCTCTTTTATTCGGAAAACAAATGTTCTGCAAAGAGATAACTGTGGGTAACTTATCTCTGGTTCTGCAGATTCAGCTAAGTTATCGTAGTAGCGGCATCTATCACTCTCTGATTTGCCCATCTTCTTGAGGTGATACCTCAGAGGACACAGTCCTCTGAGGACTTCCTTCACCGGTTTTGAATATTTCTTATCCAATTCTAGAAGCTGCTTAGCGATAGGCTCACTAGCCTTTCCGCTTGACTTTGTCTCGGCTGTTTATTTCAGTGGGATTTTATTTCCCAGCGTCTAAACTCTTGTTTCAAGTGGGCCTTGGAGAGTCCACAGAAGGGTTCTGGGCCGGGATATTGTGTGTTTGCCCCTTCTCTCACAAGGCAGCCTTCTTTCTCGTTGTTTCTAACTCCCTGCGGCCTTGCCACCACATCAAAGTGAAGACATAGAATAAGGTAGAATATTCCGATCTGAACATTTTGTTCGTCTGACAATTGTCGTTCTAAATGGAAACCTAGTAGGCTAGAACTATAACTGTTCACTCAAGTCCCAAAAGTCTGCCAAGTTGAGGTAGATGAGCTACTTTATAGAAGTCGTTAGATGCTCATTTGTTTCAGTTATTTCTCTGTCAGCGACCCGTTTTTAGGTTGAAGTTATGTTCTTCTTTTCCCCCTAACTTTAGCACGTATATTATTATAGATCTAACATAATGTAACATATTTTAGTTTTATACATGTTTTTACTCAAGTAGGTCGATACCAGTCCTTAGGAACAATAATAAGGCATTCAAAGAAGAATTCAAAGTCCAAACGAAAGTTTCGTAAATACACCATTTGCCATCTTGACAAAACTAAATTCGTCATTCTTTCAACTAAAAGAGCATACACGCTTACAATTACTTATTTTCAACACTTTTTAGCGAAAAAATTTAATATAATTTGAAAATTTTTTGAAAGAGAAAAATAGTCTATCCAATTAAAAATATCAAACATAGTTTGAGATGAATGTCTGGTAGACTACGAGCAGAAAACAACTACTTTCCTGGTAAATACCACGCAGAACATTGAATTATATCTGCTCGTAGTCCATGCAACGATTCACACTGTGAATGCAGATGAGGGCCAATAAGCCCGAAACCGGTCTGTAGGTTGTTAGGCGTGCCTGTCTCGATGTGAATTTGTCACGTCTTAGGAAGAAAGAAACATTTGCGATCTGCATTCACAGTGTGAATCGTTGCATGGACTACGAGCAGATATAATTCAATGTTCTGCGTGGTATTTACCAGGAAAGTAGTTGTTTTCTGCTCGTAGTCTACCAGACATTCATCTCAAACTATGTTTGATATTTTTAATTGGATAGACTATTTTTCTCTTTCAAAAAATTTTTATTGTCCAATTTATGGCTAATCCATTTTTTCATAATTTGAAAACATGCACCGTTCTTCAAAAACACGAGACTTTGATCTGTCAACTTGACACTGTCAGCTCCCGTCTTGCTCGGTTCTCGATGGGTTTGGTGAATTTTTTTGAATATTTTCAAATATACTAGTTTATTCTGCTGAAAAATTTTCGACATTTCAACGATTCAATATACCTATTTCAAAATGTCACGTTTTTCATGAATCAAGTATACCAAAGAATACTGTTACAGTATACTAATACAGTAAGAAATTCGTATGGAAAGTGTTTTTGGGCTATTGCAATGTTAAGTATGAATCAGCAACAATTTTCTATCCGAATAATCGAAGGTTGAATTGATAAAATGTTCAAAGAAAAAATTACGCCATTGTTTGTTCTACTAGGTGTTCATTTAGATCGAAAATGGTCTGACTCTGGTATATTTTATACCATTACCCAGAATTAAGATCTGGTTGGGAAAAAAAGAACAGATAATTGCTATGATGGCATGTATCAGGATATCCTTAACTGTTCAGCATCAATGATTCGTGAAACAACTTGTCACTGTCCACGCCATTACCGAAGATGATAATCATTTTGAGACGATTTCCTCTTCCGAAAATTATCCATTAGGAGATAACAATAATGAGGATAATAATAATGGTATATGAGAACATGCCAAGTGTGCTAGCAATCACTGGCTCGCTTCGTACGTTCGCCATATGTCAGATTGAATTATCTGAACTAACTGTGAATACTTCCCAACACCTCTTCTTCGATCATTAGACACGTCACGTGGTGATTGGAATTTTTTCATTACAGGTTGCGCGTATGTTTTTCCCACAGAGCTATCATTCAGTCAGTTCACAAATTCGAAAAGCTCAGAATAAAAAGTTTACGGAAAATAGAAAGTATATCCGATCCAAGAAGATGATTATTTTTTTCATTCAGACACTTCGAACAGTTCAATGAGTTTTTCACTTGATATTTGAATTTCCCTTTCAAATCATGGAAAATGTTCATTGATATTTATAATTATATCATATTCTCAACATTATCATGCTGTTTATGAACACTGCCTAATTCACTTTTGAGAACGACATTACCAAATTTCACTTATGATGGAAATAACCCCGACACTTTCTTTCAAAGAAAATTTTTTGCTCAAGTAGAAATCCAATAAAATCAGTTAATTTGTGGTCATCTGATCAAACACAATCAATCAAAACAAAATTATACTGAAAATTTCATAAATTTGTTTTCAACCAATTAGAAGGCTCACTCAGAATAAAATATGGGTAGAAATGTGATATTAGATGTTATGATTGAAAACGGATTACTGTTTTCAATGTTCCTGAAATATTAGTAATAAACATCAGTTACTATCTACAGTATCTACGCAGAATAGGTCGTATAGGGTTTTCATCTTCTCATTATATTAACAGCAACTCCAATTTATGAAATTTTCCTACGGAATCTCCCACGCAGCAGTCTTACAACAAAAACATTCGTGACCTTGAAAAAAAATATCGGTAATAATGGGGTTGTACACTTTTTTTCAAAAATTATATATGTGAAACGCGGGCCTCCAGAGAATATGTCGATATTTTTTTCAAATTTTTATTTTCAAGGGTTTTTCCAAAATCTACATTCAAAAAACGAAAATTCTCCATCCTTTTCTAAAAATGTGACGTCACCTGGTAGGTTGGTTTAGGTTCTGTGCCAATAATCGAAGTGGAAGAAGAATTGACATCTTTCACATCTTTGACATATATGTCGGAAGTTGAGGCGATCTGAAGAATTCGAAAAAGTTCCATGGTACATGGTTCCATTGGTACAATTTTTTCTACAACGAGAACATTTTTTTTTTCGATTCCTATTTTTTCGATTGAAGAAACGTATTCTATGGAAGAAAATAAGCAGATTGGTGTGATCGAAGTTAAAAACTGGTCCATCCGTTCGGAAGTAACGACGATTTGAAGAATTGGAAAAAAAAATCCGATTTTGGTTTTTTCGTTTGGAGATATGGATTTTATGGAAAAAAACAAGCAGATTGGTATGAGCGAAGTTGAAAATTGGTCCATCTCTTCGGAAGTTGAGGCGATCTGAAGAACTCGAAAAAGTTCCCTTTGCTACAATTTTTTCTATAACGAGAACATTTTTTTTTTCGTTTTCGATTTCTTTGATTGGAGCAATGGATTCCATGGTAAAAAACAAGCAGATTGGTATTAGCGAAGTTAAAAATTGGTCCATCCGTTCGGAAGTTACGATTTGAAGAATTCGAAAAAAAAATCCGATTTTGGTTTTTTCGATTGGAGAAATGGATTTTATGGAAAAAAAAACAAGCAGATTGGTATGAGCGAAGTTGAAAATTGGTCCATCTCTTCGGAAGTTAAGGCGATATGAAGAATTTGAAAAAA
Organism: Chrysomela aeneicollis; assembly: GCA_029955515.1. Lineage (NCBI taxonomy): Eukaryota > Metazoa > Arthropoda > Insecta > Coleoptera > Chrysomelidae > Chrysomela > Chrysomela aeneicollis. The sequence continues at coordinate 6,634,435 of JARUHQ010000006.1, forward strand.
AAAATTTCCGATTTTGGTTTTTTCGATTGGAGAAATGGATTTTATGGAAAAAAACAAGCAGATTGGTATAAGCTACGTTGAAAATTGGTTCATCTCTTCGGAAGTTAAGGCAATCTGAAGAATTCGAAAAAGTTCCATGGGTACCCCCTTTGCTACAATTTTTTCTATGACAAGAACTTTTTTTTTTCGATTTCGATTCGATTGGAGAAATGGATTTTATGGAAAAAAACAAGCAAATTGGTATTAGCGAAGTTAAAAATTGGTCCATCCGTTCGGAAGTTACGACGATTTGAAGAATTCGAAGAAAAATGTTTCTGATTTTGGTTTTTTCGATTGGAGAAATGGATTTTATGGAAAAAAACAAGCAGATTGGTATGAGCGAAGTTGAAAATTGGTCCATCCGTTCGGAAGTTAAGGCGATATGAAGAATTCGAAAAAAAATTCCGATTATGGTTTCTTCGATTGGAGAAATGGATTTAATGGAAAAAAACAAGCAGATTGGTATGAGCTAAGTTGAAAATTGGTCCATCCGTTCGGAAGTTAAGGCGATCTGAAGAATTCGAAAAGTTCCATGGGTACCCCCTTTGCTACAATTTTTTCTATAACAAGAACATTTTTTTTCGATTTCGATCTCTCCTATTGGAGAAATGGATTCCATGGATAGAAACAAGCAGATTGGTATGAGTGAAGTTGAAAATTGGTCCATCCGTTCGGAAGTTAAGGCGATATGAAGAATTCGAAAAAAAAATTCCGATTATGGTTTCTTCGATTGGAGAAATGGATTTTATGAAAAAAACAAGCATATTGGTATGAGCTAAGTTGAAAATTGGTCCATCTCTTCGGAAGTTAAGGCGATCTGAAGAATTCGAAAAAAAAAATCCGATTATGGTTTCTTCGATTGGAGAAATGGATTTTATGGAAAAAAACAAGCAGATTGGTATGAGCTAAGTTAAAAATTGGTCCATCTCTTCGGAAGTTAAGGCAATATGAAGAATTCGAAAAAAAAAATTCCGATTATGGTTTCTTCGATTGGAGAAATGGATTTTATGGAAAAAAACAAGCAGATTGGTATGAGCTAAGTTGAAAAATTGGTCCATCCGTTCGGAAGTTAAGGCGATCTGAAGAATTCGAAAAAGTTCCATGGGTACCTCCTTTGCTAAAATTTTTTCTATAACAAGAACATTTTTTTTTCAATTTCGATTCGATTGGAGAAATGGATTTTATGAAAAAAAAACAAGCAAATTGGTATTAGCGAAGTTAAAAATTGGTCCTTCCGTTCGGAAGTTACGACGATTTGAAGAATTCGAAGAAAATTTTTTCTGATTTTGGTTTTTTCGATTGGAGAAATGGATTTTATGGAAAAAAACAAGCAGATTGGTATGAGCGAAGTTGAGAATTGGTCCATCCGTTCGGGAATTAAGGCGATCTGAAGAATTCGAAAAAGTTCCATGGGTACCCCCTTTGCTACATTTTTTTCTATAACGAGGACAATTTTTTTTGATTTCGATCTCTCCTATTGGAGAAATGGATTCCATGGATAAAAACAAGCAAATTGGTATTAGCGAAGTTGAAAATTTGTCCATCCGTTATTGGAAGTTACGACGATTTGAAGAATTCGAAAAAAAAATTTTCGATTTTGTTTTTTTCGATTGAAGAAATGGATTTTATGGAAAAAAACAAGCAGATTGGTATGAGTGAAGTTGAAAATTGTTCCATCTCTTCGGAAGTTAAGGCGATCTGAAGAATTCGAAAAAAAAATTTCCGATTTTGGTTTCTTCGATTGGAGAAATTGATTTTATGGAAAAAAACAAGCAGATTGGTATGAGTGAAGTTGAAAATTGGTCCATCTCTTCGAAAGTTAAGGCGATCTGAAGAATTCGAAAAAGTTCCATGGGTACCCCCTTAGCTACAATTTTTTCTAAAACGAGTAGGTACATTTTTTTTCTTCAATTTCGATGTCTTCGATTCACAATACAAATTTTGTGTGGGAAGCGTTCATGGACTTTTGTGATGTAAGAAAATATGAATTAGATGGAAATCGGACAGTGGAAGAATTGGCGTCGATTTTAAAGGATTGGGCTGTGAATATGAGAAGAAAAGATGGTATAGAGTTCAAAGAAACTACTGTCGAAACCATATGGAACCTAAGAAATAAGCTTCTACAAGAAAAATATAACAAGGAAATGAAAGTTATAATTGATAAAAGCGTTGTATTTCAACAAGCGCGAGCTGCCCGCGATGCTATACGTAGAAAACTAAAATCATATCCCTGCAAAAGGAAACGAAGTTCAGCGGCAAGATAACAAAAAAAAAAAAATTGTGGGATGAAAACACCCCTGAAAAGCTGCAACGGAAATTCTATCACAAAGCTGCCGTAGAATGAGCTTGGTGAGGTGGGGAAGCTGCCGCTTGTTTGATTGACATTTTTCGTATTGAAACAAATACCGATGGTTCTGTAATAAATCGAGATGAATATAACCCTATATTCAGCAAGACAAGGTGGTTCAAGAATGTGTACCGACAGAAAATTTTTAGTGGGAAACAACGACAGCAACGTAAGTCCTGTCAGATTTTTTAAGAAAAAAGTGGCGCAAATATCATTCCTGAGAACAAATCGGTTATTGAAAGCTGAAAATGATCATTGGTATAATAATATGCCATTTGAAAGAATATGATTCAAAATTGGACAAAAACATCTGCCGAGGCGATTGGCTTGAGAATCAAGGAAAAAAATAAATAACTAATCACTCCAATAGATCGACCGCGGTCAGTCGGTTTGCCAAAAGTGGTATACAAGAGCTTATAAAAATTACGGGGCATAACAATCCCAACTCAATGAAACCCTACTTGAATTTTGACGAAGAACATCATAATAAAATTATCAACAGCATGCGTAGTGGAAATAGTTCAGTTATAGAAACTAACACGTTTGGATCTTCATTAAGTTTTTCTAATTGTTCTTTTGATAATTGCACATTTAAATAAATTGTTTCTGCTCTGTATTTATTTCCATAATCAGCAAAAAAATTTCCAACAACTATCTCAATGAAAAATGGAAAAGCCGAACTAGACAACAATTTTTGAAAGAGAATTTCGAACTATGTTTGATATTTTGAATTGGATAGACTTTTTTCACTTTCAAAAACTCTCTCAAGCTTTTTGCTTATAGGGAACAGACCTCTGCCTACGGCGTCGGTCTGTTTCGTTTAATTTTGAATTTATTATTCATTAATATTTTCTTTGTTTGCAGAATGGAAATATGATCTCTCCTGATGGTAAATCTCTTCAATAATTCGAACTAACCATGAAAAGTTAGGTAATTGCCGAACGCTCGGTGGGTGTTATTGTAATGCGAATGTCTGATGATGTGAAACAGATTGTGATCCTGATTTCCTGATAGATCGAATTGCTCCGCTGTCACGAAGTTGTGACAGAATGACTGAGCTGAATTCGTTTTTTTTTTTCATCAGATTCGAGCGTACAATATGAATATTGATGACAGCTAATGAAGGCTGACACAAGGCGCTATTTGTTGTGACATTCATTTCAAATGTCCTTATTGTTACGAAATTATACTGGGTATTTCTGAATTCCATGAAAGTGTTTCAGTTAGTTTAGATAAAAAGACGATTAAATTAGAAAATTTAAACCACTTCAACATGCTGTTTTGAAAACTGGAAGAAAGATATTCAAAACTGACGATTTTGTCTTAATTTATTTTCGCAGTTATAATTCGGAATAAACGGTTGATATTTTGTTTACTTGGGTAATTGACCGGGTTAAATGAGTTGGGACTATCATGGGACTATCTAAAGTGGTCTAAAGGTGAGTTCTCAATGCAGCGTTTTTACTTCTAGCGTCGCGCGTCATGCACTCTGATTGGTGAATCGGAATTCAAAATTGCTGTGCTGCTTTTTGTTTGTTTGATGTGGTTTTGAGTGTGGTTATATGGGACAGAATAAATAAATGATGTTTAGGCGATAATAAAACAAAAGCGAATAAAATTATTAGTCTATTTTCTACGAAAACGTAGAAAACAAGGTAAAATACGATCATGCTGGGTTATATACTGCATAATCCACAATAGTACTTCAATTATTTGAAAATCTCAATAAGATGATTCAAGATAACAGCAATCATTTCACTCACTCTCAAGATATCCTCATGCTCTTGTTCCTCCATTTCAGTTGAATAAATAACCAAACCATTGCCAGCAGCGAGTTAGCGACGCAAGAAAGTTGAAAATATTAAACTTTTTCGCTTCAATATTATCTAAATTCCGCTTCACCAATCAGAGTGCATGACGCGCGACGCGAGAAGCAAAAACGCTACATTGGGAACACACCTTAACTTCACCATATTGGTTTCTTTAGGCGGATTTCCACCAAACGGACAAAACCGCAACAATACAGCAACTGTGTTGGTTTCGACAAAACAAAAACTTTTGTTGCCAAAATAAGAAACATTTTGAAGACTTTGTGTCGCGTGTTCGTGTTTTCGTCCACAAAAAAAAATTCCCGTCGCTAGGCGGAAAGATCAAAAGGTTTCCGTGTTTTGTCTCTGTTTTTGTAAACAGAGTTCGCTATGTGGAAACGACTGGCGACAACAGTTCACTATTTTGTTCTAGTATTGGTATGTGACTTTGATGGCATGATGAAAACTGTTCGTTTTGTGGAAACGACAGAAAAAATGTTCAAAACAAAACACGCGTCAGATTTTTGTTTGTTTGGGTAGAATTCGAGTTTCGAGTTTGTTTTCGAAACCAACACAAGTTTTTGTTTCTGTTTTTGAAACTGAAACTAGTCGCAAGCGAGTCCGTTTATTGGAAATCCGTCTTTATACCATCGAATGGAGTTTGAAAATGCTCTTCACATTATCAATCATGGTAGGCCATGAAACGTAATATTTGACAAGCAGATCTTTTCGAATTCAAAAAATCCAATTTTGTATTAAGTGCAAATTTTTTTTATTTTCAAAAATTGTAGCAGAACGCTTTCGACTGTCAAGTCATCATCAGTGCGTACCTGCAAGTAAGTATGATCTTATGAAAAAATTGAAACAAATTATCAATGTAGATATAAAGAGAAAAAAGTTTGAAAACATTTTTTTGTATGTAAGGCAAATCGGTACTTATTCGTCACGTATTACAAGATTTTCCATAGAAAGACATTGTACATTAACATTGATTTCACATTAAAAAGAATAAAAATTAAAATAAGGCCTTCCCAACATTAGGACAAACCGCTAAAATTCAAATTTCAACGAGCGAAGTGAGGATGAAGGTGAAACAGCAAAGATGCTTAGCTTGGCTAGATTTATATGTCAGAGGTCGAATTTGTGTCAGATTGACTGGTTCTCAGAATAATGGGTGTCCTGTGAATATTGGCATAAGATACAAGGTAGCAACAGTAAATCATCATTGAGAAATTTCGAAAAGTATGAAATACTATTTCGAGATGATTATTTTAATCTTCTGCGAAGAGGAATATATAAACTGTTCAAGTTTACTTGTGAGTTCAGACAGTGCTCATTGTGTAGCAGTTCTTCTTCAATGTGTAGATCTTCTAGAAAATCTAATCGGTTATAATTCGTATAAGTTTGCATTATTTGTTAAAGTTGATTTTTCAAGATAGTGAAAAGTGGTTTCTTTCTACTGTCTACAGGAGTTGATTTACCTAAAAAAAAAACTAAATTTTTATGCTCGGGGCGGCATCAAAGCATTGAAATCATAAAATAGATGAAACATAACTGTTCTCACATCTAATTTTACGACCCAACCTACTGGCAATTCCAATGGCAACACATATATCTATTTTATGATTTTTTGTATGGCAATAATTTACTGTCCAGCATAAATAATATCTCGAAGAGCCGTTTTATGGCTATTTCAGCTTCTAGTAGATGAATCTAAGATCGGAAAAAATGTCAGGCAGACGGATGTGTTCCGAGCTAATGCGTTTTTAAATATATCAAAAAACCCGCCTAATGGCACATAATTTAGTAAGTACTTACTACCGACATGAAAAAATCAAGATGATTACTTTGCTCGTAAGTTCGCTGTTTGATGATATAAATACTGGTACAAACAAATTTTATAGGCGATATACCGTATGATAGTTATTCTTGTAACAAGGCTTATAAGTATATATTTTATAGCTCGTTAACAAAGTTTGTAGACCGAGGCCCATATATAGGGTTACTAAATGTTAAAATGCGAAGCGACAATTTGAGTTCCTATAGAGAGCAAACAATTGAAATGAAATTATTTAAGAGAATATCTAAAAAATCATTGAATATGTTTTCAATGTATTGGATTTTTTCCCAATACATACATCGATTTTTCTTTTCAAAATAATCTATGATTCTGCGATACGTTCAACTTTTTACCGATTTATTGTTTTGTTGAAACATTCAATAATTTTGCGATATTGGATTCCGAAACTGGTGCCATATTGAAACGAAAGATTCCCCTGGAAGAAAAAAAAAGGACAGCAACAATGTTACATTATACTCATTATAGTGATTTCGTGTAGGGGTTAATTTGGATCTCCATTTGAACCTTTCAATCAAATCCACTAATTTCTAAAGAGAGTATAGAATTACAGTCTTCGCGGGAGATCTATAATCAATTTTTGAGTCTTATGGAGGTTCAATTCTCAGATAAAACTACGCTTTCTAAAAATTAATGTTAGCATGGAGACATCAAATATTGGGTGCCTTCATCAGTAGTGCAAATTTTGATGTCCATTCTACAACGAAATCTGCTCCTATTTACAGTGTCCGCCAAAAAGTTGGCTACACCTATAGTGACAAGAATAAATCCTCCCGCAAAATGTCTATTCCACAAATATTTGATTAGTTTAGACACAACCTTATGTGACTCAGGTTATCAAAGCTGTTTTCAGATTAAACAATAATGTATAATGTTTCTCATTAAGGGTAGAGGCATAACAATTGTATTTTTGATTATTTTCTTCAATCTGCTTCAAAATTGGATTCCAAGCACATTTTTACGAACAATTTTTTGTCAATTTGACCCATTTTCTGGCACTAGTTACAACTTTTTTAAATTCCCGCCAAATCTGAGGTCACGTGATATAAGTCGTAACGGATTTTTCAGTTGTCAGACATGTAGAAACCGCCATTAAAGTTTTTCAGAAAAGTTAATTTTAGTAGGTAGTATATGTACTGCAATGTCCGATTGAGGTTATGACACGAGTTATGACATGTTATGATGAATATTAAAGCATAAGAACACTAAAATAATGTAGAACAATACAAGTTTTTAGTAATTGAGGGTTACAAACCACAAAACATGTTTCGATATACTATATGGTAGAGTTTAACACTCCACTTTAGTGAAAATCTTGCAATGTTTTACGTAATTTTTGTGTTCAATTATGAAATATTATTAATTGTAATTTTATGTTTTATGAATTGAATCGAATCGAATTGAGTTGAGTTGAATTGAATTGATAACAATATTATGGTTAGTATAACAAAAAGAAATTGTTATGGTAACAAGATCATATGGTTGTGCCTATACTAACAAATACTTTTGTTACGATTACAATAATTTTTTTCTGTGTGGATGACGAATCACCAAGAAAAAAGTGAAAGCCAGCATGAAGAACGAAACTAATGAAACCCATCAACCCATTGTTGATGGGTTTTATTAGTACCTATTCAGTTTTCTATACTTTCGAACCAAAATATACAGTGTGCCCAAGATAAGGATGAACAGCATGGGGATCTCGGTAACCGTAAGACTTACTCAGTAGGTCAAAGATGCAAAATTATGCGCAATTATTAAGGAGCCGATAAATATTGAGAAAGCTCAAAAATGTTGTTTACTTCCGGAGATAATCGAAAAAATGAAAACGAAATTTGTCAGTTTGGTTTTTATTGTTTTCTGAAGTTATTTGAAAAGTTTTGACAAAAACCTAAGGCTCTTTCCAATTGCCACTTTTTCAGCTCCACAAAATGGCGTTCACAAAGTCTCCGTACAACGTTTCGTTTCGCAGAAACCATCATCCACTTCATCATCATAACCTCACTAACATTATGGTCTATTCCGAGAGAATGTTATACGAAGATTCACAACCAAATAGAGAGATGCTCGCCTAGAAGAACCATCCAACTTGGTGGGAAGTATCACATAGCGTGCCAGCGTTACCCTTCACGTTGGCATGAATCGCCGAAGCTGTTTATCAAAAATGACAAATTTAATGGGAGGCGTAAAACTCGCGGTCACGTTTTCTCCTCATCTGGCAAACGCTAATGCTAATGCATCAAGACGCAAAAATCGAAGTTACCATTCGGTTTGACCAGTTATTAGAGATGAGTTTGCGTAGAGAAGAACTGAACACGGTGTTTTTGAAAGAGAAAATAGTCAATCCAATTGAAATATCCAACATAGTTTGAAATTAATGTCTGGTAAATACCACGCAGGACATTGAATTATATCTGCTCGTAGTCCATGCAACGATTCACACTGTGAATGCAGATCGCAAATGTTTCCTTCTTCCTAAGACCTGACGAATTCACATCGGGACAGGCACCAGTATTGTTCCAGGATCGTTTTTTTTTCGTGCGTAATTTGTCAGTTGAAAAGTGCACTTCAGATGCCAATAGTGCACATTTTTTGTAATAGATTTATAGTACTATTTCAGGAACTTTCCACGCATGCGCAGGGAAATTTACAGTGATGACAGTAATGACAAATGACAGATAGTTTATCATCCTTGATGACAGATGACAGACTGCTTGAGGAAGGATATTATTTTATAAATTTATTTTGTCAATCATAGAAATAGGTATGATTTATGATTTGCTAAAAATGTATACTGATTCACTGTATTTCAATAATCATGCAATATAAAGCAAATTCAAACAGAACTCAACAAGCAACTGGATTTACACAATCATATTCGAGAGCATATTGAAACAAATATCGATCTTTTTCAGAATTTATGGTTTGTAGAAATTTCACATTTTATTACGCCATTCTAGTGACTCCTTATATAAACAAGATCAATGTAGAATTTGGTAGAATCCTTGGAGTCTTGAAGAATAGAGATAAAAAATCTTATAGGAGTTGAAATTCACAACAAAACTGTCAAGTGTCAATGGTCATCAAGCCACAGAACTAAAACCGTGTTTAAGTTCTGTGCATCAAGCTGACATCAGTGACATCCGACAATCGAAATTTTTTGAATTTTTTCCACTTCTCAGTTCTCATCAATGACATTCAACCAATATTATTAATAGATAATAGATCATTGCATTCAACAGATTTTAAGCAATATTTGGAAACCATTGTAGCAAATTTCAATAAAAATGAAAAGGTGCACTTTTTGAAGGAAATAAGGAAAGTGGTGCCGCAGGGCGCACTTAGTTGAAAAAGGGCGTCAAAGTGCACAATCGTGCAGCCAGGAACAACACTGACAGGCACGTTTGACAACCTACATACCGGTTTTGGGCTTATTGGCCCCCATCAGTGCAGGGTAGTTATCCGAGTAGAGACCGTGAGATCTCCACTCGAAGCGTTGCCTGTCCCAATGCATTTTCGTCGCGTCTATTTGACCGCACTGATCCGCGTTCCAAGAGACAATTGGAAGTGGCGACACCATGCGGCAGAAGGAAGAAACACTCCAGAAACAAATCTTCCGAGTTACAGAACTTGGAAGTGGCTGAGAGCTCGACTAAGCTGATGAATGAAAAATGGAATAGCCATGAATTGGACACAAATTATTTGTCACGTCTTGGGAAGAAACATTTGCGATCTGCATTCACAGTGTGAATTGTTGCATGGACTACGAGCATATATAATTCAATGTTCTGCGTGGTATTTACCAGGAAAGTAGTTGTTTTCTGCTCGTAGTCTACCAGGCATTCATTTCAAACTATGTTTGATATTTTAATTGGATAGACTATTCACTTTCAAGAATGTTTGTTCAATATATGGCTTTTCCATTGAACACGGTGTGTTCGAAAAAAATTGTAACGAATGAATAGTCCGCTCCGGATGAATAATCATCAGAAAATGGTCACTGAAAATAAAAATCTGAAATACTTTTATAAAGGAGATTAGGCCAAAGTTTCGTTTTTCGAATGAATCACTTCAAATACGGAAATATACAGCATTATGTCAGATTTAATAGGCAATATACAGTTAATACTCGGCAATAGATCGGCAATATGTCGGAAATAGTCGGGAATGAACTGAAATAAAGGGCATATATATTGTAGTGGGAGCTTCTATTCTTCATTCAAATGATTTTCACATATATAATTTTTCTAGAGCTTGAACAATTTCCGATTTTTTTTCAAGCTTGCGGAAGATTCAGTACGAAAATTTTAAACCAAAAATTTTTTTTCCCTATCAGTGAGGTTCTTAATGACGATGAATTTTTGAAAAAGGAACAATTTCGTCTACGTGGAACGCCAATGCACTTTCCACTACCCTTTTAGAACTCTTATTAAAAAATGGTACAAATCGTGATTTTTTTTAATGGGACACTCTCTATATCATAATATTTTTGGATTCTACGTTGAATTTTGAACAAATATGACGTATGGTTATCATAAAATTTTAAATTTTTCGAATTATTAACTGTTGTAAATTATTATTTCGACTACGCGATATAAACTTTTGCATAGAGCATGAGCATTTGTAAAGTAAGGAGTGCTGTGGAAATCCTGGTTTCCACTTTTGGCATTCCAAACAATTAGGAAGCAGTGTGAAAGTGCCTGTATCAGGAATAATATTATTGTGGCCCACTGTCGTTCCAGATTCGGGTCTGATTGAAAACTCACCTCGGGGGCTGTCGGTGACATCGGGACTCCGGGTCGTGGAGCCCCTATCCACCTGTCGGGGTTGGTTCGACATTCGTCCTAAAAAAAATACGGATATGTATAGTGACCACCAAAAGGGTACTTTTTATCATTTCATAATTTGTAACTACTTGAGAACCGATTTTCAATTCTTTGATGGCTTGGTTGGCAAGTCAATGAAGATACGAATTGACAACGAGAGAAATATACAGGGTGTTTCATTCAAGAAAAGTACAGTCCTTTCTTCACTAATACCTCGTAAAATACCTTTTAGCGAAGCAAGTTTTCTTCTTCCATTTTTCTGAAAGGATTATTTTGTTATAATCATCACTTCACAAAACCAACTAAATTCTAAATTCGCGAGTATGAAATGAAAGAAGTCATCAGATGTTCCATTAGAAATTACCTTCTGCATTCGGTATGACATTTGGAAATTTTGCAAAAGTTACATACCTACGCCACAGAAAAAAAATCAAGGGTATTTTTTTTGAAATGCTATAACCCTTGATTTTATGAGGCAATAACACACTAATAGAATGAATAACTAAAACCTACACATAACCTCGTAGCAAAAAACAATTAGCAGTTATGAAATCGTCGGATCATAATCAAATTGACATATAGAGCTAATTCTAGATGGAAGTGTAAAACAGAGCGATATTCTATGTGTATTAATAGGTACCTATTACCTCTTTCGAGGTCAACATATGAGGACTATAAAAAAGTAAGGTTAAGGTAGACATAAATCTCAATCAGTGGTAAAAGTATGATGTTTTGAATTGTTGATGATTGATTATCTTATTCTTGAAGACATTCTTATTATTGTATCAATGCAATCATTGAACACGAATTTGGAGCACTCAACATCACACAATATTGATTGATTATCAGAACGTTATAAACAGGTCGAAACAAAAAGTATATCCGTGAGTTAAATAATAACGAGTGCCAATACCTTTTTTACGATTATTGAATCATAGTTTCTATTAGTTTCATTGGAATTGACAGGATTTCTTATAAAATTTGAAAAAATCACGATTTATACAGACATGAATGAACATTTTTTCATGTTTTGATCTAAAGAACATGAGCCTGAGATTTCGTGCGATATGAATCACCCCATATATATTTTCTATTTCCCATAATAGTTTCATTAGTTTCTAATGTTTCCAGTAGGTATCGAAATTGCACGAAGAATTACATTTTTAATTCAGTTTACAGTTACAAAATTACTTATTATCCAATTATCTATTATTCTTCCACCTTTGCAATTTCTTGTTGTGGAAAGTACTATATTTTTATCGCAATTGTTTAGTATCACGTAATATATTAGGTATTTCCTGGGTAGACGAATAAAATACATAGACCGGTCTTTTCTATCCGTTTTATTATGCCAATATTATGTCAATGTCTTTTTTTATAATCGAATCTTTGCAGTAGCTAAGAGTAATACAGTTGGGGTTCTCTGTATCCCAACAAATATTTTTGTCTATAGTTCTCGCACTAGGTGATCTCATTTCAACAGGAAAATGTACTCTTGACCTTTCTATTCTAAGCCTCAAATGTCACTTTTGTTTCCTTCTTTATAATTCTGATGAAGAGAAATTCAGCAGGTCTCATCGACCATAAAAATATGTACCCATCTTGGAGATTTCGAAAGATTCTCAGCTTTCCTTCAGCATGAAATAGGAGGGTATACTGGAGAAAAGCTTCCTGAAACCAATTGTTGTTATACATCTCAAAGATCGTATCTGACATCAGAAAGTACAAGCTCGACTTCTGGTTTCATTGAACTCTACAAGATTATCAGGTACCCATTTAAAAAAATTCTCACCGGATTTTCACTCACACTATCGACAAGTGTACGTCTTGTACCGCCAACTTTATCTCTGGAGAAGAAGGTAGTATGGAGTGTACTATCATCTGCAAAGCTGTGGGCGGAACAGGAGATCATCTCTAACATGTCGTTGATGTGTGGCAGGAATGAAATTTATTCAAAAGAAATCTTCTTTGGGAACCACACAGTTGTGGTGGCAAACCATATGACTTGAGTTTACCATAATATGCTACGCTAGATTACTGTATCATCTAGTATTAGAGGGGTGAAGTCGGCGGAGATGAGATATTTTGGTATAACACGCATTTCATTTTCTATTTTTCTAATGAATGACTGACTTTCATATCGGTTACAGAAAAAAAAAATTAAAAATTGGTAGATACACGAAACATTTCAAACAGCTATTGGTGTATTCAGAGCACAAAGTGATGGACTTCCGCTTGAAAAAGACGTTGAGATTTTTTCTACAAACACAGTTCCTAGACAAGAAAACTCGGTACTTCATTACTACTACTACTGGTGCTTCTCAAACTAGCATAGGGTATGGAGAATTGAAATTTAGCTTTTTCAGTAATTATCACTTTTTTCACTGATGTTTTTTTGAAAAATGCGAAGTATGGGATACTTACTTTGATATCTTCAAGTATGCAAGAGAATATGAGTTCGTTTTCAACAATGTATACCGATAGTAGAGGCGAGCGTTTTTTCTATATTTGCGCTCGTGACTTTGTTACCCGGTTTTAGAAAAATGTACTTTCGTACAGATTGAGTTAGAGAAATACAATAAAATAATTATTCTTTTTTCCAACACCCATTTCAAATGTGATGTTCCAGAGGAAATAGGCTTTGAAACCATTCCTTAAAGTTTGAAGGGCAAACCTCGCTAGGAAGTGAGTTCCACAATGTTGCCGTTCGATGAAAAAAAAATATAGTGAAGTTCGGCAGGTATACCTAGCCTCACTTTGAGCTGCTCGGAGCTCTATAGTGATTGCTTTCATCAGCACAATTATGGGATGAATATCTTGGACACCCTGTACACCACTAACTGTAATGAATTGACGATTCATTTTTTTTTGTTCGTGTCCAAGCACGTCACTGCTCTGCACGCTACCAGCTCGAAATTGACAATCTGGCGGTTCGGAACACAACTCCTAATTGACGATAAATTAATAGAGTCCATGTTTCAATACAGTTACGACCTTAGATTTTTATTTACTGCTCTCGAACGCTTGATGAATTTCCACCATCGTTATGTTATGTCAATGTTCTATTAGTAGTTGTGGTCAATAACCAGTCATTTTTTATTTATCACGTCGATCGAAATCTGGCTTGGATATGAACTGCATTTTGGGGATATCGGGTTTTATAACAACGTTAGAATGACGGCTTAATGATAGGGCGGTATATCTTGGAAAACATCATGTATTAATAATTAACTATTCGATAGTGACGGGCAAATATAACAGTGAGGCCCATTCTAATTGAAAACTTGTATTTTCATATGGGCGATCAGACGTTGAAGATCAGTTGGAAGATTAACGAAACAAGAAGATATTGTCCTGCTATAGTGAAGCAAGAAGGTTTTGGTTGGAATAATGATGAAAATAAGACCGGATGGTGGCGGTACTTTTCAATTGTTTCAGCAGGAAAATCCTTGATTTGAAACAATTGAATTTCATTTCTTTGGAAAATACTCGAACATTTTCCTTTTTTTCAACAGATTCGGAACTTGAGTATGAAAATCTGAAATTATTTTTTCACAAAGTTCAATGCAAATGATAATATTTCAAGCGCTCCCACTAAAATATTGAGTGCAATAAAAATAATGAAAGATAGATGATGGATATAGTTATTTCAAGAGGCTATTTTTCTCATACCCAATAATTGTTCCAATGTTTGTTTGTTAAACGTCTACTTTAGGTAGCAAAGTCCACACATATTTGAAAAAATATAGTGGACAACGTCATCTTCTTTATAGCAACGAAAAATTGACAATGACTAACTCGCATTCAATATCTCGTAAAATAATGGCAGAAAAGAATTAAAATTCAATCAATTTCGTTTTTTCTGGATATCCTCGGAAGTAATTTGAAATACTCCTATGATGAGACGGAATTCTATAGAACACAAAAATACACAACTCTGATGCCACATCTTAACCGACTCTGTATCTCTTATGCGGTTTACACATCGAGTATGGTCCACCCTGTGAACTGAACTGTATAGTATCGTATCGAAATGAACTGATTTAAAACAAGGGACAATGATTGATTTTCCAATTTTTATCTATATTTCTATGATAATCATCAACGAGAGAAAATAATATTCCAATTCATTTATTTCTTGTACCTACTTAGTATTTTATTATAACTTCATGCTTGAATGAAGTTGATTTGTTCCACAATAAATCATTCAAGAACTATAAAGGTAGATTCATGCTACATCATAACATAACTTAATTTAACTCGACTTAATAGAGTTGAAGTATACATAAATGTTACAAGCGTTCAATAGTTAACTTAAGAAGTTCAATCGAATTATCTTCTCAAGTGAAGTTAAGTTTCATTAGAAATTGAAGAAAATGAGGAAAGAAAAATTTGACTTAGAAATTGAGTGATGTTTTTTCAGGAGCCTTACAACTTCCAAATTCCCAAGAAAAATTCCAATACCCATATCATCTCCAACCTGGCTTTCCCTATGTTCCCATTATAAGTTTTCGTATGGTTTTTATTTCTGTAGATAAAAAAAATGCCCAATTTAAGCTCAGTGAATGTATAAACGATGTTTATACCTAAAAGCTTATATCACCATCGGTAAGTTAATTGAAAGGCTCAAGGCACAATTATTACGAAACATTTTGTCACCATTTTAACTGCGGATGGCGGACCTCTATTATTATAAATATTAATATAGTGCCAGCATTGATATTGGCTTCTGCCAAATTAATATTTATCGAGGACATTCAGTATACTAAACCTATAATTTACCAAATTAAGACTAAACGGTGAAAATATGCAAATATACTGACGTTGTACGAATTGAAGATTTCTTCATTGAAGAAGAAGCACCGAGAGATTTACTGAAACAGAGAAATATGCTGAAGGATTCGTCAATCGAGGTGCTTGATACTCGGAAATAAGCGTCATAAGAATGTCAAGAACTGACGTTAGCTGTCATAAACTATCCGACCTCGAGATTTCTCAGCTTAGCACGTTCTTATCAAGGATATTAAACTGTAAAGGATTGCTCAATCCCTATGCTGGCAATGTAAACACGTTGAATGATGTCACTGATTCGACCTTGTTGTTCATTGGTCGAGAGGACGACCATCGGAAGTTATTATGTCGCCATTGAAACTTTTTGCGAAATTTCAAAATTGGAATGAATTTAGTAAATTTAAAATAAAATGGTACTTTATATAAGTGAATGAAGTAAGTACATGCAATACAGAATGCTGAATATATAAAATCTTACTTTTATAGGTGAATTAGTTGTTTTGTGTGCTGTAACTGAGGGCATGAGCACAGGCCTGAGGGTGTAGATGATTTAAGAAAACCCAAAACAACAAATAATTTCCATGTGTTTTTCCAAAATCCACAACAATTAGAAGTGGAAGACTTCCTTTGTGTAATCCAAGTGATTCCAGTAGATTTGTTCTATATTATGTGATCAAGATTATGAGCAGGAATAACATGACAGGACCTACTATAAATGAACCCTGAAGGTATATTATTATAATACATGCTCTTGAGGAGTAATATTTTGTTATTGTTGTCTTTGTATTGTAGATTCACTAGTGAAGAGATGATTGGAACACAAATGTTCCACTGAGTAAGGTGTGACAGAAAATATTGAGAACATCATCCATATCCCAAAATGTCTCTGAACATGTTGCTCCATTTCAGAAAATGCATATTCTTTTCTGATCCTGAAATTATCACATCTTCATCCCATCATAATAAGTGATGACTGAACTCACTAAATTGAAGAAAGCGATTCAATAAAAATAATGAATTGTGAAAAATGTCAAACAATCAACTCAGGTAGATATAATACAAAAATCAAAATAGTTGGTGTATTTTATACTGTGGAAATCATATATTTTATAAAATCAAAATGTTTTATTTGTTCCATATACCTACTGTTCATATTATGATAGGTATATCTCAGTGCCCTGAACTTGAATGGACATCATCCTTTGATCTAAATAGGTAGTCTTTTATTTTTGAGGCATTATAGGTAGATCACTGTTTCTGGATGCACTCAGAAATAATATAGGTGAAAGATAACATAATTTGTTGGTTGAAAATGGTATAGTATGTAAGTATACTGTGTGATTGATTAAACAATATTGTATATCATGAAATAAAAACTGCTACTGATTGCAAAATGATATGCCTACCTCAATAGGGAATGATTTATTATTGATCTATACAGTTCATAATGGATAATAATACATGTATACTTGAAATGTAAAATGTACATGCACTACAAACTTCCGAGGACATTTTCAATTTCATAATTGCTTCCATATATCTACTTGCACTGGACAATATCCAGAAATATATTCTATATTCTGTCTATGTAATCTTTGATAGTACCCTAAAAAAACCAATGGATATTATTAATAATAAACCCTCATTTCACCACTATTTTCAGAGCTTATACCTGGTATGAAATATATGAATCTAGCAGATTTTCAATTGAATTTTGATTCTAGGCAGCAACATGCATTTTAATACCTTTGGTTCCAAAATTCACTGTGTAAATGATTTCTGTGACTAGGTGCTGTAGAATATAATTCACTTCAATAATTATTCGGCCACAAACCAAAAAGGTAAACCAGTGCCACATGGCCACAACAGTCTTCAAAGAATGAAAAAACATATGTTTTCATCCCATTTCTATTCTTAAAATTTTGCGAATGGAACTAATAATGGCTATAAATTGATTGTCCAGATATTTCATGTTCTCATACTGACTTAAAAACTCATCAATTATTATTCTTTCCTGTATTTAAAAAATAACCTCCTGTGGAATAACAAAAATAAAGTGAGAAACTGAAACTAAAATCATTGACAAAGATGGAGAGTCAACAGCCAATGAAATTACGAGCGGAGTCAGTGACGTCATACATCCGGAAGAAAAACTTGGTCGATCGAGCAATCCTTTACAGTTTAATATCCTTGCGTTCTTATAGCGCTAGACCTTCTTCATTTGGATGTTTTTGCTTGTTTGATGTTTCGTTATTTTGGCGCATATATGGTAGATAATTTTGAATGAACGATGATCTCCACGTACATTATAGGTTTTCCTCTCGAAAAGTCAGAATATACAAAAATATCTTCAACGATATACACAGTGACATTTCCCATGGGATTTTTTGAAAATCAAACCCTGTTGTCAGTAACAGTAGTGTTAGAGCTGAATTTGGCAGAATGAACACTTTGGTGGTGTTGTTTATGCATTTCCGAAAGTGCGGATTGACAGCGCAGTGTGATTTTCTTGATTCTGAATCCTACCTCCACGAAATTCTCTTCGGTGCGTTTAAACACTGAGCAGGTACATGCGAATACTTTTCTGGTGATCCTTCACACCTATCATGAGTGTGTTCATGCGAATCAGTGTTTTTCTTCACCAACTTCGGTGTTTTTTACTAAATTGGATCACCTATTGAAATATAATTCATATGATGATAAACTAGACTCAGAAGAATCTAGGGACAATTCGGATGATGACGAACTGTTTCGGTTCATTTATCCTGATTAGTGGCACTAGGGCCTACGCCAATTGTTACTGATCTACATCAAAATCATCTAATATATCAAGCATAATATTGAAATCAGGTACGGTAGGAAGGACGTCAATGCCACCTATTGGCAAAAGTTCTAATGTACTAAGATCGAACAGATGAGCGCATCGTGATATGACACGGTGTAACTTGGTGTTGATTTTATATAATACGTGTTTTTTTATGCGTTTACGTGAATGGTAGCACCATTGAGAATATTATAAGTATTTCAACAATTTGGTGTTTCTTATGATTTTATGTTTCAGAATCGTTCTACTTCACCACATCGGGGTCATTTTTCATTACTAAGATCGGAATGAACACCAAAGGACAAAACTTTGATATTCAGGTGTTGTATTTGTCGGAGATTGCTCTGAAATCCATTTGATTGGAATTACCCCCAAGTTTTTTTTACTCTGTATGGGCACATGGGAATGGATAGTTTTCGTGTCCACCCGGTATACAAATACCAATATTTCTTTTCTCGGGAGTGCTTTGAGCTTCGTTAAGCTTCCAAATTATATCATGTGATATAAATGCAATAACGTCAAAACTATATGCAAATCGAGTAGGTTATTCCTTAAATTCGGTCGATTAAATTAAAACTTTATGACATTCTGTTCTTATATCAGATGGACCACCTGCAAGTTTGACACTTCATATGGACTTTTACAACGTCGATTTCAAGAATGTTGTTGATGAGTGAAAAATATCTGGTATGATCAATTTGACGACTTCCAAACACGCTTATTCGCCAATTTTTTCGTGTGTTGAAAAAATATAGCAGATATCTTGTTTTCGTCGTATTGTCACGAGCTGGGGTTGCTACCCCGTTGTCGGACCTTAGTTAAGGGTGTTATGCTTGGCAGCAAGAGGTTAATTGAATACTATTTGTGGAAGAAGACATGAAATAGTGACTAAAACAGTTTATTCAATATAAAACAAAGTGAACAACATGAAAAAATAACGTGAATAGTGAATACTCACTGTATAATAGCTAGGGATAAAAAAACAGGTGACTTATTATCCAGGTAAATAAGAGAACAATTATCTGGTGTGTTAAAATTGATGATGAAAATTACACCCCTGGATTATCCATTGATATATTATTTGGTCAAGCGGCCAAAGAAAACATGGGGGTAAACAAGACGATAAACAGATTTTTCTATTTTGGTTGTATAATGAAGTAATTGTGCAACGCAAATGAGTGCCGAAATAGCCTCTATTTTGATACGCATTTTTTATTATTCTGAGATTGGTACAATCGAACTGTCAAATGAAAGACAGAAGAGTTAGGCCCAGTTTACTTCTGAGCGATTTGGATTTGGTGATATTAGCAGTGAAAAAATCAATGTTTTAATTGGTAAATTTCAATTCAGAGTTTAATTTGATTTGAATTGACCAATAAAAACAATAACAACATTGAACTTTTCACCGCTGGTATTGAAATAATCAAAATCGCTCCACTGTAAACTGGGCTTTACGCTAGTGCGTCAGATTTTAATTATTTCAATGTCATCATTGTTACCAATCGAAGATGTTTCTGTTATATATCGATATTAAATCCATTTTTTTCTTCAAATCAATTAAAAATAGAAAAAATTGCATATAACACACGTTTTATAAGACACGTTGTCGCACTTGTTCACTTGGAGCACTCCTCGCTTCGCTCGTCGTACTCCAAACAACGCGTGCGACAAAATAGCGTCTTATAAAACTTCATCATCATCATAATATGTATACTATTATACCTTCTTTTCACGACAATTGTGATTATTAGGTATGCCGAGATCATAATGTCTGATTATTCTAGCGCGATTAATGTTTATAGGTGATTCTTGAAAGATTGCAGAATCGGCAATTCCATTGTTCATATAGCTAGTACGACGTTGAACTCTAGGTTATAGATATCCCGTTTCTGCCGATTTTGAGTTTTCAATAGAACATAAAAAAAACTGTCGACCAAAAATGGGTTGAACGGAAATGATCGGTGATGATAGCATACCAAATTTCGAGTTTTTAATCCAACTGCAAATTTAAAGAACTCCTAATACGCGATTGTATATAAAATTTCAATAACAATCAAACTAGGAAAAACAAATTTTTAGTGAGCCCTGTTTTGATATTTCAATTAAGTGTTAGTGTTGTGGCATTATGTCCTCTAATTGCTTTTGCTACTTCCGAACAACTTTCAACTCCATAAAAATTATAATTGTCATACAGAGCAATGAAACCGAATTTACTGAAATCAGAATCAGAATATTCTTTATTGTCAGAACAAGTTAATCTCGAAGACAAAGATATGGTGTATAACTAATAATATATATAACAAACAAATCAAATCGCATCACATATATAAATTACAATGATACTAATTTTAAATGGTAAAGAAACAATAGTTCTTGTCTACAAGTCTTAATAAAATCAAAATGAAATAACGTTGTTCTCGTAGTGATGATCAGATATCCTCTCATTTGGGATAAAAAACACACACTTTGTGTGGTGCCCAGCGTTGGGTTTTTAGTAGCGACACTTCGTACTAAAATTTAGTACGCAATTTCAATAGATCGTACTAGATTCGACAGATGATTAAAAAATATAGGAATATTGAAAATTCAACTTTCTTTGGGTAGTTTTGATACGATAAATACTCAAGTAATAACTGACAAAACGAAAAATGAGAAAATAAATAACTGAGTCAATAATAATAATGAAAATAAAACAAAATAAATGATTCAGTTAATAACAGAAATGTGTATTCTTGAAAAATAAAAATTGAAATATGATGATGAATAACTAAGAAATAATGAAAATTAAAGTCTCAATATTGAAAAATAAACTAAATGAGGTCAATTTGACAGTGGAAAGGTGAAATAAAACAAAATAAATACTCGCGGATCAAAAACGTAACAGATTAATGGTGTTTTATCTGTTTTCGTATTAGCGTACTAAGCAGACAATTGTACTAGCAAACCCAACGCTGGTGGTGCCATTGTCTGAAACCAAGTGCGGCGACGGGGGAATTCAGAAAGATGCTTATCCACCAAGGAGACACATTCAAATTCTCGTGTACATAACGACCACCTAAGTACATAATTCTAGTTCGTGAAAGTTCGTTGTGTCGTCTTCCCGGTGTGTGTGTGTGTAGGTTAGGCCATTTTTAAGGTCACCTCTTCTCCGTGGTGCTCATCCTTACGCTATTGTTGCCGAAGACATTCTAAAAAAGACATTCCCATGCCTCAAATGTCAACGATGGCAACAGCAATCCACCATTTAAAGTATTCATAAAGGTAACACACATAGGCGGGGAAATTTGAACTCGACGGTTAGGTACCAATGATTTAACCAAGGTGGATATAGGATGGTGAAACAACTTCCTATTGACAAGCACTAGAATAAACTGTAGACCTTTGCCTACTTGATTTCATACCGTAGTAATATTTCCTGAAGTTAACAGAGATGGCGACATACCTTGTGTGTCGGTAAAACAAACACTGTGCATCTGTCATCTTTTTATCAGTTTCATCTGTTCTAGATGAAAAATGACTGAGAAGGATCAAAATATCAATATTCATTCCAGATTTATAAAAAAATATATTGTTTAATTTCGTTTCAAGTCACGTCTGTCAGATGCGAACCACAGAAATACGTAAGCAACAGAAATCTTCTTCGATAATCGATCTTACCGCCATCTCCATTCAAGTCGTGGAAATATTACTACCTTCTCAAACGGTCAACAAGTTTTTCGCAGAAACAATTGAAAAGCTGTTTCACCATCCTATATCCACCTTGGATTTAACCATTGTAATCATATATATACTCTTCTAGATAGCGCATAAAGAAAGAGGAATTGACTCTAAAGGAGAGGCTAATTTTTATGCACATCACCTTATCATTAATCTGTTACTTTCTTTCACTGTCATCAGACCATATTCTCTTTTGAGGATTTTGATATAGCTTTATGCACGACCTTCATTCACTTCAAGCTCTTCTGCGATTTGTCATACAAAAATATATATTCCTTATCTAGATGAACTCCTATACATTCTGATAATGTAAAGAATACAGGAAGGTATTCAGTATTTCTGTTCAATTCCCCAAGTTTTTATGAAAAAAGAAGAATACATTGTCCGTTCGACAGTTTGGTTATCTTTTAAAGAAGGGTGATGAAATAAAAAAGTAATTTTTCTATTTTGGTTGTATAATGAAGTCATTGTGCAACGCAAATGCGTGTCGAAATAGCCTCTATTTCGATAGGCATTTTTAATTATTCGGAGATTGGTACAATCAAACTGTCAAATGAAAGTCAGAAGAGTTAGGCTCAGTTTACTTCTGAGCGTTTTGGATTTGGTGATATGAGCAATGAAAAACTCAATGTTTTAATTGGTAAATTTCAATTCAGAGTGTTGTTTGATTTAAATTGACCAATATAAACAATAACAACATTGAATTTTTCACCGCTGGTATTGCAATAATCAAAATCGCTCAACTGTAAACTGGGCTTTACGCTTGTGCGTCAGATTTTAATTATTTCAATGTCATCATTGTTACCAATCGAAGATGTTTCTGTTATTTATTGATATTGAATCCATTTTTTTCTTCAATTCAAAATAGAAAAAATTGCATATGACACACGTTTTATAAGACACGTTGTCGTACTTGTTCACTTGGAGCACTCCTCGCTTCGCTCGTCGTACTTCAAACAACGCGTGCGACAAAATAGCGTCTTATAAAACTTGTATCATAATATACTATTGTATGCATAAATGGTGAAATGTAGATCGTGAGTTCCAACATATCTAGTGAAAACGATAGTGATTGAGAAATGACAGATTAATGAAAAAGGGCGGTGTTCAAATTCCCCTTAAGGCTGGGAAAGGCCAGACACTTTGTCCAAATCCGGGACAGGGGGGGTTTGGAGGAAACAGCAGTGGGCGGTTACCAAATCGTCATAAATCAACGGTTATCCTTGTTCAACGAACGATCTTCTCATCTAGTACGGGTGATATCGCGACTGACGTTTTTATTCGCATTGCTCGATAATCTAATATGCGAGTAATACTGGGATGCTGTCTCTCAGTTTTCGAGAAAACAAAACTGGCGTAGATTCAAATCAGACTTGCTGCGGATCTTCAACTTGATGATTGTGTATACCAAATCACTTTTTACGACATTTTCTCTAGGCCAAGAACTTTTTTATTCTGAAAAAACACAAAAAGTACGATTTTTCTGTAGAACACGTTTTTTATCGTTCCTACCGTTATATTTCTGGAAATAATTGAGCGATCGGACTGATTTTTTTTTCAAATTGAAGTATACATGATAGCGCTTCTTGCCATATACAATATTGGTGAAAAATTCATGTTCATCAATTTCTAGAACTGTAGCAAATTTCAACTTGTTATTTTCGGAATGACAATTTTCAGTAATCGAGAAAAAAATTTATTTATGAAAATTTTTGTATACATGCTGCGAACAAAATTGAGCCAATAGATGAAATAAGTTTCCAGAATGAAAATTTTTCATGTAGCAGATATCTACATGTACTTATTTAATGAGACAATACTACATTATCGCGCGCTCGGCGCTCGGCTCTCTCCTCACACAGTCAGCCAACTGGTCTTTGTGTTCATAATGTGTAGTCGAGCTTTCATCAGTATATCAAATGAGAGGAAAATATACATTATTGGTATGAATAAAGTATCTACCTATTTAATGAGTTGGTATTAAATAACTCCATTCTTTTTTTTATGTTGACAAAATAATAGTTGAACACATTGCTGCCTCATGATGGCATATTATGCCTTCTTCCAGTCCAATTCTGGCATCGTATAGGTTAGATAATTCTCCTTCGGTTAGGTATGCCATCATGTGAAATCTGTATAACTTCATAAAACATTGTGTATACTAAACGTTTGTGGTATACTTATCCGATTTAGCATGAAAGTTTCATGGTATAATATAATGGAAATTGCATTGTAATTAAAAAATCAGACAAATGTTAATTGAAAAGAAAAAAACACGTAAGTTGCGATATAAAATTTTAAAGAATCAAGCATTGTCTTATATCACTCACTGAATATCGAATTTTTTCGTAAAACTGACAGATGCCACTCGGTAAACATTCAGAGGACAACTATTATGCTTCCGTGGAACAAACAAATCTCTCCGAAATATTCGACGAAAGTAGAAAAATGGCGTCTATACCTATTTGGAACTATGTCTAGTTGGGCAGTATCCCCTACCATCTTTTCTTCAAAAAGTTCAGAAGGAGGTACCCATTAAAAATGAACTTATGAATTTCGTGATTTTATTTTAAATTTCTGAAAATTGAGATTCTGAAAATATTTTCCTGACTTCTTTAGGTTGGATTTCAAAAATGACATTGTTTAGATTTCGGGAATTCAATAATATTCCATTTCTGGTATTACCGAAGTTTACACGAAACGGAAATTATTATGGTTGAAACGAGCAATTTGGAAAATCCATGTTAACGAGTTTTCAAAAAATACACGTTCAATGTATTACTGACACCCCTTCAATTGTTTATATTTTCAAATCATTTGTCGTCATTTAAATGCTACAAAGGATATTCAACAATTTATTTTTAATAAGCATTTTGCATGTTTGAAAAAAACCTGTGACTCCACACAGTCCCAAACAATGAGTGAGAGTAGATGCGATACATTCGCCTGCATGTGTGCGGAACGAGGATCGAACACTTTATCTGATAATCGACGGTATATTCACCAGTAGGTAGGTACCTATGATGAATATTTGTATTCTATAAACATTATGAAAAACCAGGGTTGCGACGTTTTGAATCGAATAATGAAAATATAAGTAATTGATTTGTGCATTATTTCCATATTTGAAAAATTATGAAAAATCAATATGAATAGAAAAAATCAATCTTTAAATCGAAAAAATCTTATTTTGTTGATTCGAAAAAAATCATGATGCTTCGCAACTCTTACAAAATTTGGATAATTCTGTATCTATTTATATGAAAAGCTTTTCAAGAGTCACATAAATTGCGAGGTATAACATTAAAATAGCCATACGGAGTGATTGGGAGATTGAGAGCTACTTTCAATAACGTTGCTAAGTTATATTCTCGGTTATTATCAAAGACATTCAAATACAGGTTATTATGAATATTATTCATTTACGAATAATAATGAATAATGACTATATTTTCCTAAGGCCTTCATTCTTCTACTTTTTATTCCTTTGATTTTTGAGGACTGCTTTCACTACATATTTTGTATTTTGGATATTCATCTCCCGTTGGTCCCAATATATGTACCATTTTCAGAATCATATACATTCCACATGAGAATACAATATCATTTTCTTCTCCATTTGGATTTTTAGATCTCATTACACCTTTGAATTTCAAAATTTCAAGCTTTTCCTATGCAAATCCGCAAATTCATCATTAGTTGCACCAATAATTTCATAATACTTATTATGGTTCCAATCTATGATATTGTGTTGACTGACTCGTTTTTTCATCTTCATATTTTGGAGTATCACCAGAGGGCGCAAATATCATCGGACAATTCGCGCTCTGGACTTCTTGTGAAAACACCAGTCCATATTTCGATGTGATTTTTTTTCTGTAGGAAGATGGGGATTCAAACTAGGTCCGATACTATTTGAAAAGTGTTTTTTTTTATTATTCGCCAAATTCGATATGTTCAGGAATATTTGTATACCTTTTGTATTTCATATTTTTGAAAATAAAATAGTATTTCCATTAGCTGGATCACTTATCTACTTGATGAAGTCAATAAGTCATGAAAATATTGATTACTTTACTTTATGACAAGTCCATAGAGAAAGAGTGCTATTCGTTATTGCTCACTTCTTCAGCACCCTCTACTTCAAAATTTAGACCTTTATGATATTACATACAGTATGGTGGAAATGTTTATGAATTTTAAGGAAAATCCCGAGACAGGTCGATTTTTATTTTCAAATTGACATCTCTTGATATACATACGGAGTATGTGACGTCATCCGCGTAGTTGTGGTGACGTCATCGATTATTTTTTTAAATTAGAACACACCCCGTCCATTTTTTTTCGAAAGGTATATTCATTATCTATATGACGGTATACTAATATTAGGAAAATAAAGTAATACAGGGTGAGAAAAAATTATTTTATTTAATATTTACAACGGAAATCGTTACAATAAATAATCAAATTCGTGACGTTCTGCAAGAATACAATGTGATAGACAGAGAACAAATCATTCTCGAACTTTGCTATCGTTTCTGAATATATTTGTGAAATATTCACTCGTATTCGTTCTTTCAAATTATCTGATCTTTCCGGCTTCTTACATAAACTTTTCTCTTCAAATAACCTCTGAGGAAAAAATCGAGAGGAGTTGAATCAGGAGATCTAGTTACCCTCTCCGACCTATTTAGGTAACTGTGTACATTGATAGCATAATTATTAGCTTGTAAATATAAAATAATTTTTTCTCACCCTGTATCACTTTATTTTCCTAATATTAGTATATGGTCAGATAGACAATGGAAACACCTTCCAGAAAAAAATTGAACAGGGTGTCTTCCTATTTAAAAAATAATCGATGACGTCACCACAACTACGCGGATGACGTCACAAACTCCGTATGTATATCAAGAGATGTCAATTTGAAAATGAAAATCGACCTGTCTCAGGATTTCCCTTAAAATTCATATGCGTTAGAGATAATAAATTTATTCCATACATTTCCACCATACTGTATATATTTGTTTGAATAGATTTAAGAATTCCTATATTAAAATGCCATTAGGTAGCATCCTGTATATATAGTGTCGATTGCAAATTATCATTCAGTTATACAATGTTAAATACAACACGGTTTCATATTTATACTGTTCCCTCTCTACTTTTACGTATTGAGATCTGTTCAACATTCAAATCATCGCAATGATAAATCCTAAATCGATCCCCGGTGAATAGAAGCGACCTTTGTCGATAGGTTTCTATTCATTCATATTGTATACCTTTTGGGTGTATATATAAATATTCTTATTTGAATATCATACATACCTATTCCTCATTATGTATGAGAATTTTTTCATTGTGAACAATTCAGAATATTTTTATTTTCCACGCAATGTATAATTATTTTATACATATAATATACCATATTTACTAGCAAACCTAGCAAACTGATTCATATAAATTTCTATTTCCTATTCTAATTTCATAATATCACCCGTACTATCGATTGTATCGTGTTTATAATCTACTTCGTTGAGTTTCACCAGGGGGCGCAAATATCATCGGATAAATCGTGCGTATTTCTGACGTTGTAGAGCCTCGGCTCTTGACTTCCTGTGACGATACTAATCCATATTTTGATCTGATTTTTTTTAGTGTAGAAAGATGAAGGATCGACCGAGGGAGGATGCTATCTCAAAATTGATTATTTGATGTAGAAATATTTTTTTTTGATTCGCCAATTTGGCTAAAAATTTGCTATGTTCAGATATATTTTTATATCTTTTCTTTTCGAAATTTCGAAAAAAGAGATAGTATCCTCCCTAGCTTGATCCTTTATCTACATGATGGGATCAAAAAATCATGAAAATATTGATTGGTTTTCAAATGAGAAGTCAAGAGCGGGAGTGCTGCATTCGGTATTCTGCGCGTCCCATTGCCCACTCTTAACATAAGAGTGAGATTCAATGAACTTTATATGCTATATGAAGATTTTGTTGCTCGATTGCATCTCATATCCAGTGTTCCAGACTGAAAACAGTTTCAGATTCCATTCTACTGTTTTATATCTGAACAAATATTACAAAATGGTGATGTTTCTGTGATGTTATAATTTGATATTTGTGCGAATGAATTATGAAATATAATTATTATTTTTCTTTGCAGCCCATCTTCAAGTAGTGGAGTAGTGAATATCAGTCAAGATATAATAAAAATTAGACGATATCAATGTGGTGAATGGATATTTTCCAAGAAACTGCCTCAGAAAATTCTAATCTATGAAAAGTACCAAACCATAATATCACTTTGTAGAAGGTTCACACATTCAACAGAACATTTAAAGAAAACAATAACTGATTAGTTTCTTTCCAGGTACTAGAATGTACTCACTCAAATAGGTAAATTGAACCTGATATGGAAAAAACCATAAAAACTCAAGTTGATGTGAAAATGTACAAAAATATATCTGTTAGAGAGCCTATAATGATCAGATAAGTATCATGCAGATGTAATTTTTTATGTTCTGGTTCTCACGAAAAGGGATATCCTGTAATGTTCAGAGAACATCGTGAAAACCAAGGGAAAGAAGGTAGGAGTTGGTGTTCTTCTTAAATATCCGTCTTGGTAGTCAATGGATATTTCCAATTAAAATTTCATAATACTTCGAAATTTTGATAACCATTATGCTGGGTTTATAGATTCAACTGAAGTAACAACTAAGAATTAACAATTAATAATTAGGAAATAACGATTGGGAAGGTGTTTATATACAATACAATTAATAATTAAGAATCAGATGTTGAATGTTACATGATTGAAAGCTCAATGTCATTTCAAAGTGTTGAATTGAATGATATTATTAATCAAATGAGCAAAAAACCCGAGAAAACAAATAACTCCTGAACCTGAAAACTATAAACACTATTAGAAACAATGACAAATGATTGCATTCCAACGATTCTAATCGTTTTGCGCGTTCTGTCCACAAAATTTCTTAATTCTTAGTTGTTAAGTTGAAAGTTGACCAACTTGGTAATTATTAATTATTAATTTAATTGACAGATGTAAATGTATAAACCCTCATAGACGTTCTCGTATATTCAACATTCTCAATCCTTAGTTGTTAATTCAATTTTTAGTTTAGTTGAATCTATAAACCCAGCATTATAAGTTATTGAATTTTCACTGAGCTTTGCATTGTGTGTGATACGCTACTGGTTGATACGATGCAGAAAAGGAAGAGATGATCAGCCCGTTTGTTATCTTATTTACATAAGACCATGCCCCAGTTGCGAAGATCCATGTGAGTTATGGCTGTTGAAACGCCAACTGAATTTTATAGATTTTATTTTATGTATCTACGCATTGTTGCATCTGTGAAGTAACATTCAGCTGGATGCAAGCGCAAAAAAATATATATATATACGCTCTCGTGTCCTCATGAATACTTCTGATATTCTCTCTTCGAACATCATGACAAGAAATGAAATGCTGTTTTGTGACTTTTGTGTCGCATTTCATGTCTTTCGAAGTTTGACATTGCCACTGGAGAATGCAGAAGTAACTTGCAACTTGGTATATCAGACATCTATTTTTTTTTCAAATCGAGAAAATGATAGCGAAACCAAATCGATGAATTGTCTACACAAGACATGTTCTTTCTCGCATTCTCTTTATTGTGTATATACAGTACGATGCAAATGTATGGAATAAATTCATTATCTCTAAAGTATATCAATTTTAAGGAAAATCCTGAAACAGGTCGATTTTTATTTTCAAATTGACATCTCTTGATATACATACGGAGTTTGTGACGTCATCCGCGTAGTTGTGGTGACGTCATCGATTATTTTTTTAAATAGGAAGACACCCTGTTCAATTTTTTTTCTGAAAGGTATATTCATTGTCGATCTGACCGTATACTAATATTAGGAGTTTAAAGTAATATAGGGTGAGAAAAAGTTATTCATTATTTTATATTTACAACGGAAACCGTTATAATAAATAATCAAATTTGTGACCTTCTGCAAAAATACAATGTGATAGACAGAAAACAAATCATTCTTGAACTTTGCTATCGTTTCTGAATATATTTGTGAAATATTCACTCGTATTCGTTCTTTCAAATTATCTGATCTTTCCGGCTTCCTACATAAACTGCTCTACAGATAACCTCAGAAGAAAAAATCGAGAGGAGTTGAATCAGGAGATATAGTTGGCCATTCGATTGACCCTCTAAAAACCTATTAAGGTAATTGCGTACATTGATAGCATAATGATGTGAATATAAAATAATGTTTTCACACTCTGTATCACTTTATTGTCCTGATATTAGTATATGGTCAGATAGACAATGAATATACCATCCAGAAAAAAAATAAACAGGGTGTCTTCTTATTTAAAAAAATAATCGATGACGTCACCACAACTACGCGGATGACGTCACAAACTCCGTATGTATATCAAGAGATGTCAATTTGAAAATAAAAATCGACCTGTCTCGGGATTTTCCTTAAAATTCATAAACGTTAGAGATAATGAATTTATTCCATACATTTGCATCGTACTGTATATATAACCATAAGGTCCATTAGCCAACTTAACAACGATTCCCATGTGAAAAAAATAACTTTGACATAACTAGAAATTTTCTCGACGTCAATGTATCATACAGAAAAAAGTGCCACAGGAATGTGGAAGTTGTTGTTTCCAAACAATACAAACAACCAATATGTCTCAAAATCAACAAATCGAACTCTTGTTTGAACTTGAAAATAAAAGACAATATTCAGCAAGTGAATCCGACTCAAAAAAGGGATCGAGAAAATATCTTCTGAAACCCTTGGTTACAGTTAACGAGTTAACTCTATACAAACAACGATTTTCTTTCAACTCTATGACAATCGAATGATGAAAGTGTTTGAAAAGTGTTTGAAAAGTGTTTTTTCGGCAACCGTCCGGGAAGTACGTACTTTCCAGACTATTTATTTTTGAGAAAGTGGCATCACATCGTTGTTGTCATTGTTAATATGAAAATCTTGGTAGTATGGTTTTGATAAATGCAGTTGATCATTACCATAGCAGCAAAATAACGACTGACAGCTATCTGACATAAAATTAGCTAACATTTCAATTTTTGAAAGAAATGTGTTTCTTTGATTTGTTATTCTACACGGTTGCCGAAAAAATTGTGTACGCAACACGCCCGAAAACAGTTTTTTTGGACTTCCAGGACTCGCTACGCTCGTCCTAGAATTTTGTCCACTCATCCAAAAAAACAGTATTTTCCGGACTTGTTACGTAAATTACTATTCTACTTAGTTGCAAAGTAACCCTCGAAGTCTCAATGAGACTTTTATGAGTAAGGAGGACGGTCAGAGAAAACATTATCATTCAAGCAATCAGATATCTTTTGTAAACATATTTCCATATTCAATGAACAATTTTGCTATGAAAATATTTATTCTTTGTCAATCCCACTAGTTTTGATGTTATTCTCTGGAACACCGTAGAAAAGTTGGCGATTTATCTCTACTTTATAGATATTTTCATGGGCGATGCTCTTCTGAAATATCAACAATCGTTCCTCCATTAACAGTCTCTTCGAGATTAACCCGTCCAGTTCAGTCTTCACACCCCTTCGTGGTCACTTCAGAGACCTGCAGAACGTCCCTTTCCAAAGACTCGTTCATCCAACGAACATCGAGACTTTGGAACTCATTGCCTATAAGGAGGTGTTCCCCGAGGCATACCATCTGCAGACATTTGAAGAACACCAACTCCTACCTACTTTCCCTTGGTTCTCTCGATGTTCTCTGAACATTACAGGATATCCTTTTTCGTGAGAACAAGAACATAAAAAAACTATCATCACCATTGTCCATCTTCGAGTAACGTGTTTTTATTCGTCAGAAATAGAGTACTGATGACTTGTTGAGGTCTCTAGAGCGAAATAGCTGATATTTTTGACAAATGAACACAACATGGTTGAAACAAGTTCGGAACACTCGACGACCATCTTCATGTTTCCATAGTTTTTCTTGATCTCTCTGTAGAAGCTCGCCTGTTTGATGGTCTAGCGCTCTTAAACAAAAGATATTTCTGGTTGATAAGCGTGAACAACCAATCATTATTTTCCTTCAGTCGTGTATGCTTACAAAGCGTGTCAGATAAAGATCTAGTCTGTATTATGATCGGTAAATAAATAACAGCTCTTTGATAATTTCAAATTCGCATCGTGATGTGTGCCACAACTATTCAATAAACCCTAAAGCCCTTTCATACATGAGAAAAAAAAACCAGAATCTGGAATCTTCCACTTTGAAATTGTCAACGATCTAGTAAACTGCTGAGGTTTGATGTATTTGCTTCGATACCAGTCTCACCTGACATTTTCTAACAATGACTTGCATGGAATAGACAACATATCTTCGAAGAATGCGATCAAGATGACTTAATCTCAAGAGTACCTATAATCTTTCTGAATCAATACAAATTATATCTTGTCATCAATAATATCAGTAACCAAAAAACATCAACATTCATTCAAATAGAGCTGCCTCAAAGCTACTCTGGGACTACATACAAAGCCCAAAAGAGTTGGGTAATCAAAACAGAAAATTCATACAAAATACAAGCGCCAAGTGCAGAGAAACTCCTGTTCAGATTCAGAAGAGAAAACATCAATACATATTTTGTCATACCGAGGACTGATATTCCTCTTGTTGAGAAGATCTATAGAAGAATCTACAGGCCATAGTCCGCTGCCTCTTTAGCTCAATTCATAAACTCCGCGGCCGTAGCTACATTTGACGATGCCGTTTCAAAATGTATTGAGGAGATATCTGACAGCACTTGCGTAAGCTGCGTAGTTTATGAACAGGTGTTTATTTTTAGCATATTCCATCTACAAACAGTAACTGCAGCGTCAACTGTAGCTACGGCAGCGAAGTTTATAAATCGAGCTGCCCCCAGACTCTGCCTTTGAAACAATTTTTTTCTAACCTTCACTTAGAATTAGTAAGTAAGTATAGTAATAGTTAGTTTCTTTGGATTATGTTACCAAATTCACATGGCTAGGGTTGGGAAAATAATGAAATCTCGTAATTCGTCCTGTCTCAATCAAGATCATTTTCTGATGCGTCTATTATCGTCTACAAAAAATCCCTAAAGACTGCATCGAGATGACGAACGACATGAAGTTTTTTATTCGTTTCAAGTTAGCGTAGGAAATCAGTGAATACATCCTTAACAATAATTATTTAGGTTCAGTCGCGTGGGTAAATCCCAGGTGGGCCGCCAAATTTATAACATCAAACTCTTGACAGTGGCTTCAGGTGTTTCCCGTGTGATTTATGGTCCTCCTTCATCTCGGAATATGGTGGGATTGATTCTAGAGTACGACACACCTACGAGAGATACTCGAGAAATGACAGAATCATCATTGTCGGGCGCAGTCCAGCAAAAATTATGGGCAACGAAAAAGAAGACATGCATCCTAAACGATCTATACAGGACGATTCACACATGCACTGTGCATTAGAAGATACTTAACTAGCAGTTGGATTGGAAAACCGAAATTTTGTCATCATCGATTATGACCGCTCGAGTTTTGGTTGCATTAAACTCGATTATAGACCATCAGATGGCAAATTCTTCTAGACCTCCATCTGCACTATCGACCTGTCTCCGTCTTGTATCTACACAGTGAAAAAAAAAAACACCAGCTCACAGCAACTAACACCACTGTAGGTGTTTTTTCCCATAGGTGTTTTAATAATCAAACTCAGTTGTCAGTAACACTAGTGTTAGTGCTGAATTTAGCAGAAAGAACACTTTGGTGATGTTTTTTATGCATTTCCGAAAGTGCGATTTGACACCGCAGTGGTGTGATGCATATTCTGTGATTTTCTTGATGCTGAATCTTACCTCAACGAAATAATTCTTTTTGGAGCGTTTACACACTGAGCAGGTACATTCGAATACTTTTCTGGTGGAAAAAAACACCAAATGAGTGCGTTCAGGTGAATCAGTGCTTTTCCACTTTCGGTGTTTTTACTAGGTTGGATTACCTATCGAAATGTCATCAATATGATATTAATATGATGATAAACTAGACTCAGAATAATCTAGAGACAATTCGGTTGATGAACTGTTTCGGCTCATCAGTTCTGATCAGAGGCACTAGGGTCTGAGCCAATTGATCAGATGCCTACATACAATATTTTTATTGATTCTTACACCGCCTCGATTCCATCAAAATATGACACGGTGTAACTTGGTGTTAATGTTATATATAGGTGTTTTTATGCATTAAAGTCAGTGATAGCACCATTGAGAATATTACATTTCAACCATTTGGTGTTTCTGATGAATTAATTTTTCAGAATCGTTCTAGTTCATCACATTCGTGTAATTTTTCATTACTAAGATCGGAATTAACACCACTTAACACTAAATTGTGAAATGTTTAATGAAAAGGACAAGACTTTGATATTCAGGTGTTGTATTTGTCGGAGTTTGCTCTGAAATCCATTCGATTGAAATTACACCCAAGTTTTTTTACTCTGTACCTCTGTATGGACACATGGGCTTATTTTGATGATGTATAGACTGTAGAGGCTCTAGACTCAGAGGAGAAATTAGTTTGAAGTATGATAACATCCGCAAAGCTATGGACAGGAAAGGCGATAACATCTACATTGTAATGTGCAGCATCAGGCAAAGTTGGTGCCAGAATAGATCCTTGTGGAACACCAGTCATTCTATCAGATGAGACGCTATCAACGACCACATGAAGTGACCTATTCAAAATATAGCTTTTTAGTAAACTACACAGTTGTGACGGAAAACCATATCACGTTAGCTTCCCAAGAAGGCTTTGGTGCCAAACTCGGTCGAATGCTTTAGATATATCCATTGTTACAGCCATATATTCCCCGTCATGTGTGTTATGTGAAGCCATATTGTCGTTCTTTCACGACTCCAGATCTTTTCAGATATTGTATGAGTCTTTGTTTACTGCTTTCTCCACCACTTTTGAGATGACAGATAGTAGTGCAGCTACCAGAAATGGTCTTCTTGCCTTCTTCGACTGTCAGTCGTTCATGATCTTGGATCTCTTTAGATATCATATGAGTTCGATGTTGATTGTTTGCTTCATGGAAGGTCGATCGACAGTCACGAACTTCTTATCGATATCACTGAATTTGTTTCTGAAAGAATTTACGGGAAATCTCAGGCTGATGTCGTTTATACAGACTTTTCAATGGCGTTCGACATCAGACTGAACCATGCTCTTTTATTTTCTGAGTTATATAAATATGGCCTTTCTTCCGACCTCATCTAACTTTTTACCCTTTTATCATATTTCACTAATAATCGACAATATGTTTCATTCAATGGCTTCAAGTCTGTGGAATATGGAATATGTAGCTATTTCGGGTGTCCCCCAGGGTAGCAACCTGAGTCCACTACTTTTCAATACTTTATGAATGATATATTGATGTTATTGATGTTGGCTGCTTATTGTATGCGGACGATTTGAAAATTTATGAGATTTTGGACGGCTTTTTCTACTTGAAACGCATGGAACAATGGTGTCTCCACAATAATCTACCATTGAATGCTAACAAATGTAATGTAAACTTCTTCAACTACCTTCCCTATTTACTGACTTAGGTGCTACATTTGACACAAAACTGTCATTTTTACCACATTTTGAAGTATACGAATTCAAAAAAGGTTGTATCAGTAACAACCTCATCAACAACATTATACTAAATGCCTACCTCAGATGAAAATTGGAATATATGCATCTATAATCTTGGAATTCTTCTCATCAATGACTCAGTTCAACAACGTTTACACTTCTCTCCCTCAGATCTGATAAGGTATATCCACCAATCGGTTTCATCACTAGTTAGACCTGCCAAGAACAGCTTCAGCTAACATCGTGATTGTAATTGTGAATTTTCCTCTTCAAGTCATTAACGATTCATATATTCTGCAAAAGCTCAATTCCACTAAAAATGCCTAGACTAGAGTGTAGACCAACATCTAGAGTGAATAAAACATTATCGACACCACGAACAAAACTTTGTTAGGGCGGGTTTAGCTAGCTCACAATGTATAATGGATAACTCATAATGCATAATACATAATTTTTAATGCACAATTCACAACAGAAAGAAGTGTTTATACAATGCATAACTTTCATGCTCATTGCTCAAATAAATGACAGATTTGGCATCTAACATCCAGATTGTTTTGTGGTTTGGCAGCAAACCTCTAGTTCTAGTTTCGTATGGGTGGTCATGTTGGCTTGCCCTAAATTTTTCTCTATTCTTATAAACGTAGAGACACATCTCATATATATATATACAGACCAGCAACTGTGAGTATTTCCAGCTCTCTGAAAGAGTTTCTGTATGATTGTCGCCATCCTAAATTAGCAATTATTTTGACAGCGCGCTTTTGTAAAATGAATACTCTTTCATCTGAAGAGCTCATAACCCAATTCAAAATTCCATACCGCAAGTGACAGCTAATAATACAGATTTAGCAGAACCTCTATTCCACAATGATTCGACATAAATATCAGTGCGTAACAGTTCTTTCGTAGTTTATCACTAATGTACTATAGACTAATGTATCTATATGAGGACTCCAACTGAGCTTATGATCTAGAATTAGACTTCGAAAGACTATTTAGGTATTGTATCAAGTCGTTCGCATAAATAAGAAGAAGCAGTGGTCCGAGTATAGATCCCTGTGGAACCCCTTGTTTGAAGGCCAAGGAATGACTGTAAACACCTTGGATTATCACTATGTGTTGTGACCTGTTCTCAAGATAGAACCTCATCCAATCTACTTCTACCTACATACTGTGGGTTTATGAACTCTACTGCCGAGGGGACTATCGAAACAAACAATAAGCCACCTCAACTTTCCCGTAGTAATCGCTGGCAACTCAAACAATCCGACATTCGGTTATTACCCATATTATATATGTTATTAGTTGTTTGATGTCTGCTCCATCAAACCCACGAAGGGGCCGAACCGATACGCTACTCCGCAGGCGCACTCTCTGAGAGCCGTCGGCGTCATGCTAGCCACTTCGAGAAAAACCACTCGAGTGAGCAGTGTTGCCAATAAGGCGCAAAAAGCGCAATAATTGCGCTTTTCAACTGTGTTTTGCGCCATTGCGCTATTTTGTGCATTATTGCGCTTTTTAAGGACAAAAACGATTTGAGAATTTAAAGAAGTAATGAAAATATTGGAAGATTATTCAGTTCAGTTAAATGAATCAAAAGTGATCATCGAAATAGAATTAAATCCGAAACATTGACGGCCGTATCCGCCGTATTCTTTTAAGCTAAGCTTGACTTCAAGGTCGTTTGAAAGCATACAATTTCGTATTGTTAAGCGAGCTTAAATCCTAAGCTTAGCTTGAAAGTATACTGCGAATACGGCCGTGAATAGCCTTCGTTTAACTTCCAAGAAGTTACTAATCCAGATGTTGGTGTTATGTGGTAATATGAAAGAATGTAATGGAGATGTGATATTTTCTTTTTTTCAATTCAAGAGAAACTTAATTTGCTATAGCTTCAAATCGAAGGAAGCCACTTCTTGTTTCGAACTTATAGATTTATTCTATAAAACCGTTTCAAAGTCTTTTGAATTTTAATTATTGAACATTTCAATCAGAAGAATAGAAACCGTGCATGAGACCTTGTAGTGAAATTTGACATTTGGGTCTTTTGACATATTTTGCGCTTTTCAATCGAATATTGCGCTTTTTTGTTGGAGGCATTGCGCTAACTATCTCTTCAACACCGGCAACACTGCGAGTGAGTGAACCACCACCCATGAACAACGATACCGGGTCACATATTAGAAAACCTTACAGATGAGACAATCAGACAGAGCGAATAAAATTAGAGAGAGAAATGTCGCAAGCGCAAAGTTTAACTCAACTTTGGTTTGTCAGTTATGTTATAACATAACATTGTATACGAATGTTTTCGTTTAACACGATTCACGGCGATCCAGTATTTCGGATGGGTTTATTTTCTTACAATGTATAACATATTTTCCATAAACTATAATTCAAAAGGAATAATAATAAGGGTTTCGAGGATTATCACAGCACAGATTGAACAATCTGTGATTATCTGGAATGTGAATCAGGTTCAATAATATGTTTAATGGCAATCAATACTGTGTAAAGATTGCAAATCATCTTCAAATAAATCGGAGAATATCGAATTACATTGTTTTTCATGCAAAGGACCAAAAACTATGAGAACTTATGTATATTGAGTGATATTGACTTCAATCAAACTTCTCCATTTGATGAGAATATAACCATTGTTGTTATAAATATACCGTTATATCACATTTCAAGTTGAGGAATTCAGAGTCTGATCATTCATTAAATAATTGAATCGTGTTTTATTTTTCCTGATGACAATGGGGTATATTCGAAATATTCGAATTTCATCGTAAAATTCTTTCAGAATACATCTTATTCCTAATAGACACTAATTTTTGATGACAACTTGTTCGTACTAATCACACAGAAGTAGGTTAACCTTTTATCACAGATCTTTTATATTGGTGTTGATTATGCATTACCAAAATGGCAACATTGCACATCAGTAGTTTCAGCGGTGACAACGACTATCCGGCAATTGCGATGCGCAAAATTTAAAGGTCCGAGGTCAATGAAAACGGATGTCGGCACATCAAACAAAATGGCGGAGTGTCTCATGTGGTTTTCTAATCTGTGACCGGGTATTGCAGTAATTTTGCACTCACTATGCGGTCCGTATTTTTGGAGAAAAGAATGTTTGTACTCACGAATTGTGACCTCAGGAAGACCTGATTGAAAATGAAATTGTGAACAATCAAGTATTTATCGACATATTTCTAAATCATCGTCTTATTGATGACGGTAGAACATTTAAAAACTTCCCTACGTACGTATGAATTGATTCTCTGTGAAGAAAAGTTTCGGACTTCCATTGTCTAAAGGTATGAAGATTTGAATCCTGAGAAAAGAAAAGATGAGTTATGCTGAAAAAACGAAATAAGTGATGAATAAAAAATTAACTATTTTATCGAATCAAGAAGATTCGAGTATCAATAAATCAGGTTAGTATTAGTGTTAGTATATATGAAGTCGAAAAATGTAGATTTAAATGGGAGTTTAACTAGTCGATGAGCCTGAAAATAAGAAAAAATTGAATTAGAAATCAATAGCCTGAAAAAGAAAGGTTGAATTAGAAATCAATAGCCTGAAAAAAGAAAAAGTTGAATAGCCTGAAAAAAGAAAAGTTGAATTAAAAATTAAAATAAAATGAATGAATAAAAAATTAAAATTATGAGAAAGATTCAAATCGAGTTTGTGACAAACTCGACCTTTAGACAATGGAAGTCCGAAACTTTTCTTCACAACTCGAGACATTGTCAGCCACCTTCAAACAAAAATTGATTCTCTAGTAAGTCTAGTTAGTGGTTCTCCCTTTGTTGAACATTCATTGTTGAAATTCCTGAAGAACACTAATAGCGGTTCATTTTTGCATGTCTAACATGTTGCGACTTATATCACGTGACCTCAGACTAGGGGACATAGTAAAGTTAGGGGAATAAAATTGTAGTTTTTTCTGAATTGGCCAAAATGGGGCCTTGTTGGACTCCAAATACAGTTTATAGCCACTAATTTTTCAGAAATTTCAACATAAAATTATTTTCTATATATACTATATATACGACTTTACGGCGGACTCTGTATTATTTGGAGCCCGTAGGTGAAATAGAAATGATTTGTAGAACACTATGGGGGATAATATCATGTTTTTTTTTTTACAAGTGGTATGATGA
Organism: Chrysomela aeneicollis; assembly: GCA_029955515.1. Lineage (NCBI taxonomy): Eukaryota > Metazoa > Arthropoda > Insecta > Coleoptera > Chrysomelidae > Chrysomela > Chrysomela aeneicollis. Next base: position 6,674,534 of record JARUHQ010000006.1, read on the forward strand.
TGCGCAGATGAGTTTGTGAAACTGTTTATAGCATGATACTCGCTTATAGTATGAGTGCCAAATGCATTAGCATCCATGTACCGTTTTTGAAGAGTATCCAATGGATTCTTGTGATATGCAGCTGCTAATTTCGCCATATACGGTATTTTCACATGACATGATAGTGATAATGCCTCGAATGCTTTAAAATGTATATAAATAAAAAATATCGAATCGGTGCATCCCATCAAAGATGTGTATCAAGAGTTACACCTGAATATTATATTTTTTCGGGATTTTTTCTTTTGGTAATATATTATACATGTTTGGTTGAGATAGAAAGCATATCTGTAATATGTGTTAACATTCATAGGATATTTCAGATATTATTCAAAAATTCGATTGGTAATGCAAGAATGATCATAAAAAAGTTGAATCGAAATCAAATTATGATTCGAGGGTAGGTAATGAAAGGAATTATATATTAGAATCGAAAGTGAACTTTTCAAAGCATATTGATTATTTGTGGGAAAAATAGACAAACTCTTTCATAAGGGTATTTTTGTCTCACTACATATTGTTGTTCCCTTTATGGATGATGAAAAATATTGCTAGATTGTAGATTTAGCAAAATTAAACTGCACATAATCCCCAAGATATATGTTGTAGTGGTTGTCCGTATGGAACAATACACATTGAAAATCCCAATATTAATATGGGAATCATATTGCAAATTGAAGACAGGTCATTACCACAATTTTTGAATATTCTTAACAAACGATCAGACCTGAGAACCGATAAAAACCTTAACATATTACACTCTTAATTACAACGTCATTACAAGAAACTTAATTTTATGAAGGCGTTCAACTTTTCAATGCATTGCCGAACCAAGTTGAAGAGTTTAAAAACATTAATATATATATTCACAATAAAAATATTAACAATTATTTAAAGCTGCGTAATCTCTATATATAACAATAAATGTGTCTTCATGGGTTCCCAATTTTCTGAATGGATACATTTATTTTTAATTATAAAAATTCTTTTCGTCGTCTCCAATGCCATCTATCCACGGACATTTCTAAATTCACAACCAATTTGAAATAGATGGCGGCATCAAGCCTGTTCTTCTGAAACCGTCGAACAAAGGGAAAAAGTTTGCAGGTTGTAGGCATCAGAAATATCCTAGGAAATAGGTACCACAGCTTCACTGTTCCACGAAAAAAATATTCTGCTAAAAAGAAAATCGGTAATCCTCGAGCCATCAATTTATTTCCTCATATTTGCTTTATTCAGTTATAAGAATGCAATGTTTTTTGATGTTTCAATGCAGGATACCATTCATTCTACTGAGTGTTTATCAAAAGTGGGTCGCTCCAATAACTTTTTTTTACAGAGGGGAAAGTGGAATTCGATATACAGGTTTTCAATTATTTTCTTACTTTCTTATTTTGAATGGGACACCCGATATATTTTTACATATTTCAATAGAAATAATGAGTTTCAACAGTTGATTTTGGATCAAGTTGACAGGGACAAATAGTTGCGATGTAGTTTTACTTTTTCTTTTTTCAAATTGTAAATAGTATATAAAGATATTTCCAAACATAATTTGAGAGTAATCAGTCATTAATAGTTTTTGTTTCGTTGTAGGCTTCATAGATAAGTTGAGGAAAAGTAATTTCCAACATATTCAATTCACTGTTCACAATTCATATGAGGCTCTGTCTTGTATTTTCCACGTCTTTCCTCACTTTCAGATTTAATTTCATCTAGCTAGGCTAGACCATAGATAGAGCATCAAATTTATTTTTGTTTGAAAGTGGCTGACAATGTCTCGAGTTGTGAAGTAGATTTTCAGACTTCTATTGTCAAGATTCGAATCCTAAGAAAAGAAATGAGTTGAGCTGGAAAAACAAAATAAATAATGGAAAATATTCAAAAGAGGTTGAAAAGATAACATGACTATCGAATCGAAGATTCGATTATCACTAACCTATTTAAATCTTTACAACCTCTCTTGAATATTTTCCATTATTCATTTTGTTTTTTCAGCATAACTTATTTCGTTTCTTAGGATTCAAATCTTCATACCTTTAGACAACGGAAGTACAAAAATCTACTCCACATCAAATTTATTATTTGGGGTTTAGGATATTAGTACCTATATATCGATCATTCAAAACTTTGACTGAATTAAATGTGAGCCCTAGGTGTTTTTGGGTCTGAGGGCATGACAGATTCGAAATTCAAAAATATTTTGATTTTGGCCTCAGTGAAATACACACTGCTCGCAAGTAGCAATGGAACTAACTACCTACTTCTTCGGTAAATCATATCAGGGGCAAAATAGGCTCAAAATACTTCTTTCTATAAAAATAAAGCAGTAAAAATGTTCTGTTTACAATGTTTACCAAGTAAGTCGCGCCTTTCTTTCGCACCAACTCCATCCACAACGTGAACATATTTTATGCTAACATTTAGAAGCGGACCTGCTGAACTGGAATCCTGACGGATTTATTATTTCCATTATCATCATTAGATAATCATGTGCCGCATAAAACGCTTGATATTCGCTATCCGGATGCTCGCCCTGTGCACACACGCTTAAAAAACTGCCTAAGGCTGCGTTCACACGTTCATCAAGTCGACACGCCCAACAACACGATCTTCGCTTGTTGCTTGATTACAACCTCTTGATAGGCATATCAAATTATGTCTATCACTGAGAAGGGGTTATTTCGGAATCATTTTGACACCAAAAGATTCGGTGTGTTGTGAAATCTTCCCTGATGCTCTAACTCAACAATAAATTCCTATATTCGACGAAGCTACTTCTGATTGGTCGATAATTACCAGGTTGGTATGTTGAAATCCACGTTTCTCGATTGTCAAATACTTCATAATGAAAATCAAGAGTAAAAGAACAAGGGCCATTTTTTCATCGGATGAATTTATCTTAGTAGGCAAACGAAACTGATATGAATTTATTGTCTAACATCAGTTTTTCGAGTGAAAAAATGAAAAAAATTCGAGTGTTTCTTGGCAACTTAAATCAATGACATCATAAGAATTAATCATAATATAATATAATGACGAACATTATTCCAATCTCTACGAAAGGGCTCATCGTGAGAATTTGACATAAATTAATAGCGTTGAGGTTACAGATTAGAAGACCTATCAGATGAGACACTCCGCCCATTTTGTTTGATGTACCGACATCCGTTTTCATTGACCTCAGACCTTTAAATTTTGCGCATCGCAGTTGCCGGAGAGTCGTTGTCACCGCTGGAAATACTGATGTGCAATATTGCCATTTTAGTGATTTGATTCATTTGAAGATTATTTGCAATTTTTATATGCACAGTAATGATTGCCAATAAACATATTATTGGACCTGATTCACATTCCAGATAATGAAGGAATGATCACAGGTTGTTTAATCTGAGCTGTGATCCTAGAGACTTTCATTACTTATATATTATATATTAAATAATATGTTATACATTGTAAGAAAATGAACCCATCCGAAATACTGGATCGTGATTTGCAATCTTAATATACACATAGTAATGATCAACAATAAACATATTATTGTACCTAATTCACATTCCAGATAATGAAGGTAAATTCCTTTTATCACAGGTTGTTTAAACTGTGTTGTGATAATCCTCACAACCTTCATTACTTTTCCTTTCAAATTAAAGTTTATGGAAAATATGAGAACGATGTAAACAAAGCTCAATCAACATTTTAGTGCCTGCGCATATCTATGACTGAACCTTTTAATTTCGTGCTTTCGACATCTCTCTCTAATTTTATTCGATCTGATGTCTGTAAGGTTCTCTAATCTGTGGCTGCGCAGCCTCTCAAGCACCTCGACCTATACCATCTTCAGTGCGCTCACTTTAGATGAAGCATGATTTTGAGGAACATGCAGTCTTATCGTTGTAAGAGGATGCACCTTTTTTATCACTGTCAAATGGACTAAACGTTGGTTGATTAAACGGAAGTGAATACATAAGAGATAATTTTTCATCGATGAATTCAAGGGAGTGAATAGACTATATTCTCTACAGATTCTTGATTGAAGATTCTTGACCAAATCTTACCATTTCGAAACTATGTTATATTAAGAAAACTCTAAAATAATCTGACAGTGACAGTTGTCAAAGTATAGAATTCTACTATTCACGGTATAGTATATCAGAAGCAAGGTGCATATTTATCAGGTATTGTCAGTGAAAATGACTGTTGACTGGTCGATTTCATGGAATTGAAGAAATCTCAACGGTTCTTAGAATAGACCAAAGTTCGCATTTTCAAAAGGCTACTTCCGCGATTGGTGGAAAATTTCAGTTTCAACTGAAATATAAATCCCAGTGAGATATACATCTAATGGCATTTATCAACGGATCTTTGAAAACTATAATTGTGTTATATGTATAATCAATGATCGTAGAAAGAGAAATTAGTCTATCCAATTAGAATATCAAACATAGTTTGAAATGAATGTCTGGTAGACTACGAGCAGAAAACAACTACTTTCCTGGTAAATACCACGCAGAACATTGAATTATATCCGCTCGTAATCCATGCAACGATTCACACTGTGAATGCAGATCGCAAATGTTTCTTTCTTCCTAAGACGTGACAAATTCACATCGGGACAGGCACGCCTAACAACCTACAGACCGGTTTCGGGCTTATTGGCCCTCATCAGTGCAGGGTAGTTATCCGAGTAGAGACCGTAAGATCTCCACTCGAAGCGTTGCCTGTCCCAATGCACCTTCGTCGCGTTTATTTGACCGCACTGAGCCGCGTTCCAACAGACAATTGGAAGTGGCGACACCATGCGGCAGAAGAAAGAAACACTCCAGAACTAAATCTCCCAAATCACAGAACTTGGAAGTGGCTTATAGCTCGACTAAGCTAATAAATGAAAAATGGAAAAGCCATAAATTGGACAACAATTTTAGAAAGAGAAATTAGTCTATCCAATTAGAATATCAAACATAGTTTGAAATGAATGTCTGGTAGACTACGAACAGAAAACAACTACTTTCCTGGTAAATACCACGCAGAACATTGAATTATATCTGCTCGTAATCCATGCAACGATTCACACTGTGAATGCAGATCGCAAATGTTTCTTTCTTCCTAAGACGTGACAAATTCACATCGGGACAGGCACGCCTATGTTTGATATTCTAATTGGATAGACTAATTTCTCTTTCTAAAATTGTTGTCCAATTTATGGCTTTTCCATTTTTCATCAATGATCTTATTTTGATCTCAGTAGTCTGTGGCATCATTATGTACATGAATTTCAGGTATAGGTATAGATATACGATGCAAAAATAGAAATCACTTTGTTCATTTATAAAAAACTTTCGTGACTGCTCTTCTTTGCTGAGTTTTAGAAACATCTAATGCCAAAAACTATGAAGAGCACGTTGAATAAATTGATTCTTGGTGGATTTTTTTCTGACATATAGTTATCGAGAATACTTGCTTTCAATTTGAAGGTATTCGACCTTGAACCCAGAAAAATCCATCTGCGGCGAATTTGATGATTGAAACATCACTGCAGGCCTCGTTGAAACTGGTTTCGTAATACGCCAGCAAGGTATAGTAAATCTAATTACAATTTCGCGCTTTCATATGAATGATCGTACAAAAAATTATCTCTCAATTGTTTTATGGGTTCCTCTGTAATCAGATGCCATGACGAATGAGTGAAAGGCAGAAAAGGCTATGTAGCTGATATGTCATTTGCTGGTCAAGTTGTGAATCTCTAGGTAGGTAGAACATTGTGAGGAGTTTCCATATCTTTATAGCTTTGGAAGAAACATCATCAGAGGGTATCGTTGATGTTGATAACGAGCAAAAAGTGATTTTGTAAAATGGTGTTTCGATCTCGATCCCAGTCAACGATATTTGTCTATGCAGAATCTAATGAAGACTGAAAGGACAGCCTACCTTTCTTGATTGCTGACGCAATGTTTGCACAGATATTGGTAATAAGACATTTCGAGCAGGTGTGCTCATACTGCCTTTAGCCGAACTTCTCTCCACCATTATGTTTGTCTCTGATAAACGTCAAATTTTGTAGAAATCATTACCTATCCAGGTGTTTCCTGATCGCTATAACTTCCAAACTTTATACCGCACTTGAGAGCTGTAGATAAAGCAAATTACAAAATTTTGTTATTCCAGGTACTTCTACGAAACAATCCCAATACTATAACCATATTACTGTTTAGAAAAATCTGGTGTTCATAAACAGTATTGCAATGATTATAATTCAGCTTGCGTTGGGTACTAAACTCATATACCTTTTCAGAATACATGAATTTTCATGTCCTTCATGTATATTCAAATCGAGCGCCAGTAGTAGCTATTAGTTCAGGCAATAAGGAATTATGGTATAGTCCAATTTTCTGATCCAGAAAAAGAAAGGTCCTTAAAATGATAATTTTCTAGTATAATTTGATTTTATTTTAATTGTTTTTTATAAAAGGTCTTGGTTAACCCTATAGAAAAAAATATTATAATGATTACATCACTGATGGAAAAAAGACTCGGATACCTTTCAAATGAGGTCTCTCATTACCCTTGTTTGCATTAAAAAAACTCGTCGTTTACTCCAAAGAGTCTGTTTTCTAATTACTGAATTCCATAGAATTGCATCATACTATTTGAACGTTTGAAAATTTTTAAGTATAAAATCTCGTATAAAATGATTATACGAGATTTTATATGTGCAGATGTCAGCTGTATTTGAAAATCACACGTTGAGTCAACTACCTACTTTAAAGATGTTAGTAAAAAGTAGCCACTAAACATTATGCATACGACCCAAAGTGTCGCTTTCGTTTCTATAATAAATAGTATTTTATGATACAAGTTTTATAATACGCTATTTTGTCGCACGCGTTGTTTGGAGTACGACGAGCGAAGCGAGGAGTGCTCCAAGTGAACAAGTGCGACAACGTGTCTTATAAAACGTGTGTCAGATGCAATTTTTTCTATTTTGAATTGATTTGAAGAAGAAAATGGATTTAATATCGATAAATAACAGAAACATCTTCGATTGGTAACAATGATGACATTGAAATAATTAAAATCTGACGTACAAGCGTAAAGCCCAGTTTACAGTTGAGCGATTTTGATTACTGCAATACCAGCGGTGAAAAATTCAATGTTGTTATTGTTTTTATTGGTCAATTTAAATGAAATAACACTCTGAATTGAAATTTACCAATTAAAACATTGAGTTTTTCACTGCTAATATCACCAAATCCAAATCGCTCAGAAGTAAACTGGGCCTAACTCTTCTGACTTTCATTTGACAGTTCGAGTGTATACCAATCTCCGAATAATAAAAAATGCGTATCGAAATAGAGACTATTTCGACACGCATTTGCGTTGCACAATGACTTCATTATACAACCAAAATAGAAAAACATAATTGTGAAACTTCAACTAGGTTGCAGAAAAAATAACATAATCTGTCAAACCTACCAGAAACAGTTGTGAAAGAGCAGTTTTGTAAAACAACCGAATAGAACTTTATCTACTGGACTATACATAGCGCATGCTATAGTAAGTTTTATGCATTTCTAATGAACCTTTGATGTATGTTGTCACTTCATTATGTGACATTAGAGTTTGTTTTTATAAAAACTTTTACAAAATGTCCTTCAAAGTTGCACCTTTATCAATTTAATAGGATTATAAATTTTTATAACGGTCAACACCAGCAGGCCTACCTTACTCAATAAAAGAGTACCTTATACTAATACATTCACTTCCCACTGGATTTGAGAACTGTTCCGCATTCTACAGGGTGATCGCTCTGGATATGTGATATTTGCACGGGTATTTATATAGGATATCCATATGACTACAGCTGTGGTATATGTGTGGAAATATTTTTTTTCTTATCTTTCTCAGATGCGAAATTCCAAGAATTCCGAGAATTCTTTAAATTGAATGAGAGGAATAATATAATTCAGTTGTTCCATTGATGCTGATATACTAACGAGTATACGAAATACCCACATTGAAACAGGTAGAGTGGTGATACGGACAAATAATACATTTATTCAACTATGTATTTGAAATAGGATCACTTTGGAGCTTTATAATCATAAATTCAATCATAGTGTCAACTGAGGCAATCGCCTCAGTTGAAACTGGTATATTGATAGATGTAGAAAAACCTACCTATCACTCGGAGTCAGATGTGTCAGAGGTGATAACATATTTGACAGTAAAGTCAATTTTTCAAAAAACAGCAACATCAACAGTGCGTACTCGTCAGGTATCACAAGAGGTCTATAAAAAATCCATAACAAATACAGGTGTTCTAAAGTAAACTCACTTCCACATCTCGAGAAGAATGAAAACTGTTGGTTCATATACATGGTGCTCCAAGAAAACTGATAAACTTTGTACGAAGTCCTGGAATCCCTCGAATAGATTAAGGTTCATGTATAGAAGATCTTGAGGACGATGTGCTTGTGAGAAAATATATCACCACTTACTGAAAGAAGATCTGTTATGGAACTATCAAAATCCTGATTGAACTGATGTTATAATCAATATACTCAATCAGAGAATTACAACCTGACGACCTGAAGAAGTATTTGCGAATATTTGTCATCTATGAGTGCTCACGAGCAATTCTCCTTCTACGTGAAAAAAAGTTGGTGCGACAGCACTGAGCACTGATCGAGAAGGCGTAGACCGGAAGCTTTAAATAACAATGAACCTGCATCGCTTCAATTGCCACCCACATTTCCGCCAGGCGACTCGGAATAGTCGGAATTGGCGCGGCATCTTTGTACCCATCTCTCTCTCTCTCCCAAAATCGTCACAAGGGAAGGACGTTTTCGTCTCTCTTTGCGATGGTAGCGTTTCGTCGGCGAGATGAACGCACTAATTGTGACAATTGACAAACGGCACTTGGGTTCGAGATTATTTCGGACTGAACGGGATGCAGAATCTGCAGATCTTCCACCCGGGTTATTCTGAGAGTATGGGTATAACAAATTCATTGAAAACTGGTACGCCGTTTTCGACCCACCATTTTGAAATTTCGAATTTTGATAAAAGTTTATGATCTATGATCCAGAAAACCCCCACATACTAACTTTGAATCGAGTCGGAGCATATTCACGAATATCGTCCGCCATTTTGGAGCCACCATCTTGAATTTTGACAAAATTCATTCATTCCAATTTTGATTTGAATATTGGGAGAGGAGATAAGCATTGGAAGTTTTCTTGAAAGTTTGGAGGTTATATATATTATATTGAAAATATTTATGATGAAAGATGTCATATGCTCCAACATCAGTGGAATAAGCCAAAAACTTTACTCGAAATGATCTCAGCAAATTCCATCTTATAGAGTTTGTTTGATCATTGAAACAATGATGAAAATGAGACCTGGTGGCTCTACTCTTCAATTATTTCAGCGTCGATTTCAGCAGAAAATCCTTGTTTGAAACAATTGAATTTCAACTATAAATTGAAATAAATTAAAAATATAAGTTGTTACCATAGCAACTAGAGTCAAAAAAATAAGTCAGAAAAACCCTTTGCCGGTCTCTGATATCCACTTTCCGGCAAAACGGCAGATATTCTTTACCAAAAGTTGTCCAGAAAGTATAAATTGGATGTGAAAAATATATTGTATTTCCAAAAGTAGGTACTTCAATGAACACAAATACTTTATCCAGTATTTCTACCTCGATTTCAACTAATAATTTCTGAAATGTCATGGGCAGAAACAGACCCCATCTGCTACAGATTAGAAAATCTTAGAGATGAGACAGTCAGACAGAGCGATTAGAGAGAGATGTCGAAAGCGCAAAATTTAAAGGTCCAGATAGATATGCGCAGTCGCTAAAATATTGATCGAGTTTTGATTCATCATTTTGTTGGTTTTGTTACAAATGTTTTCGTTTTGCACGATTAACGATCCAGTTTTTCAGATGGGTTTATGTTCTTACAATGTATAACATATTTTTCACAAACTAAAATTCAAAAGAAACAGTAATCAAGGTTTTGAGGATTATCACAACACAGATTGAAAAACTTGTGATCATAGGTATATACCTTCATTATCTGGAATGTGAATCAGGTACAATAATATGTTTATTGTTGATCATTACTATGTGTAGGTATTTTAAGATTGCAATTCGTCTTCAAATGAATAGGAGAATATCAAATTACATTGTTTCCCATGCAAAGGACGAGAAACTCATATTGAGTGATATTATTGACTTCAATCAAATTTTTCAATTATATATCACCATTCTTGCTATATCTATACTCATAGTATACTGCTATATATCAAATTTCAAGTTTTAGGAATTTAGATTCTGATCATTTATTAGATAATTGAATCGTTTTTTATTTCTCCTGATGAAAATGAATGTGCTACATTCGAAATATTCGAATTTCATCGTAAAATTCATTCAGAATACATCTAATTCCTGATAGAAACTAATTTCTGATGAAAACTTGTTTATAATAAATCACTCATAAGTAGATAACCTTTTATATTGGTGTTGTTTATGCATTACAAAAATGACAACATTGCACATCAGTATAGTTCCAGCGGTGACTTGACTATCCGGCAACTGCAATGCGCAAAATTTAAAGGTCCGAGGTCAATGGAAACCGATGTCGGTACATCAAACAAAATGGGCGGAGTTTCTCATCTATAAGGTTTTCGAATCTGTGCCCCAGCACCACCATCAGGCATCCACGAAAGTCTTCTCGCAAAGAATCCAGTAAATCTCTCACCGGCCCCACATCAAGGCTGCCGTGACAAAATCACCGTTACATAAATCGGAGTCAATTACAAAAATGAGATTTATATATTTTTTCGTATACCGTTCTAATACCCCAATTGAGCAACTCCAGTCGAGATTCGTTATTCACACAGGCTAAATATCTGACTAAATGCGAATTGCAAAATGGCCGCGGGGCCCGCGATCCAAAAAAAAATTACGAGTGGTACTTACTAAATTGATAGATACGAGACTAGATAGTCGCAAGGTGTTCTCACGGTACCGTTTTATATTCGGATTCGACGATGGGTTAGAAAGTAATAAGCTTAAACGGAGTTTTACTTTGTTGCTCGATAGAGGTACGTAATTGCGGCGTTTATTGTTGCCCACTATACAGGGCGATCCCTATTTCTTACTTACTTACTTCTTGGAGCACAGATTAGAAAACCTTACATCAGATGAGACACACCGCCCATACATCTGTTTTCATTGACCTGGGACCTTTAAATTTTGCGCAACGCAGTTGCCGGATATTCGTTGCTACCGCTGATGTTCAATGTTGTCATTTTAGTAATACATAATCAACACCAATATAAAAGGTTACCTATACTTATGAGTGATTTATTATGAAGAAGTGACTATCAAAATTAGTTTCTATCAGGAATTAGCTGTATTCTGAATGAATTTTACGATGAAAATTGAATATTTCAAATGTAGCACATTCATTGTCATCAGGAAAAATAAAACACGATTACATTATCTAATAATAATAATGGTCTTTATTCATCAATTCCACAATATATGCGAGTTACAATACTCAATTGGTACTACAAGTACTCACAGTTTTTTGTCCTTTGGATGTAATTTGATATTCTCCAATTTATTTGAAGATGATTTGCAATCTTTATACACACAGTAATGATTCCCAATAAACATATTATTGAACCTGATTCACATTCCAGATAATGAGGGTATATACCTATGATCACAGGTTGTTTAATCTGTGCTGTGATAATCGTCGAAGCCCGAGTGGAAACCCTTATCAATTTTCCTTTTAAATTATAGTTTATGGAAAATATATTATACATTGTAAGAACATGAATCGTGTGAAACGAAAACATTTGTAACATAACCAACAATATGATAACAACGATGTGAACAAAACTCGATCAATACTTCAGCGCCTGCGCATATCTATGACTGGACCTTTAAATTTTGCGCTTTCGACACCTCTCTCTAATTTTATTCGCTCTGTCTGACTGTTTCATCTCTAAGGTTTTCTAATCTAGGTTTGGAGTCAGGAACCACATCAATGAACAGAACAGAATATGATGTTACGAAAACAATTTATATATTAACTGGATTTAGTAGTTTTTGGATTGAAAATTGAACTCGGGTTATCAGAAAAAAAAATCTGTAACGAGCCATTTTAAAGTATAGGTACCAGGCAGTGCAAAACCATGTATAGGCAAGGCAATGCAAGGCAACGCAAGTCAATATACGGTATGCAAGGCAATGCAAAGTATATTAGTATGGGGCAATGCAAGATAATGGAAGGCAATGCAGGACAATGTGAAGCAATGCAATATAAGGTAATGCAAGGCAGCGCGCGGCACTGCGATGTTGAGCGGGCCTATGCAAATTGCAAGGCGAAACGAGTCTTCGGAAGATCGTTGCAATGTGAGACAGTGCGAAGTAATGTGTTGTCATCGTCCATAGATATTCGTGAATCTATGGACGATGGTGTTGTCAATCGAAACTGTACAAGGCAATACGAGTGTATTGGAAAAAATACAGTTTCATGTAATGTGAGGCTATGTAAGGCAATGCAAGATAGTGAAGACAATGTAAGTCAATATAAGAAGAGGCAATGCGCGAGACAATGCAAGGCAGTGTGAGGTTATGAGTGAGAGTATAGCGAGCATTAGATGATATTTATTTGAAACACCAAATTCCATTTCAATGCATCCTTGATATGAAAACTTTTTGATTATCGAAAAATGTAAATGCAACAATTTTTTTTCTGTTCAATTCCGATTTGAAAAGGAATTGTATAGAAAATTAATGAAGGTATGCATTCTTTGCCGATGAATATCAAGCATGAGAAACTCGAGGAATTCCGGAGAATTCCAAAGCATTCTAAAAAAGTCGAATGATTCCAGAGATATTTCAAGGGATATCCGAGGGGATATCCAATAGATCGAAATAATTCGAAGAAATTTCCCAAGGAAATCCTGAATTTATCTCTCCAGAATCCTTCCAGAATTCAATGTTCGATTCATAGTTTATCTTGATTTTAATAAATATTCGAGTACTCCACTTGATCAAATGATGTAAGGATTGCTCCACATCCAATGCTGCGTTACATCAGCAGTGAAGATGAAAAAGGAAAAACCAACTTTTTTACTAAAAAAGTTTGACGATTAAGAGGAAAACAATCGATCGTATCGTCCTGTACAGCAGTCAATCTATACCTCAAGCTACGCTACTCTACATATTTATATTCTAATACGCCTCCCGATTTGGGTAGACTCTGCTGCAGTTTTGAGCCAAATATAGCTAGGCTCTATTTACTGTATAGGGAGACCCATCATCATTCATTAGAGGATATTTATGGTGGGGTTTTCGTTTCAATGGAACACACTGGCCAGTTATAGAACGCAGTGATTGAGTTGTTCGGTAAATCAGCTGTAATTGAACAATTACACGGGAATAGAGATTAATTAAACGATAAATAATCCGTTGCAACTGCGATTGGAATTGGTAACTTGCTAAAAAACAGCGATTTCTCATTTACTTGAGATACCAAATTCAATTTTAATGTATCCTTGACATGGAAACCGTGACAACCTTTTGGACTTACGAATTATAGAATTAATGTAAGAGTTTTAACCAACTTTTAATATGATGGATAGAAGATTAGGTATGCATTATGCATTCTAAATTTTTGACATAAATTAAATAACAGAAAACTCCTGAGCACAATGAATTAGAAACATTTTATATCCCTAGAATCCATGTCTAACCGGTCAGATATCATGCCAGTTAGATACGATTTCGAAATGCAGTTTGAAGTGATCATAAACAACCACCAACTTTGCACAGAGAACGGACCTCAACTGGGAAGGGATGCATCAGTATGGTATACTGATGGATCCAAGATGGATGAAAGGGCTGGAGTGGGAGTTACAGGGCCAAATTTCAGGCTCTCAAAATCCCTTGGTAACACCCCAGCCATCTTTCAAGAGAAGTACATGCTATAGAGATATGTGCCCAGGAGTGCCTCGAAAGGGACACTCGAAGGACAAAAATATATATTCTATCAGATACCCAAGCAGCACTAAAAGCACTGAAGTCATACACTTGTGAGTCTAAGCTGACTTGGGATTGTAAACAATCCCTGAGACAACTAGCAGCAAACAACCAAGTCACTTTGATGTGGGTGCCAGGTCATAAGGGAGTTGAAGGCAACGAAGAAGCACACTGCCTTGCCAAAGAAGTTTTTGTTTGAAACGCCACTCTTCAACTTTTCAGTAGAAGAAATCTCTGTTGAAAAATTGCACCCTATTATCGGCACACCCTGTAGTATGAATAATATATTGTTAGGGTAACAAGATCATCTACTGTACCTCAGATACTTCGAAATATACCAGATACGACGAAATTATATCAAAAGCATCATCAATATCATCATCATAATCCTGTCTACGAGGATTCTGTCGTAAAAAATGCGTCGAAGCATACGTAACTCAAGTTGTTGCCAAACGGCAAATGTAGTTTTTGTGCAATGACAATAAATTTTTCTTTGAATCGTGGTAGAAGGCTTAGGCCAGGCGAAAGTGAAGAAGCTATATTAAGAAAAGGTGTTCGACCTTGTCCTCGATGGTATATTGAATGCATTCTAGAGAAGCGATGACAGGAATGGGAGAAAAGCAAGATGTTCGACTACCATACTTGTATATGTTGCTGAAACTCGTGTTATACAGAGTGTCTCCATCTCAAATGTCACATCTCAATCCCCAAGGGAGATACCAGGAAAGACCAACAAACTAATTTTGGGTTTTATCAGCAAAAACGTTGTGTCGAACAATGCTAACAGAATATATTGATACAATTAATTCACTATCTAGAAATATCAGATCAGTCAAACAATAATCTAGATAAGAAGATGCGGTTTTGTTAAAGGTCAACCAAATCCAAAAAAGGCAAGAAAATACTCTTCCTGGTATCGTTATAGACCCACGCGTAATCAAGATCAAAATGATCTCCAGTATCTGGAGAACTGTGAAAAATAGTCAATATGGCGTTTGGTCACCAAAGATCAACAGGAGATTTGGTTGCCAACCTAACTCATATTTGAATCTAAGACTTTCTTCAGGAAAAGACGAGGGAAAAGGTTTTTCAAGAAATGATATCCACTTGGAGTATGCACTTGGTTCGATTCACTTATAACAATGTACTTGCCTACTATTTCGATTCAATGATTAATTTCACCACCTACTAAAAAACTCGTAAGGTCAACGGTTGCTTATCACCATCGAATGAGTTCGCAATAATAATTTTCTTGCTCACCTAATGTGACCTTGACTGCGATTGAATGCGTTAACTACTTTATTACAACTATGTATTGTTGAACGCTTGACGTCATAATATTATTCGTGTTACAGCGACCACGCCTAGAGTGGAAAAAGTGAAATAACATAAAGGATGACACCAGATCACCTTGGAAATACGAACAAGGATATCTTATTATGGTACGTGTATATACGGGGCGATTCGATTCAGAACACGACAACACAAACCATCGAGTATTAAATTTGAACATGACACTTGGTGGAAGTCTCTGATTCACATTCCAGATAATATAGGTATATACACTCAGGAATTTTCAACGATAGGCAATATGAGAGATCAACTGGTGACCTGCTCGTTTACGTCTCACATTTATTGTAGCGATCTATTGAAAAATATGGAGAAACTTTAGTCGTGGCATTAGATATTTCCAAGGCATTTGATCAAGTTTGGCACCAAGGACTCCTCGCCAAGCTTCCATCTTATGGTTTGCCCCCTCAGCTGTGTTCTCTGCTTGCTAGTTTTCTCTCAAACAGGTCTCTCCTAATCTGTGTCCATGTAGTGGTCGATGGAGTTTCATCTGATACTCTATACTCATAAATGCTGGTGTTCCGCTGGGATCAATTTTAGCACCAACACTATTTCTACTTCATATCAACGATTTGTTGGAATCAACTTCATGTCCTATTCACAGCTTCGCGGATGATAGTACCCTCCATACCGCTTTCTCTTCCAGGGCTCCTATATCGGCCCATCAAACCGGAAATGAACGAGGAAAAATGTTTTCCTACAAGCGTGCGTGATTCACCCTCTACCCGCACGCAATTCAGTTTGGAAAGTGTCATTTTCCCACACTAGTGCGGGAAATTTTTTCCCACACTAGTGCGGGAAAAACATTTATATGATATCCTCGTAAAATATAAGTGGTGATGGGTGACAAAATATGAAAGTTCAAGCTTTTTTGTTGCAATACTAAGTGAGTTTGTTCAAAATCATCCATCATTTTGCACTATTTATTGAAAAAATTAACAAATATTGATAAATAAAAATGTATTGTTATGAAAATCACCCTATATATAGGCTTTGATTGATCTGATAACGAGTAGGTAACAATTGATGCTGTCATGCCGATCAATACACATAATTGTCAGAGTGACAGACAAAGCGTTACTTATATAAAATTTTCGATTCAGTGAAATTGCCACAATGTATTATTCATCTGATGAAGAACTTCCACAAGAAATCGTGCAAGCAGCTACAGATGCGAACTTAGAGTTATTGCCAACGAAATCTAAACAAAGGTATGAGAAGCAATACACGAGTTTTATTGAATGGTGCAACAATAAAAAAGTGAAAACACCAAATAAAGAAGAAGTATTCTTATTTTCTAGAAATGTCTAAAACATGGAAGCCGAACACTTTATGGGCAAGATATTCAATGTTGAAGAGTGTATTCAACGTAAAGCAAAATTTGGATATTAGCAAATTTTACAAAATAATTACATTCATTAAAAATGAATTTGTTTCCTACGCTTGTAGAAAAAGAATTGTTCCTAACTCATGCGGAAATTGTCTTTCCCGCAATCGACTGTTTAGCCGAACTCCGCTCCGCGTCGTTCGGGTTAACGGCAGTCGCATGCGGGAAAGCATCATTTTCCGCACTTGTTAGGAAAATTACTATAACAAAATAAATATGGACTTTTCGAGTGGGAATCTAATAACCTGGTAGAATTCAATGCAAACAATACACAAGCATGTCTTTTCTCTAGAAAAGCCGATCTCACTGTGCCCAACATAATTCAGTCAGGAGTAACCATACCATTGAAGTCATCCATTTCTATGCTTGGCGTTACTATCAGCAATAACCTTTCTCACGTGAGGTCCATTACCAAAAGTGCATTCCAAAAACTTGGATTTCTGTTTCGATCCAAGAGCTATTTCACTCCCAGTCAGCTGCTTATGATCTATGTTCTGGAATACTGTTCCCATATTAGGAGAACGGCACCTAAACATATCCTGAAACTATTGGATTCTGTCCAAACAAGGGCAATTCATCTTGTCGGTGATGCTTCGCTTACAAACTCGCTCACTGCTCTGGAACACCGTAGGAAAAATGGCGATTTATCTCTATTTTATAGATATTTTCTGAAATATCAACAATCGTTCCTCCATTAGCAGTCTCTTCGAGATTAACACGTCAAGGTCAGTCTTAACACCCCTTCGTGGTCACTTTAGAGATCTGCAGAATATCCCTTTCCAAAGACTCGTTCATCCAACGAACATCGAGACTATAGAACTCATTGCCTAGGGATGTGTTCCCCGAGGCATACCATCCCCAGAGGTTTTAGAAGAGCACCAACTCCTACCGTATTTCCCTTGGTTCTCACGATGTTCTCTGAACATTACAGGATATCCCTTTTCGTGAGAACCAGAATATATAAGTATAAAAAAACTATGATTACAGATTGTTTAATATGTGCTCTGATAATCCTCGAAACCTTTATTACTTTTCCTTCTGAATTATAGTTTATGAAAAATACGTTACATACTTAGTAAGAACATAAACCCATCCAAAATACTGAATCGTGAATCGTGTGAAACGAAAATATTTGTAACATAATCAACAATATGATGACAACGATGTAAACAAAACTCGATCAATATTTTAGCGCCTGCGCATATCTATCACTGGACCTTTAAATTTTGCGCTTTCGACATCTCTCTCTCTCTCTCTAATTTTAATCGCTCTGTTTGAATGTCTCATCTGTAAAGTTATCTAATCTGTGTCACCGTTTGAGAATGGACCTCCAGGTCCGACAGTTTCTCACAGCCACTACCCTGTATGTCGGCGATCGAATAATGCACAACAAACATTGACATGATTTCGAAAGATGACAGTTCTCGCGATAAGAAAGACTGCGATCAGTCTCGAATCGATCATTACACGATCTATGATCACACGTGTTGTGTTGAGAACCCCATGGCGACCAGCGTTGCCAGCCCTGCATCTCAAAAAGAATTAAAACTCCACCGAAAAAAGTACTAGATCAGAATTATCAAATTTCAATACATTTAGGAACCTAGTCTCTGATTCAGATATGAGGTTGAATAAATAGGTAACTTTGCACTTAATCATGCAATCTAATTTCCAATGATATTTTGGTCTCAGAAATTCCAATTCGATGATTAAATCGTAAACAATTCCCTACTATTCGAGATAATCCGTGTCATTGTTGGAAATTTCACCTTCTTCGTCTGTTAGGTTTTTGGCAAGTATTCTATATCTTTCTAGATCACTGTACATAATATAACATGCATTTATTATGCTTTTTGCCTAAGAAAAACATCTGAAGTATGGCATTCTTTCATGATTTTCCTCTGATTCAACCATCTAGACTACATAAACAACGGCCATTTTGAAGACCTCTATGCTATGCGCATCTTTTGTGTCATGGCTGACTTGTGGTGTAGCAAAACCGTTGATTGATGTATTCAATCAACGGCAAAACCATTCAAGTGATATGTGTTTTCTCTCTTCAATACATGATGTCAAAAAAAAAGTTAGACATCATTAAAAGAAGGTGAAATTTTGAACTTTAGCATGTATTATCTGGAAAAGTAGAGGTATTACTGAGGTTGAAACACATGAGTAAAAAAAAGGTTCACTGAAGAATAGATCGCATGGTAAGAGCAAAATCATCAATAAATATGTAAACGAATGAAGTTTTATATGAAAAAATTTAAATTTTATGTCCATTACTGCACAATGTGAACCGGCATTGTGACTATGCAACGATTGCGAGTATTGTGACGATAAAAAGTAATAAGTATTGACGTATGAACTACATTAAGCACAAACGTATTTATGAGACAAAGATATCAGATGTCTCACTTTTTGTGTTTCCTGGTTCATTTCAATTTTCAGTTACCCATGTTTTGAGATTTTTTGTTTCAAGTCAGAAAACATGAAAACGTGCTAATTTTGTATCGAGCGTACTAGCTTACCAGACAAGGTTGAAAAGTACAAGATCTAGTACGAAAGTATACTAGTACTGGCAACGCTGATGGCGACAGATACGCGGATGCTGCTTTTAACCAGATAAGCAAACTAGGAGATGCTACCGATACTGCGGCTGTTGTTACAGCGTGGCTGGCTGCGCACTTCTCGCTCAACAATACCCAGTAGGCTTTTATCTTTATGGCCTGCTAGATGCTGATAAGGGGTCTGACGGTGTCTTGTTTTCTGGCTCGTTTCGTTCGACCTTCTGCGTGTGGGTTTCTTATTATTATTTTCATAATCGTTATTACGGCTTATTTATTGTTACGATGTTTTGTGGAATCATTGTTTGTTTCCGCACAACGATGGCACACCCATCAGAACGATTTTTCAGATAAGGGCGCGTATTTTTATTTTTTCTACAAACACAGTTCCTAGACAAGAAAACTCGATTCTTCATTCAATTAACGAACATTTCATAATATTCTATATCTAAATCATTACTTTTATTAATTATTGACTATTATATTGAAATTAGAACCCGGGCTGGCGGCTTGAGAAGTCGCGCTTTGAACCTGTTGGCTATTGAGGCTACTTGAAAACTTATTTCTATCCTACAGTTATAATACGTTATAAACCAAAAAGACATAGTCAAACTTATTTTCGCTTGGGGTTTTTTGAGAGATACGACAAGTATAAGGATACTAACTTTGATATCTTTAGCATTTGAGCATTTCGAAAATTGAAAAAAATATACGGTTTCTCTGATTAGAGAACTCAATTCTTTGAGCAGAAACAAGCAAAATGATATGGGCGAAGTTGAAAATTGGTCTATCTGTTCTGTAGTTATGTCGATTTGAAAAATTGGAAATAAAATTCTCGATTACGGTTTTCCTGATTAGAGAACTCAATTCTTTGAGCAGAAACAAGTAGTATGGTAAGTTGGCGAAGTTGGAAATCGTTCTATCTGTTCGGACGTTACGGCGATTCGAAAAATTGAAAAAAAAAACTTGATTTCGGTTTTTCTGATCAGAGAACTCAATTCTGTGAACAGAAACAAGCAGAGATGTGGGCGAAGTTAAAAATTGGTCTATCTGTTCTGTAGTTATAGCGATTCGAAAAATTGAATAAAAAATCTCGATTTCGGTTTCTCTGATCAGAGAACTTAATTCCATGAGCAGAAACAAGCAGAATGATATGGGCGAAGTTTAAAATATATCTGTTCTGTAGTTATAGCGATTCGAAAAATTGAAAAAAAAAATTTTTTCTCGATTTCGGTTTTTCTGATCGGCAGAATGATATGGGCGAAGTTAAAAATTGGTCTATCTGTTCGGAAGTTATAGCGATTCGAAAAATTGAAAAAAAATTTTTTCTCGATTTCGGTTTTTCTGATCGGCAGAATGATATGGGCGAAGTTAAAAATTGGTCTATCTGTTCGGAAGTTATAGCGATTCGAAAAATTGAAAAAAAAAATTTTTCTCGATTTCGGTTTTTCTGATCGGCAGAATGATATGGGCGAAGTTAAAAATTGGTCTATCTGTTCTGTAGTTATAGCGATTCGAAAAATTGAAAAAAAAAAATTTTTCTCGATTTCGGTTTTTCTGATCGGCAGAATGATATGGGCGAAATTAAAAATTGGTCTAACTGTTCGGAAGTTATAGCGATTCGAAAAATTGAAACAAAAATTCTTCTCGATTTCGGTTTTTCTGATCGGAGAACTCAATTCTGTGAACAGAAACAAGCAGAATGATATGGGCGAAATTAAAAATTGGTCTATCTGTTCGGAAGTTATAGCGATTCGAAAAATTGAAAAAAAAATTTTTCTCGATTTCGGTTTTTCTGATCGGCAGAATGATATGGGCGAAGTTAAAAATTGGTCTATCTGTTCGGAAGTTATAGCGATTCGAAAAATTGAAAAACAAAATTCTCGATTTCGGTTTTTCTGATCGGAGAACTCAATTCTGTGAACAGAAACAAGCAGAATGATATGGGCGAAGTTAAAAATTGGTCTATCTGTTCGGAAGTTATAGCGATTCGAAAAATTGAAAAAAAAATTCTCGATTTCGGTTTTTCTGATCGGAGAACTCAATTCTGTGAACAGAAACAAGCAGAATGATATGGGCGAAATTAAAAATTGGTCTATCTGTTCGGAAGTTATAGCGATTCGAAAAATTGAAACAAAAATTTTTCTCGATTTCGGTTTTTCTGATCGGAGAACTCAATTCTGTGAACAGAAACAAGCAGAATGATATGGGCGAAGTTGAAAATTGGTCTATCTGTTCGGAAGTTATAGCTAATCGAAAAATTTAAAAAAAAAAATCTCGATTTCAGTTTTTCTGATCGGAGAACTTAATTCCATGAGCAGAAACAAGCAGAATGATATGGGCGAAATTAAAAATTGGTCTATCTGTTCGGAAGTTATAGCGATTCGAAAAATTGAAAAAAAAATTTTTCTCGATTTCGGTTTTTCTGATCGGCAGAATGATATGAGCGAAGTTAAAAATTGGTCTATCTGTTCGGAAGTTATAGCGATTCGAAAAATTGAAAAAAAAATTCTCGATTTCGGTTTTTCTGATCGGAGAACTCAATTCTGTGAACAGAAACAAGCAGAATGATATGGGCGAAGTTAAAAATTGGTCTATCTGTTCGGAAGTTATAGCGATTCGAAAAATTGAAAAAAAAAATTCTCGATTTCGGTTTTTCTGATCGGAGAACTCAATTCTGTGAACAGAAACAAGCAGAATGATATGGGCGAAATTAAAAATTGGTCTATCTGTTCGGAAGTTATAGCGATTCGAAAAATTGAAACAAAAATTTTTCTCGATTTCGGTTTTTCTGATCGGAGAACTCAATTCTGTGAACAGAAACAAGCAGAATGATATGGGCGAAGTTGAAAATTGGTCTATCTGTTCGGAAGTTATAGCTAATCGAAAAATTTAAAAAAAAAAATCTCGATTTCAGTTTTTCTGATCGGAGAACTTAATTCCATGAGCAGAAACAAGCAGAATGATATGGGCGAAATTAAAAATTGGTCTATCTGTTGGGAAGTTATAGCGATTCGAAAAATTGAAACAAAAATTCTTCTCGATTTCGGGTTTTCTGATCGGAGAACTCAATTCTGTGAACAGAAACAAGCAGAATGATATGGGCGAAATTAAAAATTGGTCTAACTGTTCGGAAGTTATAGCGATTCGAAAAATTTAAACAAAAATTCTTCTCGATTTCGGTTTTTCTGATCGGAGAACTCAATTCTGTGAACAGAAACAAGCAGAATGATATGGGCGAAATTAAAAATTGGTCTAACTGTTCGGAAGTTATAGCGATTCGAAAAATTGAAACAAACATTCTTCTCGATTTCGGTTTTTCTGATCGGAGAACTCAATTCTGTGAACAGAAACAAGCAGAATGATATGGGCGAAATTAAAAATTGGTCTAACTGTTCGGAAGTTATAGCGATTCGAAAAATTGAAACAAAAATTCTTCTCGATTTCGGTTTTTCTGATCGGAGAACTCAATTCTGTGAACAGAAACAAGCAGAATGATATGGGCGAAATTAAAAATTGGTCTAACTGTTCGGAAGTTATAGCGATTCGAAAAATTGAAACAAAAATTCTTCTCGATTTCGGTTTTTCTGATCGGAGAACTCAATTCTGTGAACAGAAACAAGCAGAATGATATGGGCGAAATTAAAAATTGGTCTAACTGTTCGGAAGTTATAGCGATTCGAAAAATTGAAACAAAAATTCTTCTCGATTTCGGTTTTTCTGATCGGAGAACTCAATTCTGTGAACAGAAACAAGCAGAATGATATGGGCGAAATTAAAAATTGGTCTAACTGTTCGGAAGTTATAGCGATTCGAAAAATTGAAACAAAAATTCTCCTCGATTTCGGTTTTTCTGATCGGAGAACTCAATTCTGTGAACAGAAACAAGCAGAATGATATGGGCGAAATTAAAAATTGGTCTAACTGTTCGGAAGTTATAGCGATTCGAAAAATTGAAACAAAAATTCTTCTCGATTTCGGTTTTTCTGATCGGAGAACTCAATTCTGTGAACAGAAACAAGCAGAATGATATGGGCGAAGTTAAAAATTGGTCTATCTGTTCGGAAGTTATAGCGATTCGAAAAATTGAAAAAAAAAATTCTCGATTTCGGTTTTTCTGATCGGAGAACTCAATTCTGTGAACAGAAACAAGCAGAATGATATGGGCGAAATTAAAAATTGGTCTATCTGTTCGGAAGTTATAGCGATTCGAAAAATTGAAACAAAAATTTTTCTCGATTTCGGTTTTTCTGATCGGAGAACTCAATTCTGTGAACAGAAACAAGCAGAATGATATGGGCGAAGTTGAAAATTGGTCTATCTGTTCGGAAGTTATAGCTAATCGAAAAATTTAAAAAAAAAAATCTCGATTTCAGTTTTTCTGATCGGAGAACTTAATTCCATGAGCAGAAACAAGCAGAATGATATGGGCGAAATTAAAAATTGGTCTATCTGTTCGGAAGTTATAGCGATTCGAAAAATTGAAAAAAAAATTTTTCTCGATTTCGGTTTTTCTGATCGGCAGAATGATATGGGCGAAGTTAAAAATTGGTCTATCTGTTCGGAAGTTATAGCGATTCGAAAAATTGAAAAAAAAAAATTCTCGATTTCGGTTTTTCTGATCGGAGAACTCAATTCTGTGAACAGAAACAAGCAGAATGATATGGGCGAAGTTAAAAATTGGTCTATCTGTTCGGAAGTTATAGCGATTCGAAAAATTGAAAAAAAAAATTCTCGATTTCGGTTTTTCTGATCGGAGAACTCAATTCTGTGAACAGAAACAAGCAGAATGATATGGGCGAAATTAAAAATTGGTCTATCTGTTCGGAAGTTATAGCGATTCAAAAAATTGAAACAAAAATTTTTCTCGATTTCGGTTTTTCTGATCGGAGAACTCAATTCTGTGAACAGAAACAAGCAGAATGATATGGGCGAAGTTGAAAATTGGTCTATCTGTTCGGAAGTTATAGCTAATCGAAAAATTTAAAAAAAAAAATCTCGATTTCAGTTTTTCTGATCGGAGAACTTAATTCCATGAGCAGAAACAAGCAGAATGATATGGGCGAAATTAAAAATTGGTCTATCTGTTCGGAAGTTATAGCGATTCGAAAAATTGAAAAAAAAATTTTTCTCGATTTCGGTTTTTCTGATCGGCAGAATGATATGGGCGAAGTTAAAAATTGGTCTATCTGTTCGGAAGTTATAGCGATTCGAAAAATTGAAAAAAAAAATTCTCGATTTCGGTTTTTCTGATCGGAGAACTCAATTCTGTGAACAGAAACAAGCAGAATGATATGGGCGAAGTTAAAAATTGGTCTATCTGTTCGGAAGTTATAGCGATTCGAAAAATTGAAAAAAAAAATTCTCGATTTCGGTTTTTCTGATCGGAGAACTCAATTCTGTGAACAGAAACAAGCAGAATGATATGGGCGAAATTAAAAATTGGTCTATCTGTTCGGAAGTTATAGCGATTCGAAAAATTGAAACAAAAATTTTTCTCGATTTCGGTTTTTCTGATCGGAGAACTCAATTCTGTGAACAGAAACAAGCAGAATGATATGGGCGAAGTTGAAAATTGGTCTATCTGTTCGGAAGTTATAGCTAATCGAAAAATTTAAAAAAAAAAATCTCGATTTCAGTTTTTCTGATCGGGGAACTTAATTCCATGAGCAGAAACAAGCAGAATGATATGGGCGAAATTAAAAATTGGTCTATCTGTTGGGAAGTTATAGCGATTCGAAAAATTGAAACAAAAATTCTTCTCGATTTAGGGTTTTCTGATCGGAGAACTCAATTCTGTGAACAGAAACAAGCAGAATGATATGGGCGAAATTAAAAATTGGTCTAACTGTTCGGAAGTTATAGCGATTCGAAAAATTGAAACAAAAATTCTTCTCGATTTCGGTTTTTCTGATCGGAGAACTCAATTCTGTGAACAGAAACAAGCAGAATGATATGGGCGAAATTAAAAATTGGTCTAACTGTTCGGAAGTTATAGCGATTCGAAAAATTGAAACAAACATTCTTCTCGATTTCGGTTTTTCTGATCGGAGAACTCAATTCTGTGAACAGAAACAAGCAGAATGATATGGGCGAAATTAAAAATTGGTCTAACTGTTCGGAAGTTATAGCGATTCGAAAAATTGAAACAAAAATTCTTCTCGATTTCGGTTTTTCTGATCGGAGAACTCAATTCTGTGAACAGAAACAAGCAGAATGATATGGGCGAAATTAAAAATTGGTCTAACTGTTCGGAAGTTATAGCGATTCGAAAAATTGAAACAAAAATTCTTCTCGATTTCGGTTTTTCTGATCGGAGAACTCAATTCTGTGAACAGAAACAAGCAGAATGATATGGGCGAAATTAAAAATTGGTCTAACTGTTCGGAAGTTATAGCGATTCGAAAAATTGAAACAAAAATTCTTCTCGATTTCGGTTTTTCTGATCGGAGAACTCAATTCTGTGAACAGAAACAAGCAGAATGATATGGGCGAAATTAAAAATTGGTCTAACTGTTCGGAAGTTATAGCGATTCGAAAAATTGAAACAAAAATTCTTCTCGATTTCGGTTTTTCTGATCGGAGAACTCAATTCTGTGAACAG
Source organism: Chrysomela aeneicollis (assembly GCA_029955515.1). Taxonomy (NCBI): domain Eukaryota; kingdom Metazoa; phylum Arthropoda; class Insecta; order Coleoptera; family Chrysomelidae; genus Chrysomela; species Chrysomela aeneicollis. The sequence goes on from JARUHQ010000006.1 coordinate 6,700,546, forward strand.
AAACAAGCAGAATGATATGGGCGAAATTAAAAATTGGTCTAACTGTTCGGAAGTTATAGCGATTCGAAAAATTGAAACAAAAATTCTTCTCGATTTCGGTTTTTCTGATCGGAGAACTCAATTCTGTGAACAGAAACAAGCAGAATGATATGGGCGAAGTTAAAAATTGGTCTATCTGTTCGGAAGTTATAGCGATTCGAAAAATTGAAAAAAAAAATTCTCGATTTCGGTTTTTCTGATCGGAGAACTCAATTCTGTGAACAGAAACAAGCAGAATGATATGGGCGAAATTAAAAATTGGTCTATCTGTTCGGAAGTTATAGCGATTCGAAAAATTGAAACAAAAATTTTTCTCGATTTCGGTTTTTCTGATCGGAGAACTCAATTCTGTGAACAGAAACAAGCAGAATGATATGGGCGAAGTTGAAAATTGGTCTATCTGTTCGGAAGTTATAGCTAATCGAAAAATTTAAAAAAAAAAATCTCGATTTCAGTTTTTCTGATCGGAGAACTTAATTCCATGAGCAGAAACAAGCAGAATGATATGGGCGAAATTAAAAATTGGTCTATCTGTTCGGAAGTTATAGCGATTCGAAAAATTGAAAAAAAAATTTTTCTCGATTTCGGTTTTTCTGATCGGCAGAATGATATGGGCGAAGTTAAAAATTGGTCTATCTGTTCGGAAGTTATAGCGATTCGAAAAATTGAAAAAAAAAATTCTCGATTTCGGTTTTTCTGATCGGAGAACTCAATTCTGTGAACAGAAACAAGCAGAATGATATGGGCGAAGTTAAAAATTGGTCTATCTGTTCGGAAGTTATAGCGATTCGAAAAATTGAAAAAAAAAATTCTCGATTTCGGTTTTTCTGATCGGAGAACTCAATTCTGTGAACAGAAACAAGCAGAATGATATGGGCGAAATTAAAAATTGGTCTATCTGTTCGGAAGTTATAGCGATTCGAAAAATTGAAACAAAAATTTTTCTCGATTTCGGTTTTTCTGATCGGAGAACTCAATTCTGTGAACAGAAACAAGCAGAATGATATGGGCGAAGTTGAAAATTGGTCTATCTGTTCGGAAGTTTAGCTAATCGAAAAATTTAAAAAAAAAAATCTCGATTTCAGTTTTTCTGATCGGAGAACTTAATTCCATGAGCAGAAACAAGCAGAATGATATGGGCGAAATTAAAAATTGGTCTATCTGTTCGGAAGTTATAGCGATTCGAAAAATTGAAAAAAAAAATTCTCGATTTCGGTTTTTCTGATCGGAGAACTCAATTCTGTGAACAGAAACAAGCAGAATGATATGGGCGAAGTTAAAAATTGGTCTATCTGTTCGGAAGTTATAGCGATTCGAAAAATTGAAAAAAAAAATTCTCGATTTCGGTTTTTCTGATCGGAGAACTCAATTCTGTGAACAGAAACAAGCAGAATGATATGGGCGAAATTAAAAATTGGTCTATCTGTTCGGAAGTTATAGCGATTCGAAAAATTGAAACAAAAATTTTTCTCGATTTCGGTTTTTCTGATCGGAGAACTCAATTCTGTGAACAGAAACAAGCAGAATGATATGGGCGAAGTTGAAAATTGGTCTATCTGTTCGGAAGTTATAGCTAATCGAAAAATTTTAAAAAAAAAATCTCGATTTCAGTTTTTCTGATCGGAGAACTTAATTCCATGAGCAGAAACAAGCAGAATGATATGGGCGAAATTAAAAATTGGTCTATCTGTTGGGAAGTTATAGCGATTCGAAAAATTGAAACAAAAATTCTTCTCGATTTCGGGTTTTCTGATCGGAGAACTCAATTCTGTGAACAGAAACAAGCAGAATGATATGGGCGAAATTAAAAATTGGTCTAACTGTTCGGAAGTTATAGCGATTCGAAAAATTGAAACAAAAATTCTTCTCGATTTCGGTTTTTCTGATCGGAGAACTCAATTCTGTGAACAGAAACAAGCAGAATGATATGGGCGAAATTAAAAATTGGTCTAACTGTTCGGAAGTTATAGCGATTCGAAAAATTGAAACAAACATTCTTCTCGATTTCGGTTTTTCTGATCGGAGAACTCAATTCTGTGAACAGAAACAAGCAGAATGATATGGGCGAAATTAAAAATTGGTCTAACTGTTCGGAAGTTATAGCGATTCGAAAAATTGAAACAAAAATTCTTCTCGATTTCGGTTTTTCTGATCGGAGAACTCAATTCTGTGAACAGAAACAAGCAGAATGATATGGGCGAAATTAAAAATTGGTCTAACTGTTCGGAAGTTATAGCGATTCGAAAAATTGAAACAAAAATTCTTCTCGATTTCGGTTTTTCTGATCGGAGAACTCAATTCTGTGAACAGAAACAAGCAGAATGATATGGGCGAAATTAAAAATTGGTCTAACTGTTCGGAAGTTATAGCGATTCGAAAAATTGAAACAAAAATTCTTCTCGATTTCGGTTTTTCTGATCGGAGAACTCAATTCTGTGAACAGAAACAAGCAGAATGATATGGGCGAAATTAAAAATTGGTCTAACTGTTCGGAAGTTATAGCGATTCGAAAAATTGAAACAAAAATTCTTCTCGATTTCGGTTTTTCTGATCGGAGAACTCAATTCTGTGAACAGAAACAAGCAGAATGATATGGGCGAAATTAAAAATTGGTCTAACTGTTCGGAAGTTATAGCGATTCGAAAAATTGAAACAAAAATTCTTCTCGATTTCGGTTTTTCTGATCGGAGAACTCAATTCTGTGAACAGAAACAAGCAGAATGATATGGGCGAAATTAAAAATTGGTCTAACTGTTCGGAAGTTATAGCGATTCGAAAAATTGAAACAAAAATTCTTCTCGATTTCGGTTTTTCTGATCGGAAAACTCAATTCTGTGAACAGAAACAAGCAGAATGATATGGGCGAAATTAAAAATTGGTCTAACTGTTCGGAAGTTATAGCGATTCGAAAAATTGAAACAAACATTCTTCTCGATTTCGGTTTTTCTGATCGGAGAACTCAATTCTGTGAACAGAAACAAGCAGAATGATATGGGCGAAATTAAAAATTGGTCTAACTGTTCGGAAGTTATAGCGATACGAAAAATTGAAACAAAAATTCTTCTCGATTTCGGTTTTTCTGATCGGAGAACTCAATTCTGTGAACAGAAACAAGCAGAATGATATGGGCGAAATTAAAAATTGGTCTAACTGTTCGGAAGTTATAGCGATTCGAAAAATTGAAACAAAAATTCTTCTCGATTTCGGTTTTTCTGATCGGAGAACTCAATTCTGTGAACAGAAACAAGCAGAATGATATGGGCGAAATTAAAAATTGGTCTAACTGTTCGGAAGTTATAGCGATTCGAAAAATTGAAACAAAAATTCTTCTCGATTTCGGTTTTTCTGATCGGAGAACTCAATTCTGTGAACAGAAACAAGCAGAATGATATGGGCGAAATTAAAAATTGGTCTAACTGTTCGGAAGTTATAGCGATTCGAAAAATTGAAACAAAAATTCTTCTCGATTTCGGTTTTTCTGATCGGAGAACTCAATTCTGTGAACAGAAACAAGCAGAATGATATGGGCGAAATTAAAAATTGGTCTAACTGTTCGGAAGTTATAGCGATTCGAAAAATTGAAACAAAAATTCTTCTCGATTTCGGTTTTTCTGATCGGAGAACTCAATTCTGTGAACAGAAACAAGCAGAATGATATGGGCGAAATTAAAAATTGGTCTAACTGTTCGGAAGTTATAGCGATTCGAAAAATTGAAACAAAAATTCTTCTCGATTTCGGTTTTTCTGATCGGAGAACTCAATTCTGTGAACAGAAACAAGCAGAATGATATGGGCGAAATTAAAAATTGGTCTAACTGTTCGGAAGTTATAGCGATTCGAAAAATTGAAACAAAAATTCTTCTCGATTTCGGTTTTTCTGATCGGAGAACTCAATTCTGTGAACAGAAACAAGCAGAATGATATGGGCGAAATTAAAAATTGGTCTAACTGTTCGGAAGTTATAGCGATTCGAAAAATTGAAACAAAAATTCTTCTCGATTTCGGTTTTTCTGATCGGAGAACTCAATTCTGTGAACAGAAACAAGCAGAATGATATGGGCGAAATTAAAAATTGGTCTAACTGTTCGGAAGTTATAGCGATTCGAAAAATTGAAACAAAAATTCTTCTCGATTTCGGTTTTTCTGATCGGAGAACTCAATTCTGTGAACAGAAACAAGCAGAATGATATGGGCGAAATTAAAAATTGGTCTAACTGTTCGGAAGTTATAGCGATTCGAAAAATTGAAACAAAAATTCTTCTCGATTTCGGTTTTTCTGATCGGAGAACTCAATTCTGTGAACAGAAACAAGCAGAATGATATGGGCGAAGTTAAAAATTGGTCTATCTGTTCGGAAGTTATAGCGATTCGAAAAATGGGAAATAAAATTCTCGATTACGGTTTTCCTGATTAGAGAACTCAATTCTTTGAGCAGAAACAAGTAGTATGGTAAGTTGGCGAAGTTGGAAATCGTTCTATCTGTTCGAACGTTACGGCGATTCGAAAAATTGAAAAAAAAAACTTGATTTCGGTTTTTCTGATCAGAGAACTCAATTCTGTGAACAGAAACAAGCAGAGATGTGGGCGAAGTTAAAAATTGGTCTATCTGTTCTGTAGTTATAGCAATTCGAAAAATTGAAAAAAAAATCTTGAAATCGGTTTTTCTGATCAGAGAACTTAATTCCATGAGCAGAAACAAGCAGAATGATATGGGCGAAGTTAAAAATTGGTCTATCTGTTCGGAAGTTATAGCGATTCGAAAAATTGAAACAAAAATTCTTCTCGATTTCGGTTTTTCTGATCGGAGAACTCAATTCTGTGAACAGAAACAAGCAGAATGATATGGGCGAAATTAAAAATTGGTCTAACTGTTCGGAAGTTATAGCGATTCGAAAAATTGAAACAAAAATTCTTCTCGATTTCGGTTTTTCTGATCGGAGAACTCAATTCTGTGAACAGAAACAAGCAGAATGATATGGGCGAAATTAAAAATTGGTCTAACTGTTCGGAAGTTATAGCGATTCGAAAAATTGAAACAAAAATTCTTCTCGATTTCGGTTTTTCTGATCGGAGAACTCAATTCTGTGAACAGAAACAAGCAGAATGATATGGGCGAAATTAAAAATTGGTCTAACTGTTCGGAAGTTATAGCGATTCGAAAAATTGAAACAAAAATTCTTCTCGATTTCGGTTTTTCTGATCGGAGAACTCAATTCTGTGAACAGAAACAAGCAGAATGATATGGGCGAAGTTAAAAATTGGTCTATCTGTTCGGAAGTTATAGCGATTCGAAAAATGGGAAATAAAATTCTCGATTACGGTTTTCCTGATTAGAGAACTCAATTCTTTGAGCAGAAACAAGTAGTATGGTAAGTTGGCGAAGTTGGAAATCGTTCTATCTGTTCGAACGTTACGACGATTCGAAAAATTGAAAAAAAAAAAACTTGATTTCGGTTTTTCTGATCAGAGAACTCAATTCTGTGAACAGAAACAAGCAGAGATGTGGGCGAAGTTAAAAATTGGTCTATCTGTTCTGTAGTTATAGCAATTCGAAAAATTGAAAAAAAAATCTTGAAATCGGTTTTTCTGATCAGAGAACTTAATTCCATGAGCAGAAACAAGCAGAATGATATGGGCGAAGTTAAAAATTGGTCTATCTGTTCGGAAGTTATAGCGATTCGAAAAATTAAAAAAAAAATTATCGATTTCAGTTTTTCTGATCGGAAAACTCAATTCTGTGAGCAGAAACAAGCAGAATGATATGGGCGAAGTTGAAAATTGGTCTATCTGTTCGGAAGTTATAGCTAATCGAAAAATTAAAAAAAAAAATTCTCGATTTCGGTTTTTCCTCGGGTTTTTCTGAAGTTATGGCGATTTGAAAAATAAGAAATTATTTTCTCGATTTCGTTGTTCTGATTGAAGAATTGGATTTTCTGTGAGCAGAAACAAACGAGCAGTTCTAGCATTTTAACTGTTGATAAATACACCATTTCAGAGACATCCCGCAAAAACTTGATGTGTTTTCGAATAACCATCACTCGTTTGATCAGCCGTCAAATAGGTAGATAAAAATGTTCAACCTCATAAATAAATGAGCTTGTTGCCATTAGTTTGTTATGTTATTAGTCATGAATAGACATGGCTAATTACTCTTAACCACGCATGTTAATAGCGTAGGAAATTATCGTACCGAAAATCTAATGACAGCTCGAATTAACCGTAACGAATTTGATACATTTTTTCGAAGTACTACTTTTAACGACGGCAATTACCGACGTCAAAAAAGAATGTGGGTCGAGAATCGCCATGGGCCAACCGAAAATGTGCAAAGCATGGACACAACATGAGCAATATTATACAGGGAGCCCGAATTTGATATGTCATCTTTAGATTTTGAATTAGGTAGTGGCAAAAAAAAGGAAATTTTTCACAAGGAATCCAAATCTGTCATCGTATTTTCCAAGGCATTTTTTTGATGCAAGAGATACATCACTGAAATTTTGTTTTTCTTATCGGCCCCAATTTAACCGCGACCTCGTATCTCTTATAATAACTGAGATCCTACACAGTGAACAAAACTTGGGTGTAATTTTAATCGAATGGATTTCAGAGCAGACTCTGACGAATTCAACACCTGAATATCAAAGTTGCGTCCTTTATATTATACATTTCACAATTGTGTGTTGAGTGGTGTTAATTTCGATCTTACTAGTGAAAAATGACACGAATGTGGTGAAGTAGAACGATTATGAAAAATTAATTCATAAGAAACACCAAATGGTTGAAATGTAATATTCTCACTGGTACTATCATTGGCGTTAACGCATAAAAAACACCTATTATATAAAATCAACACCAAGTTACACCGTGTCATATCACGATGAAATTGAGGCGGTGTATGAATCCAATTTGGTGGCAATAATTATTTCTTAGAGTATTGCATCCTGGAAACAGATTTGATATTAATTGAAGAAAAATTGTACGTAGATATCTGAATAGTGTGCATTTCATGCGCTAATCTATTCGAACCTTAGAACTTTTGCCAATAGGTGGCACTGACGTCCTTCCTACCGTACCTGATTTCAATATTGGGCATGATATATATGAGACGAATTTGATATAGATCAATAATCAATAACAATTGGCCTAGGCCCTAGTGCCACTGATCAGGATAAATGAACCGAAACAGTTCGTCATTATCCGAATTGTCTCTAAATTCTTCAGAGTCTAGTTTATCATCATATGAATTATATTTCAATAGGTGATCCAACTTAGTAAAAAATACCGGAGGTGGTGAAGAAAATCACTGTTTCGCATGAACACACTCATTATATGGTGTTCCTTCACACCAGAAATGTAGTTTCATATACCTGTTCAGTGTTTAAACGCACCGAAGAGAATTTCGTGGAGGTAGGATTCAGCATCAAGAAAATCACATAATGTGCATCACACCACTGCGGTGTCAAATTGCACTTATAAAATACATAAAGAAAACCACCAAATTGTTCATTCTGCTGAACACTAGTGTTAATGACAACTGGATTTGATTATTAAAAACACCTATGGGAGAGGTCACATAAAACTTACAGTGGTGAATAATATGCCGGTGTTTACTGACACTAAAACAATCAGGACCTCAGGGGACACCAGACGGTGTTAGTAATGGTGCAGAGATAGAAAAACGGGCACCCTGTATATGCGTTTAGAAGAAAATCCAAGACATTTAAGACATTCAAGATTATCATTGTGCGAGTCAACAAAAGATGATACACCATGTGTATACTAACTGATTCGAATTCATGAGAATCTCAATCATCATCATTATACCTTTCCTCATTGAACCAGCGAAGATATCTTCAAATTGATTTCTGTTCATTTAATTTCACTGGTTTTTTAAAATATTCACGTTTAAAAGTCAGTCGTCAATTACAGTGATTTTTATTGTTGAAATCTTGAGCTTTCATTTCAATACGTATCGATTTTATAACTCCTATCAAATAAATTGTACTTATCCCTATCCCAAATTCGAATATACTGGGTGGTCATTTTTTTCGGGAGAATGAAAGAGACGTAAAACTCGTCTGCATGGAAGAAATATTTAGCTTGATAGGTTAGTGCAATTCGAAGTATGGGAGTACAAATTTGATTTTCTACTATTTACCGACCAATCAGAAACAGCTTGCTCATCTGAAGGTATTTGTGAAAATCATCAGGTCATTCTGAATATTCGCATAAACAATACTCGTGTCATTCAAATTGTTTTAAACTTTGAATATACCTAACCAACATCGACAAAACTTTTGAATGGCTTTAGGTATTATATCCACCAAAAACATGTCGAACAAGAATAGTAATTTACGTAACAAGTCCGGAAAATACTGTTTTTTTGGATGAGTGGACAAAATTCTAGGACGAGCGTAGCGAGTCCTGGAAGTCTGCGAGTCCAAAAAAACTGTTTTCGGGCGTGTTGCGTACACAATTTTTTCGGCAACCGTGTAGAATAACAAATCAAAGAAACACATTTCTTTCAAAAATTGAAATGTTAGCTAATTTTATGTCAGATAGCTGTCAGTCGTTATTTTGCTGCTATGGTAATGATCAACTGCATTTATCAAAACCATACTACCAAGATTTTCATATTTACAATGACAACAACGATGTGATTCTTCCCGGCCTAGTCCGGGAAGTACCTACGTACTTCCCGGACTAGGCCGGAAAAATGCCACTTTCTCAAAAAAAATCGTCTGGAAAGTACGTACTTTCCGGACGGTTGCCGAAAAATGAGTTTTGGATAGAATATCACGTTGCAAGATAATTTCATCATCGTGTTCATATAAGTTCAAAATGAATAATACGGTAGAAAAGGAGAAATATCACATGCATTTGCTTTTTTGTTTCATGGAAAGATATCGTTAATTATATATTTACCTATGTTGTTTATTCTCGATGAGCAAGGACTTTATAAACTGCAATAATGATTCAACTTTAGTTCAAGTTTGGCTCCAAGAAATTTTTGTCACAACATTTTCACATCAAAATATTATATTCAATCTTCAGATTCATAGTCATTCGTGAAAGAAGTGTTTCGCCCTGTACATGTTTCCAATTTCCAATCGATACAAAACGATTTCGGTCGGATTACATTAAAAGTTATGGGTGGGCCTATCGAAGACACATATTACGAGATTTGCAAGTGAGGTGGCAATTGTGGGAAAATTATTTAAAAGGATTTCGATAAAAATCGGGTAAGATGTAAGATCATAAAATAACGAAAAGCCATCAGTGAGCCAAGTGCCGATAACACGTCAATAACATGGTAAAAAAAAAGGTGTACAAGAACGAAGGTAAGCGAAAAGTGCGATTGGTTTTAATGTGGAACTACCTGATTCGTCCTGAATTGGAAGGTAAGCTTTAGCCTCGGCATTAGCAGTGTGAAGTTAGCAGCCATTTTTTTATTAGGTACCTGATAACTATAACTACGTATAGTTTTCAATTTAATAAGAAGCTTAACAGTTTAATGAAAATGGCTGTCGCACTTGGTATATTAATATCACGAAACGCATTATATAAAAGCTGATAATAACTTAAAATAATTATCGATGAAAATATCTGTGATATCACGTCAGTGAGGTTCCGAACATATATTAAAAGATGCTAGACTCACCAATAGTAATTATGGTAATAATTGTTACCAGTTTATTTCGTGCTTGCATGACTTGAGAATTTGTTACACGCGCCCCGAAAAATTCCTATTTCCAGACTCGTAATGAAATATACTATTCCATTTCTCGTGGAAATATAAAAAAATAAAAACAAACCAGATGACAAAACACAACGCGCGTGCGTTCAAAAATGTTTGACAGCCATGAGGCCGTGGCTCGGTGTCCGAGATTCGAATATCAACAATCAAAATAAATAAATGGGGAACAAAACAAAAGTAGATGGGTAACTGATGATAACAGAATTTCGAGCAGGCCAATAAAATTCACATATTATAACTATAATGTTGCATCAAAGATTCAGACTAGATGAATAATTAAAGTCAACATATTTAATTCATGAAATTGGAATCATTTTTGTAGGTCCATCTGTAGTTCATCTTTTCATTCCATGTGTTAAATATGACGAGAAGGTGTTAGGAGATATTGGAGCATACGAGCATACTCTGCATACAAAAAAAATGAGGGACCAAAACAATAGTATCTCCTTATTTTTCCATAGGTACATATTCTTAACTACAAGCGCAAATAAATTATAATGAAAAGTGGATACTTTTTCATGTAGAATCTCATATATTTATTAAACTCCAATCCACTATGAACTCTATCGCTCTTCTCTTCTTTACTTTGAAATAAATATGTACAAATTCTATAGGGAAAAATCACGGAGTGGGCGACATCTATAATTGATCGCATGAACTACTCGAGAGGTGAACAACAAACTAACCTCCATATGTTCATATGGGTAAAGTGTGAACTTTATTCATTAATTTCAGTGATTTAAGCATTGAAAGTGTTGTATTTTGATGATATTTTGTGAAGAATTGTTGTTAATAGACCACACAATCTGAAAATGCAAGAGATTAGAAGAGGTGATATGGAGATAAAATCGCGAAAAATATGCTTGTTCCATAATGCTCTAACATACTCAAGGCTTTGCACTTTGCATAAATTTCCTTCAAATTCTAAGCAGAAGATGGGCAGGATTTGGAAAAACCTAAATCCTAAGGCAAGTAGCCTAGAAATGGAAGATGATCTTGAAGATAGAGAAAGCAGCTATCTCGGAATTTATGTTTGTAGCAAGCACTCATGATGATTGTTTCAGTGGTAAGTTCGATTTTTCATTATTGTTGTCACTATGCTACCACCTCTTCTCCACCTCATTTGGTTCATTTTAATCATTTTGTAATTTATTACAGGCTCAGGCAAATATCAAATAATCATATGCAGTTGGAGCAACATGGAAATGAACAAGTAGGGAAGATTTATAAAGAAGAGAGTTCCACTGTAAATACAAAACCAACAACAACCTATATGACACACAACAATAATGTTCCTGATAATTATATGAAGTTTTGGGTGATTCTGGTGTTGTGTATTATCATCTGCTTGCTTGGCAGTACTATTTGGATTTAGGAATTTAACATGTTCAAGAATGTTTATTATTGCATTTTTTATGAGTTGTAGTCTTTCTCAGTCTGAAGGGAATCTATTTCATTCACCAATGATAAAAAGATTTGAATACTGATTTGTTATTATTGTGTTACATTTCCCAAATTATTCTATTAAGAAAAACATATGACATGCTAAAGAAAGCCATTTACTCTTATTTACCCAATAAAACTATGTATTTTTTAAATCATTTATTTGAACACTATCATTTCTTCTAAATGAGTTTATCAAATCTCCACAAAATGATGAATCTATATCAACTGTCACTTCCTGGTAGTTTTTGCACTTCACTTTGTTCTAATAGGTATATCTATTTGAATACATTATCATATAATCTAGGTTCCTTAAAATAAAAACAAACCAACATAGAAAAGAAAACTGATAAGTCAAAAAGGTGGAGTTTATATGCTTCCAGTCAAAATGGCCAATAAATCTTTTCAAAATTGAATTATACAACATTAACAATAAATCTGCTTTACTGGAACATTAAAATAAACCCATATCATATCTCATCTAGTTTCATGGTGATTTCATGTGAGCATTGTGGAGGATCTCAACACAAAACTTTTTATGATTTCTTCATTGAGGCCTTCAGTTCCAATATTGTGATTGCTGAAACACTTTCACTCCACATATAATATCCGAAATTGACATTTCGACTTTCACACAGGCATTTTAAAAAGAATTTCAGGAACTAAGAACTGAAAAACTTCGAATAAAAACCGAAATTGATACCTGGACTTTGGTGGTATTTAACAAGAATACAGTGACAATAAAACGGAAAAGTCGACAACAAACCCTAGATACAACTTCAATCCAATATTCGAGTACGAAAAATCGACTTAAATCTCTGAGATAACTGAAATTCTATTCAATAAAAACTTTGGTTTAACAAGAGATCAAATGACAGATTATTTGTTGTTCACCCCTCGATCCGACATTTTGACATTTACAGCGCCATCTGGCGTTTCGTGATTTTTCCCTATAACCGAATGCGTGATGTGCTGGATATTTCACTTCCTATTTCTCATTCTTCAATGATTTTGACGAGGATTTCTTCTTCTTCTTCACTTCAATTTGAATGGACTAAGTTACCAGGACTATCCAGCCAAGTACACGCAATATTTGATTATATAACCTCAATGGGGCCCACCACAAAGTGGATCTGAGACTATCTCATACCACATGAGGATTCTGAATATGATCACAATTTCCAAAATATTGAATTCCACAAATATGTTTCATAAACTTCGATGCAGGTATGGCCCCCTTATTCGACAAATCCGTTGTCATCCGGCCTCTAACCGGCTTAGAAACAAGAGGACCAATTGTTTTTCACTATAGTATTCACTTAAACTTCACTTTCATGCATATATTTTCAATGTATTTTCGTAATTTCAATATGGACAATCACATTTAACATCTATTTGACTTCCAACCTCGAGGACGCCGCCTGTCCTCTACCATGGTCAGAGCAAACCAAATATTAGCACCCTTATTTGAAACTTTCGGCGGATTTTTTCATAAAGATCCATTGATTTTAGAAACATCAGATGAGCAATGTTCTTGAAATTATTCGAGGAAATGATATAAACATTTGTATTACCTATTATTATTATTGAACCAATTATTCTAAGAACTTCAGATTTTACCAATTTATGTGAAAAGAGTATTCTCGTCAATAATAAAAATTAGAAAACTAAATCAAATGAGATTTGTGTGCCCCATTCTCCCCCATATATCCACCTCATCTGCCTAAATTTCTAATCAATTCGTGTGTCTGCCAAATTACCGGCAATTTCTAGACACGAAATTAATTCGAATCAAGAAACGTGACTATGTAGTAGGTGTACCCGGTACACCTAATCAGACGTGATGTTCATGGAGCCTAATATAGCATTAAAAATATGAAGCGCGCCTCTGTGACCACCTTTCACTCAAAACTGATAAATTGGCGGCAATGCCAAGCAATGCATTCTATCGAGCTTCTTCCAGCTAACGGCGTGATACATAAGGCACTGTCTTTTTTATTTTGGTGATTGCCTCCACCTTTGTGATTGCGTATTAGGGAGAACGTACTGTACAGTGTACCTACTGTAATTTGACGGCACTCGGTCAGTTAGCCGTTATGACTTATGATATCGATGAGAAATCGACATGTAATCAATCTGCTGAATCTGAGATGTAGGTATATATAATCTCAGCCTATCGGCCCCTATCCAGTTTTAATAATACTCTCTCTCTATAATACCTATCGAACAAAAACCTCTTTATATGTAAACAACGAAATTTTAAATTGTCAAAAAGAAAAAAGAAGAAGATAGTTAGGTTAGTAATTGATCTATAAGTGCGAACATTGTGCGAACCATGTGTAAACGAAAAATGTTATCGTGATCAATGTTTCTTTGAGAATATTGAGACTTTCGTTTGGTCGGTTTTATGCGAGGTTTTATGATATCGGTTTGATGAGTGTGTAGTGAGAGTGTTCACACATCACAAATGGTCCCCAATAGAAGATGTGGTTGAAGAATTTCTGAATAATAAGTGAGTCATTTTAAATCATTTGACTACCTAAATTCAGATATTTTCCACCTTGTAAGTTTGTATGGGCCTAAAAATACAGGTAATTTTGCACTCATCATGCGATCTTTATTTTGATGAAAATTTTTGTTGGTACTCACGTATTTTGCCCTGTATAACACGAATTTCATAAAATTATCGTGAACATATCTCTAGTTTTCGAGATAACCGATGCCAAAGTTAGAAATTTCACCTTCTTTGTATCCCAGGACATATTACATGCATTTACAATGGTTAATTATGATTTTTGTCTAAGAAAAACATCATAAATGTGTAATTTTCCCATAATTTTACTATTATTTCACCAACTAGACTACATAAACAACGGCCATTTTGAAAATCTCTGTGCGAATAAAGGTGGATTCATAGCTGCCTTATAGCAACACGAGTCAGTGATATGTGTTTTCTCTCTTCAATACATGACAAAAAGAAAGATAGATATCTATAATAGAAGGTGAAATTTCGAACTTTGGCATCGATTTTTTCGAAAACTAGAGATATGTTCTCGATAATATTATGAAATTCGTGTTTTTCAGGTCAAAATACGTAAGTACCAACAAAAATTTTCATTAAAATACAGATCGCATGATAAGTGCAAAATTACCAAAATACAATAGCCTGCACACAGCCGAACCCTTCGTTGATGAAGCGCAAATAATAATAATTGCGTAAAACTAAATCATAACCTCATTTTACCTTGTACGGCTTTCAACGGGGAGAGTCAAAAATGTTGTATTCAATATTCAACTGTTCTTCGTGTATGCGTCGTAAAAATGTGGATCGTGGCTTTCACGTAATTCTTATCTGGATTAAGTGGAAGAATAATATGGAAATGTCATCGGTTCAGATTGTTCAGAGATGATGAAACGATGACACTTAGCGGTACTTTCATTTAGTAAAGGTTCAAAAGATGCGCTGTTACATCAGTCATACCTAGATTGTAATATTAAGTCAACTGCTTGAAATGCCTATTATTGTGAGTACCTAGATAGGTAAGTATACGAAAGATAAAAAGCTTGATTTTTTTTATTTTTCATGAAACTTTTTGAGACACAAATAACAACAACTTGCGGATCAGAATCTCCGAGAGAACCTAAGTCAAAAAAAATTTATAATGACTCAAAATATGAGCCTTCTTAGATGAACAATCCTTCACCCCTTAGATCATATATGCCTACGGTAGATACGGTTTTTTGACCATACATATTTGACCCCTCTAATACCAAACAAGCGTAAGCGTAAGCATATATGATCTAAAGTTCACCTTCGTGCCTCTTGTTCACCTGATTTAGATTTTAGACTAATTTAAGTAACATCAATCGTTGCAATTATGATATTGAAATCATGTAATTTGCTATGGGCTGTTGAGAAAGTGCTTCAAATGTACAAATTTTCCAATACTTGATTCAAACAGACGTTTCATTGTTTGGATCTATTTCAATTCTGTACATTTGGTTCATATTGATACTGATGAAACATGATTGCCTTCCTATAAAACCGCGGGTAATATCAAACCTAGACGAAAATTACTTTGACAAGGTGTGGAACTAGTTGTGGAAGCTCTTTTTTGAAAGATAATTACTACAGAAAGTCTTTGGTGCTAGAAAGGAACATATGTGAGAAAGTGTAAATTGGTTATCAAAAGTGACGTCAACTTCTATAGCAGTCTTGCCCTCTAGATTTCAAGTCATAATAACTGATGATAGAATCGAATATTCCAAATGGTTCTATTTCGAACAGATGGAAACTAAATCAATAAACGCAATTTGTATTCGAATTTTTTGAGTACTCACCATGAAAACCATGAAAACCTTCTAGCTTCCTCTTATCGAAAGCAAAACAGGAGTCTGATAACGTTTTTCGGGTCTATGAACCACTGATCGACCTCGAGCATGCCACAACTATATCAAAAATAATGTTTCACCTCCGAAATTCGACTCTTGGGGTGGAGTTGAACCACGGAAAATTCGCGATACGAAGCCTGAAAAAAAAAAACCGATTCAGTACACAGTAAAAAAAATAGGTGAAATTTCAACCAAGTGGGTTTCAGGGCAAACTCCGACGAATACAACACTTGAATATCAAAGTTGTAACCTTTTCATTATACATTTCACAATTGAGTGTTGAGTGGTGTTAATTCCGATCTTATTAGTGAAAAATGACACAAATGTGGTGAAGTAAAACGAATCTGAAACATAAAATCATAAGCAACACCAATTGGTTGAAATGTAATATTCTCAGTGCGTGCTATCATCCACCGTTAACTCATGAAAAACACGTATAATATAAAATTAACACCAAGCTGCACCGTGTCATATCACGATGGAATCGAGGCAGTGTATGAATCATCAAAATTTAAGTAAATAATCATTCGTTGAGTATTGCATCCTGAAAACACCAGATTTGATATAATTTTATAAAAATATTGCATGTAAGCACGTGAATGGTGTGAATTTCATGTGCTCATATGTTTAATCTTAGAACCTTAAAACTTTCGCCAATAGGTGGCACTGACTTCCCTCCTACCATACTTGATTTCAATATTGGGCATGATATATCGATATAGATCAGTAGCAATTCGAGCAATTTGCCTAGTGCCTCTGATAAGGATTAGTGAGCCGAAACAATTTTTCATCTATCAAATTGTCCCTAGAGTCTAGTTTATAAATTATATTTCAACAAACCAACCTAGTGAAAACACCGGAGGTGGTGAGGAAGAGCACTGATTTGCCTCAACACACTCATGATATGGTGTTCCTTCGCACCAGAAAAGTATTTGCATATACCTGCTCAGTCTGTACCGAGGAGAATTCCGTTGAGGTAGGATTCAGCATCAAGAAAATCACAAAAAGTGCATCACAACCGCAGTGATGTCAAATTGCACTCTTGGAAATAACACAACAGAGGTGGATAGATAGACTGGTGAAATCACTTCCTATCCTGTGACATGTCCCAAATCTCTTGATTTCGCCTACTTCGATAAAACGTGTATAACGTGACATGGCGTGGGTGAATCTCGCTAAGTGAAGCCGCAATTTCAACCAAATTTACAGGTTACTGCAGGTGTCAATACGAAAATATGAATATTTAATTCTGAATGACTTCTAATCGTTTCTAACAATTTCATGGAGCCATTTTCCAACGAGTTTGATGCGAATATGTATCGAACACGAGATCGAACATGATTGAAAGAAGATTCTTCAAAAATCTTTCGACAGTATCGCCATCTATTGTAGTACATGAGAACCCCACGTAATGAGCTGAAATTCAATTGTTCCAAATCAAGGATTTGTCTGCTGAAACAATTGAAGAGTAGCGCCACCAGGTCTTATTTCCATCATTAACACAACCAAAGTGTTCAATCTGCTGAATTCAGCACTAACACTAGTTTTACTCACCACAACTAGAATTGATTACTGAAAACAACTATGGGAAAGGTCACATAACACCTACAGTGGTTATAAATATGTTTACTGACACTAAAACAATCAGGACCTCAGGGGACACCAGATGGCCTTAGCTGGTATGAGCTGGTGTAGTTGTATATCTTGGGAATCAAAAAAATATGAAAACGGGAAAGAGTGTAAGACGGTTTTTGTCAGTTCATTGTGCTACCTGTACTATTGATGATTCCGACTTATGGTTTAGAATGAACCACGCCGTTTTTTAGTCAAAAACCGAGTCAAAAACATAACGGTCGATTCGTATAGCATCAAGAATGATAAAAAAAGTCAGTCAGGTTTTGGTATTTTTAAGAGACGACTGGCGAACAAAAAACGTTTTTTCAATATCCTATCGGTCTACCGCTAGTGATATTGGCATTGGATATTCTGTTTGTTTGTTTGTATAATTTTCGTATGTTTTTCATCCAATCGGAATGTCCTATTGAGTTATCCTCTATAATTTCGAATTCGATTCTGATTAACTCCACCAATCAGAAATATGGAAATATTTGAATTTCCACAGTAACCAATTCGTAATGATACGATATTTTTACTTAGTTCGTGAATTTAAAACACTCAGTACAAAACTGAATAATTTATTTCACTTTACACTCGAAATATAACTCAGTAAACACTTGGTTGAATCACAACGATATTCGCTTTACAAATATCAATGTTCACAATATACTAGCTTCCTTTCTAAACTGACTCTTTCCAAACATAAACTGACTGTCCGCGACACTACGGTCCTTCATTTGGGTACGAAACATCCATTCTAGTGAAATCACTCTTTCTCCAGAAATCACAGGAACCAAAGTTTACCAGGAACTTCTAGGAATTACCGGCAATAAATCATCCACTAATTACTCGACGACCGATATTATCACTAGGCCATAAATAACAACCAGTCGCGTCGCCGAGATAATGACTAATCTCGTAACACAGCACAGTCCGTAACAGTATTCTTACATACTCGTTACATACAAAGCGTGCCGTGGAATTTTAAAGGTCATCTCATCATTCGCACTATTCTCCTTCTTATGAATATTTACTCGAGGTTATACATATAAAACTTCCTGTACAATTGCAAATCGTGTCAATTGTTCTTAGGTGGTGTTCTGTGTTAATTGTTCACCCTGTACATGACCAACGTGTTTCCCAAATTATGTGACAGATATGGTAGTGGAACATCGTTGTATGTTTATCATAATCAAACGCACTTGTTATAAAATGATGGATATACACTGTACAAATTCAATGGTGATAAGATAAGAACTATATTTTTGGTTGACGTGTATGGAACCTTGATATGAAGTACTCGCCCAGAGATGGAATCTAACGATTTATTGATATAGGTGAGGTACCCGAAGATATTGATTTTGGAAGAGATTTCATAAAAAATCAAATCAACGCGCTACTTTTTATATACCTTAATGAAAACTACATGGAATACCATCAGAAACCTCGGCGGAAACATTTTTTTGTTTTAACACTTGATTCGAACATTTTGCTCGCATTACCGGGAATTCCTCGGGGAATCCCGTATTTCAGATTTTTGATAATTTTCAAAATTGACATCGAGATTGATCATTTATATTGATCGAAATGCAAAGATATTCATTGAATTTTCTTGTTTCCTACTTGAAATTATTGATATTGATACTCGTACGAAATTCCTACTATAAAATGTAATATGCTTGATGGTATTGTTATCTAAATCGAGCAAATAGAGTATAAGTACTGACTTTCACAGTTCTATACTAATCTATATATTATATCAAGCAATAATAGTCTGCCATTACAATGTTATATCTTCATATACGTATACCCACGCAACTATGGTAAAATTACAGAGTTTACTTGTTACGAAAGTTTCTTCAATACAACTTTGATAACAATAGGACTCGCAAAATGAGAATGCATTGAGGCATTTTTCAAACTTCCAGTGAAAGCTGACATTTTGAATAAGAATGATGATTTCAGAAAAAATACATGGTTGATAAAACTGGAAAAATTTACATACTTATAGTAATGTCGAGAGTAATATAGACTAACAAATTAAAATAATCTTTAATGTAATTACTCGAATGTAAAAACGCGTTGGCGTATATTACATACTTAAATAATTCCAAATTTACAATTCTGAGTGCCGGTTGCATAAAAGTCCGTCAGGTCTTCTGTTAACTTTATAATCTTTGCTTGACGTGTGATTAACTCTGCTAACTCGCGAGCTAAGGCATGCGTTGGCATGGTTATAAAACAAAATCAAATATTTAATCGTCTGTTAAAATCTTTCTGCAAACGGCCCTTATAGCGTTCAAGATTGGAAACACCAATGAAACCACTGAAGATGGCAACTCAGTTGCCAAAATACGTATTTCTCATATATTTTGTGGTTTTTGGGTTATTTGTTGCAAATTATTTACGAATTAGACATTCCTAACGATTTTCTTCCGTATCCATCTAGATCCCAATCTCGATCCCAATTATTATTGTCAGCTGTGAATAACCCTGTAAGTAGCTAAACGAGAAGCTAACATAACGAACAAGTCACTCTCTGTGTACAATGCAAAACAGGAGAGGCACGTCTTAATATTTGCCACTTGGCGAGTGTGCAAATAAAAAGTTTGTTATTTGAGAAAGGCGTAATTATTTGCTTTGATGCAACATTGTATAGCTTTCTGATGTGGGCATGGGCGGACATCACTTTTTCAGACATGCTTTTCCGTGCTTTCGAAGGTGTTATCAGGGGTAATCGAGGGGGTAATATACGTGGTATGATTATAACCGACAATTTTTTCTGCACGACGATTTGTATTTTCTTGCATTGGGATTGCCAATGCATTGATCATATACCACGAATTATATTTAGGACGACAATATATCGATTTGAAGTAAAGAACAATCGTGTCACCGTTTTAATTTGAAGTAATTCACAGAAATCAAAATCAAAAAATAATAACATGAACACTAAAGAGAAAAATTAATCTTTTCCGCTGAGTGCCGGTTTATCAAATCAGGGTAAGGTTAATATAACCCCAGGTTAACAGCTAACTCTGGGATAAAATGTTCATTCACTTCGAGGTGGGGTTAAATGCTGTCAAAATCAAACGGGGAATTAGCCCTAGGATAAAGTTAACCCCGGGTCAGCTAACCCCGCAGGATAACCCTCCATTGATAAACCGGCCCTCAATCATCTATATTGATGAATAAAGATAACTAGTCTCGTAACTAGTCAACTAGAGAAATTTGACGTTTATAATTTAAATCATTATTTTCACTTGACAGTTAGTGAAACAAAAACTAAGCAGGTGAAAGACGGTAGGAGTTGGTGTTCTTCTTAAATTTCTGGAGATGGTATGCCTCGGGGAACACCTCCCTAGGCAATGAGTTCCAAAGTCTCGATGTTCGTTGGATGAACGAGTCTTTGGAAAGGGACGTTCTGCAGATCTCTAAAGTGATCACGAAGGGGTGTGAAGACTGAACTTGACGGGTTAATCGAGGGGTTAATCTCGAAGAGACTGCTAATTGAGGAACGATTGTTGATATTTCAGAAGAGCATCGCCCATGAAAATATCTATAAAATAGAGATAAATCGCCAACTTTTCTACGGTGTTCCAGAGAAGTGAGCGAGTTTGTAAGCGAGGCATCACCGATGAGTCGAATTGCCCTTTTTTTGACAGAATCCAATAGTTTCAGGATATGTTTAGGTGCCGCACTCCAAATATGGGAACAGTATTCCTGGACAGCTCCGATCTGTGCCTTATAGATCATAAACTGGGAGTGAAACAGTCACTGTAATTCCGATTCTATTGGCCGAATTTCAAAATATGAAATCCACTGATCGGTTGTTAAGTAAAGAGAAATATTGTCTTATAGGAATATTTCGTGAATATCCGAGTTGTTCTGCTATTTTTCCTTCAAGTCGTTGTTCCCATTAACATATTGGAGACTTTTTGTGCAACAAAATCAAACGCGGTCCGTTTTTGTTCTAAACCAAGATTAAAGGTAAAAGAAACAACCTGGATAATTAGACGATCTCCGAGAAACATTAGATATTCGGCATTTTTTTCCGGTTTGACTAGAAGTGATGCATCACTAACGACAAAGACTAACGATTTCCTGAATCAGTGGAGCATATTGATTCGATCTTTCGTTTGTTCGATCCTTATCCAAAACCTACCTAAATTTGTCTACGGTTTTCGCATAAAATCATCATTAATATGTGAAATTCATAATTCACTGGGATTATGAAATCATCAATTCATTATAAGTAACATCCTTACCATGTTTCGTTTGCATAGTCTACGAAATAAACTCAATTATCAATTTTTTGGAAGAAGACTTGTTTAATTTATAACGTCATGGGTATTTTTTTCAAAGATATCCCTAATTTTTAATTATTACCGAAAATTGAAGATGTAGATGATTATAAATATTTTAAGTAAACGTCAAATTGCATTGTGTGTAACGAGATTATTATGCGACTTTTAAATTAGAGGACATTGCAAGGTAACGAGGCGTCAGCCAAGTCAACCGCAATGTCCGAGACGGTCTTAAATCGCTAATAATCGAGTTATCATTCAAAGCTTTATCAATGACAACCTCGATGACAACGGCGATGCGACAGTAAATATTATTTGGTACCAAATTCCTAGCATATCATGTATCTTGTATCTCATGGATTATGCTCTCTTAAATTATGGTAACTAATGTATTATGAATAGGTAACTAAGGTTTTGGTACGTATATGATGTTGATAATCATTAATAAAGATTTCATATAACAATGCGAATTGCTAATGTCATATCATCCATCTTCAATGATTGAATGTACGATAAATCTTTATAACATAGGTAGTCGTGCTTAGACCACCCTTTTCTTTTATTTTCTGTATCAAACGGCATATTTGTGGCGATGTTTCACGAATATTATAGGTTTCCCTCGGTTTTTCTTTCGTGAAGTCGATAGATGAAAAAAAAATGCCAGCAACAACCAAAAATTGACCAGTAACACTTTAAATTATTCGACTTGAATTAGCCAGCAATTCCCAGCAATTCCCAGATTTCCCTGCAAACTCTGTCGGCAACACTGAATACAGAGTTGACTAGACTTTGTCGAACTCGAACGTTGATAATCTAGGCATGCATCCAGTGGCAGGGCAGTATCGATAATTATTATGATTAGGTAATCGTTGGGGGTGCACAAACCTTGCTACATGTAACTCCGCAGCCTCGAACCTCTAAACTACGAATAAACTGTGCACCTAAAACTAGAACTGGCTCGAAAAACTGGCATGGGAACGTGTTGAGAATCGTCTAAGTTCCCGCTAACGGTCCATAGTGCGGAGTTAAGCGCGTGTCGGGCGACGATGCCTCATGACCGGCTAGCGTGCGTCTAATACCGCGCGGCCGCTAGATAAGAAACCGACTGACGGCGCGCAATCGCGCAGGGCTCGCCTAGCTAGACCGCCGCTGCCGGTGCCGCGACCATAGCGCACCGTCGCTGTGCCCCCACTTCGCAGCCAGCGCCAGCGGCCGGACCCCCACGTCGAACCTTTTTTGCTCTTGGCGGATGGGGAAGTTTAGTTTCCTTGTTGTTAGGTGGCGATGTTTTTTCAAAATGTTTGGCTTAACTCACGATTTTGGCCAACTGATCACGAATCTGTAAACCAAATTGTGCGGAAACCAATACTTTTCTAGATATTCGCAAAATAAAGTCATTAATACCCTATTATTTAGCACCGGTGTGAAAATAGAAGCGGTCGCCGCGCCAGAAACGAAGTATTAGAGTTCCTGTACCACTTATATCGAGCGGTAAATGAATTTGCTGTTTCTGGAAATTTCTTTCAACCCGTTTCATACTTTGTACCCCTATATCAAGCTCAAAAAGTACCCCCGTAATAGTTAAAATCGCCTAGAAAATCGAATTTACCGTTTCTGAAAATGTATTTTTGACCACTTGTTTTAAATGAGCAGAGAAAGCAAAAGTAACCGGTTTCATATTTTGGTCCTCTATATCAAGCTCGAAAGTTAGCCCTGTAATAGTAAAAATCGCCTGGAAAACACAAATTTGCCGTTTCTGGAAATTTCTTTTTCACCACTTGTTTAAAATGAGTAGAGAAAGCAAAAGCAACCTGTTTCATATTTTGTACCCCTATATCAAGCTCAAAAACTACCCCCGTAATAGTAAAAATCGCCTAGAAAATCGAATTTACCTTTTCTGGAAATGTCTTTCTAACCACTTGTTTAAAATGATCAGAGAAAGCATGTCCAACACATTCCATATTTTTTACCCCTAAGCTCGAAAACTACCCATGCAACAGTAAAAAAATACTAGAAAACAAGAATTTGCCGTTTCTGGAGATTTCTTTCACACCACATGTTTGAAATTGGCTGATTTCTTATTTTATACCCCTATATTAAGCTCGGAAACTACCCCTGTAACCAGGGGCGGCGAGTTTTGATTTGTCCAATGGGTGTCAAAATAAAGGGGTTAGGGCAAGCTAACAAAAAATACGCCGCAGCCGAAAATGTTTTTATGGTTTAAGGTCAAGTGCCTTCAAATTAGAAGATTGATAGGAGTAATATTTATTTTTCATTACGTGGAAAGTACCTCGACCAAAATATAACCTTTTTCTAATCGGGTTTTTTAAAATGAAAAGGCAACAAGAATTGGAGAGTATCAATGAATGAAAAAGGGACATAAATCGTCTTATCTAATTCATGGTACAATCACATTTCCAATGACTGGTAGACAAAGAGTAGAAAACAACTACTTTACTGGCTACTTCCACTCAGAAGATCGAATTATAACTACTCGCAGTCTATGCAACGATTCACATATTGAGTACAGAATGCGCAACAAGAAAGAAACATGTGGATTGTTTTCTATGATAGTTGCACACTAATAATAAATACCTATTCACTCCTATCAATCCAACCCTCAACCCTTACTATCATCGATTGCTCGCATGGTTGTCTACCCTTCCAACAATGTGCAATGTTCACAAATGCAGTGCTTAAAACGCCCGTTTCTATTTACACTTTCTTAGACATTTCTGTATCGCCCTGTGGGTACATTGCACCCACACCCATCGCCTACATGGGTGCATTTGCCCCGATGCCCCTATGCACTCGCCGCCCCTGATTCCATCCTCGAAGCAATTCGAAGAATCCCAAGGAAGAAGCATTTTTGAACCAGGCAATTAATTCTAAGAAATCCTAGCGAAATTTGAAAATTAACCAATGTCGATCAATTATTAATCATATCTTGTTTAGAACAGAGGAATTGACGAATGGGGAATTTCAAGGAATCACCTCCAAGGAGTATCCGGGGATTTCAAATAATATTCAGTAATAAACTCCATATATATAATTCTTGAATTTTGATTAATCTCGAATAACTCCACCACTGAAGAATTCTGAATGATTCCAGTAAAATAGAAAGTATCTTCGAAACAATGTAACAAAAAATAATTGATTTGGGGCTATCATTTTTATAATAATAAAATAGGAATGGAATGGAAGCGCTGCCACCAGGTCAGATTTTTGATTTACAACTCGCACTGACCAAACAAGTTGTATAATAAGATGTTTCCTTTGTTCAATTATAAATATGAATTTCTTTGACGTTGATTATCCAAACTCCAAATAGGCTACTGGTTAAACTAGATAGACCACCATATATCCTCGGGGACGGTGAGAACGGCTACGGCTTCACAAATGCGTAGTCTTCAGTATAGGGGAGGTGCAATTTAATAGATATCAAATAAAATCTCGAATTAACTTTAACGTACAAAATGTATTGCGATCAAAATAAAAATCAAACAAAATAATAAAGAGAAACAAAATGAAAATTAATAAAAACAAGAAATTATGCAGAAACAAAATATAGTAATAGATCAAATACTCATTTCAATATAAAAACACCGCGAAATACGGACCCTTCGTATTTCCAATCAATTTGTTAAAACTTTGGGAACTGCGTAACTATGTGGACTCTGTACTTGATACGAAAAAACCGTCTGAACCCTTATGAATGAAAAACCCACGACAAAACTCTGAAACATCGTATTAAAATCCTGATTCTACCATTATAGCAAAGTACCCTTGATTACGCCCTAATAGTACCTTTTGAAATAACCGCTGTTTCTACCTTAATGATAAAACTTCAATGAAATTAAATCCCTTTTGTCTGAAATCTGAAAGGAACTCGCTCATCTCATGACCTAGAGCAAAATTGCAAAATATCTAACATTTGGCCGAATATATCCTGAAAACCCTTGAAATGAATATCGACTTACCCCTGAAGACAGAATGACCAATTCTGTGGCTGCGTTGTTTCAAAATATCGAATTGTTCACAAAACTCCCCACAAAAAATCAAACCCTCTTATTCCCGATTCGATTGAATTATCCCATCGATATACTACCCCAAAGCAAATGCACGGTATGTCTTTAAATTTCAAATTATGGCGACCCCTTTCGACCCGTGTCCAAACACTCCCGAAACCAGGGTTCCGTCCCCGAGGGGGAGGAAACCCTCGTCCGAGGCGACCAGTTCCCGCTGGTGCCTTTCCCGAACTCTCGCAACTGACTGTCTGAAACTGAATGCCCCAAACTGAATGCTGAAAACTTACTATCTTTCTCCAACTCGAATATTCATCTCATTTTTTTTCTGTATGTTGCACTTCTTGAGAGCTCGCAAGCGGTTCCCAGAGTTTTTTCGATGACTTCAACAAAATACATTGTAGTTGATGGTTTTCGAGAACGAAGACTCAGACGCAAGTGTTGCATAATAAAAATGTCTCTTCTCGGAGCCAAATATTTAGTTTTCCCAACGATTAATGTATCCGTTTAATCTGTTATGATTCGTATCAAGTTACATGAGCCCCGATAGCACGTTGCGCTTTCGTTTAGTTTTCGATACAATCATTTCTCTATAGACGAAATGAACTTAACAGAATCAAATACAGGGTGATTCTGTTACAACAAATAAGAAATTTTAAGGAAATTCAAATGATTCATAAAATCCTATGTTAATTCGAAAATCGAGGAGACTCGGTATATAGTCGCCTCTCATCGACTTGGATATGACTGATTCATTATCATAAAAAGCAGTAAAAAGATAAGTTCTTTTGTATTGTTTTTATCCATATTGTGAATACTCGAACATAATCTTATATAATTGTTCCTGAACCATATCGATGAGCTAGGATGATTTATTTATTTAGTCTATTCGCGATGCTTGAACAGGTCGGTTGTTCAGCAAAATGTTGATGATGAATTCGCCGGTGTCATCATTCATTGTCTCTTGACATTATCCCTCTAAGACATCGAAAGTGCGGTTTCCGTCACCCAATTGACTACCGTGAATGTGTGAAGTGCCGGTTATTTTGTTAACGTGTGAACTGCGGTTTATTCGGTTACCGTATGCAGTGTTCTAAAATGTGAGGTGCCAAAAGAGCGGCATCATTATGGCATGGAGTTACAGGAGAAAAAAATGGAGAGGATTTCGAGCAATCATGGAGAAATCAGTACTTCAGCAGGGGTGGTTTGAAGAATTGTTTCCAGAGGGTGAGTGAATTTTCATTTTGCATGCATTTGTTCGAACGAGGCGTTCCTGGATATTTTGGACATCGAGCTGGGGGTGATAGGGCTCCCTGGGCCCCGATCTGCCACCCCTAGCTCACCCCAAACGGGGAGGCTGGCTGACAAAGAGGAAATGAGGGGGAGGTCCCTCTTTCTTACTGGGCTCTGTGGGCACGTGCCCAGAGCCCCGCGTTCTAGGCATAAATTAGTGGTGTCCATTCAGCAAATTTTAGGAAACATTAACTAATTATAAATATACAAACCGAATAGTGATCTCATCGGTCTGATTTGAAGAATTCATAGACTTGACATGATTCGACAAATCACATTGGTTTGAAATTCACAATCGTTTGCGATTTTACTGAAACTAAGAACTTGATATAGGGATAAAAATAAGTGCGCATGATTCCTTGTCTCATTGTAGTGAAAAATATGTTGTTAGAAATACATACTTCGAAACAATAATTATATACACACTTTTATTCTCTCATCCTTCTAATACAACGTCTAAACGGTAACTGACTCTCAGCCTAACTTCTTCACGTAACATCCCTTTGATTCATCGTATCACTGAGTCACCCGTATGAACAATCAGGAATTTTGGTAGGGAGCTTCCAAAATTTGTTTTTAAAAAAACTTTATTTCAAAAACTCGGTTGAGCTACAAACGGCAATGTCAAAGCCTGAATTATAACTGAGCTACCTAATTACAGAAACTGAATAGATGCATATAATAATTTTATCTCGAGAATGCAGATTCAAGCAATCTTGCATTTATACAATATTACGTGTTTGAGGTCCGTATCTTGCTTCTACGGGCGTCGTGATAGTGGGTATCCATATACAAGGCGAGATGATACTTAACACCTCCCCTCATTGTTTAGAAATTAGGGCCTGGTTCCGAATTTCTAATCATAAGTTCTTCTATAGGCACGAACTGGTTGTCAGGGCCATCTGGTTTCTGGGTGATACTTGATGATTTTTTGCAAAACTTCTTCTTGTACATCGACTGAAGTAGGTAGGCGACGATGGCGGCAAGGGCAGCATACAGGATGATTGTCCATATACTGATTCTTGAAGAAATGGGTTGTTCTTCATCTTGTAGTTTTTCTACGATTTGGTTCATCTTATTCTGGATTGGCTTCATTTCATCTAGGTTTATGGATTCGAGTTGAATAGGTGGTAATTCACGAGTTCTTCCTTTGAGGGATTCTTCTATCTTCACTTCAAGGGGTGGCACCTCGATGATTCTTGTTTCTATGCGTGGATCTTTCTAGGTTTGTGAAACTGTAGTTTCGATCTTAGTTTCACAGGATTCTGGTACTTCGATGATGTAGCTTCCTTTGATTGTCGACCTTTGTTCTTCTTTGTTACAAATTGATTTCACTGTTGTCTCGTTGGGAAATATTCCAATCCATTGATTAGAATTGATTTTTTGAATTTTCTTGTTCTGGAGTTTGATGAGCTGTGGTTGACAATTGTCGTATTTCTTCGTGAAGAGGATGAGGTTGACTTCGCATGGTATTCGTTCGTCTATTGGATTTGCTTCTGGAAGTGCACACATGGCTTCTCCTGGGATGACTTCTTCACATGGTTCATTTGAAAATATATAGTGATGCTCATTGCGGAAAAGGAATTTATTTTCGGGGACAATGATATGATATAGATTTTGTTCTGTTTGAATTGGGAAGGAGTATAGGTGGTAATAGTTGTATTGTTTAGGTTCGACGATGGAAACTTCTAGAATAAATACGATTTTTGTATCCTTCTGATATGCTTTTATGTTGATAACTTTCTCGAAAATGATTATATTTTCTCGATCTGGGCTATACGGTAATGTGACGTCGTTGAGATGCTGGTAAATAGATTGCAACTCTTTAAGTAGGTCTTCGGGTTCAATAATCGATGGGTGGAGAACTGCTATTTTGGCAAAGGTTATAGCGGTTTCTAGTTCTTCGATTACCCTTAATATTGTGTTGAGAACTTCAATCAGCTGTATGAAAATCGTGTGGAGGTTCACTAAAGAAAGTTTCCGAGTTTGATATTTCTTTATCTCGTATAGCGGCTTCGATTTGCATAATTCTTGATTTCAGAACTAG
Organism: Chrysomela aeneicollis; assembly: GCA_029955515.1. Taxonomy (NCBI): domain Eukaryota; kingdom Metazoa; phylum Arthropoda; class Insecta; order Coleoptera; family Chrysomelidae; genus Chrysomela; species Chrysomela aeneicollis. Next base: position 6,729,469 of record JARUHQ010000006.1, read on the forward strand.
TTGGTTGGTAACTAGTTTGTTCATTGTTGAATTAAATTTATCTATTGCCTCAGTAGTTAATGATATTTGTTCTCCAATCAGTACCTTTTGTTTTGTATGTTGTCTCTGTATCTTTTGTATGGCTTCTTCGTAACGGTATCCATCTTCTGCGTCGAGATTTCCTGTAATACCCTTAATGATACTACCAAAAATATTTAATAGTCCTCTTTTTGTTCTCGGTGAATTCGGAAATATTTGTGACAGTTTTTTCCTTTTATTTAGTTCGACAGCGTTCAGTTCTATTTGTTCAAATTCTCGAATCAGGGTGTTTACATCAAAAATTCGAATGAATGTCCAATAATCTACTATATTTCGAGCTATTCCCATTTTTTGTGGTAATAGTCCAGGATTTTCTGTTATTTTTCTGATTGTTGGTCGGTCGATTCTTCCAATGGTCCATTGGATCGTTCTGTAACAAGAGGATGTCTCAGTTTATCGAGATGAATTCTTCTTGGCGGTTTATCAGGGGATGATATTAAACATGTATGGTGGTCTATATTTATTTCTGTGATAGTAAATGGTCCTACGTATCTATCTTTGGCTTTGTTCCTGTCTGCTTCAGGATTTTTCTCGAATACTATATCTCCTATCTTGAAGGTATTTTGTATCATCTGGTTGTCATTCTTTCTGGTGATTATTCGCTCTTTATCTCTCATTAATTTTTCTTTAACCTTCTCGTATGTCAATTTGAGTTTATTCTGGTGTTCTTCGACATAGTTTTGATAATATTGTTCATTTCTTGATGCTGTGTGGCCATATACAAGTTCCAATGGTGTGAATCCAGTAGCGGAGTGTATGGAATTATTATATCCGATAATGGCGTACGTCATTAATCGTGAAGGGGTATCTGGAGAATGTTGTTTCACAATTCGATAATGTTCTGTTAGGGTTCCATGTAATCTTTCTATCAATCCATTTGGGATGTTGAGGAGTAATAAAATGAACATTCACTTTATGAAGACTTAGTAGAGATGTGACTGTTTCATTATCGAATTCCGTGCCGGAATCAAATGTAATTGAAACTGGTATTCCGAAATGTTGGAAAAAATGTATTAGTTTGTCAGATATTTCGATGGCATTCTTGCTAGTTACTTGATAAGCTTGACCTAATTTGGAAAATTCATCGACGATTGTGAAAAATGATGTTCCTTCAATCGTGAATATATCTGCATTTAGTTTTTCGAATGGTCGTGTGGCTGTTTCGGTGACTTTCAGAGGAATAGTTGGTTTGTGTCTTTCGTATTTAGCTTTTAATGCGTCTGCAATGTCTACCTTCTGAGTGTCTCTCTGAAGGTCTATTTATGGCTGGCTCTAGCAAATAAAATTAAACTAAATGAATCCGTCGGTTGACGTTCTTCGCTGATTTTTTATTCAATTCTTTTGTCAACTTGACATCCCCTTTCAGGAAAAAATACAGGGACATTATATACAAAATTACGATATAAAAACAAATTAATAATAAATCATCAACATTTCTCCCCCTCATGAAGGGTTATAATCTCTTCATAAATCTTTTCGAACATCCAGGACACACAACTTTGAAACTGGTCGTCGAAAAATACCATTTTTCGTCTTCACATCTGCCACTCTGGTTCGACCATCTCTACCAGGATACATCGCAGTAACAATTCCTTTGAGCCAAACATTGCGTGGTAATTGTTCATCAGCAATTATAACTATATCTCCTTCTTGCAATGCTTGATTTTCATCATACCACTTTGTACGATTATGTAGGTTAGGTAAATATTCCTTTATCCACCTTTTCCAAAATTTATTGCTCAAATCTTGGGATATCCTCCACTGTTTTCTGAGGAAAGTATTTTGTGGTTGATAACTTTGAATGAATGGTTGTTCTTGATCTTGTCGTGAACCCAGTAAAAAATGGTTCGGAGTTAGAGCCTCATCACCTTCGTACTCTAATGAAATGTCTGTGAGTGGTCTACAATTCAAAATATATTCTGCTTCCAAGAAGAGGGTATGTGAAACCTCATCAGCTGGAACTTGTTCCTTCAAAACCGTTTTCAAAGTAACTTTTACTGATCTTATCAAACGCTCCCAAATTCCACCCATGTGAGCAGCACCTGGTGCATTCCATTTCCAATTTATCCCTTTGAAAGACAACTTCTGTATGAGTTCTTGCTGGTTGAAATCTTGTAGGGCAATCTTCAACTCTTTGTCAGCTCCCTTGAGATTTGTACCGTTGTCACTATATATCTCAGATGGGCATCCCCTTCTTGAGCACATTCTTTGTATTGCCATAATAACAGATTCTGTGGTTAAGGAATTTGCTATTTCTAAATGTACTGCACGAACAGTCAAGCAGGTGAATAGGACACCATATCTTTTTTCTCGCCTCCTTCCTACTTTCACCAAATATGGACCGAAATAATCCATTCCACAAAAGTTAAATGGTCTTACATAAGGTGTAACTCTTGCATTTGGTAAGTATCCCATTAAAGGAATCTTCGGAGTAGATTTCAGGTTTTTACATTTTTGACATTCATGGAAAATTCTCTTCGCCAAACTTCTTAATCCTATAGTCCAATATTTCTGACGTATTTCATTGATAACTGTTAGGAATCCTTGGTGTTGAAAGACTATATGGTACCATTGAACCAACAACTTTGTGTATCTATGGTTGGCGTCTAATATAACTGGATTTTTCTCAAAACCAGGAATGTCTATTTCATTATTTATTCTACTTCTTACCCTCATTATGTTTTCTTTGTCTAGGTACGGACACAACTTTTTCAAACTGCTCTTTTTCAGTTCTTCTTCATCTTGTAGTATTATGATTTCTTCCCTGAAACAACAACTTTGGACATCTTTCCACCACATTTTTTCAGAATCTCTCAACTTTTCAACGAATAAAACGACGTTCTGTTTATTTCTGTTTCGGCATTTTTCAATGAACACCAAAACTCTTGCGGTCGTTCTTATGAGTCTCAACCATGAAGAAAACCTATCAACCTTTGGTAATGGTAAATCAGATAATATGGATATTGCTCCAACGAATTGTTTTTTCAATTCCCTGACATCGGTTTCATAAACTCCATCATCGTTTGGCCACTTGTCTGAGGTCTGAAGTAGAAATTCTGGGCCATGAAGCCATGTCTTCTCATCTATGGTTGAATTATCTCTTGTAGCATTGTCTGCTGGATTGAGCTTCGAAGGGATCCATCTCCATTGATTACTACTCGAATTTGCTAACAGTTTCTGAATTCTATGGGCAACAAATTGTTTCAATGTTAGTATATCAGACTGAATCCATGACAGAACTATTTTCGAATCAATCCAGAATATTGTACTTTTTACATCGATTTCCAAATGATTCTGAATGGAGTTGGACAATTTACTTCCCATTAGAGCAGCTTCCAATTCTAGTCGTGGAATAGTTATGAGCGGTTTCAAAGGTACCACCTTGCATTTTGAGGAAACAAATGAAACATGTACTTCATTTTCTTTTTCAATTCTCAAATAAGCAACTGTTGCATACGCTTTCGTGCTGGCATCAGAAAATATATGTAACTGAATCGATGTTGCTGTCGGGATATTGGGCGAATAACACATTGGAATAGTAATATTCGAAATTGATTTTATTTCTTCCAACCATTTCTGCCACCTCAGAAAAATAGAATTTGGAATCATCTCATCCCATCCAACTTTGAGTCTCCAGAGATCTTGTAGTAATACTCTTCCTTTTACCATGAAATGATTTATGAAACCAAGTGGGTCGAAAATGGTCATAACAACACGTAGTATTTCTCTTTTTGTAGGCTTTTTTCTATATTCCACAACATTTTCGGATATTTTATGAAGATTCAGCTTGAAAGTGAATTTATCTTCTTCGGAATTCCATTGAACACCGAGTATACGTTCAACAGGTAAGTCAGATTCACTGCTGAAGTTTTTAATTTTTTTAAGTCTCAAATTTTCTGGTAATTTCTGCATGACTACTTTGGAATTAGACAACCAGTTGCATATTTCGAAACCGCCTCTTTTATGCACGTAAATCACCTTATTGATTAGGTCTATGGCTTCCTCTTCAGTATCACAACTATCGAGATAATCATCTACATAGTGTTTTTTCATTATGGCGTCGCAAACTTTTGGAAATTCATTCTTGAACTCATTAGCATTTTTATTTTTTATGTATTGAGCCAAACACGGTGAGCAAGTGGCACCAAAAGTCATTACTTGCATTTCTAGGATATCAGGATCTCGATTTCTCTCAAATCCTCGAAACAAAATTCACTTCTTATGACTATTTGGTGAAACATCTCACGAATGTCTCCACAAAAAGCTATTTTCCTTTGACGAAATTTCCATAAAACACTCAGCAATGGAGCTAGAAGATCAGGCCCCTGGTATAACATGTCGTTCAAGCTTACACCATGGGATTTCGCTGCAGCATCAAATACTAGACGTAGGTAGCTTTCCTGGTTTGTTAACATTAAAAACAGCGAAATGGGGTAAATACCAAATTTTATTGTTTTTTATTTGCAGTTCTTCATTCGTCAATATCTTTAGGTAACCCTTGTTGATATATTCTTGTATTTTTTTACAATATGCTTCACCGTATTCTTTTTCTCTATCCATTTTTCGTTCTTGACATTTGAGTCGATTCAAAGCCATGAATTTACTTTCTGGAACAATCTGATTGACATCCTTCCATAAGAGTCCTGTTTCAAAACGATCACCGATTCGTCTTGTAGATTTTTCTATCATCTCCAGTATATTTTTTTTCATTTTTTTGATGATTCGTTTTTGTCAGAATTCAATCCACAGTCATCAAGTTTGAAAGAATCTCTCACAATATCATGAAGTAAGTCATCTTCGAAGTTTTTCTCGCATATATGAAAATTATATGGTGGCTGGATTTTCCCTTTTATTATCTGTCCATTTATCACCCATCCTAGCTTCGTCATAGTTGCTCTTGGTCCAAATCTTGATGGTTCAATGAAATTTCTTGGCATTGACAAGTCATAGTTGTCAGTTCCGATTAATAATTTTGGTCTGACATTTTCAAAAGATTTTACAGGGATGTTCTGCAAATGTGGCCAATTTTGTTTTATATTTTCCATGTTCAAAGACTGTTTTGGAAGATTGAGATTAGCAAGCGTTCTCACACCCTCTACGAAAAATGTTTTTGAGTTATTGAACACTGCTTTTATATTGAAGTTTACTTTCCTAGACTTCACATCAGTATGGGTTTTACCATTTGTCCACTGCATACAGAGTGCTTCAATCTCACCGTCTAATCCAATTTCTTGGGCAACCGAATCTTCAAGTAAAGTTACTGTAGATCCTTCATCTAATAAGGCGTAAATAGTAATATTTCCTTTCGAGCCATCTAAAATAACTGGAATTGTTCTCAGGATAACTTCATCAGTCTGGTCTCTGTGAATATTCACTGCTTCATTTGGCTTATCATCATTCGATCTGACAATCGGATTATCAATACAATTGATTGTCTTTATGAAGTAAGTAGTGATGTTTCTGCACACATTTGTTGGTATTGCACACTCTTTTTCACTCAAAACAGTCAGTCATTCGATGTCTTGGTTTGAGACATGAAATACATAATTTATTTTTCGTAACAATAGTCCAACGTTCTTCTACATTCTTAGCCTTGAATTCCGAACAATTGTGCAGATTATGTTGTCCTTCAGTACAGCAAAAACACTTTTTTAGTTTCTTGTCTTCAGAATTCAAAACTGTTTCGACTCGGCGATTTGTTTGGTCATATTTGAATACCGGTTCATTAATCATGCTAGCTGCTTTTTCAATGTCTCTCAACCATTCAGAAAAGCTCAAAATTGTTACATCCTCTAATTTGATAGCATGCATAGACCATTGTTGCTTCAAATTAACTGTTAAATTAGACACGAACTCCTTTAGTAAAGTTGGATTTCTCAGGTAAATATTGTTATCTAAATGCTTTATAGCAGCTACAAGATTATTCACAGAATTGGCAAACTTTATGATTGTCTTCGGTCTATGATCTCTAGGAGCTGGTGTTGACCTAACTTGATCTATGAGGTAGTTAATGATAAACTCTGGACGTCCATATAAATTCGTTAGGGTTTTAATGATGTCTTGAACATTTTTATGAGAAATCAGTAGCATTTTAACTGCTTCCCTAGCATTACTTTTCAGGCATTTTCTGAGTCGTAGAATATTTTCACTGTCAGAATATCGGCATATTTTTGTCGTTTCAGAATATTCGTTTATAAAAACTAACCACTCTGCCGGGTTTCCATCAAAATATGGCAGATTTCTATCGACTGCTTGTCTTCTTATAAATGATGAACTACAGCAGTGTCCTTCATTACAATTATTTGGGGAATCGTGCATCGATTGCAGACTTATTCATCCAAGCATCTATCATTTTATTCTTATTTGTAGTCATTTTCGAACAGATAGATATTCTTGAGTCATTGTCAGATTCGTATACTGTGTCGTTATGTGTTTCTTCAATTATCTTCATTTTTTCTATTTCAAGTTTCTTCAATATCAACTGCTTATTTATTTCCGCTATTTCACTTTCTGCCTTTAATGCTGCTTCTAACATTTTTTGTTTAACAATGCTTTGTTTACTGCTTCCTGTCTTCGTAGTTCCTCTTGATACACTTTGTATTGATTTTGTTATTTTGTCATTATCTTCCTTTTGTTTTATTTTTGAAGGACTATTGTCATCTTCAACTCGGATACTCTCAGATATGTCTTGAATGATATTTTCCTCAGATGTCTTCTGATCAATATTTTTTTCCCTGATTCTTTCACTTCTCCTCAATACATGCTTTTCAGATTTCGTTCTGTCGATTGGTTCATCAATATCTGTCATATTGCTGGACTCACCAATTTCTGTATTTATTTGCTTGAATCGAAGGACCAATGTTGCGTCTGCAATGTCTACCTTCTGAGTGTCTCTCTGAAGGTCTATTTATGGCTGGCTCTAGCAAATAAAATTAAACTAAATGAATCCGTCGGTTGACGTTCTTCGCTGATTTTTTATTCAATTCTTTTGTCAACTTGACATCCCCTTTCAGGAAAAAATACAGGGACATTATATACAAAATTACAATATAAAAACAAATTAACAATAAATCATCAACAGCTTTCTTACATACGAGGCAAGAGTTGATGAAACTTTCAATTGATTTTTTCATGTGTGTCCAAAAATATCTTCGATTTAGTTCTTTATATGTTTCATTAATTCCTCGAAGATTTGTCTTTCCTTCGTGGTAATTTTTTATAAGGTTTTGTTGATCTTCTGGGTCATCTACAGATATCATTCTGTTAGTACATCTTATAAGTACTGGGTGGTCTCTATTGAATGTATTGCAGAATACTCTACAAAAATCCTTATACATTGCTTCTTTTTCAAAATAGCAGAAATATTTCTTTCATGGTTCACAGAACTGAATTAGTAATGCCTTGATTTGATCATCATTGTTTTCCTTAGAAATTTGGGCGTAAATAATTGTTTGTTTACCTTTCGGTTCTTGAGGGTTATTGAATACGGTTGTGATAATGAATTGTCTTTCTTTTTTATCTATGGCATCTTGTAAAATAGAAATGCTTTGAGGAGGATCTGGGTCTTGTCGTGATCCCACTGTTATTTCTTGTTCCACTACTTCTTCTTCTTGAACTATTTCAATTTGGGGTGGTACAATAGTTAGTTCCATTTCTTCGTCTATACAGGGTCGTGTTTCTTGGAAAGTTGGTAGGGAAACTGTTGAATCCATTGGTACAGGAGTATTCAGTTGATTACTTCTTTCTTCTTCATAATTAATCAATTCATTGAGTAGTTCATCGAGTTCAGTGTCTATTTCGACTGCTATTGATCTTGCGTCAATATCTAATGGATTTATTTGGATTCTAGACAGTGCGTCTGCATTGGTGTTGTGTTTTCCTTTTTTATATTCCACGGTATAATCGTATTCTTCAAGGCGTAACCTCCATCTAACGAGCTTGGAATTGGGTTCTTCAAGAGAAAATAACCATTTCAGAGGTCGGTGGTCAGTGAAGATGGTGAATTTTCTTCCATATAAATACGGACGAAAATACTTGGTGGCCCAAACAATAGCAAGAAGCTCTTTCTCTATCGTTGAATATTTTTGTTCTGTTTCATTCAATGTTCGAGATGCAAAAGCAATAGGTTTATCTTCTCCAATTTTTCCTTGAGATAAAACTGCTCCCAATGCTACATTGCTAGCGTCTGTCGTTAATATAAATGGGGCAGAGAAATTCGGATATTGCAGAATAGGATCATTTGTTAGAATTTTCTTCGAATTTTCAAAGCTTTCGATGAAGTCTCTGGAATGTATCACTTTAGAATTTTTCTTAAGACATTTTGTCATGGGTTTTGTCAGCTTTGCGAAATCTTTAATAAATCGTCTATAGTACCCAAGTAAGCCTAAAAATGCTTTTATTTCCTTTTGAGTTTTCGGTATTGGGTAATTCAATATTGCTTTTATTTTCGAAGGATTGGGTTTAACTCCTGCTGGTGTTATAACATGACCGAGGTATGCTACGTCTTTTTGTAGGAATTCACTTTTGTCCAATTGAATTTTAAAATTGGATCGACGTAAACGATCAAAAACTTCTCTCAAGTGTTCGACATGTTCTTGCAGGGATGTGGAAAATATAATAATGTCGTCAAGGTATACCAAACATTTCTCGTTTTGTATACCTCTCAGCATATTATCCATTACCCTCTGGAATGTTGCAGGGGCATTTTTCAAGCCAAATGGCATCCTTTTATATTCATAATGGCCGTTCTCTGTACTAAAAGCAGTTTTTTCTATATCTTATGGTTCCATTTCGACTTTATGGAATCCTGATGCCAAGTCCAGCGTTGTGAAATATTGACTGCGTCCCAATTTGTCTAATATATCGTTGATGTTAGGTAGTGGATACTTGTCATCTACGGTTTTTTGATTTAGTTTCCTGTAATCAATGACTAACCTCCACTTTTTCTTACCTGAAGCATCCATTTTCTTAGGAACGATCCATACTGGAGAGCTCCATGGTGATGTCGAGGGTTGTATAATACCTTGTTGAAGCATAGATTGTATTTGGCTTCTCACCTCTTGTTGATGAACTTGAGGATATCTATACGATTTCGTGAATATTGGAGTATTATCCGTCAATTTTATATTGTGTTTAATTTGATTGTTGAAGGTCAAGCGAATTTCTTCGCAGTGAAAAATATCTTTATATTCATAACAAAGGTTAGCGATTTCTGACTTTTCTTCTTTGTTCATGTGGTCAAGACGTAGATTTTTCAAATTTTGTGTTTGTAGTTGTTGGAAATAGTTCTTATTTTTGTCACAAGTTTCTTGTGAGGATGTCTCTTCATAATTATGGATTTCGAAACACTTCAGTTCTTCAATTTCTATTGGTTCAAATAAATCCAAGGTTAATGATTCTTCTGTTGAGTTGACTATGGTAGTTGTCGCCGTTTTGTCTTTTACGGAAACGTATGCAGCAGGCATTTCTACACTTTTGAATTTTTTATAGTTTATTATTCCTTCAGAGATGTCTTTGTTTACGGGTATTTGAACAATATGTTCTTTTCGTGGTTGAAGATCTATATGAAATATCGAAGTTTTTTCTTTTGGGGGTCGTTTCGATTGATTTCCACTGTTTTCTTCCATGTGTAATGGGATCGATGTATTTTGAGTGACGAGTGCATTTTTCTCTAAATCAATTGATGCTCCAATTTTTTTAATAGGTCAATTCCGATCAATCCGTCATATTTGGGGTTGAAGTCAAAAACATAAAATTTCTGGGCAATTCCTGGTTTTTTGAATATTTCTGAAAGCGGTATAGTAATACTATAATCATGGTTACTAATACTGTGAGCTGACTGAATTTGAAACTGGTCATTCCGAATATATTGTGGATAGTAATTATTGGCAATATTTGAACTGATTAATGTTTTTGTGGAACCAGTATCAATCATGAATTTTGAATTCGTTTCTGGAAATATTATATATGGTAATTCAGAAGTAATAGTGGCGTTGATAACTATTACGTTTTCTTGCTGATCGATGGACCAATTTGAAAATTTTGGTCATCATAATTTTCGGCTTCAGAAGGTAGTTGTTCAGATGGTTGTTCGTTTTCTTCATTTGGGTAATAATAATCCGTTAATTGATTGTCAAATTCATAATGAGAATCTTGTTCGTAATATGGGCATGGATATTCTTCGTTGTAATAGCCGTCTTCTTGGTAGAAAAGTTCTTCAGCTACGAAGTTTGGTTTTGGTCTTTGTTGTGTGTTTTTCGAAAAATTTCCTGAAGACGTATCCATTGCGGTTGGTTTCGGAAGTGTCTTGAATGGATTTGGTTGGAAAACATTTCTTTGCTGCGGTCTTTGTTGAGATTGATTCCAATAATTATTTTGTTGAAACGGTGGTCTGGGAAATTGTCTTTGTTGCTGCGGCACAAATGGTCTGATTTGCCTTGGAGGGAAATTTTGTATTGGACGAATATTCGGGTTGAAATTCTGTCTGAAAGTTTGTCTGCTGTTAGATGATTGTTGTTGTGGAAAATGTAAAGGTTGTGGTCTCGTGTATTTTCTCTGTTGTTGCTGGATCAGATGATTTGTTTTGTTTCGGGCATAATAAATGTTTTCTTCTGTCATGACTTGGGAAAGTGCTACTTCCAATGTCTGTGGGTTTCTAGAATGTATTATAGATCCTAGAGGTTCTTTCAATCCACTGAGGAAGCTTTCTAAGTTAGGTTATCGAACATCATAATTTTGACTGCACGAATTTGAGCATTTCCTTCTGTACATGATAAGTTAGAAAGTAGGAGACTTCGAATATCCTGACACCTTGAGCAGAATTGTTGTGGGGTTTCGGCATGGTCTTGTTTGAGTAACATCAAATCTCTCAAAAGAGAATTCTCATCTCGTTGATCAGCAAAGTTATGTCTAAGCAGCATACGAAGTTCCGCCCATGATTTAATTTCGCGAGCCCCGGCTACGAGTTTGGCTCGTCCAACAAGTTTATTTTTTACGCATGTAATGCGTTTGGGTCTGTTAGATTTTGAAATTGCTGAACGATGAGGTCGCATGCTTCGATGAAATCGGCTAATTCGGCTGATTCACCTCCGAATTTGGGAATGGCTTCCAGATAACTAGTATGGAAAGCTGTTGCCATGATGGTTTCTTCGTTTCTTTGGGTTTCGTTCTCTTCGACTAGACTTACGTTAGCGAGTAATTCGGCTAAGTTGTCTTCCAATGACATTTATTCAGGGATAAACGGAGAAAATGGATTTTTCGTATGGGAAATGGGAAATGAGCAATCACTTACATTGAGATGGTGATTGTAAAGATGATCTTCATCGGTGCTGGTATGGTAATCCAATAAAGTATAATCCAAGTGCACTGCACAATTTTTCTCTAGTCCACTTTTTCGTATTGGTCTTTTCACTTTTCCGTACGACTACGCGTTTCTTGTTTTCGTTTGTTTGTCCTTGCACTACTTTTTGGTAATAACTCCGACGATTTTGTTCAAAGTGTACCGGTTCGCGGGATAGCTGAGGATAATGTCGATGCTAGATCACTAGAGCCTTTTGCTATCCTACCGACTGCGCCAATTTTGGTAGGGAGCTTCCGAAATTTGTTTTTAAAAAAACTTTATTTCAAAAACTCGGTTGAGCTACAAACGGCAATGTCAAAGCCTGAATTATAACTGAGCTACCTAATTACAGAAACTGAATAGATGCATATAATAATTTTATCTCGAGAATGCAGATTCAAGCAATCTTGCATTTATACAATATTACGTGTTTGAGGTCCGTATCTTGCTTCTACGGGCGTCGTGATAGTGGGTATCCATATACAAGGCGAGATGATACTTAACAAGTGTGATCGATCGATGAAATCATCTTTTTAAAGATAATCTAAAAATATAATATAATACAAGGTGTCTCATTGAAAAAAATATATCTTTGATACCCAACGCTTTTTCTAGAAACCCATATAAAATTCGTGCAGGAATATTGTGTAAGCAAGTAAAAGGATATTAGGAGAGTTTGGAAAAATCTCTATATAGGAAGTGAGTTCAACAGAATCCATTGTTTCTACTGAGGATATGTTTTTTAGATATTCATTTGTTATAGTGCCGCACCCTGTATAAATGTTTACTTTTCACCAGCAATGTGGAAAAAATGTTTGTAATGTTTAGTTTCGACATCAAACAAGTCCTCAACTCGGGCTTCTGTAAAAATTACAGCAATCACTCAGCTTTTTATAGTAATAAACCCATCAAAGCGATCATTATCTGTTATTTGAGTCTACCGATGAACACTTTTTGCTGAAATAACGACCTCTTTCATTAATTGAACCTATATTTGAAGTCATATGTCAAATATACATGATGGTGTTTGAATTTGTATTCACTATGAGGTGAAAGTTAAGAAATTGCAAATTGTTATTAGTCATTCAGTTATTTTTCAGGCATAATCGACTATGCATGATTATTCGTAATTATGTATCAAAATTCGAATAACTTCATCTTTTTCCAATATCCTTCCTATGGCTTGCACGATCTTTCACGAACATTCTAGGTACTCATTTTATATAACCAAAATCAAAAAAATTAAAATAAATTGCTATCTACATTTCCCATTTAATACGTTTACAAGAAAGATAATGTTCATGTAGGATAATTTGTCTCAGATTAACATGAGGTGATTTACTTCTGTATAATGATCAGAAAAATATGAAGTCTGAATCATGCCAATCCGGATAACAAATGATTGAATGATAGTCGTCTTGAATGAAACTATTACTTGGTGGATACGATTACAAGTTTTGGTGGATACGATTACAAGTTTTGGTGAAAGAGCAAGTAATCATTTATCTGAAGCGTTACTTTAAGGATTGGTAAGGGTCTGTTGGAATTCACCACTGGTAAATAGTACAGGGTCTTTTTATCCACCGTTCAATTTTATCTTTGAAAATATGATCCAATGTAATTTTTCATTTAGATTTTATATATGTTAACAGAAAAACAGTTGAAGATCTAGAAAAAAAGTTATGGGCACCAAATATATTTTTTTAAATGGAACACCCTACCATTTTGATCTATGACCCTACTATATATTTTGTTACTATTGGATAGAGTATTTTTTTCAGATTTCAAATATATCAGATTTTATACGGATTCTTTCAGTTTATTATGACATAGATTGTCAGGGTAGCAGTGTACGAAGCCGAGATCACAGAATTTGCGAGATCCGAATGAAACATGCTATTTTTCTGCAACCAAAAGAATTGATAGGTATCTATAATTTATAAAATTTTATTGAAATAACCATGGTAAATTTTCTAGCAGAAAGAGGTCAATGAGAGAGTTTTGATTATTATTTGTCATCTTGAAAAGTGTTTGAAGTGGTAATTCAACTATATTTGAGGGACAAGCCCATTTTTGTATTTTACTGGTATTTTTTCATTTGGAATGCGAATTCCAGTGTCAGTTCAATTTGTATAACCTCGAGCAGAGATAAGTAACCCTAACAAGATGTGCACGTTTTATGGAAGATTTGGAAATATAATCACGTGATTGATTTTCGTTTCAATGTATTATCACAGATGGCGTTAAATGCATGAATCTCTATTTTTGTTGATTAGCGTTTTGCAGCTAATTCGAATTACGAACGCTCACGAACTTAGATTGCAGTACTCGAGTTGATTTATTCACTTCACGTTTTAACTCATTTTTCATTTTCTTATAGAGGAAAGAGGAGTTTTGTTTGATAACAGAGTTTTCATTGATATGGTGAGGAAATAGGTATGAATCATAATCAACTATTCATCCTGGTCTAAACAAAATTAACACGTAAGACAGGTGTAGATAATAACTTGAAGATTGGAAAAAAGTGTCTCAACATGAGCTCTGCATTGAAGATGCGCCATTGAAGCAGATTCAAATGAAATAACTACTGAAAATTGCTGACATCAACTTCGGGAATTTGTTGGTGTGGTGCCATATGATCATAATTTCAGTTGCCACTTTAGTATACAAATAATATAGAATACCTACATCAAAGATAAATTTGAAAAAAAAAAAAAAAATACCTTCAACTGTTTTGTAATATGAATAAATATTGATTTGTCAGTGATTATTTTTATACAATCTTTAACAATACATTGGAAGTGGTAATTATTTTGATGATATTCGCATGATAGCCATTATAGCAGAGTCTGTATTCAATGTATGGGAACTTTCTAGGTGAACAGCCCTAACTGCTAAGCACGTAAATAGTACTACCCACATCTTCTCATGTCTTCTTCCGATTTTCACTAGAATAGGTCCATGCCCACTTTTACGAATGGTAAAACTTCTTGTCTGCTTGCTTTTTTCAATCTTACACTTATTGCATTGGCTGAATACAGACTTAATGGCTGTTCGTCCATTGATTATCCAAAATATTTGTCTCAATCCATTCAGTGTCGTTTCAATGCCTCTATGACGAAATTGATCGTGGTAGTGTCGAATCAGAAGTTTGGTATATGGATGTCTTGGAGATAGAATAATTGGATGTTTTGTATCCCCATCCAAATTTGTAGACAAATTGGTCCTTCCCCCCAACACCAAAATATAATTCTTCATTTCTGGAGACAAAGAAATAAGTTTGCTTCGTTTTCTCAGTTGCTTTTTTCTCTCGAGGTGCTGAATTTCTTCACCAAAACAACAAACAATTTTGCGACTGTTTTATCGAAATTCTTTCAGTCTCCTTCAATTCTTCGACTTTCATCTCTCCTTTCATTCTGCTACCTTTTTTCTTCGTTCTTGAATTCTCGATGAACCTCAAACACCAAGCAGTTGTTCTAATCAAACTCAACCATTTCGAGAACTTCTGTATATCTGGTAAAATATTTTCTATTTTTATGACAAACAAGCATGCTCACACGTCACATATTCTTTCTTAATTTCAGTCTCAATGGAATTTTCTGAATCTTCATTTTCTTTGGGCAAATATATATTCCTCGGTTAATTTCAAAAAATTTAGTCCATTGAACCATTCCTTTGAGATAACCATTTCTTGCGAAATATCATAAGCTTTCTTGTTAGGTGAAATTCCAGATCTTGTAGCTTCATCTGCTGGATTCAATTCAGAAGGGACCATCTCCAACCTTCGCATCTTGTTCGTTCTTGGATCTCTCCTATTATATGGGCAACAAACTGTTTGTATTTTTTTCCGTAGCCTTCTATCCATCTGAGAACACATTGAGAGTCAGTCCAAAAATAAAGATCAATAGATATTTCAAGTTCTTTTTTAATGGATTCTGCAAGTCGAATTGCCATCATAGCATCACCTTGTAGCTCTAATCTTGGGATCGATAGAGGTTTCAGAGGAGATACTCTCGTTCTTGCTGCGATGAAAGAAACGTCAATTTCGGATTTTTTTACAACAAGAAGATACGATACAGCAGCAAATACTTTCTCACTGTTATCTGAGAATGTATGAATCTCAATTTTCTCGGCAGTCGGTATGTTGAAACTGTAGCATCTTGGAATTCTTAGTTCTGTAATTTTCGAGATATTGTTTAACCAAATTTTGTAGGTGTTTTTCAAATCTTCTGGAAGCTCGATCTGTATCCCAATCAATTCCCAAGAAGCATGCTATGAAGCCTAGAGGATCGAATAGAGACATGACAGATCTCAGTCTTGTCTTTTGCTTGGATATTCGTGTTTCATGATCATCATGATGAACATTCCACTATAATCCCAATACACGGTGAAGAGGGTTATCGTTGATGTTTCTTGATGTAGCTAAGAGCATAATCTTCTTGGAGCCTAGTTGGATTACTCATCCAGTTCACTAGATCAAATCCTACAATCTTCTGTATCCTACGTACTACTTCTGAGATCGTTGTTATTTCCTCTTCTTCTGTGTCCCTTGAGTCAAGATAATCATCTACGTAAAATTTTTCTACAATTGCCTTTCTGATCTCGGGATCTTGTGCAAACTTCTCAGCATTGTGATTTTTCACAAATTGTGCACAAACTGGTGAACATGTAGCTCCAAAGGGCATCAATTGATCCTTTTCAACTCAATTTTATAGATCCATATACAGAATAAAGAAATGGTAAACAGGAATGACAAAACCAATAATTTACAAATTAGAATTTTATTATTTCAATACAAACATCGATAAACTACCTGAATAATAAACCGTAAATGAACATGATTAGTTTGAAAAATAGATATATAATAACTACTCTGAGGATCTGGTGCGCTACGTATAGCTTCCAGTACTTAATCCGCCCTTTGGGAATAGTGTCAAGTGGTTCCTTCAAGATGTAGACTTTTATTCCGCGCGTGAAAGTATGGAGGAACGAGCTCCAGTCCAGTGATTCCATGTTGAATTCGAATAATTCTTTGTCTTGGGGTTTTAACTTCTTCCACAGAGACTGGGTGTTGTCATTCTTGAAATCCCATTCCTTGCAGCCAAAGATGGCCAACACGTTGGCAAATTTATGGATTTTTTGGTAAGTCTTGACCATGCTGAAATTAGAATTTTCATATCGGTACAGTGCCAATGGTGTTGTAGAATATTTAGTCAGGCAGAATTTGAATGTCGCACATATTGTTCTCTTATGATATTAATAAAAACTGTAATGAAAACTATAACAAAACAAATTAAACTCTAATAGAATGATTCGTGTATTTCAATAAAGTATTTCTAGAAAAGTAATTCGTATCGTAGGTTTATCTGAAATGATTCTCAGATTTGTCGATTCCCATTTATGATCATATGAGTTCTCAGATCAGGAATGCGATTGCTTTCTCTTTGTATCCCTCTATTTAGAAAGGGTGACAAAACCAAAAATCATTTCAAAGGCTATTCCTGATGTACTTCCAGCAGTTTTTCGAGAGATGTTCTGGTGAAATCATCGTTTCAGTTATTGTTTTGTTGCAACACCACAATGTCACAATGACACGAATATCAAAAATACGAAAACAAAACAAAAACTATACCACTTCGGGAAGTTCGAGTTGTAACCATGAGATAATGCTACGTGTTATTTTCTATCGCGAATACTGACATGTGACATTCACAGAAACCTGGTATATCATTCCTCTAACCCTGAATACTTACATTCCCTTTTTTCCAATACAAAATGCTATAAAGTCAACCAAGTGAGCTGGCATGGTGTGTAAGAGGAAAACCAACACCTTGTGAAGAACTTTGTTCTCCACCAATCTGAAATCGGGGTACCAAATCGCATTTTCATATGGACTTTGAAGATTGTATTTATCACAGAAGTCATGAAACGTTCCTGTAAAAAAGAACTGCAGATCATCGAACGTAAAAGCTAATAGAAATCAGGTATTCATGAGCGACGTTGCCACTATACATATTTATTGTAGCCCGAGTGGCTTCAATTCCCTATTTATTATAGTATCGAAAACTTAAATACAATCTGATGTATGTATAATTATCGAATTGTTGGATAGGTAAATATTCCGTTCCTACTTACATCTATGTACAACCCTTTTTCATTAATATTTACTCTTTTACTGTTATTGGACCGTAATGCACCAAAATCATTACTTTGAGCTCTTCTGCGATTAGGCATTCAGGTCTTAAGGCGATACATTTTTAGGGATGGAGGTTTCTTTATCCCCCCCGAACTTTTTCGTAGTACGCCTCTGAAGTCTTTCAGTCACCAAATTGGGTGGATCGTTCAATAAAGAGGCTTTTATGCTCATTAATTTTCTTCGAGAAACGAAGCGTTGTCGAGATAAATAAGCATATCACTTCTAAAACATTTTAATTTTGCACATGTTTCGCTTAAATTTTATTCTTGGGCAAAATTTTAAAATGTTTTCGAATTGTTAGGATGTATGCATCCAACTCCAAGAACTGAAAAAAAGCAATTTCAGTATATTGAATTTCATTTTTATTGAATTTTGTCCAAGAATAAAATTTTAGGGAAGGTAAAATTAACAAAATGCTAAACAGAAACGGAAGATTTCACTGAAAGATACTAATATCTAGTATCTCAAATGTCGCTCGTTGCCACACTGTTTTCAACAAAATTTGATGAAATGTTTGTTGTCCAATGAGTGCTTTATTTTGAAAGAACCCTTTGTGTACGCTACCAGTAGCCTTCACATATGGCGAAATCGAGGAATCTGATCTGAGCCTGTAGATTACTGTTCATAAAATCAAATAGATGTAGATACCTACACTTTGCCTTTTAATTCTTGCTATGAAAATTATCCATTCCCATTTGAAACTGATGGATGGACCCAAACATTCGTGGTGAAATAACTTTGGACCCATTTTGGACCTTATTGATTTCAAAAATAGTGTGAATATGTTATTCAAATTGTATGAGAAACCGATAAGTATACTTTGTCCTTACCCCATGTGATTGGTCTCTCAGGTGTGCACACATAATTATAGATTGGGATATCAATTTCCAACTTGTTTTTTCTGCAACTCTCTTCATTTTGTACTTCTTTGTTGTCATTCAATTTTCTGAAAGTTGACCAATATTGGATCGATATAGGTAATTACGTCGGGCATTCAATGGCTGATTGTTTTAAGATGCAAATTCATCAATGATTTCAACAACCAATAAATAATATGTCACCAACGAAGATGCATTGTTAATGGGCCATTCATTTCAACAATAAGAACTGGCTGTATCTGTATACAGTGATGATGCGGTGATAGAGAGAAATCCAGTCCAAAAGATGATTAAGTTCAGTTCAGCAAGGATTCACAAAGGAAACACCTCTGCCGTACCTATACCTGAAATTTTCTTCTGGATTTCCTCCAAAAGTTCTCAATAAATGTGCGCCAGAACTGATACAAGTACTTTGGATATTGTTAACCCTTTCTTATGAACTTGGTTTGTTTTCCTTAACCGGAAGACAGCTACAGTGCAACCAATTACATAAAAGGCAATACATACCATTCCTAAAATCTAGCGAACTATTGCATCACTTTATGTCATCTTCATAGTTTTGGATGAAGCAATCCACATCGAGCCCATCCAATGTCTGGATGAATTTAAAATCGTGATTGAACGACAATATATATGCATGGCATTCACCAACTTATATGATAACTTATATAAGAAGTGCAAGGCGGATAGAGATCTGACTAGAATTTTCGAATCGATACCTGATACCTAATCTAGAACCTTTACATATAGTAGAGTTCAATGCAACCGAAACTTTTGTTTGATGTATTTCCTTCAAGAAAGCGAACCTCACAATGCCAATATGTACTACTGTACCTATGAAGTCCTCAATATTCATGCTCGGAATTACAATCAACTATGCCCTATCATGGTATGATCAATTGATGATGATGAATTGTGAAAACTGTTTTATAGAAAATCGGTTTTCTGTTTCGAGCCAAGAGATACCTCTACAAAGCACAGATGCGACCTGTTATGGAGTCTTGTTCACATGTTTGTGGTTCAGCTCCCAAACATACACTGAGGCTTCTAGATTCTATTCAGAGGAGGTTTTTCCTTCTGGTTGATGATCTTGCAATCATTGACAACTCTATAGAACATCGTAGAAAAGTAGGCAATCGCTCACTCTTCTATCGATAGTTTCAAGCAGGCAGAATAGGCAGTCTCAGAATAGCCAACATATACATAACATATACAATAAGGCAACAATCATCAATCCTACAGAATAGAATAGATTGACCCAGTGCAACTGATGAAGCTTGGCAAGCCGAAACAGTATCTCTTGCACCGGTTATCACACACGACAAAATACAACTCTTGATTGAGTTTCATTACATATCTTCAGATATTGCTTAAATTTTCCGAGATCATTGAAAATCTAAATCAATGAAAGTACACATGAGAATACGGGATTTTGGAATCTGTATATGGAGTAATACAAGAGTATAAGCACGAGAGTATACCTGGGAAGAAAAATACACTCACCGGCAAAATAATCGATCCACTCAGGATACTGGTAAAATTTGCGGTTTGATTAATTTTTTCTTCATGTCGTAGGTAAACCCATAAAGAATCTCACATGAGGTTGAAATTTCAAGAAATTAGCCATATCTCCAAATTATACATGGTGACACAAAGAATGCATTTTTAGTATAGTTTCAAACTAATCTGTGGAGTGACCAAGCTGTTAAACCGTGTTATTTCTTATTTTATTATCAAAATGTGTTCATTCCATACATTTTCTTTTGCGATAGCTTGATTTTTCCAAAGCTTATACAAGGGTTTTGATGAAACATTACATCTGCAATTTTTTTCGAAGAATTGTTAGTGAGTATTTAGCTGATTTTGATATCCCAGTAATGAATTGGCCTCCTCGAAGTCCAGACATAAACCCAATTGAACATGTTTGAGATGCTCTTGGAGTAAAAGTACGATCTTGTTTACTATCCGCTGCAAATTTACAGCAGCTCAGTGGAGTTTTGATTGAAGAATGACAGCAAATCGACCAGGGTTAAATATTTTATATATATAAAAATTTGATAATGGCCATGCCAAGACGAATTGCACCAGTTATTCGTGCACGTAGAGGAAACACGTCGTACTGAGGTCATCAAAATTTTTTAATTTATTCTAAGGTTTCATTCAATATGTTCATCATTGCTTATTTTTTAAGTTTATTATCACCATGATGTAACGTTTTATCAAAACAAATAAAAAAGAAAATGTTTGAAATGAACGTAGCTTTATGATAAAATAATAAATTACAGCTTGGTCACTCCAAGGATTATTTCAAAATTTGAGTAAAAAAACATTCTTCGTGTCACCCTGTATCATTGGAAGATTTGGCTGACTTCTTGAAATTTAAACCTCCTGTGAGATTTCGTATGAGTTTATCAACGATTTGAGAAAAAAATCAATCGAATCAGACTTGAATTAACGAAGTTATTGTTGATCAAATGTCATCAATATTTTGAGTGGATCGATTATTCTGCTATTATATATAAAATAAGTATATATGCTACCGGAAGATAAGCCACGGTTTTTTGAAATCAAGAATATACGCCACATATACTTGTTATTAGCTCTTTATCTGATTCATTTGAATTCTTTTGAAGATCTTCAGACTCACCTCAACGTGGCAACTTCCCAGGCTGCTGCCAAGCATCCATTGATGACGTAGTCTGCGGGAACCATATCGGCATGTTTCTTAGGGATTATGTTCATTACCCTCAGTACACCCATGTAAACCCCGACAACTACGCCTGTGGGTCCATACACGTTGTCGATGTAGCCTGGCACTGGCTCCTTTAACGTTGCTATCACTGAAATCAACGGTTGCATTGCCACGATTTACAAGAAGAAGTTCCCGATTGAAATTATCTCTTTGTTTGTCCAAGTTAGCCAAGGAGCTCTTGTTTAGTTACAAATAGAGATTCATAAGGCAATCAACATTATTTTGATCCAAGGTGGATATAGGATGGTGAAACAGCTTCCTATCAACAAGCACTAGAATAAACTGTAGACCTTTGCCTACTTGATTTCATATCGTAGTAATATTTCCTGAAGTTATCAGAGATGGCGACATACCTTGTGTCGGTAAAACATAAACTGTGCATCTGTCATACTTTTATCAGATTGAGAAGAGTCAAAATATCAATATTCATTCAAGATTTATCGAAAATTTATTGTTTTAATGTCGTTTCAAGTCACGTCTGTCAGATGTGAACCACAGAAATACGTACGCAACAGAAATCTTCTTCGATAATCGATCTTACCGCCATCTTATTTCAAGTCGTGGAAATATTTGTATCTTCTCAAACGGTCTACAAGTTTTTCGCAGAAACAATTGAAGAGCTGTTTCACGATCCTATATCCACCTTGTTTTGATCAAAGAGCAATTCTCTATTTGAAAATAAATATGTTTTGAAGTATTCAAAATTCCGGCAACAGGTAGACATTTCGGGATATTTTCTGCATCATATTATATATAGACAGAGCCAAATGCAGTAGTATGGTGATTTGAATGCATATATATAATAACAACTATATGGAAAAATACCGGAGATGGTGAATAAAAGCACTGATTCGCATGAACACACTAATGATATGGTGTTCCTTATTCACACCAGCAAAGTCTTCGCATGTACCTGCTCAGTGTTTAAACGCACCGAAGAGAATGTTGTGGAGGTGGGATTCAGCATCAAGAAAATCACATAATGTGCATCACACCACTGCGGTGTCAAATCGCACTTTTGAAATTCATAAAGAACACCACCAAAGTGTCCATTCTGCTGAACACTAGTGCTACTGGCAACTGGGTTTGATTATTAAAAACACCTATGGGATAGGTCACATAACACCTTCAGTGGTGAATAATATGCCGGTGTTTACTGATACTAAAACAATCAGGACCTCAGGGGACACCAGATGGTGTTAGCTGGTGAGCTGGTGTAACTTTTTCTTTACTGTGTAGAATTCCTTTAATCGTTTCAATCGCTATCTTCAAGCGGTTTCCTACTAAACGGACTAAACAAGGAATTGATATGTTGATTTAATCATCTAAACCACGGACAAAATACATGTACAAAAACCTATAACATAGTACCAACCTATAGATGGCCTGTAAACAGCTATGGGTAAATTGTTTCCTTCATTTCTGATGAGGTCTTCAGACACACATTTCGTGAAGGTGTAAGTGTTGGGATATTCTCCCAATAACCTGAAAAACATCATCACCGCCTGAAATTCAACGTCAAACAAATGATAATAATTGAGCTTACGTAGGAGTGATCGCATCCAGTTTTTCGTCATCAAGACAGTCGAGTAAAGAAATTAGTTGGTCTCCTGTCATCGGTGGGTCATAAAATTGTTCGTCTATTGTTTTCTGAGGGCAGTTGCAATATGCTGTTGATATATGTACCATAGCCTGGAGTTGAAAATTCGGAAATTACTTTAAATCCCTAGGGATTCCCCTGTTACACTTACCCTCAAATTTTTCATTCGTTTGGACATATCAAGGAGTTCTCTGACACCCCTAACGTTTATGTTTGTTGCTATTCTGAGTTTCTCATCGAGTCTGACTGTGGCCGCGAAATGAAATATACAGTTGACCTCAGAGACCAGCACTTCCTGATCCTTTTTGCTGATCCCCAACTCTGGTAGACCGACGTCTCCGTTGATCAGGTGGATTTTTTCCGTAAAATTAGGGTATTTCCTCTTCAGTGGATCAAAACTCTAAAGTAAATATTACGTTGAAAAAGGTGTTTCATGGATTCTACTAAAATCTCTATCAAAAAACTAGTCCAAATCTATGAAAATTCAAGCAAATATATATGTGTACATAAACTGTGGAGTACTGTTCGATCCAAAGTATTTCAAGCTCGGGGATAATTGAGTACGAAGAGCAATAATCTTGCTCCAAAGCCCATACATTGCCCATACAGAGCACCCATCATCTGGAATACCAGAGGTAACCCAAGAATAAATATATTGTTACGGACTGTGCTGTCTTCCAAGAATACTGGAAGTCATTATCTCGGCGGCGCGACTGGTTGTGATTTATTGCCTAATAGTGATAATATCGGTCGCCGACGTACCTATAATTAGTGGATGATTTATTGCCGGTAATTCTTAGAAGTTGCTGTAATTTCTGGGGAATGAGTGATTTCGCTAGGATCATGTTTTGCACTTATATAAAGGACCGCGCAGTGTCGCGGGCAGTCAGTTATAGTTTAGAAAGAGTTGAGTTTAGAAAGAAAGCTAGTATTGTGAACATTGAGTAAAGCGAATATCGTAGTGATTTAACTAAGGTTTCATTGAGTTGTACCTCGAGTGTTTAGTAAAATAAATTGTTCAGTTTCGCACTTCCCAAGTAGAAATATCGTAACAATATCAACAGATCTGGATTCTTAGCCCTGTCTCATCATTGTGTACAGAAGCACACACCCTTCCAAGTTTATTTCTATAGCCAACTGTTCAAGAATAGCGAGATTGATCCGCATTGATTTAAGAAATTCTCGGTCAAAAGGAAAGAACTGGATCCGAGTTTCTCGAAGATTTGTTGACCTTAAGATAAAATAGCCGGTTCATTACCGGAACATCAAACATCTCCTGGAACCTCTGCTGCGTGTCCTTGCCTTTCTTGGGCCTGACGAGGATGTAGACCTTTTGGAGGTTGGGACACGTCCTCAGCAGCTTTTCCAAGCATAGCTTCCCAAGGAAACCAGTGCCTCCCGTGATGAAGACCTTGGAGTGGTTGTAGAACTCAAGGAGGTCACTATCCAGTGGCGGCACCATCATACCAGAGGCGATTATGTCGTTGCTCATTGCTCCTGATAGACAAGGTCAAAATCAATATTCATTTTCATTGTTCACTACCAATTAGTGTGCTGGATCACATCAGGTATAATTAGGAATTGAAAAATATTTGAATATATGAATATTTCTATCGAGAAATACACATTCAACAACCTCTCAAACTTGAGAGGTCATATTTAGACACCAGGAAATACCTCACCAAGTGAAGATAAAGATGCTTGTGATCTGAAGTAGCTATAGATCGTCAAGTTCTTGAAAATTTCAAGACAAGATCAAGACAAGAACTAATTTTAGATTTCAAGACAGGACAAGAAACTTTCTTGTCAGGATAACAAGAAATCTTGAAATATCTAGACTAACAATCATACTAACAATATAAAGAGCCTGCTGTTCCGTTATCGAATCCATATGCAATATGAAATCCAAATGTGAAATCGGAATAAAATGAAAAAAATACCAAAACTCACTTAAATCTTACTAACATTAGAAGTAGCGTAAGTGATTGCATGTTAGATTAAATCTAACAATCAACTGTATCTCAACCCCGACAACACCTTTTTGAATACCACTTCACACACTCATTTCTACTGCTGTTGGAGGAACTTACAGCGGCAGAGCTGCATCGTAGAAATTTTGTGAACAATATTCAGGATTATCAAAAAATGTTAGATTTATCATAACGCCACCGCTCCCGGGTTTCTTGTTCATAATTTCGAAAAAAATCTGAATATTTATATGGTTGACAACTACGTTACTGATCAACTCACCTTAGGATTATTTCAGGATTGAAGGATAGCAAAATTCACGGAAGAGTACGTTATAGGTACATAATAGAAAGGAAATCATATTTATGAAGTTTTCGATAATGCATATTAATGACTATTTAATAATGCCAGAAATTGCATTCGGTGAGTAACAACATAGGCGTAGTCACAAGATCGAATACTTTTTTAAATAATAATGAAACTTGTTTAATGAAATGTTCATACTGAATAATTGACCTATTAATAACAAGTAGAAGAATTACGAAATTGATCTTTTTTTTGAGACATTTTAGATGAAAACACAGATAAATAATTTTTATCTTCAAGAAGCCGATGTTTTCATCAAATGCAAGCAGAAGTCATATGACACTACATTTGAAAGATGGTTTATCAATCCCCTATTCAGCGGCATACACTTTCCAAATTCAAATCGAATTAGATGTCAAGTTACTTGACAGATTCTTCTTTATAGTATGTATTTTATATTCCCTTGATTAACTTCTTAACTCAAGTATAGGAAAGTATTATTAAAAAATAATCAAAAAGCAACAGCGCTTAGAATATTTTAGATCGATAGGACAGAACTTATTAATCAAGAAACCGAATTTGCAACATAATTCTATGTGAAATGGAAAAATCTCTGTCTTCCCAATTGAAATATGTTTCAATGACAAAGTTTCATTGAAATGACTACTGGATGCAAATGTTAGCTATTATAAAACGTTAGGTTAGAGGATGTTGAAAAATTCCGTGTCGTATTCGAATGACATCCTGAGCCAGTACAAAAAGGGGATTCACTTTCCGAGAACCCATTCGCGCTCGCGAATTTGCGAAATGTCGACCGAGCGCGCTCGCTTCGCTTGCGTATTTTTTATTGGTATTTGTCAAGCATTAAGGGATTAGAGTTTCTATAAATGTTTAAAAAATAGAAAAGGTAGTAATAAATTTCAACAAAGTATAGTTAGGTGACTTTTCCTTCCTTCATCTTGGGTTATCAGGCACCATGTTCTCAAATTATCAATTAAAAGCTGCTTATTTTCACAAATCTGATGTAGACGAAAGATTCGTTATCGATTCGATGAATGACATTCATACTGATTACTTTTTTCATTTCAGAAAGGAATAAGGGAATAACTTTCATGTGGAAGCGATCTATTTTCAAAAAATTCATCGATTATTGAAAAAAATCTATTTGATTAGAATCGAATAGAATATTTCGGAAATCAATCGCCAATCAAAATGTTTTGGTATTCAAACTTCATTGATAACAAGTTTTTAACTTCTTTTAATTATTGTCATTACTTTCAAAGAATCAGTTAATTTATATAGATTGTGCATGTAATTATTGTTGGTTCAACACAGTGCCTACCAATCTAGAAGATATATTGGACACTCCTTACAACGAATTGTGTGCCTTTTTTGAAAGCCAGTCATGTATTTTTTTCAAGAAAAACATGGAAAAAGGTCTTTCCGCGGAAAAATTTTGATAGAAATAGTATTTTTATCATGTTTTGAAGCATCTGTGAAAGTTTCGTCGAAATCGGGCTTGGACCCATATTCCCTACTTTTGCCAAAGTTGATATTCGTGTTCATATCTCGACATGGATTTTACTGGTGATAAATTCGCTGTCGCTTGTGCCGCTTGCTCTAGGATAATATTATCAGGAATTTCGGGATTTTATTCTGATTGACAGAGAATAAACAATGCTAACAATACAGTGTTTGGCATGTTCGATTTGATTCCATGGTTATTATTCTCTAAGTTTTTCCGTGCGCTAGCCCGAAAAAGCCCATCTTACAATATTACTATTATAGATGAAAATAAAGTGATTTCAAAGAAGTATAATAATAGTATATTATGATACAAAGTTTATAAAACGCTATGTTGTCGCACGCGTTGTTTGGAGTACGACTATAGCGAAGCGAAGAATGCTCCAAGTGAACAAGTGCGACAACGTGTCTTATAAAACGTGTGTCATGTACAATTTTTTCTATTTTGAATTGATTTTAAGAAAAAAATGGATTTGATTTCAATAAATAACAAAAACATCTTCGATTGGTAACAATGATGACATTGAAATCATTAAAATCTGACGCACAAGCGTAAAGCCCAGTTTACAGTTGATCGATTTTGATTATTGGAATACAAGCGGTGAAAAATTCAATGTTGTTATTGTTTTTATTGGTCGATTTAAATCAAATGACACTCTGAGTTGAAATTTACCAAATGAAACATTGAGTTTTTCACTGCTAATATCACCCAATCCAAATCGCTCAGAAGTAAACTGGGCCTAACTCTTCTGACTGCTTTCATTTGACAGTTCGATTGTACCAACCTCCGAATAATAAAAAATCCGTATCGAAATAGAGGCTATTTCGACACGCATTTGCTTTGCACAATGACTTCATTATACAACCAAAATAGGAAAAAATATTTTATTCCTACGACTATGCATGAAAACTTCAAGTTATTGCAAAAATTAGGTCATATCGTCATGACATTGCTATTTCAAATTTGAAATAATAGTGTATGCATTAATATGAAATCATAATTATGCAAAATGTTTCACGGTGGATGGAACATCAGAAACTATAAAATATTTTCATCATCAATACAAATTCGCCACTTATAACAGAAAGTACTAGGTAGCTTGTTATAACTTTCCCTTATAATTCCCTCTACCTATATCTAGGATATAAGTTGGTTTTCGAAAGAAAAATAAAATCAATTTTTTTGTTTTTTTTTCCGGATATCACCGGACATAAACTACGCAACACTAATTACGTCGCACCCCGAAATTTTGCCCCTGTTTAAATTTGAATAACTTTTTTCTTCTTCGAACAATTTGAATTCTGTTTGCACTGTTCGCTAGCTCAGTCCTTCAGCTTCAATCTCGTACTTCTTCGATGAATAAGGTTATTTCCATAAAATTGCTACAGGATGTTTTTTGGAACTTTGCAAAATTTCGAAATTTTCAAACAGATCCCAAATGAAGAAAAACAGTTTTTTTTCAACTTTAACAGCAGATGCATGAAGATCATCTCATTACCTCTGGTCATTTCCAAAATTGTCTTCTTATCACTTTTCTTTACAGAGTGATCTCAAAAAATCAATTTTTTTGTTTTGCAGTCATAACTTTTTTCCTCTTCAACCGATTTTCAAAATCTCAGGCTTATTTTGAAGCTGAAACCTCATATGAGAAGATTTGAAGATCAGAATTAACTCAAGATGAACATTCAGAATCGAGGGTTTCCTCAAAGGTGACTCAAATCTGAAACACTCTGTAAATCCCGACTGGGAGGAGAATTAAATGAAAATCAACTTGTTTTCGGAAGGATCTTTCATTTTGGACAAATCCAGATCTTTTTTTCTTTCAGTAGTCAAAAATTGTGCGTGAGAAAACCGAATTGAAACGCCATGTTCTAAAAAAAAAGTCAGCTAAAAAAAATGCATGGTCCGTAACCAACGTAACAAAAATCATAATGAGTGACTGACAAGACAGGTTGAAAATTACGTTCTCGTGAAAATAAAGACCAGGACAGAAAAAACTATTCGTAGGTCTTTCTTTTCTGAAGATATAAGACTTCATAAAAAATTCAAAATAAAAAAAAATTCTGAATACAACAAAATTTCAGGGTAACCTTCTCACCCCCTATACAAAGTCTTCCATCATGTTTTGGATTTTTTTCAAAGAATTTAATTTTTTAGACCCCAAAAAAAATGTTATACATACGCCTATGAAACAAATTTTTTCATCTTTTTGATCAAATTTTTCCGCTGAACACAGCTATGGGTATCACTTGTCTCGATTCTGAAAAATAACTTTTTTTCGCCCTGTACATCAAACTATGATACTTGGAGAACTCGAGTTTGGGCGATTCTTAGTAGTTTTGTACGAAACTCACGAAAATTATATGAAAAAAATCACAAAAATCTCCTTCCCCTTCATCCGTACCCAAAGTATCCCAAGGGGGCAAGGGGGCAAAAAAAAATTTTTTTTTTTCAATGTCCGATCCCGATGTGGTGGTCAGGTTAAATATGTTCACAGATATATCTAACCGTTTGACCAGCAAAAATTTTACCTGCAAAAAAAATGTTGGGGGGAGGGAGTAAAATTTTTTTTGCAGGTGATATTTTCGTTTCGATCAAACAACGTTTTGAAAATTTTTCTTTTTTAATCGGGATTTCGAGGGGGATTTAGATTTGGGTCACCTTTGCAGAAACCCTTGATCTTTAATATTCATTTTTAGTCAATTCTAATCTTCATGTCTGTTCATCTAACGTTTCAGCTGCAAAATGATCCTGAGATTATGAAAATCGGTTGAAGAGGACAAAAGTTATGACTGCAAAACCAAAAAATTGATTTTTTGAGATCACTCTGTGAAAAAAAGTGATAAGAAGACAATTTTGGAAATGGCCAAAGGTAATGAGATAATCTTCATGCCTCTGCTGTTAAAGTTGAAAAAAAAACTGTTTTTCTTCATTTGGGATCCTTTTGAAAATGTCGAAATTTTGCACAGTTCCAAAAAACATCCTGTAGCAATTTTATGGAAATAACCTTATGTATCGAAGAAGCACGAGATTAAAGCTAAAGGACTGAGCTAGCGAACAGTGTAAACAGAATTCAAATTGTTCAAAGCAGAAAAAGGTTATTCAAATTTCAACAGGGGCAAAATTTCAGGGTGCGACGTAATTAGTGTTGCGTAGTTTACTTGAAATTTCGAAACTTTCTAAACAGCATATTGTTAATTAGGTAAATGCGCAATTTTGCCCCAATTCAACCATCTTCATATCTCTTATAGTGTCCGAGATCCCAAAATGGTGAGGATCGAATTTATCGGTTATGTGTATATTTGACTTATGGATGGATTGGTGTTTTTCTTTGACTTAAATTCGTGTTTTGACTGATTATTTTTTTCTATATCAGCAGTTTGATTCCTGAATTTTATGTTGACATAAAGTGTGCGTAATGAAAGTGTGGCCAAATGTGAGTTGTTGTTCTACTCTTCTAGTCTACTAGGCGCTGTTGCCAATTTGTGAATCAGAAGCATAGCAATTTAAAGTTCAAAACCCCATATTCGAAAAATTACTTTTTCGCAACGAATTCGAAAAATTCACGAATGAAACTCATAGTCAATAAGTTCATGCTTGCATTTGCTGTAATAAATCGAATTGGGGAATATTCCCCATTTCGAAGTGTTAGCGTGTTTTAATGAGACTTAACCTCACAATTCATTATGATGAAAATCAATCATCGTGACTGGAACGATTTCATCTACATGGCTGATGATGGTGATAACTGCTGGTAACATCATCTACAACTCCGGTAAAGAGTTGATTACATATGGGAAAATTTTTTGTTGAAATTTATGAAAAACTCTATTGGAAGTTCGTCTCTGCATGTCTAACTAAAAAATCCGTTGCGACCAAGGTGAATATAGGATGGTGAAACAGCTTCCTATCAACAAGCACTAGAATAAACTGTAGACCTTTGCCTTCTTGATTTCATACCGTAGTAATATTTCCTGAAATTAACAGAGATGGCGACATACCTTGTGTCGGTAAAACAGACACTCTGCATCTGTCATCTTTTTATCAATTTCATCTGTTCTAGATGAAAAATGACTGAGAAGAGTCAAAATATCAATATTCATTCCAGATTTATAAAACATATATTGTTTGATGTTTTTTCAAGTCTCGTCTGTCAGATGCGAACCACAGAAATACGTAAGCAACAGAAATCTTCTTCGATAATCGATCTTACCGCCATCTTCATTCAAGTAGCTGAAATATTACTACCTTCTCAAACGGTCTACAAGTTTTTCGCAGAAACAATTGAAGAGCTGTTTCACCATCCTATATCCACCTTGGTTGCGACTTATATCAATTTCGACGGGAAGTCAAAAAAGTTGACTGTGGTATAAAAGTCGTTCAGCATTTACAGGCTATTTTAATCTTAATTGAACTTCTTATCGACATTGACAAGTAGTGTCAAAATCCAAACTATTATTGTCACAAAATTTCCAAATGTGTAGGTGTACTACTTTTTAATGAAATCTGGAACATCATAGGCAGGTACATGAGAAAACTGTACATGAGAAAACTGTACATGAGAAAGGTCACCATTACTAATGTCATAACAAGTGCACAGAATTGGCTTCGCTGTGTTTTGGGTTTAGTACCTATTTCATTTCGTTTTATGTTTCCGTTTGATTTTGTTGTTGTTGCTGTCACCTGGTACGTACAATTTCTTATTTCCTAACAAAAATCTGAGGTCGCCCCTGTTTTCGTTTCAAAACACGCGATATTGCTGTCTCTTACTGCGCAAACTCAATAGTGCACCTGCGCGAAATCAATTCTTTCAGAACGTGTATATAGTTTAGAGGTTTCGCCCCGATTCCATTTCTCACCAAATCGTTCGGTTAGTATGTTGTTTTTTTTTTGCAAAATCATTGAATCATACCTCCTATGGCGGCGCCACTGGATGATAATTCGAATTTATGTGCAAAGGAATCAGCCGTTTTTGAGTTTCATTTCGAAAAACTATCTTTATTTCAAAACTTCAACACCCTGTATGTCCTCATAATAAAAAAGCCATTGAATTGGACGAAGGATCAAAATTGAAAGAAAGGCATAACCCGTCTTGTCCAATCAATAATCGAACACATTTTGAATGTCTGGTAGACTACGAGCAGAAAACGACTACTTTCCTGGCAAATACCACGCAGAACATTAAATTATATCTGCTCGTAGTCCATGCAACGATTCACACTGTAAATGCATATTCGAATAGGAAAGTAGTTGTTTTCTGCTCGTGGACTACCAGTCATTCGAATTCGATCTGTGTTTGATATTTTTTTCATTGGATGAGATTTTTTTCTTTCAATTGATAATAAATCGAAATTATGTGCGCAGGAATCAGCCGGATGTGATTTCTATTACAGAAAACAATATTTTTCCACAACTTCAGGCCCTGTATCTGTTTTTACTCAAAATTGAATGAGGATTTCTACAAATCAATAATTTTTTGATCTACACCAGTGGCGTGAAAAATAGTGGAGATAAAGTAGCATATAATACACTTATTGTATGTACGATACTGGTGGTAACTGAAAACATGATTTGTTCAAAATGAATAATCTATTGAACTAAAACATTCCTTCGAATTCAATTGAAAAACTGGAAATTTATTAAATAAATACATTTTAATTTTTTCACATTTTTAGAGATCGCCAAGTTCTTGAAAATTTCAAGATCTTGTCTTTGTTCTTGTTTGACAGAGGTATAATGCCGGATGTCCAGATAAAGGATAATCTCACCTGGTGATACTGCTGATTCTGATAAACTCCAGGTCCTCTGTTGCCTAGCACAGCCGTCATTACCCGGTCACGTCTTCAGGGGAAAAATGGACTGTATTCAGAGTACATTGATAAGGATCACTCGCGCCTGTACACCATACACAGTTTTAATTTACAAATTTG
Organism: Chrysomela aeneicollis; assembly: GCA_029955515.1. Classification (NCBI taxonomy): domain Eukaryota; kingdom Metazoa; phylum Arthropoda; class Insecta; order Coleoptera; family Chrysomelidae; genus Chrysomela; species Chrysomela aeneicollis. Next base: position 6,762,040 of record JARUHQ010000006.1, read on the forward strand.
AGGTTTTGAGGTTCGTGGGAACCTCACAAAAAACAGATTCTTTCACGAGACTTTTTGTCTTCTAGGTGAGACTCCGGATTTCCTAAGCTGGACATTTTTTGTGAAATCGTGTAAAATATATAGGGTGCGCCAATAATAGGAATTTTCGAAAACTTGCTTATATATAAGATATAACTAACCTATAATTAAGGAAGTTGATTAATGAAAATTAAGAATTTAATTATAAAACCTAACCTAAGTGCGGAGAACGAACAGTCTTGATTTCAAGACAAGATCAAGACAAGAACTAATTTCAGATTTCAAGACAGGACAAGAAATTGTATGTCAATACCAAGATTTCTTGTCAAGAAAACAAGAAATCTTGAAATACCTTGAAACGTATTTATTTGTGAAAAATATAACGTATTTCAACATAATATAACATATTTTCATTTATTGAACACATTTGCGATATGCAAATAAGAAATGATAATCCTGATAAAAACTAAAATCGCAAACTATTTTTTTTTGAATCGGAATTTGAAAATAGCCTTTCCGCAATAGAGATGTTGCTGGCGTTCCGAGAAAATTCTTGGCCATTTGCGATAACAACGGAAAGATATTTTCATGCCGGGGAATCACAATGTGGTACAAGGTGTCACCCCCTTTTATTTTCATTCTGAACATATTTTCTTCATTCAAATACTATGATGAAATAATTTTTAACGAATTTTTTTAATTTGAGATCACTTCATCTCAGTATCAACCAATTACAGGGCGGCTCAAGAATTTAAATTCAGATTGAAGGGCTCCATCGAATTATGGAAAAAAATATAGAACATTCCATTCTAAATAAAAAAAAATTGTGCCCTGTACTTTGTTGATATAAGGAGAATTAAGTGAGCTCAGAATCGAAAAATTCGTGGAAAATTATTCCAGAAAAGTTTTCGAATAACCAAACACATTTAAGTGGTTCATACAGTTCATACGGTGCAACCAGTTAATCAAGAAATTTCAAGATCTTGAAATTTCTTAAATCAAGACAAGATATAATATGTCAAGAAAAAGTTAAGTCAAGATTTTTTAAAATTTATTGACTTTGTCTCAAGACAAGACAAGAAGTTGCGATGAATCTTTACAACGAGCAATACTTCAGAAAAATTTGTCATTTACTACGTCAGTGTTTGAAGTATTTGAGTTTGAAAAAAAAACGTTTGAAATGCAAATTCTGGTTTCAATTCAATAATTTTATAACACTCAATTCGCTAACTCCATATATTTCAATTGATTCGATTAAGTGAGCCATAGAAATATGGTAAAGGGAAATGATGAAAACAATAATTTCTTGATTAGAATTTTATTATTTCAATACAAACATCAATAAACTACCTGAATAAGAAACCGTAAATGAACATAATTAGTTTGAAAAAGATAAATATGATAACAACTCTGAGGATCTGGTGCACTACGAATAGCTTCCAGTACTTGATCTTCCCTTTGGGGATGGTTTCAAGTGGGTCTTTCAGGATGTAGACCCTTGCTCCGCTCGTAAAAGTATGTAGGAACGAGCTCCAGTCCAGTGACTTCATATTGAATTCGAACAATTCTTTGTCTTGGGGTTTCAACCGCTTCCACAGATTCTGGGTGTTGTCATTCTTGAAATCCCATTCCTTGCTGCCAAAATAGGCCATCACTTTGGAGAATTTATGAATTTTCTGGTAAGTCTTGACCATGCTGAAATTAGAAATTTCATACCGGTACAGCGCTAATGGTGTCGTATAATATTTTGTCAGGCAGACTTTGAAAATCGCATGGATTTTGCTCTTGATATTATTGAAAAATATGATGGAAACTATAAGATAACGAATTAAACGCTAATTATAATAAATATAATTATTCGTATTTGCGATAGGTGCTAAGCGTGAACCACTCGAAGTGGTATAACCACTGAACTCTCTGGGGGATAACCCACAGACAAACTTAACCTCTGTTCTGTTTATGTTTGCTTCTGATGTGAAAGGTGTACTTCCAGCAGTTTTTTGAGAGATTTCTTGTGAAATCCATGTAAAATCTTATCATTTTTCTCGTTTTAGTTATTGTTTGGTGGCAAAGACACAAATGTAAGTAATTTCACCATGACACCACTTCGAGAAGTTCGAGTTGCTACCATGAGATAGTGCTACGTGTTATTTTCTATCGCGAATATTCCAATAAAGGGTTTCTATGAAAGTAATAAGCATCGTAGATTCGCTGGTTCTCATTTATGATCATATCAGTTCTCAGATCTGAAATGCGATTGCGATATCTTTGGATCCTTTCATTTTGGCAGGGTGACGAAACTAAACAAAAATCATTTCAAAGACTACTAAAGATGTAACATTCACAGCAATCTGGTGTATCATTTCTCTAACCCCGCGTATACTTACATGCCCTTTTTTCCAATACAAAATGCTACGAAGTCTACCAAGTGAGCTGGCATGGTGTGTAAGAGGAAAACCAAAACCTTGTAAAGCACTTTGTTCCCCACCATTGTGAAACCGTGGTGCCAAATCGCCTTCACAGGTGGCATTTGGCATCCGTATTTTTCACACAAGTAATGTAATGTTTCTGGAAAAAATAGGCGAATGAAGTAAGCTTATACTATTTAATTATGAATAAAATATTTTCCTAATCCCTTTGGGTCTATCGCGACATATTATATATCCCATCATGCCCACCTATCACTTCTAGATGTTTAGAAGTTTATATCTGCCCTGTTTCAAATGAATAATTGAATTGTCAGTCCTATCGGAGTAAATATCTAATTATAATATTTTAACTTGGCAACGCTGTCCACCGTATATTGGTATTATTGGTATTGGTCCATTTAGCATTTATAGTCAATCTGAGAACACGTGCGTGGTCAGCGTGGTCATTCTTTAATATTTTGTGAAATCCACTAGCATATAGTAACGCTCCAAATTGTCTGAAGCCAACATGAAATTCATATTCATGTTTTCCCCACATCGTAACATATGAAAGTGATAATCATTCCATGTCCATATTTTTTAAGGTTCAGAAATATATATTTCCTTCAGTAGGTACCTACTTATATGAGGCAGATAAGTGTATCACAAACTATTTATTCAATCTTCGTCATATAATGCAGTGCCTCATTTATAAATACCTAAGTGGTCTATTTATACTTTATATAAATAGTAAGTTTTCTGTAGATTGTTGTATTTTGGTGAATGCGCCAATACCGCTTATTTCGTTCAACCAATTATCAACCGAACGTTGACAGTGACAGCTCGTTTTCAAATCAAATTACGTGTGATGATTCATTAAACAGCATATTTCCAGTTTTGTGTGAAAATTTTAATAAGATCCTACTCAAAAACTTCGTTTATTCTGTCCAATTCGAATTTAAAGGATGGAAAAACGCTGTAAAAAATGTGTAAAAGACAATTTAGAAGTGGTGAACAGAACACAACATTTCACTGGTGAGTTACTCAGTGTATAAAAATTATTTAGACATCATCCCTATTTAAAAAAAACAATTTGTAGTAATTTGTAAACATTCCCGGATTTCCCCGAGATGAAAAGTTTGTAGAAAATGGAAAACTATGATCGCGGGAAAGAGAACATTTTCTAGAGACGCTATAGAGTATGCTCGCATCATTTTACTACAAGTGATAAAATGGTTGGCCGAAGTAGTGGGAAAATGCTCAAAATAGTACATAAGCCTTCATTTAGTGGAATTGAAAGGTTATAACAACATCTTTGATGTTATATTTTTCTAGTTCGAAGCTTGGAAACTATATATTACCATAAAATAAATAGTACAGTTTGACAGTGAATTAAATCTAATATTATTATCCGAGTAATGAATCTAAGATGTATATTTTCAGAAAACTCTGGGAAATCCTTGCTTTAGAATGAGGTAACCCCAGTAACTGATCCAGAAGTTGGCTTCAAACAACTAATGTGACAAGGATTATGCGTTATTCATCTAGTCTAGTGTAAAAACTGAGTTCCAAGATATCCAGTGAAAACGATAGTGATTGAGAAATGACAGACCAATGAGAAGCGGTCGGTATGAGATAACCCACTAGAAAAAACCCATGTTTTGAAATAACACTGCATGAAAATTCAAGAAAATCTAACTAACGGTTACCGAGATATTTACTTGTTCACACTTTTGCCCATCCCTGATGTATATGATGAAGGAATGGTTGAATACAATAACTCAGTCCAACCAATTACATCAGGAAACAGTCGTATGTTTATTGTTGGATTAAAACAGCATTTTTTTCAAATAAGTAGCTGAAATACCCATACCGGCCCTTATTTTATTGGGCACTATGTATATATTGGACGGGGACTGCAATCATTGATGTAACTGTTCATAAAATTGAATAGATGTAGATAAACTTGGCATTTCCATTTTTGCTATAAAAATTATCCATTCCCATTAGAAACTGATGAAGGAATCCAAAACGTCATTCGTGGATGAAGGAACTTATTACCTAATTAATTTCAAAAATAGCGCGAATATGTAATTCAAATTGTAACATTTTGTATAAACAACCTGGTATTCTTTGTCCTTACCCCATGTGATAGGTTTCTCAGGTGTGCACACATAATTGTAGATTGGAATTTCCTTTTCGAACTTGCTTTTTCTTTTACCGTCTTCGTTTTGTGCTTCTTTGTTGCCAATCAAATTTCTAAAAATTGACAAATGTTGAATCGATATGAACAATATAAAATCATGTATATTGTGTCAACGAAAATGCATTATTAAAATGGGGCATTATTCTCAACAAGAAAAACTGGTTGCATGTGTATACAGTGATGGTGTGGTAACAAAAAGAAAACCACTCCAAATGTGTTCAGCAAGTATCCACCCTGTTGATAATCGATAGCCTGAAACTGTCTCATCCAGTTGTCAAGAAATGTGCGCCATATTTGATACTAGTTCTTTGGAAATTGTTAAACCTTTCTTATAAACTTGCTTTGTTTTTTCAACAGCTACAGGTGCATTCAATTTCAAAAGACGACTTGATACGATACAATTCTGACCCAATCATTTGAGTAGAAAAAAGGGGGCAAGCTCGTATGCACCTTCATTTTGGTGTTTAAAAAGTTGTCTCAAAAGTCTCATAAAATCTCGTATCTGTTAGTTATTCAAGGTCATGTGTCACAAAAATCAGTTTTTTATAGCTCCAATGATGTTGACATTCATTATAAAAATTGTAGAGCATACTATGTTCGAAAAAAATTTGTATACGCCTAACTGTTTTTGGGATAGAGGCCACAGAGCCTGCAGCGCTCAACCATGCTCACTGTAATGCAAGGTCATTCGTGAATCTCAGAAAATAATACCTTGTATAAAGTTATTGAATCATTGAAATATCATCGACAATGAATAATTTCCATTATAAATACATTATATTTGATAACATTACTCATTGCATATTTAAATTTTATATAAATTCATTAAAAGTAGAATTTTAGTAAAGTCGAAACTTAAGCTTGAAATTTCTCCAAGAAAACAAACCCCAAAATGACTAATGGTATCATACCATGTCGGCAGGCACTACTTTTCCTATGAAGACCACAATATTCATGCTCTGCATTACAATCTACAATGGCCTATCGTGAGATGATCATCGAAAACTGCTTTACTGAAAATCGGTTATCTGTTTCGGTTGTATGTTTGGGGTTCAGGTTCAGCTCTCAAACACATGCTGAGGCTTCTAGATTCTAGAAATCTATTCATCTGGTAGGCGATCTTGCAATCATTGACATAGAACGTCGCAGAATACTGAATAGCCACAGTAGGAACCAACTGGACGCTCCAGTATTGGAACTATTCGTGAATAGATTGACAACCGACCCATTGCAACTGATGATGCTTTGAAAACCGAAACAGTCTCTCTTGCACCGGTTATCACACACGAAAAATGCAACTCTCGGTCGGTTGACTTCCACTGCTGGACTTCTAGCGGCAAAGTTGTGGAACTCATTGCTGCTTATAGTGGGCTCTTTTCTGATGCATGTCACCTCCAAACATCCAAGAAGAAATACAGTTCCTCCGAATATTCCTCGCTACCTCCCATAATTATCCAAGAACATTATCTAGAGATGTAGATCAATGGAAATACATACAATCATGTGAATCTGGGACTTTGGAATCTGGTGATGGAGCAATACAATGAAATGTGAGATCTATCATCAGAATTCTTATAGTAAATCACAATAAGAAGGAAAACCGTTAACTCAATGAAGCCAAAACCCTAGCAGCAATAGTTGATTAGTTATCGATGACTACGAGAATCGACAATTCTCTTTTTTTTAGGATATTTCAGGAAGTTCCTCGTTTCATTTTGATATTCGAGATGGCCATGAAAATCAGCCTACCTCGTATCACTCCCCGTTTCCAATTTGACAATATTGTACCATGAAATTTGCATTACCCTGTATATAGAGTAAGTATATGCTTCCAGAGGATAAACCACGGTTTTTTCAAATCAAGTGGGTTGCCTTGGTTGCCACATACTTGAATGTGCATGTCTCTCTCGCTGTCAGCTTTTTATCTGAGTCGTTTAATCAAATTTTCCATTTAAAATACTTAATCGATGCGGATTTTATGAAATCGATGGAAAATCCAAAATCATAATGTGCCTTTGAAGATCTTCAGACTCACCTCAACGTGGCGACTTCCCAGGCTGCTGCCAAGCACCCATTGATGACGTAGTCTGCGGGAACCATATCGGCATGTTTCTTAGGAATTGAGTTCATTACCCTCAAAACACCCAAGGTAACCCCCACAACCACGCCTGTGGGTCCATACATGTTGTCGATGTAGCCTGGCACTGGCTCCTTTAACGTTGCTATCACTGAAATCAACGGTTGCATTGCCACGATTTACAAGAAGAAGTTCCCGATTGAAATCATCTCTCCGATTGTTCCAGTTAGCCTCCGAACAACAAACCTAGCGTAAGCACATTAAATCTATGGTGTGCGAATCCCCGCAGCTCTTTTTTTTTCTATTCTCTGCACCGTTCTATATGTACAAATAGGGATTCAGTTATATCGTATTTTTCAGTTATAGTCGTAGAGAAAGCATTCGGAAAGCATAATAGTCTTCTACTTGCGTTCAATGGCTATGCTTCTCTCGGATGAATCGAAGGGTAATAACAACATGTTTGATGTTATATTTTTCAAGTTCGGAACTTGGAAACTTTATATTACCAGAAAATAAACGATATAGTTTAAAAGTTAATAATCATTCGAGTATAAATGTATATTTTCGGAAAACTTTGAATTCAGATTGTTTTCATTAACTTACAGAAATAAAGGTTATGATAATTTCGTTAGTAAGTCAATTTATTCAAATTCAGACCCTTCCAAGATAGCAAGACACTGGTACTAGGGGTTTCTGTTGTTGCTATCCTTGTTTTAAAATGAGGTAACAGGTAACCATAGTAACTGATTTAGATATGTTGGCTTCAAAAACAACTACTGTGGCAAGGATTGTGCGTTATTCATCTATAGTATGTTTTATGATCTAAGCAGTTAGCCATGGAGCTTTCGTGTAGTTACAAATAGATTCATAAGGCAGTCAACATTACTCTGATAACGAACGAAGAGGTAGCAAAACTATCATTCGAAAATAAATTTTCATTGAAGTAAATATTTGAAGTTTCGGCAATTGATACTCAGGACCTTACTCTGGATCATGTATATTGACATTGCTAAATGGAATTTGGTGATCTGAATGACCTGATATTCTAACTGTCAGTGTCACCTTCTTGTCATTTTATTGTAGCACATTTTTATCAAATCCAATAACGATGCAGTTATATATTTGGTAGATACGCATTGACCGTAACTGAGTCGTAGGTCAACTAATAGTTGGTTGTCAAAGAAATTAAGAATTTTTTTACTACGTTTCCAATTCACAAAATAGTGAACAATATGGCATCCGAATATTTTCAGAATTTCGTAGCCTTCGATAAAAATATCCAGAATAATACCACAAGAGCTCAGATTTAGCCGGATATTTTTTGTGGTTGTTTTCGAATATTTATACTTTTATTGTTGTGTCAAAACAGCTCTCGTTGAATTGCCAATGAAAGTAATTAAGAGAATACCACCCTTAAAAATATCCATTCAAGCATTCTCTTCACGACGAATTAAAGTAATACATCATACCTACAAGTATTATGGGTGTAACTATATTGGATATGAAAAATGGAAAAGCCATAAATTGGACAACAATTTTAGAAAGAGAAATTAGTCTATCCAATTAGAATATCAAACGTAGTTTGAAATGAATGTCTGGTAGACTACGAGCAGAAAACAACTACTTTCCTGGTAAATACCACGCAGAACATTGAATTATATCTGCTCGTAATCCATGCAACGATTCACACTGTGAATGCAGATCGCAAATGTTTCTTTCTTCCTAAGACGTGACAAATTCACATCGGGACAGGCACGCCTAACAACCTACAGACCGGTTTCGGGCTTATTGGCCCTCATCAGTGCAGGGTAGTTATCCGAGTAGAGACCGTAAGATCTCCACTCGAAGCGTTGCCTGTCCCAATGCACCTTCGTCGCGTTTATTTGACCGCACTGAGCCGCGTTCCAACAGACAATTGGAAGTGGCGACACCATGCGGCAGAAGAAAGAAACACTCCAGAACTAAATCTCCCAAATCACAGAACTTGGAAGTGGCTTATAGCTCGACTAAGCTAATAAATGAAAAATGGAAAAGCCATAAATTGGACAACAATTTTAGAAAGAGAAATTAGTCTATCCAATTAGAATATCAAACGTAGTTTGAAATGAATGTCTGGTAGACTACGAGCAGAAAACAACTACTTTCCTGGTAAATACCACGCAGAACATTGAATTATATCTGCTCGTAATCCATGCAACGATTCACACTGTGAATGCAGATCGCAAATGTTTCTTTCTTCCTAAGACGTGACAAATTCACATCGGGACAGGCACGCCTAACAACCTACAGACCGGTTTCGGGCTTATTGGCCCTCATCAGTGCAGGGTAGTTATCCGAGTAGAGACCGTAAGATCTCCACTCGAAGCGTTGCCTGTCCCAATGCACCTTCGTCGCGTTTATTTGACCGCACTGAGCCGCGTTCCAACAGACAATTGGAAGTGGCGACACCATGCGGCAGAAGAAAGAAACACTCCAGAACTAAATCTCCCAAATCACAGAACTTGGAAGTGGCTTATAGCTCGACTAAGCTAATAAATGAAAAATGGAAAAGCCATAAATTGGACAACAATTTTAGAAAGAGAAATTAGTCTATCCAATTAGAATATCAAACGTAGTTTGAAATGAATGTCTGGTAGACTACGAGCAGAAAACAACTACTTTCCTGGTAAATACCACGCAGAACATTGCCGCATGGTGTCGCCACTTCCAATTGTCTGTTGGAACGCGGCTCAGTGCGGTCAAATAAACGCGACGAAGGTGCATTGGGACAGGCAACGCTTCGAGTGGAGATCTTACGGTCTCTACTCGGATAACTACCCTGCACTGATGAGGGCCAATAAGCCCGAAACCGGTCTGTAGGTTGTTAGGCGTGCCTGTCCCGATGTGAATTTGTCACGTCTTAGGAAGAAAGAAACATTTGCGATCTGCATTCACAGTGTGAATCGTTGCATGGATTACGAGCAGATATAATTCAATGTTCTGCGTGGTATTTACCAGGAAAGTAGTTGTTTTCTGCTCGTAGTCTACCAGACATTCATTTCAAACTACGTTTGATATTCTAATTGGATAGACTAATTTCTCTTTCTAAAATTGTTGTCCAATTTATGGCTTTTCCATTTTTCATTTATTAGCTTAGTCGAGCTATAAGCCACTTCCAAGTTCTGTGATTTGGGAGATTTAGTTCTGGAGTGTTTCTTTCTTCTGCCGCATGGTGTCGCCACTTCCAATTGTCTGTTGGAACGCGGCTCAGTGCGGTCAAATAAACGCGACGAAGGTGCATTGGGACAGGCAACGCTTCGAGTGGAGATCTTACGGTCTCTACTCGGATAACTACCCTGCACTGATGAGGGCCAATAAGCCCGAAACCGGTCTGTAGGTTGTTAGGCGTGCCTGTCCCGATGTGAATTTGTCACGTCTTAGGAAGAAAGAAACATTTGCGATCTGCATTCACAGTGTGAATCGTTGCATGGATTACGAGCAGATATAATTCAATGTTCTGCGTGGTATTTACCAGGAAAGTAGTTGTTTTCTGCTCGTAGTCTACCAGACATTCATTTCAAACTACGTTTGATATTCTAATTGGATAGACTAATTTCTCTTTCTATATTGGATATGTTCTGCTGAAACTGAAAATTTCGGACTCTTAAACGTTACTGTGATACGTTACAGGGTGATACACCTTTGGGGGTCGTACCAACTCTTTAAAAATCTCCAACTTTTTTACGTGCCGCCTCTTCTTTCTGTTATTTGGATTATTTCTTTGATTGGGATACTTTTTTTTTCTCCTATTTGTTTTCCAAAAACTGTGTGGCGTTCGAGATAAATGTATGCCAAAAACAATCTATTCGTACTTCAATTATCTACCAAACTAAGCCACCAGACTCACCAGTACTACGTCACAATTTAAGGTATTGATAGGTTGATTTAATCACGGACAAAATACATGCACAAAAACCTATAATATAGTACCAACCAATAGATGGTCTGTAAACTGCTATGGGTAAATTGTTTCCTTCAATTCTGATCAGGTCTTCTGACACACATTTCGTGAAGGTGTAAGTGTTGGGATATTCTCCCAATAACCTGAAAAACATCATCACCGTCTGAAATTCAACGTCAAACAAAATGATAATAATTTAACTTACGTAGGGGTGATCGCATCCAATTTTTTGTCATCCAGACAGTCGAGTAAAGAAATTAGTTGTTCTCCTGTCATTGGTGGGTCATAAAATTTTTCGTCTATTGTTTTCTGGGGGCAGTTGCAATATGCTGTTGATATATGTACAATGGCCTGAAATATTCGAAATCAATATTAATTACTACGTGATGACATCTTTTTGGTACAGTACATAAAATAATTTACGTTTGTGAAAAGTTATCATGGAAATTATCATTTTGTATTTGAGGTTTTCAAGTGATTTCTCCATATCAGAGTGGTGGGAGAATATGATTTGATATATCTCATTATAATAGAGTTACTTTCACATACAGGTGAAGTGTAAATTCTTGAACACTTAATGAACAAAATATTTCTCTGTGACGCTCACCCTCAAATTATTCATTCGCTTGGACATATCAAGGAGTTCTTTGACACCTCTGACGTTTATGTTCGTTGCTATTCTGAGTTTCTCGTCGAATCTGACTGTGGCCGCGAAATGGAATATACAGTTGACCTCAGAGACCAGCACTTCCTGATCCTCTCTGCTGATCCCCAACTCTGGCAGACTGACGTCTCCGTTGATCAGGTGGATTTTTTCCGTGAAATTTGGGTATTTCCTCTTAAGCGGATCAAAGCTCTGAAATGAATATTACGTTTGAAAATGTTTCCCAATTTAGCAATGGTTGAAAATAAAACACCTAGTTGCATTCTAATCAAATAATATTATTTAAGGCTTTTGCACACCGCTTCTTTATTAACCTGTTATAACTCGATCACAATCGTTTTCACTAGAGATTTGGGAACTCAGTATTTACTTTTCATCATTTATGCACACAAATTAAGTCTTTCTATTCTTTCAAAGATAACCAACTCTCATCTTTTAACGACAAATAAAGTAAACATGTTATATGCACAGGCGCGATTCTGTTTTTAACCAAAAACTTGTGGAAATGATATCGAAATACAAGTACCTGCTATATATTTGTCAATATATTAGTATGTAGGATTCAGGAATAAAAATATATTTTTGTATGACAAATTGCAAAACAGAACTCTATACTATATGATGGTCGAGGTATCAAAATCTTTTAAATATCCACTCTCAATATATGGTATGTGAAGATACACTATGTGTACATAAACTGTGGAGTACTATTCGATGCAGAGTGTTTCAAATTCTTTTCACAGGAATATATGAGTACGAAGAACAATAATCTGGCTCCAAAGTCCATTCAGAGCACGCCCCACCCCATTTGGTTAGAAAAAAAAAATTACCAACGGTAAACCAAAAATAAACATATCAACAGATCTAGATCCACAGACCTGTCTGATCTTAGTTTATAGAAACACACACCATTCCAACTAGTTAGTTTAGTTCATGAAGCCAACTCTTCAAGAGTGGCGAGATCGTTTTTGTATCCATTATTTCTATTTGTTATGGTATTTCCGAGGGTATTTCCGCATTGATTGAAGAACTTCTCGGTGAGAAGGAAAGATAGGGGAACGATTTTTTCAAGAACTTGCCAACCTCCAAGATAAAATAGCCGGTTTCTTACCGGAACATCAAACATCTCCTGGAACCTCTGCTGCGTGTCTTTGCCCTTCTTGGGCCTGACGAGGATGTAGACCTTTTGGAGTTTGGGACACGTCCTCAGCAGCTTCTCCAAGCATAGCTTTCCAAGGAAACCAGTGCCGCCCGTGATGAAGACCGTGGAGTGGTTGTAGAACTCAAGGAGGTCACTATCCAGTGGCGGCACCACCATATCTGAGGCGGTGATATCGTTGCCCTCTCTCTCTGTCAGCAGCCTTTCTCGCTCTGATTGGTCCATTGCTCCTGGGGAAAATTAGTTGAACATCAATATTCAGTATTCAGTAAAATTAACCATTGAAACATATTTCAATACCTGAATATTTCTATTGAAACTTTTTTTTTTGAAAAATACACACCCAATACCTCGCCAAGTGATGAGATGAAGATTCTTGGGATCTGAAGTAGCTCTTAGCAGCAGTTGAAGGTCAATCAATCAAACAATATACTTCATTGTCGAAGAAAATAAAATCTTATTGACAAAGCGTACCTACTCAAAGCTAAGACATCTATACAGACTGGTCCAAGGAAAAGTATGCACCTATAGCTTTCTCCTTTTGATGAAATTTAAAGAAGAAATGCTCGGAGACGTGGAGTTTGCTTTTGAGGGGGACACATTTCAGACATATTTTTCAACCTGTTCTTACAACTCCCTAGCGAGGGGGGTCACAACTCTAAAATTTAAAATGGAAAGTGCTAGGTGCATACTTTTCCTTGGACCAGTCTGTAGGTTTAATTTCACGGCAACAGATAATAGTATATATATGTAAATATAAAAATATGTAAAAGTAGGTATTCCATTGGGACAGTCCTGTCTGAAATTATCATGTAAGGCGAGGTTCACCTTCTTGGGGTCTAAAAGCCTGAGTTCCGGTTGCATTGAATATTACTGGAATATCAAATCGCCATTTTAAAAATTTCAGCGAGATCTTCAGTTCAGTGTATTTTTGGCTGCATTAGATGACAAAGGAGAAATTGGTATAAAGCTAACTATTATTCGCAAAGCTATGGACTGGACAGGTCATATTTATCAGAATGAAAATGCGAATTTCCACTTTCAGAATTCTTTTCAGTAGTTGTTTTCTGTTAGATATAAAAAAATAGATTCAATTTCCTCGTAGATTTTATATTGAATAATTTTCTTTTTCAACATCAATACCATCAAGATGAATACTATAATTTTATGAATAACTTGTTTATCTTGTTCATTATTCTGAAAAAAAAAACAGATTATTCATATATTTAGTTTACAACTAGAAAAATTTCAAATTATGCATTTACGTTAGTGGTCAACTCACCTCAGGATTATGGTAGGATTGAAGGATAGCTAAATTTACGGAAATTTAAGATATCTATACATAATTCGTGCGATAGGAAGTACATCGAATTTATAAAGTTTTTGATAATGCATATGGATGTGTGATTATGGTAAGAATGTCAGAAATTGCATTTGTAACAGAAAAAGTAACAACCGAGTAACAACATAGGCGTAGGCACCAAAATAAATGATAAAACTTCTTAATTGAGATATTTATTTTGAATAGATGACCCATATACAGCAGCAAGTGGCAACATTACAGAATGAATGAATATTTTTTTTCTAGAACCTTTAAAATTCTAGAAAAATCTTGAAAAAAGATTTTTATTTCTGACAGTGACATTATAAGCTTATATCGTCATAGTTACGATATCTATAATGAGGGTCATAACTTCCTTGGGATATTAAGGTTCAAAAACTCCCTCTTACCTTTTACAGGTGAAAATGATACAAGAAATGCTTATAAACGTTTATATGTAATGAAAACTAAGACATATTTTTCTTATTCACGTCATTACAAATAATAAATGTACAATTTTCAAATGTTCCCTGAAAATTACTTCCGCCGCTGGAAACAATTTCTTCTTTTTTATGGGTGGTGCTGTTGCTGTTCACTACAGTCGAGGTGCCTGCCTCTTCTGATGGCAAAGTAGACAGCATACGCGCCGTTTTATTTCTCAATTCAATACTGTCCTCCAGATACCCCTCTGCCACCGTGGAACTTCTCCAACCTCCGTGTCTTTTTAAGTTTGTCATAGTTGCTCCTGCATTGGCTAGAGCAGTAGCAGAAGTACGACGAAGGCAATGTCCCGTATAGGTTAGTGGGTTTGGCAATCCTAAATACATTGTGATTTTGCTGGGAATTTTGCCAAACATATTCTTTCCAATTGGCTGAGTTGTACATTTATTTTGTCGGAAGCTCAAAAAAAATCGTTTTGTACCTTCAGGGCGCAAGGACATATAAAGTCTCAATAAAGGCAAAGCAGAGAACTCTTTTTCATCCACAACTATAAATTTCTTCGATACACCAGTTTTACTTTCCGGTACGTTCACTACTATAACAGTATCCCGGTCCTCTATATCTGCTATACTCATATTTAGAAGTTTCTGAGTTCTGCATCCTCCAAAATAACCCATAATTAGAACAACCTATAACAAATAAAACGAAATAAACAAACGAAAAAGAAAATTATGAGAAAAAAATTACCTTATGCAATAAATGAATTTCATTAGGGGCGTCCTTTAGAAATTTGATGACATCTTTAAGAGATAAGACAGCAGACTTTTTCGGCTTATACCCCTTACTTTTCCGTTTCAAAAAAGCCTCTAGTTCGTTGAACTTGGTGATATCTCTTTTCTCATATATGGTCACCATCGATTTGAGCATTGACCATTTAGTCCATAACGAATTTGGGCTAAACGTTTCTGACTGCAACGAATAAATACAATTATTACCAAATCTACCAGAAAATACTGAAAATACTTTACCAGTTCTTGAAAATATGCCAGAAAGACAGTTTCGTTGGCATCTTTTGACATAACATTTCTCTGTGTCAGCCACTTCAGATATAAGTTGTATTCTTTTTGATATAGGGCTTCACTTTTCGATGGAAGTAATGATTGTCTTGCTTTTTCCGCTTTTATTATAATATCCTCCATTATATCAGAAAAAGATCGTCGATTTATGGTAAAAAATAAACACGTTTTTAACGGAAAAACATTGATTGATAAAGAAAGTTTGCTTATAAACATGTAACATAGCGACAACCTAGCAACAACCAACAATGCTACAATCAACGCTACCTAATTCAAATATACCAGAAAGGTTATGAATTTAAACATTTATTGCGTTCTAAATATGGACATATTGTTATGAAAATCGGTCAAAAATAAAATTATCTATGTACCACGGGAATTATAGAGCCTTAATAACCTCTGGCAATTGTTGTCCCTCGGGCCAGAGGCCCTCGGGACGCAAACTTTGCCATCGGTAATTAAGGCCCTCATAATTCCCTTAATACATAAATAACTATTATTTTCAACCTAGCTGATGTTTTCATCAAATGTATGCAGAAGTCATGTGACATTTCATTTGAATGGTAGGAATATCAATCCTCTATTCGGCGACATAAACTTTTGAATATTGTTTTAAGTCATCCATCTCTCATGTCGAATTGGTGTTCGAGAAGTTTCCTGACATATCTACGGACATATTCTTCTTATGATACATTTGAACCTAATTCCCTTATTTGACTTCTCAACTCAGGTATGGAAAAGTAAAATTCAAAACTAATCGTAAAGCAATAATAGCGCTGAGTATATTTTAGATCGATAGGACAGAACTCATTGCCAAAGATACCAAATTTGCATATGTGAAAGGAAAAATCTCTGTCTTCCCAATTCAACAATGTTTTAATGACGAGGAACGAGCAGAAAACAACTGTTTTCCTCAAAATAACAATGCTCGACACAGCAATATGATACAAAGGAGCATCAGCCACTCCCATGTCGCATGCCTTGTATATGGAGTGTTTCTTTCTTCCTCCGCATTGAGTCGCTAGTTCCAAGCCTTACTTGGCACGCGTCTCATTGCTATGAAATACGCGTCGATTGAATGCATTGGGACAGGCAACGCTTCGAGTGGGGATCTCAAGATTTCTTATCGGTTGAGTATCCTGCACTAATGAGGGCCAATAAGCCCGAAACCGGTCTGTAGGTTGTCAGGCGTGCTTGTCTCAATGTAATCATAACCGCGTATTAGGAAGAAAGACACACTTGCATTTTGAATTAACTTAGTTAATCGGTGCATAGACTACGAGTAGATATAATTCAATATTCTGCGTGGTTCTTGCCAGGAAGGTAGTTGTTTTCTGTTCGTAGTCTGCCTTTTTAAACATCCTAGATGTTTTTTCGGTGAATTGTTGACGTACGAGATTTTGAATCTCATTTTTATTTTGCGTTACTTAGTGCAATTCGTGGCTTTTTCCTTTGTAACTGTTTTTCTAGCTAGTGCCACGCAGATCATTGAATAATATCCACTCGTAGTATATGCATTTATTCATTGAAATAAATACTGACTGCAAATGTTTCTTTCTCCGGAGTAACTATCTTCACACGGAGACATCAGGCACTCCTAACCAACTGCAGACAGATTCTGGGCTCATCAGTAGCGATCCTAAGATCTCAACCCGAAGCTTGACTGTCCAATGCGTGGCACTAGCCGGTAAAGTCGTTGTGTTCTGCTCATACATTCTATAGACATTAGAAAATGTTAGATGATGTTGGAAAATGCCGTGTTGTGTTCGAACGTGTTATATGAGATACGGATCCAGTACAAAAATGAAAATATTTCATTCCTACGACCATGTAAGAAAGCTTCAAGTAATTGCGGAACGCAGTTCATATCACCATGACATTGATGTTTGAAATTTGAAATGTGCACGCGCGCATATATGGATATAAAATAGGTAATAATTATACAACACGGTGGATAGATCATCAAAAACTCCAAAATTGTTTCATCAATATATTGTTTCTGCTTGTATCAGAAATTAGTAGGTAGATAGTCATAAGTTTCCCTGATAATTCCCTATATACCATATATAGATTGTTTGATATATGCTTATACATTTACCTAGGATATGTGCCTATTTTCGCGATAAAAATCATTTTCTTATATTTTCTCTCCTACACAATATTGTATGCCTTTCCTATCCTACAGCAGTTTGTGGACTCATGATATTTCATTTTACCTTTTAATTTTTGAACAGGTCAACTCAAAAAATCTAAAATGGGATAAATAAATTGAAGGGACACTCGAAATCAGATAGCCAAGCAGCACTAAAAGCTCTGAAGTCATACACTTGTGAGTCTAAGCTGACTTATGACTGCAAACAATCGCTGAGACAACTGGCAGCGAACAACCAGGTCACTTTGATGTGGGTGCCAGGTCATAAGGGAGTTGAAGGCAACGAAGAAGCAGACTGCCTTGCCAAAGAAGTGGAAAATACACGATTTCTCGGCCCAGAACCATTCTATGGACTCTCCAAGGCCCACTTGAGAGAAGAGGTTCAACGTTGGGAAGCAGATGAAATGAAATCTCACTGGAATAAAGTGCCAGTACAAAGACAAGCGAAAAGGCTAGTGATTCTTTCGCCAAGGAAAGCTAAACGGCTTGGACAAAAAATACTTGAAACTGTTAACGGGACTCCTCACTGGATACTACCCTCTGAGGTATCACCTCAAAAAGATGGGCATAAAACAAAGAGTGATAGTTGCCGCTACTGCGAGAACTTCGCTGAAACTGCAAAACATATGCTTTGCGAATGCAAGAGGCTCAAGTTCCTGGAAGGGGGCTTCTTAGAGCCTTCCGATGTCAGGAACTTAGCTCCCAGGAAACTGATAAACTTCGCAAGAAGCCTAGGAATCCCGGGCCTCGAATAGATTGAGGGTTATGCACAAAAGATCTAATAGGTCGAGGTGCTTGAGAGGCTGCACATGTTCTGCTGATATGAACGTAGAATTACAATAAAAAATGTTGAATGAAAAATTGAAAACTACATGGTAGTCACTTTTCTCCCATGATCAGTAAAGACACAGAAAGTGAAATTTCTTACGAACTTCTGGCATTTCCGAAAAGGTTGGAAATCATCATCTCGACGCGAGACTCACAGCGAAGGCATCGGTCGCAGACGCACCGCTATAATTAGCGGATGATTCATTGCCGTCGAATATGAAAAATACTTTTATTATACTGTTATTTTTGGACAATGATGTTTTTACCTATATAAGAACCGCGGTTTCGCGAACGAGTCCATAAAATTGCTACATGATGTTTTTTGAAACTGTGCATAATTTCGGAATTTTCAAAAGGAAATGAAGAAAAACAATTTTTTTTTCAACTTTAACAGCAGAGGCATTACCTTTGGCCATCTCCAAAATTGTCTTCTTATCACTTTTATTCACAGTCGTCAACTCGCGTTATTTTTTTATGTGTGGTTTTTGAATAAAATAAACAATAATTATTTTTTCTTTGTGCCTTCAGATGTTTTCGTCTTATAAATCTCTTCATATTCATCTCTTTTCACAAATACAATAAAAAGAGATAGGTATATAAGACATTGGGGGGCATTGCGAGGCATTGCGGGGCAATGTTGAGCATTTTAGATTTTTTGAGTTGACCTGTTCAAAAATTAAAAGGGGGACATTAAAGAAAAGCACGGTAAAATAAAATATCATTAGTCCACAAACTGCTGTAGGATAGGAAAGGCATACAATATTGTGTAGGAGAGAAAATATAAGAAAATGATTTTTATCGCGAAAATAGGCACATATCCTAGGTAAATGTATAAGCATATATCAAACAATCTATATATGGTATATAGGGAATTATCAGGGAAACTTATGACTATCTACCTACTAATTTCTGATACAAGCAGAAACAATATATTGATGAAACAATTTTGGAGTTTTTGATGATCTATCCACCGTGTTGTATAATTATTACCTATTTTATATCCATATATGCGCGCGTGCACATTTCAAATTTCAAACATCAATGTCATGGTGATATGAACTGCGTTCCGCAATTACTTGAAGCTTTCTTACATGGTCGTAGGAATGAAATATTTTCATTTTTGTACTGGATCCGTATCTCATATAACACGTTCGAACACAACACGGCATTTTCCAACATCATCTAACATTTTCTAATGTCTATAGAATGTATGAGCAGAACACAACGACTTTACCGGCTAGTGCCACGCATTGGACAGTCAAGCTTCGGGTTGAGATCTTAGGATCGCTACTGATGAGCCCAGAATCTGTCTGCAGTTGGTTAGGAGTGCCTGATGTCTCCGTGTGAAGATAGTTACTCCGGAGAAAGAAACATTTGCGGTCAGTATTTATTTCAATGAATAAATGCATATACTACGAGTGGATATTATTCAATGATCTGCGTGGCACTAGCTAGGAAAACAGTTACAAAGGAAAAAGCCACGAATTGCACTAAGTAACGCAAAATAAAAATGAGATTCAAAATCTCGTACTTCAACAATTCACCGAAAAAACATCTAGGATGTTTAAAAAGGCAGACTACGAACAGAAAACAACTACCTTCCTGGCAAGAACCACGCAGAATATTGAATTATATCTACTCGTAGTCTGTGCACCGATTAACTAAGTTAATTCAAAATGCAAGTGTGTCTTTCTTCCTAATACGCGGTTATGATTACATTGAGACAAGCACGCCTGACAACCTACAGACCGGTTTCGGGCTTATTGGCCCTCATCAGTGCAGGATAGTCAACCGATAAGAGACCGTGAGATCCCCACTCGAAGCGTTGCCTGTCCCAATGCATTCAATCGACGCGTATTTCATAGCAATGAGACGCGTGCCAAGACTGCCAAGTAAGGCTTGGAACTAGCGACTCAATGCGGCGGAAGAAAGAAACACTCCATATACAAGGCATGCGACATGGGAGTGGCTGATGCTCCTTTGTATCATATTGCTGTGTCGAGCATTGTTATTTTGAGGAAAACAGTTGTTTTCTGCTCGTTCCTCGTCATTAAAACATTGTTGAATTGGGAAGACAGAGATTTTTGCGAGGCATTGCGGGGCAATGTTGGGCATTGCGGGGCAATGTAGGGCATTGCGGGGCATTGTGGTGGCATTGTGGGGAAATATTTGGCAATGTGGGGCATTGTTGGGTAATGTGGGGCATTGTCGGGCATTGTTGAGTGAAAAAGGGGCATTGTGGGGTGATTTCGGTTGAATAGAGGCATTCAATGCCATTTGGGGTACAGAAAATGGCTATGTACTCTCCCCTCGTGGCTATACATATATGGGAGAAAAGTTTTTTTTTATTGTTGAAAAACCCTGATGGCGGTTCGTTTCTGCATGTCTGACAACTAAAGAATTCGTTGCGACTTATATCTTGTGACCTCACATTTGTCGGGAAGAGTATGTTATATGTTATGGCAAAAAATATCAAACTCAGCAAGGATAAATAATGCATTATTGAGTTTTAATCACTAATATCAGTTGGTTTGAATCTTATTTACAGGTTGGTAATATATGAATAAGCTCATGCATGTTTATCAAAATACAGAGTATGACTAGCTATACCTAGTGACAAGACTGAATGTGTTTTCAAAATAAATCTCCCAAAAAATATCTATTCCATACTTATATTTGATTAGTTTTGACCTAAACTTATATAATTTAGGTTATTGAATCTGATTCCAGATAGAACAAGAATGTTCGATCTTTTTTAGTAAGGGTGAAGAAAAAGTTTTTTTTTCGGTCCTTTTTCACAATGAATTTTTTCGATATCTCGTCAATTTGATCCATTTTTCGGCACCATCAACTTTTTCCTGCCGAATCTGAGGTCACTTGATATGATTCGTAACGAACTTGTTAGTTGTCAGACATTCAGAAACAATTTCAACAACAATTTTTCATATGTAGCCAACTTTATGGAGGACGCTGTATGATTCACAATACACACTTTTTGTTAACACAAATTATATGTTACATAAACAATTATGTATATTTTTCACAATGTCATTCAAGCTATCATTATTTTGCCAAATTAATAGAATAAATGTGATTGAATAAATCAGCTTTTTCAGTGTATATTTTAAAATGTATCACTTTTGCTAGGAGTAATTTAGATGAGCTAGTATCTCGTTCAAATGTCCATAATTATAATACCAGACATTGTGATTTACTGAGAATTCCAAATCACAGAACCTCCAAATACGAAAATTCTCCAATATTCAATGCGACCATTCTCTACAATAAACTGCCAATTGCAATTAAACAAATTAGTTCAGATACAAAATTCAAAAATACTATAAAAAACCTGCTACTGCAAAAATGTTATTACAGTGTGAAAAAGTTCATACTAGTCAGTTGGAAATATAAGCATAAACAAAAAAAAGACCTAGATATGTATTTTTTATTATCTGTTTTTGTTATACTCGCTATGATATTTGACGTTGTTTATTATTCATTATTCATTAATTCAATAACCTTGAGATTAACTCAATTTGCTCACTCCATATATTTCAATTCATTCGAAACAGAAATGGTGAATAAAAATGACAATAATTTCGAAATTAGAATTTTATTATTTCAATACAAACATCGATAAACTACCTGAATAAGAAACCGTACATGAACATTATTAGTTTGAAAAACAAATATATGATAACAACTCTGAGGATCTGGTGCGCTACGTATAGCTTCCAGTACTTGATTCGCCCTTTGGGGATGGTTTCGAGTGGGTCTTTCAGAATGTAGACCCTTGCTCCGCGCGTGAAAGTATGAAAGTACAAGCTCCAGTCCAGTGATTTCATATTGAATTCGAACAATTCTTTGTCTTGGGGTTTCAACCGCTTCCACAAAGTCTGGGTGTTGTCGTTCTTGAAATCCCATTCATTGCAGCAGAAAAAGGCCAACACGTTGGCGAATTTTTGAATTTTTTGGTAACTCTTGACCATGCTGAAATCAGAAATATTACTTGTACCTATACAGCGCTATTGGTATTGTATATTGTATGTTTCATATTTAGTACTGCTCCTCCTTGAATTCTAGGCAGAGAAAATCTGATTGATGTATTTATCAGGCAGACCAGACTTTGAACGTCTCAAAGATTATTCTCATGATTTCAATAAAAACTATAATAACATGGCGGAGAATTCGCTATTCGAAAAAAGATAGAACATATCGACCCCAATAGGATGATTCGATTTATAATCATATGAATTCTCATACCTGAAATGCGACTGTGTTATCCTTAGGCCCATTTTTTGGAAAAGGCGGCAAAACCGAAAATCATTTCAACTGCTACTGGGATGTAAAATATAACAACCAATCGCACCTCGAATACTCACATGCCTTTTTTTCCAATGCAATATGCTATGAAGTCTACCAAGTGAGCTGGCATGGTGTGTAAGAGAAAAACCAACACAGTGTAAAGTACTTTGTTCTCTACCATTCTAAAATCAGCATGCCAAATCACCATTTCGGATGGTATTTGGGCTGCGTGATTCTCACTCAATACTTGAAACCTATCTGAA
The DNA here is from genome assembly GCA_029955515.1 of Chrysomela aeneicollis. Lineage (NCBI taxonomy): Eukaryota > Metazoa > Arthropoda > Insecta > Coleoptera > Chrysomelidae > Chrysomela > Chrysomela aeneicollis. The sequence goes on from JARUHQ010000006.1 coordinate 6,784,898, forward strand.
AAAAAAAACAATCGTCAGATCAAGGCGAATGTGATTATTTAGAGAACAGAAAAAATAATTGTAGATTGTGGAACAAGGTTAGAATGGGATGCCAGATATATTTGCGGAAACCACGAGTGTCGAATTATTCATCCTGACGAGACACAGAATATATTTTTTCGGCAACCGTCCGGAAAGTACGTACTTTCCAGACGATTTTTTTTGAGAAAGTGGCATTTTTCCGGCCTAGTCCGGGAAGTACGTACTTCCCGGACTAGGCCGGGAAGAATCACATCGTTGTTGTCATTGTAAATATGAAAATCTTGGTAGTATGGTTTTGATAAATGCAGTTGATCATAACCATAGCAGCAAAATAACGACTGACAGCTATCTGACATAAAATTAGCTAACATTCAAAAATTATCAGATGAAAACAATCAATGTGAAACGGAAACTTTACCTTCTTGTTCTGACTTCAACAAAAGGCACTTAAATATACCAAGCATTTCAAACAGATCGAATCCATTCAATATTAACAATTGTTCTAATTTTAATATAAATATTAATATAAATAAGAATTGAAATGTTCGAAATCTTGTTCTAATAAAGAAATGTGTTTCTTTGATTTGTTATTCTACACGGTTGCCGAAAAAATTGTGTACGCAACACGCCCGAAAACAGTTTTTTTGGACTCGCAGACTTCCAGAATTTTGTCCACTCATCCAAAAAAACAGTATTTTCCGGACTTGTTACGTAAATTACTATTTTTCACGACCAGAAAGTATGATTGGAAAACAATTACATTGAATGAGAACTTGTCAAAACCTGACTAATAATGATTATGATGGCGCCGCTTCATAAATGCAAAGAATTACGTGGGTCGCTGGAAAGGTTAGGTTAGGTTAGGTCGCTGGAAAGGTTAGTAGAACAGAACGACAAAATGTCAAGCGGCATGCGAATGCGCGCGTCATTATTGTTTGAGTTGAGTCTATTCCTTTCAATGCCTATTTCAGCAGGAATTCCATCCTCCTTGTAAGCTTCGGCAAGTATAAATTTCATAAATTCCCCTAATGCCACAATCGCTTTACGAACGGTCGTGTTATTGCGGCACTACCGCATCACGATATTTACATCTGACACTGACAGTTTTGAAGTTGACGGCAATCCTAGTCGTTCAGTGTGATTATAGAATATTCACTCTCTGTACTTTGTTATAGAATGCAAAAACGCATTACCTGACCACAGAGATAGATAGAATATTGACTGGTGAAATCACTTCCTATCCTGGATGGGTTCTTAAATCTCTTGATCTCACCCAAGGTGGATATAGGATGGTGAAACAGCTCTTCAATTGTTTCTGCGAAAACATTGTAGACCGTTTGAGAAGGTACTAATATTTCCACGACTTGAATGAAGATGGCGGTGAGATCGATTATCGAAGAAGATTTTTATTGCTCATGTATTTCTGTGGTTCGTATCTGACAGACATGATTTGAAATGACATCAAAACACAATATTTTCAGTGAATCTGGAATAATTATCGATATTTTGACTCTTCTCAGTCATTTTTCATCTAGAATAGATGAAACTGATAAAAAGGTGACAGAGTTTTACCGACACAAGGTATGTCGCCATCTCTGTTAATTTCAGGAAATATTACTACGGTATGAAATCAAGTAGGCAAAGGTCTACAGTTTATTCTAGTGCTTGTTAATAGGAAGCTGTTTCACCATCCTATATCCACCTTGATCTCACCTAATACTTCGGTAAACATGACAACTGATGTTAACAACTAAATTCACAGGAATCACAGTTTATTACCAGTATAAAAGCATGGATATTTTTCAATGAGTTTGATGTGAATACTTATTGAACATTTTTTAAATATTTCTCGACGGATGCGCCTCTATCGTTGTATACTCACTTAATGAACTAAAATTCGATTAACACAAATCAAGGATTATACCTTCTTTTTTCTTCTTTTTTCTGATGACAACTTATCTAATGTAAAAATAGAATATGACAGTCAAAACCTCTCTCTTTCTCTTAAGCTGAATTGAGACGCAGCTTTGAATTTTCTCATCGATTCCAAAGACTGGACAAAATGGAAAATATTGTTGTTGTATGATTATTTCTAGATATGATGAAGAATATCAAACTTTTAATATCTCTCATGCGCTGTTTCAGTCTAAGTCATGGAAGAAGAAAGTATAAATGACCCAAAATTTCCTCAGCTGCTACAGCAACTGCAACCGCGGCTGCGTCTCAATCTATGAATCCCGCTTTAGAATTTACTTCTATCATGTATTTTTTCAAGTGTTTCTCATTTTAATTTTGCACGATACTTCTTCCTTACCCCATGTGATAGGCCTCTCAGGTGTGCACACATAATTATAGATTGGGATTTCCTTTTCGAATTTTCTGTTTCTACTGCTCTCTTCGTCTTCTGCTTCTTTGTTGTCATTCAACTTTCTGAAAGTCGATCAATGATCAGTTCTTATAGTAGCTTCCCCAATGTCGAAATTATACTGTGAAAGCATCACAAAATTAAATAATGATTCAACACGTCTTATCAATTACATGATTTCAAACATAGTGCAAGTTACTGGTAGACTATGAGCAGAAAACAACGACTTTCCTGGATAATGTCATGCATAACATGTAAGCTTTCTTCGGACTCACTTCATCGAGGCGACTTCCCAGGCTGCTGCCAAGCACCCGTTGATGACGTAGTCGGCGGGAACTAGATCGGCATGGTTTTTCGAGTTTCCGTTCAACACCCTCAGCAGGCCCATGGCAACCCCTAACAGAACGCCCGAGGCCCCATACACGTTGTCGATGTAGCCTGCCACTGGCTCTTTAGCCGTTGCCACCACTGAAATCAATTTTTTCATCCAAGTGGAATCAGTGGCGTATGCAGGAATTTTTTTCTTAGTGTAGATTGAAGGAGAAAAGATTACTATACGAAGAGAATTTTCTATCAATAATAATGATAGTCTTTATTCATCACAATAAAACAAACATATACAGTGTCATCCCGAAAGTATGCACCATATGGGAAACTTATTTATTAAGGGTTTTTTCGACGAAAAGTTATTCCTGATGAAAGTTTGTGCATCCCCTAAAACTAAACATGCACCAACAAAATACAGTATAACACACGTAATGTACGAGGAGCCTTCAAATATTTGATTTGAAAGAGTCATTTCAGCAGTTGAAATAAACCGACCTTGTGCAGGAAGTTTGAGATGTATAACCTTACTTCGAATAATAAGATATCATTGAAAGCGAAATAAAATGTTGATGTATGAACATCCGAATTTCAAAATTCTAGCTCAAACGAATCAAAAGTTAGAGTGGCCGGAGCCATTGGTGTTCAGATTACGAAAACCTAAAACATAGTACCAACCTATGGATGGTCTGTAAACTGCTACAGGTAAATTGTTTCCTTCATCTCTGATCAGTCCTTCAGCTACACATTTCGTGAAGGCGTAAGTGTTCGGATATTTTCCTAATAACCTGAAAGAAAAACAACATCTGAATTCGAACGTCAAAATAGTATATAATTAAGTAGTATATAATACAAGATTTATAAGATGCTATTTTGTAGCACGCGTTGTTTGGAGTACGATGAGCGAAGCGATTAGTGCTCCAAGGGAACAAGTGCGACAACGTGTCTTATAAAACGTGTGTCATATACAATTTTTTCTATTTTGCATTATTTTGAAGTATTTGAAAAAGTTTGAAAAGTGTTTTAACCGTTAACTTAGTTGCAAAGCAACCCTCGTAAGTCAAGAACTTGTATGAGTATAAGGAAGACGGGGACCTTATTGAAAGAAATTGATTCAATATCGATAAATAACAGAAACATCTTCGATGGGTACCTAATAATGCTAACATTGAAATATCTGAAATCTGACATACAAACGTAAAGCCCAGTTTACTGTTGAGCGATTTAGATTTTTGCGATACCAGCGGTGAAAAATGCAATGTTATTGTTTTTATTGGTCAATTCAAATCAAATCACACACTGAATTAAAATTTACTGATAGAAACATTGAGTTTTTTACTGCTAGTATCACCAAATACCAAATACAAAATCGCTCAGAAGTAAGCTGTGGGCCTAACTCTTCTGATTCTCATTTGACAGTTCGATTGTACCAACCTTCGAAACCAACCTTCGATACGCATTTGCGTTTCATAATGACTTCATTATAGGACCAAAATAGAAAAAGGGTATTCATTTCTAACTGGCATATTATAAGCTTATAGCGTAATAGTTACAATATCAAAAAAGTAGGTCGTTACGCCCCTGGGATGTTAGAGATGCTATAATTCCCTCTATAAACGAATATCATAGCAACAATCTAACAATAACAAAATTCCTGATTCGAATATACTGGAAAAATGATAAATTGAAACATTTATCCCGTTGAAATCGGTCAAAAATAAAAAAATATGTATGTACCACGGGAATTAATGAGCCTTAATAAACTAAGACAATTGCTTTTCCTCGGGCCAGAGACCCTGGAGACGCAAACTCTGCCATCGGAAATTAAGGCCCTTATAATTCCCTTGATACATAAATACATTTTTTCTATTTCGGTTGTATAATGAAGTCATTGTGCAACGCAAATGCGTGTCGAAATAGCCTCTAATTCGATACGCATTTTTTATTATTCGGAGATTGGTACAATCGAACTGTCAAATGAAAGTCAGAAGAGTCAGGCCCAGCTTACTTCTGAGCGATTTGGATTTGGTGATATTAGCAGTGAAAACCTCCATGTTTTAATTGTTAAATTCCAATTAAGAGTGTTATTTGATTTAAATTCACCAATAAAAACAATAACTACATTGAATTTTTCATCGCTGGTATTGCAATAATCAAAATCGCTCAACTGTAAACTGGGCTTTACGCTTGTGCGTCAGATTTTAAATATTTCAATGTCATCATTGTTACCAATCGAAGATGTTTATGTGATTTATCGATATTGAATCCATTTTTTTCTTAAAATCAATTCAAAATAGAAAAAATTGCATATGACACACGTTTTATAAGACACGTTGTCGCACTTGTTCACTTGGAGCACTCCTCGCTTCGCTCGTCGTACAAAGTCGACAAAATAGCGTCTTATAAAACTTGTATCATAATATACTATTGTACACAACTGTCAAAAAAACGTTACTTCACATATACACTGGTATACTTCATCATTTGCTAGATTGCTAGAAGACATAAATGTTGATGCAGCAACCCCATAAACGAATAGGTCTGAATGACAATGAAGTCCTGTCAAAGTGGTGATTCTTATTCTCTGTAGCCAGTAATAGTCTATTAACAAATCAAGAAATGAAAGAAATAAAACCATAAGTTTGAATGACTGGTAGACAACGGCTTTCCTTTTGCATTAATTTGCTAAATCTGTTTCTCTCTTTCGCCGCATGGTGTCGCTATTTCCAAGTTGCTCTCGGAATGCGGTTCCGTGCTATTAAAAATACGCGTGACGAGGCTTGCATTGGGACAGGCATCCCTTCGAGTGAAGCTTTTTTAAATGCCAATTCCATGAGGTTATAATTACAATATCAATCTTGCAATGAGCTTAATTGTCATTTTGCATTAGGTAATTGCATTTGGTCTAATTGCGAGATCAATCTTAAATTAGTCTAGGAGCAAGATGAATCTAGCAATCATCGAATTGAACCTACTATTTTGCTGATTCATTACATAAATGACTATTACTCACGTAGGGGTAATCGCATCCAAATTTTCATCATCCAGACAGTCGAGTAACGAAATCAACTTTTCTCCTGTAATTGGTGGATCATAAAATTGTTCGCCTATATTTTTATGAATGCAATTGGAATATGCCGTAGATACATGTAGAAGAACCTAAAGAAAACACCGAATTATATTAAGGCAATCAGAATAAATGAATTACAACGTTTTTAGAGAAAACAGTGTGGGTACTAGAAATATTGAAATAATGCAGAAAATAATTATGTACCTACCTATGATGTTCATTATAGAAAGCTAATTATTCGAAATGAGATTGATTCTCGCACGCACATATTTTCCCATGAATGTGGATTGATGAGGATGTGGAGTTATGCAATCCATAATTTTATTGAAAAATAATAATTAGTTCTACCTATATTTGTTTATTCGAGTTGTGCGATACTAAAAAACCAGGTGTTTCATTTCTGGTGAAAATTTCATGAATTTATTTTCAACCAATTAGGAGGCTCCTTTTTGTATACGTTGCTTATAGCAACGAGCGATTACCGTGATAATTTTGTTAGTTTCTATTGACGAAATTAATAAGTGATATTTTTTTTGTCAAAAATGAAGCGCCTTATATTTATTGACAAACGTCACTCAGAATAAAATCTGGGTAGACATCAGAATAAAATCTGGGTAGACATGTGATATTAGATGTGATAGTTGAAAACGGATTACTGTTTTGAATGTTCCTGAAATATTAGTAATAAACATCAGTTACTATCTACAGTATCTACGCAGAATAGGTCGTATAGGGTTCATCTTCTCATCATATTAACAGCAACTCCAATTTATGATATTTTCTTACCGAATCTCCCACGCAGCAGAATTAATTCGCTATAATTATTTTCTCGGTTTCACTCATGTTCTTGTTGATAGAAAATTTTCTTAGAACAACAAAAAAAATTCGTGACCTTGAAAAAATTATCGGTATTAATTCTGTTGCTAGGGAGTTTACAAGTGGATATGTATTAAGCTCACTCACCCTCAAATTCTTCATTCGTTTGGACATATTAAGGAGTTCTCTGACACCCCTGACGTTTATGTTCGTTGCTATTCTGAGTTTCTCGTCGAATCTGACTGTGGCCGCGAAATGAAAAATACAATTGACCTCTGATACAAGCATTTCCTGATCCTCTTTGCTGATCCCCAACTCTGGCAGACTGACGTCTCCGTTGATTAGGTGGATTTTTTCCGTGAAATTCGGGTTTTTCCTCTTCAGCGGATCAAAACTCTAAAGTAAATATTACGTTTAACATGGTCTCCCAATCTACATACTTTATCATAAACATAAGAAGGCATACAATGAAATTGGTTTTATCCTCACATCTGTCAATAACTCGACTCTCAATTAAAATATTTATGGTATGTGTATAAACTGTGGAGTACTATTCGATCCAAAATATCTTTTCCCAGGGAGAATTGAGTGCGAAGAACAAAAATCTGGTAAAGATACTGCAAATATTAACAGCGATTATCCAAAAGCAATCATATCAACAGATCTGGATTCATAACCCTGTCTGATCATTGTTCACAGAAGCACACATCACGCCAACTATTCAAGAATGGCGAGATTATTTTTGAATTTCTATGCGTTATGGTGTTTCCGCATTAATTCAACAACTTCTAGGTCAGATGAAAAGAACTGAAACCGAGTTCTCTCAAGAAATTGCCAGCCTCAAGATAAAATGGCAGGTTCCTTGAAGATTGTAGATTATAGGGGGGGGGTCGCTAAGACTGTGCAGCCTCTCAAGCACCTCGACCTATTAGATCTTTTGTGCATATCCCTCAATCTATTCGAGGCCCGGGATTCCGAGACTTCGTGCGAAGTTTATCAGTTTCCTAGGAGCTAGTTTCCTGACATCGGAGAGCTCTAAGAAGGCCCCTTCCAGGAACTTAAGCCTCTTATTGCAGAAGAGCGCTGTGCATTCGCGAAGCAAATGTCTGCAGTTTCAGCGAAATTCTCGCAGTAGCGGCAACTATCACTCTCTGTTTCAACCATCTGTTTGAGGTGATACCTCAGAGGGCAGTGTCCAGTGAGGAGTTCCTTTACCAGTTTCAAGTCTTTTTTGTCAAACTCGAGAAGCTGTTTAGCTTTCCTTGGCGAAAGACTCACTAGCCTTTTCGCTTGTCTTTGTACTGGCACTTTATTCCAGTGAGATTTCATTTCATCTGCTTCCCAACGTTGAACCTCTTCTCTCAAGTGGGCCTTGGAGAGTCCACAGAAGGGTTCTGGGCCGAGAAATTGTGTATTTGCCCCTTCTCTGTCAAGGCAGTCTGCTTCCTCGTTGCCTTCAACCAAGGATGGTAAACTAGAGAAGGATGGTTCATTCAAGCGATTTTTTCGGCCAAAAGGCGTGGCTTCTGAAGGCGCGCGATGACGTAGTCAACGGCCCTGAATTCAAAATTATTAATGTTGAATATCACTAAATGGGCATTAAAAGTAATTTTACTGTGATGTACCTTTTTATAATCGATACATATTGATTATTGATGGTTATTGGTATCATATGGCTTCAAATATTAGTAATTTTTGTGAGCAAACTCCTTTATTCACAAAAATTCCTGAATGTCCACCCAGAAAATAATACTTGAGATAATTTAACGTTTACAAAACAGGGAATATACCTATTCCATAAATAGGTGAGTACCTTATTCCTACCTTGAAAATAATTTCATATTGAAAATAGAAAAATTTCAATGAAGAATTCATAGGTACTGATGAATGATGCATGTAATATGTATTTGTGCATATATATTATTTAATGCACAGGTTATTGAAAGTTCATAGTTTGAATTAAAATTGATATACCTACCTATTTTATCAAGTTTAACAATTATCAGTGAATGGTGAAAATAAAATACATTCTTTAATTTGAATTATGGGTATACATAATAGGTATATAAATATATTGACATCAATTTCGATTTTCTCATTAGCTGACTATTCTCTTCATTTATACTATAGATGCAATATCAGGTTGTTTCTTTATTTGCAGGTTTTTATATCCTCATTATAGCTCGAAGTATACAAAATTCCTGAATCTGATTACATGGAACATCATAAAATAATGAGAATAGGTACTCCTTTTTCATAACACATTTTCATCTACCCATTTTGAAGATCTCTTTCTTAAATTTGGTTGGACAAATTACAGCTCTGATGTATGCGACTTGTATCAGGATTCACAACATCTGCATGTTCACAACTCATCCACCTTTTCAAATAAGTATCTCAAACAAAATCAGTGCCTTTTGGAAATATGTGGTAAATAATACTGGAATCCTCTTGGTTTTCGCCCAAAAATAGCAAATCTGCTACCTGGCATACTGGTTATCAGATGGTATATGAAATTGAAATGATTTCATAAACACTACACACTTTTCAATGGAGGTGATGTAATAATTTATTAATATTTATCCACACTACTAAATCTTCTGAGTAATTTGATTATACCTACAATTATTGAAGAACTCTGTTTGAAAAAAACAATTTGTACAGCCACAATCCACAGTATGAATATCATAAATGTAAACAAAGCTTGAGGGCCGCCAGTGACGTCACGATCGCGTCGTTCGATGTGCCAACATTGCGTCTTATGGCAATGAACCATCCTTCTCTAGTTTACCATCCTTGGCCTTCAACTTCCTTATGACCTGACACCCACATCAAAGTGACCTGGTTGTTCGCTGCCAGTTATCTCAGGGATTATTTACAACCCCAAGTCAGCTTAGACTCACGAGTGTACGACTCCAGAGCTTTAAGTGCAGCTTCTTGGCTATCTGATAAAATATAGATTCTTGCCCTTCGAGTGTCCATTTCGAGGCACTCCTGGGCACATATATCTATAGCATGTACTTCTGCGAGAAAGGTGGTTGGGGTGTTACCAAAGGGTTTTGGGAGCCTGAAATTTGGCCCTGTAACTTCCACTCCATCCCTTTCATCCATCTTGGATCCATCATCAGTATACCACACTAATGCATCCTTACCGGAACATCAAACATCTCCTGGAACCTCTGCTGCGTGTCCTTGCCCTTCTTGGGCCTGACCAGGATGTAGACCTTTTGGAGGTGGGGACACGTCCTCAGCAGCTTCTCCAAGCATAGCTTTCCAAGGAAACCAGTGCCGCCCGTGATGAAGACCGTGGAGTGGTTGTAGAACTCAAGGAGGTCACTGTCCAGTGGCGGCACCACCATATCAGAGGCGGTGATGTCGTTGCCCTCCCTCTCTGTCAGCAACCGCTCTCGCTCTGATTGGTCCATTACTTCCCTAATAACACATGGGTATCCATTGGACAAACTGTTCTGGACAATCTGGACATCCATTGGACAACCAGATTGTGTACACTGGATTACATATGAATGGCCATTGGACATCCACTTTCCACCTTTTTGGACATTCATTGGATGTCCCTACTGGATGTCCATTGGATGCCCATTTCATGGCGGAGAATTGAAAAAAGATATAGTATTCGAGCGGTCACCCATCCTAACCCTAACTTCGCCTATCGTTGTTTCACCTTTATTATTGAACGTTCCTTGCATAGCAGCTGCTGCTGTCTTCTTATTTTTATTATTATTTCATTGGTTCTCAATAATGAGAACGATTTGATATCAATTTGGCATTTATTTTATTTTAATTTAAATAGGATTGTACGAAGATGTAGGTAGTAGACAATGTGATATTTTTGATATCTCTACTTCTATGTTGTGGAAGCCCAATTAGCCAAATTCGTGCAGGGGTGGAGAGAAGCGGGACCAACAGCTAATAATGTAATCCGAACCACTTTCATTTAAGAATAATATAATCCTACATAATTCCCATATTGGTATTCTTGAACATACAGTGTCACACATAAAGTTCGCGACATATGGAATTTTTTTTATTAATAGATATAAAGAAAATTTGACTTCGCAGTTAGTTTGTGCTTGAAGAATGAGTGGAATACAGCATATTTCCTTATTTTATGTGCTACTCTAAACCTGTCAAATTTGACATTTTTTTCGAAAATCCTCAAAAAATCAGTAGTTTTTGTGAAATTTCGAAAAATGCCAGAGGAAGAAGTTGCTCAGTTTTCAATTTAATACATTTGTTCCAAATTTGGACTCTCTACTGTCACTTCAACTTTTTTCCATTTTTTTTTAATCTTTCGCTCTATCGATTCGAACGAAACGTGATTCATATTTCATGATTTTCATGAATATGAGACTTCAATATCATATCTTGCCAGGAAATACCCACATTGGCCTCTTATCAGAAAATAAAAAAATGCATCTCCAGAAATTCGTCTTTGTTGTTGCAAAGTTCATCTAGTTTTTTCATTTCATTGTTAAACTGATGTGGATTTTCAATGTATGGACGTTAATATGTCAGTTATCTAATAAACGAATTTCTCTTCATTCTTATTACACTCGTATTTCTTTTTTTAGTAGATTTTTATCGAGTTTGATTATTTTTCTGACCAATAATTCAGTTACAAACAAACCCGAAATATCATACTTTTCTGTAAACTAAACAATGACCTACAGTTTCATAACTATTCAAAAGACTTTCGTTCTAGCGATTTGTACTAGACATGATATAAAATTTCGTGATTTTAAACAATACAAGACTAATGCAACATCTCTGGATGAAAATAGTAGGTACTGATCAAATCGAAATAAAATTTTCACTTAGTAGTAATTGAAGTGACAGTAGAGAGTCCAAATTTGGAACAAATGTATAAAATTGGAAACTGAGTAACTTTTTTAGCTGGCATTTTTCGAATTAAAAAAAAAAACAGATTTTTTGAGGATTTTCCGAAAAAAATTTCAAATTTGACAGGTTCAGAGTAGCACATGAAAAAAGGAAAGATACTTTATTTTACTCATTTTTCAAGCACAAACTAACTGTGAAGTCAAATTTTCTTTATTAATAAAAATAAAAAAATAAAAAACTGTATAAGAGTTCCTTCGTGTCAATTTGAAATATTTTCATGAATGCAATGGTAATAAGTATCTGTGTGTAAAAAATTGGAAATGTGGACGAGAAGAACATGAAATGTACCTACACCATATGTTCTAAATATCCAATGGACATGAAATGGACATATAGTCTATAAGTTTCATTCGAGTTTTTTGTGAATAATAATGATAATACTACGCTTATCCAATTCATCAGAGTACAGAAAAACATATACAGGGTGATTCACTTGCGTGTGGACATGGAATGTACGCCATATGGACTACCTTGAATATATGTCCATTGGACATCTCTATATGGACATCGAATGGACAATGCATGTAGGATATTTTGAAGAAGAGGTCATTAAATGGACACCATATGGACTATTTGAAATGTGTTCTGGGACCATGGGACCTTCGCAACTGCATTTGCTCGTGCATTTGCAATGCTATAAATACATTGAATGGAGATTACAAAAAAAATAATGTTTACATTGGACATTTGAATTGTTCATTGTTATGGAATTAAAATTAGTCGATTTAATGAATATTTAAGATGTCTATCCGTGCTAGTCACATTGTCATTGACATTATACACATCTTACTAATTGAATTGTATATCAGGAAATGAGAAAGCAAGGCTAGCGAGTGTCAACAATGTCGTTTGCTAGTTGAAAGGTAATGGTGATGAAAACTAGGAAGAAAAACAAACTACTAAGACAATTGATACGTATAGAGTCGATTGCACGCATTTTTCAGGTACACTTGACCTTATACTATATAGATCTATTTTACCTTGATACAGGGTCGGATCCACAGGAATGCAATTTATCAAGTTTATAAAATCTGCATATGAACTTTTAAATGTGCCCTACTCGCCCTTCATGATAGTAAAACAAAGCTCTGTTGTCTTGAGAGATACGTCGTTGCACATTTTTGTGTTTTTTCAAGGACCGAAGAAATGAAAATCTAACCTTCATGTTATGAGCTCGATTTAAATGAGAAATCAAATCCCCATAACTGCACCGATATGTTTCACTGTTCAAAAGATACAGGATATAGTTTTGAATTTTTTTGCATTTTCAACCCATCCCCGTAACATATTTATTAATGGTTATTTTTTGTTTCTGTGAAAAATTTCTTGAAGTACATTTTTGAGAGGAATCCAGTGGAGACAGAAATTCTATCGGGCCTGAAGCCTGAGATATTTTTTAATTATTTAATTATTTGGTTAATGTTCCCCTTTCAGAAGAAAATTTTAATAAAGAACTGAACATCATAAAACAAATTGCAGTTAATAATGGATATAAAGTCAACATCATAGAAAATATTCTCAAAAAGAAACTCCATTCAAGAACTATTAATAAAGTTTTTTCTTTTAACAAAAACACCGATGGAAATTACAAAACATTGACCTATTTTGGACAAGCAACCGAAAAAATAGCTTCATTTTTGCATAAACAAGACACTTATAGAACTAATAATACTTTATCAAAAAGAATAAAGACATAGTTCAAAAATATGAAAAGTCAGGAGTATATAGACTGAATTGGAGAACTTGCCCGAAGGTATTCATTGGTCAGACTGGGAGAACTTTCAAAAATCGCATCCATGAACACCACATGAGTTATGTAAATAGGAAAACGAATTCAACATATTCCAACCACGTTTTAGAAGAAAATCACATTTTGATGAAGAATTCAAAATATTACATGTTGAAAACAAAGGAGTGAAACTTAACTATTTAGAAACACTCGAAATTAATAGACTCAAGAATTTAAATCTTTTGCTTAATAGCTTAATTAGATATTAATTTTATTTTTGTTATTTACCGCAATATGGAGGATAAACATTATTTAATCCCTACAGGTACAAATATTGTTATAACTGTGTAATTAGGTATAAATAATGAAGCTTCAGTGTTAGCGAAACATGTTGTGAAAAAATATATATATAAATATATTTATCGTGAAAATCTTATCGTTTTTCGTTTGTTTACAATAACTATGGATTTTCATCGAGTAACAGCTAAGTCAATTGAAAAAAAATTATTCACTTCGTAGGAATAAGCACTCACTTGTCGATTTTTTTTTATATATGTAGCAGCACAAGATAAATAACGGGAAACAGATCCAAAGCTAAACACAATTTCCCGTAGTTACAACGAAAAAGCTCGCGTATGTAAAATTTTTCCACTACTGACAAATTCAACACTGCTAGGTGAATCGTCTGGTATCTCTAAAACTGCAATCAAAATCAAGCTTGACTGGCGGTTTTTCCCCCCTTCCTTTCGCTCTGGTAGACAGTCCAGTATACAAGGTGTTGGACTCATTTGTGGGGAACTATCTATACTAATTTGTGATTATTCGTTATTCAAGAAACTTTTACTAAAAACAATGAGTGCTAGCGCCCAAATTAGATTATACCTATCTTTTTTATATGAAACGATCTAAATATTCATAATTCTTAACCAAATCGTCCTATTTTACTTCTCTTCATTGGACATAACGAGTTTATTTCTTGTTCATCATTTCATGACATTTTTCAAAAATAAGCCCCCTTCTGACAAGGCGGACTTGCTCCCTTAGTAGCAATTTTTTTCGACACATGCATGTTCGAACTTTTGATCGTATTAAGTCACTGGTAAAGTTTGGCAGGCTAATTGTAGGACACCTACTCAACCGAACGAAATACTTGAACAAATATGAAAGGATTGTCTAAGCAGAATTTATCTGATGGAAAGTGATCAAATCAGGGTTTTTTTTACTTTTTTGCGAAGTTTTCTGGTTTGATTGACAAATTTTGCAAACTCTTTTCTCAACTTTTTACATAGATATTTTAATTTTTCGTAGCAGATTATGTCAAGCACATGAAATATTTGTTTACTGTTTACCGTGTTAACTTTTGCAATAAGTATCAAAGCCTAAATTTCACGGAAAATAAAAACATATTACAAGCACTCGCTTCCCATTTCAAAATGTAGGGATTGCAGCTGCTATTCGAAATACTGAATTTATTCCATTTCCATTCAATTTTCTTATGATTTCGATCCCATAGGAAATATTAAAATGTTTTGATCAGATGGAAAATTGAATATCTATGGGCATGACTGAATAATAATAAAGTAGAAATTATTATAATATTTATGAAGGTTTATCATAGCTGACCCCTGGTTTCCGTTATTCAATTATTGTCAACTCAGTTTTCAATGCAAACGCATAATGTTCTATTGTTCCACTCTTTGTTTGCTTATTTAAGGAATACTGATCATATAGAATGTGTGATCAATTATTATCAATTCTATTAAAAACATTCTCAAAGGCTTCTCAAATAATTCAAACAACTGGGATTTGTATTTCATGCAAATTATATTTTCTAAAATCATAGCAAAGCGCTTTCGACTGGCACGTCATCAGTGCATACCTGAAAGCAAGTATGATTTTGTTTAAGTAGAAAACATTATTATCAATGTAATGATAACAAGATTGAAAACATTTTTTGTATGGAGGTAAATCAATACTTACTTGTCAGGTATTACAAGAATTCCATAAAATCATAAACGTATTCATTTGCTACAAATTGCTATACATCAATAAAAAATATTCGGTTTTCCCATCAACATTGAGATAAACCCGTTATAAATTCTGAAAATTTGAAAATTGTCAACGAATATTTTATGTTGGTTGTTCCAAAGTCCACAGAGAAGTAATGACGAGAGTGAAGCATTATAGAAATATAAATTCTGTGATGTGACTTGAAATATTGGTTATATTTCAGTGCTTGAAATGGAAATGGAACAATAAATAGGAGAAAATTCATAAATTCATCATAGACAAATTTTCCTGAAACATTTTGTAATTTTATTTGAGATGTTATCATTAATAAATGGAAGTGAAACAAATTTGTCTATTGTTTTGATTTTTGGAAAAGCTAGGTTACGTTCTCTGTTTGTTTTAATTTTCTGGATTAAGGTGTTGATAATGCTTGGATTGTAATTGGTGTTGGAGGCTATTTGTTTAAGAATATTTAATCCACTGTTGTATTCATACTTGAAAAGAGGTATATTTAAGAGGTATATCTGTGGATGTAACAATAGAACGCAGCCATTTTGTGTTGATGTGGGTGTGATGGAATATTTGGGATAAAATGATCCGTTTGTGTTGGTTTTCTGAAAATGCTGAATTGCAGATTGTTGTTTATTTTATGTAAAGTAATGTCTAGGAAGTTCAATCGGTTATTAGACTCAATTTCCAATGTAAATTTGATATTTGGGTGAATTTGATTTAATTTATTCAGCAGGCTGCATAAAAAGTATAAGGATGATTTGAAAACGCCACTTTCAGAGAATTGAGTCTCTGGACGCTGGGAAGTTAGTTGGGTCGAGAATAATCAAGAGGAAAGAATATCAGTTTCAAGAACATTAAGAAAATTCTATATTTCTGGATCTGAACGTTTATCCGCTTCAAAAATAATACGCAACATGGATGTTCAAGTATATATTTGAAATGGAAAATAGATACATATTGAATAATAGCAAAAATATTTAATCTGATCAGAATAAAAATAACCTTACAAGCTAGGCTGTATCCCCTTATATCTATTCCTCACTGATACACACTTATTGTCTTAAGCAAATTAGGTAAACCGGTGACGAACTGAATATTTTTTTCTCAGTTACCAATGTTAGTCAGTTCATTTACTAAGAACATTATATATTATATTACCCAAAGAATGCAATAAGTATTATATCTCTTACAATACACTACACCTTTTCCAATTGTATTTCAAATTAGTCAATTCCATTTCAAAAAGTATCGAATGTAATTCAAAACTATCGATTCAACTTCAAAATGCATCAATTGTATTTTTTCGAAACTAATAATTTTTATTTTAAAATCAGTCTACTACAATCCAATATGTGATAGATGACAAGAACCAGAAGCGTTCCAATAACAGGGTGAATGAAAATATATTTATGGAAATATTTTGGAATTTGAAGTGTTAGTTTTTGAAAAAATTTGATAATTTCGAAAAAAACAATAATTGGTATTTCTTGAAATCAAAATGACTAATGGCTATTTGGAAATACAATTGACCATTTTTGAACTGAAATTTGGAAAAGTGTAATAATCAAAGATGACACAATACAAACTCAAAGAAGTAATTAATTTATAGAAATCTGAAAATGATTTTGAGGAGCACGAATTTGAAGACAACATACAAAATGGCCACCAAGATGCCGGCAAACACCAGCTGAGTGACCAGTTTCCTCTTCTGCTTCTTCCTGGCCTCACTCAAAGTGGTCATGGGGTCCTTGAGGAGGTATACCCTCACCCCTCTGACGTAGTTGGTCATGTAGGTTTGCCAGTTGAGGGAGAGTATATCGAAATTGAAGATATCCCTATCCTTGAAAGACATCCTCTTCAGAAGCTTCTGGGCGTTTTCGTTAGAGAAGTACCATTCCTTCAGGAGGTACGGATGGAGGTTTTCTTGGGTACTGTGTAGGGTTTTGTACATGTCCATCACGCTGAAAATGAAAGCATTGTTGGTATTTCGAATATTACTTTTTCCTGATTTTCAAGCTCCACGATGAGGATATCAGTTATTAAAAAGAGATACGTTGGATAAATTGGGGCAAAGTTGCACATTTTCATGCTGAACAATTACATGAAGAAAATATTTCATGTATCATCTTTCGTTTTTGAATAATAGGAAAAAAACTGAAATTTGTAATTTTTCTAATTAGAATGTTTTTGAGGTACTTTTTTACGAGGTATCTAAATCTGTCATCGTATTTTCCAAGACATCCTTGATATCAGAGATATACAAGCGACTTGGTTTTCCTTATTGTCGTCATATTGGATTTATACATTTTTTAAAAGTCTGTCATTTTCTGAATACAATGATGTATCACACGATATTTTTTAATTTACATGCTTACAAAATTGAGAAAAAATCGTTTTTACGATAGTGCTTTGGGAAGAACACAATCAATTCAGTTTCACAGACTAAATTTGACAGTTAAATTGAGGATCTGGAACGTTTACATTTCTCTCAAGCGTAGGTACTTACTCAAAACCTAAGTTTTTAAGTCATAATCGAACTGATAGGAAAGCTAGACGTTTTTTCTCCGCAAAACAAAACAAAATTATTATTAAATAGGTACTTAACGAAGTTATAAAAGGTGCTTGGATACTCCAAAACAATTTTACTCGTTCTCCTTCTCAGCTCATCGAAAATAATAATCTAGTATGCTCTCATCTATGGATGTACTCATCGATCCAGATATTCAGAACTTGGGGAAAATAGTAGAATTGTGTTTAGCAGTGCATGAGTGAAGTATTTGAGCATATTTTATGATATTGTTTCGTTTTGCGAAGAAAACACTTTTTCAAGTGTTATAAATTTCGTTCCAAATTAGAAACCTTGGGTTCAATGTAAGTGAGATTCCATATTCAATTTAAATGTCATGATATTGATTGTTTAAAAAAATCGCGTTTTTCAGTAGTCTTCGCAAAAAAGTGTTTTGTGAATTTTGACTACAATGTAAGATTTGATCATATCGTTTGATACGTCATAGAAGTGAAAAAAAAACAGATTTTTCAAAAATGCAAAAATAAAATATGGTCGCTATAAGAAAAACTAATTTGAGTGTTGTATCTCTGACATCAAGAACGCCTTAAAATATGCGATGACAGATTTAAATTCCTTGTAAAAACTGCCTCAAGAATGCACGAGTTAAAAACGTCTTGTTCTTTGCGTTTACCCTGGAAATAATGGAAATGAAAACTAGAAATTTCCTACAAAAGTGAGAGGCAAAAGTGTGGAACCAAGTGAATATTTTGGTAACCGTTGATTGGATTTTTCAGGATTTTTATGCAGGGTGATTTCAAAACATCGCGGATTCGAAAATGTTATCGCAAATGTTGCCACCTTTTCAGTTTTTCCGAAATTCTTGTCAACGTCATTATTTCAAAGGGCACGCCCTATATATTCTTGAAAATTTTGAAAGCGAATCTTTCAGCGAAAGCATTGATCCACCATTTATTATTTTCATTTTCAATAACAACAGAGATATAAGAAATATCGATGAATTATTGAGGGATGACGGCACAGCAATCAAAGTGTGTGTTAGTATCTTGGTTTACCTTGAAATTAAAAATATCCTATCCTATGTTTTCGAATGAAATTTGTAAAATGTCGGTAGCGAGAATTTTGAATGAGGAGAACACATAAGTTTCAGTTAGTTTCGATTGTGGGGTTACTTTCTTCCTCTCTGTTGTTATCAATGATAAACCAATGAATTTGCTACCAGATTTCTATTGATTTCAAAAAAATATACAGGGTGTGTCATTTGAAATGATAAATTTGACAAGAATTTCAAGAAAAATTATTATCGACTGAAAATGTCATTGCAATTGATTTGGTTTCGTTATCGTATTGTTGTATGTTTTCAATGATTTTGAGTGATTTCAAAATCAAGATCCTTGTGCATTTATGCATTCCGAGTTTTCAACTACGAGAATAACCCCATACATGACATAATTGTCAGTTCTACATTTCATAATTACGGATATTTTTGTTCTGATCGAATATATAAAATGTATTAACAGTAAATTGTTACGAATGCAAATAGCGGTTTTTTGCTGACTAAATTGAAATAATACCTATAATGAAACATATCACCTCGAATATGCTATCATTGATGTTAATGTATGGATACTGGTTCAATAATCATGGTACGAAAATAAATGTTATCGACAACTTTGTTACATGATTAGAACGAAAAAACAAAACAACAGAAATTTTCAATGGTTATGATATTATAGACAACAACAAGAAGTAACGGTTATATTTTTTTGATAACAGATATATCAGTATGAGTTCAAAAGATTTATATGACGAAATAAAAACTTTACCAGGAGTAAAGATAACTGTAGTATACGTTTTTACCGAGGTTTTCACGTTACTTGTTTAATACTATTTCATGGTTCACCATGCGCGAAAATATAGTAAATTACGAAAATAGTATATTATGCAATGAGCACAAAATGGCCATTTTGTTGCGAGTTGCATACTATACTTTTTCTATGACAACATATCGTTCACGTTTAATACATGACGTTTCCGGTAATAAATTAAGTGTTGTTACGTTCGCTGCTTCTATAATGTTTGTAGGTGTCAAATCTAAGTCGATATCACTATCAGTTTCCATTTTGATGAATAGTTTTTATAGAAAAGAACTATGAAATTACTCTTTACTTAACATTTCAACAATTTGTCGCTGGATGTCATAATTTGACAAGTCGTAGTCGTCGTGATTTTAGAGTGAACCTAGACCTAACACGAAATATTTCATTTCGCAATTGTTGCTTAGCAACTTGCCTAGCAACCGATGCAAAAATGAAATTCTGTACAAAATATGCTTGTTTATGATTGAAGTTACAGTTATAAAATGAACATTTATCGAGGTTGTCATAGAAAAAAGGTAATTTTGCACTCATCATGCGATCTATAGTTTAATGAACATTTTTATTGGTACTTACGTTTTTTGACCTGGAAAACACGAATTTCATAATATTATCGTGAACATATCTCTAGTTTTCGAGATTATCGATGCCAAAGTTCGAAATTTCACCTTCTTTGTATGGCAAGTTTTGGGCAAGTATTGTATCTTCTTAGATCCCAGGACATATTACATACATTTCATTCATAGAAATCATATAATATATAGTATATGTTTTCTATGGGTTAATTATGATTTTTGTCTCAGAAAAACATCATTTCACCAACAAGGCTACATAAACAACGGCCATTTTGATAACCTGTGTGCGAATCTTGAGTGAATAAAGGTGGATTCATAGCTGCCTTATAGCAAAACGATTCAGTGATATATGTTTTCTCTCTTCAATACATGTCAAATTGAAAGATAGATAACAGTAAAAGAAGGTGGAATTTCGAACTTTGGCATCAATTATCTAGACAACTAGAGATATGTTCACAATAATATTATGAAATTCGTGTTTTTCAGGTCAAAATACGTATGTACCAACAAAAATTTTCATCAGAATATAGATCGCATGATAAGTGCAAAATTACCATAGAAAATATCACACGTCCAGAAATGATTTTTCCGTGCTTGCATGACTTCCCAGAGAATTTGTCACACGCGCACGAAAAAATCCCTATTTCTAGACTCGTAATGAAATACACTATTTTCATAGTGGCATTGCATGGAAACAGTGAATCGAAAGAAATGCATTCTGTAAAACCGTAAACGATCATAACATATAATCGACAGGTAGGTAATGGATACCTACATTAAAATTATTGGTAATTGTGCACTTATCATGCGATGAATATTTTGCCCAAATTTTTGTTGGTACATACGTATTTTGAATTCAAAAACACGAATTTCATAATAATATCGTGAACATTTCTCTACTTTTCGAGATAATCGATGCCAAAGTTCGAAATTTCACCTTCTTTTAATGATATCTATCTTTTTTTTTTTGACATGTGTTGAACAGAGAAAAAACATATCACTGACTCGTATTGCTATAAGGCAGCTATGAATCCACCTTTATTAGCTCAAGATTCGCACAGAGGTTTTCAAAATGGCCGTTGATCATGTAACCTGTTTTTCTTAGACAAAAATCATAATCAACCATGGTAAATGCATGTAATATGTCCTGGGATCTATAAGAAGATACATTACTTGCCCAAAACTTGCCATACAAAGAAACAAACAAAAATGTTCATCAAAATATTCATCGCATGATGAGTGCATAATTACCAAATTATTTTATGTTTTTTTAGTTAAATACTAACCATGGTTTCTTTCCCAGTAGTTTGAGTCCCGTATCACACAAAAATGCCATACAAGTGTGTAGAAGGAATGTCAAAAACTTGTAGTGGTAATAACAAGCTGCCTTGAATGAAATAGGAAGCTGGATCATCTTATTAGTGGGTACTTCACGAAATTCTGAATGTGTTGTATCCATCCATTCATCTGAAACAAGCGTCTTTCATTTCAAGATCAGTAAAAACTATTTTTCGTATTATATTTTTGACCCAAAACTCAAAAGCTATACGTGTCATGTCTCAAAATTGCTATACTCTGAACCAAATACAAAAAATACTACTGATGGGAACTTTTCAAGTTTTTATTCAGTACCTATTCACAAAATATATTACGTTGAGATAAAAAAATTGACATGTTAACAAAATAAGCTTAATATGATCTAAAGTAACAATTTTCTGCTCGTTTTTGCTTTATAACTTATAAACGGCCAATGCGATTTTACCAAACTTTGGTGAAAAGATTTATGGGGCAATAAATTTCATATAATCATGGGCGTAGAACTTCACTTCTTCAGTAAATGAATATCTATATAAAACATCTACGCCAAAGGAACGAAAGTATAAATTTCGAATTTCGTAAGGTACCCTTACTCTCATGATATCGACAAAATTTGAATTTTAACCAGGCTGATGAAATGAAATATTGTTTTTGAACTCACCACTAGAAATAGGCTTCTCTTGAGAGCTGATACACTGATAAATGCTGACTTCAGCATTAGGAACATCGCCCCTAGTCATCCTTACTCTGAAAAATTGATACACTCAAGTTGAGTCTAATAGCATTGCATGCAGTGCACACATTTCGAATTCGGAAGAAATTCGTATTGAAAGTCGTAACCCGTCACCCCGAGGGATCTACAGTTTGTACAAGTGGAATCCAAACAACTGTGGCATCGGGGCTGTTTGAAACCGAAAAAATGTTTACATCGTAAGGATCAAAGCAAGGTTGATATAGGATGGTGAAACAACTTCTTACCAACAAGGACTAGAATAAACTGTAGAGTTTTTCCTACTCTATTTCAAACCTCAGTAATATTTCCTGAAGTTTCCAAAGATGGCACCATACCTTGCCTCTTCATCTATGTCATCTGTTGTAGGAGAATAAAGACTAAGAGGAGAGTGAGTATATTTCAATAATAGAGTTGTACACTTTTTTCAAAAATTATATATGTGAAACGTGAGCCTCCAGAAAATATACGTCGATATTTTTTTTTGTCAAGGGTTTTTCCAAAATCGGCGTTCAAAAATCTAAAATTATCCATCTCTTTCTAAAAATGTGACGCAACCCTGTAGGTTGGTTTAGGTTCTGTTTCATTAATCAAAGTGGAAGAAGAATTGACATTTTCTGTCATCTTTGACAGTTGGCGGTAAAAAATTACTGGGCGATTTTGATTTTAATTCTTTCTGTGAAAGAGGAATAGTGTGATTTAAGGTAAGTTAGTACTTATTGAGTTTTATTTTATTGTTCAGCGTATCGTTCACTCTTCACTGACACACTGACCACTTTTTTCAGGAAATTGAAGTATTCAAAGACTTGTTTTTTTGCCCAAATGTGGATTCTCGAAATACATATCTACAAAAAATGGAAAAGCTATACATTGAACAAAAGTTTTTGAAAGAGAAATTAGTCTATCCAGTTAGAATATCAAACATAGTTTGAAATGAATTTCTGATAGACTACGAGCAGAAAACAACTACTTTCCTGGTGAATACCACGCAGAACATTGAATTATATCTGCTCGTAGTCCACATGCAACGATTCACACTGTGAATGCAGATCGCAAATGTTTCTTTTCCATTCTTCCTAAGACTGAATGAAAACAATGTATCAAAGTTTTCTGAAAATATACATCTTTGATTAATCACCCAAATGATAATAGATTCAATTTAATGTCATAACTATATCGTTTATTTTCTGGCAATATAAAGTTTTAAGTACTCTGAGCATTTTCGTACCATTTGGGCCAACCATTTTATCACTCGAAGTGAAATGATGCGAGCAAACTCTAGCGTCTCTTGAAATATTCTCTTTCTTGGTCATATTTTTACATATATCCACTAAGTTTTCATCTCGGGAAAACCCGAGAATGTTTTCAATTACCAAAAATCGTTTTGCATTTGGGGGTGGGTGAATAACGTTTATACAACGAACGATACGACACTGAGTAACTCACCAGTGGAATGATGTGTTCTGGTTATCACTTTTAAATCGTCTCTTACACATTTCATAGCGTTTCACCATCCTTTAAATTCGATTTGAACAGAATAAGCAAGGTTTTTTTATGTAAAATCCTATTCACATTTTCACACAAAACTGGGAAAAATGCCGTTTGATGAACCATCAAAAAAAAATTTGATTCGAAAACGAGACGTTTCGCGCTGTCACTGTCAGCGTCCGGTCCGGTCGTTGAACGAAAATAGCGACGTTGGCGCATTCACCAAAAAGGTCGCAATCTCCAGAAAGACGTGCTATCTACAAACCACTTATATATAAATGAGGCACTGTATTATATGATGAACATTGAATACATAGCTTTTGATACACTCATATGACTCATATAAGTACCAACAGAAGGATATATACATATATTTGAGAACCTTGAAAAAATGTGGTCTTGGGATGATTATCACTTTCAAATGTTACGATGTGGCAACCTTTGTGGGGGAAAAAACTTATGAATATGAATTTCATGTTAGCTTCAAGCAATTTGGGGTGTTACTATTCTAGTAGATTTGTTGTTCGGAGATATCGACTATTATAGGAGTCTAGATTTGATGAAACTGACAAAACATAATTTCTCGCAAATTGGTTGTTGAATTTCAATCGATTTCGAATCCACACGTACTTTTGTAAGGCGGAATACCATCCAGAGGCGACAACGAGGCTGACAACATAATCTACCGGCACCACATCCAACGTGCCATTTCTGTAATAGTTCACCTTACTGACCCCCATGGCGCGCGCCACTGTGTCAGCTTGCAATCCCGAAATTTCGTCAACGAAACCCGCCATCGGCTCCTCTTTAGCTGGGAGAACTAAAAAATAACCACAAAAAATAAACTACGCAACACCAATTGACAAGTTCAGCCAGCTTTGAGAGAGAAAAAATATGTCTGCCCTACAGTGGCTTAATAGGTAAGCCACTGTAGTCTGCCAAAGTGTTGTCTTTGTCGTCAAGATTGCAACTTTGAATAATGAGAATGTTATGATTGGGATGTAAAAAAGAAGAAGACTAATATAACCTGTATATAAACTACGCAACACTAATTACGTCGCACCCCGAAATTTTGCCCCTGTTAAGATTTGAATAACTTTTTTCTTCTTCGAACAATTTGAATTCTGTTTGCACTGTTCGCTAGCTCAGTCCTTCAGCTATAATCTCGTACTTCTTCGATACATGAGGTTATTTCCATAAAATTGCTACAGGATGTTTTTTGGAACTGTGCAAAATTTCGAAATTTTCAAAAGGATCCCAAATGAACAAAAACAGTTTTTTTTCAACTTCAACAGCAGAGGCATGAATATCATCTCATTACCTTTGGCCATTTCCAAAATTGTCTTCTTATCACTTTTCTTTACAGAGTGACCTCAAAAAATCATTTTTTTGGTTTTGCAGTCATAACTTTTTTCTTCTTCAACCGATTTTCAAAATCTCAGGATCATTTTGAAGCTGAAACGTTAGATGAACAGACATGAAGATTAGAATTGACTAAAAATAAATATTAAAGATCAAGGGTTTCTGCAAAGGTGACCCAAATCTAAATCCCCCTCGAAATCCCGATTAAAAAAGAAAAATATCCAAAACGTTGTTTGATCGAAACGAAAATATCACCACCAAAAATACAGAAGAAAAATTTTTTACCCCCTCCCCCACAAAATTTTTTTTTGCGGGTAAAATTTTTGCTGGTCAAACGGTTAGATATATCGGTAACCATATTTCACATGACCCCCACAATGGGATCGGATATTGAAAAAAAAATTCTTCCGCCCCCCTTGCCCCCTTGGGGTACTTTGGGTACGAATGAAGGGGAAGGAGATTTTCGTGATTTTTTTAAATATAATTTTCGTGAGTTCCGTACAAAACTACTAAGAATCACCCAAACTCGAGTTCTCCAAGTATCATAGTTTGATGTACAGGGCGAAAAAAAGTTATTTTTCAGAATCGAGACAATCGGTACCCATAGCTGTGTTCAGCGAAAAAAGTTGATCAAAGAGATAAAAAAATTTGTTTCATAGGCGTACGCATAACATTTTTTTTGGGGGTCTAAAAAATTAAATTCTTTTAAAAAAATTCAAAACATAATGGAAGATCTCGTATAGGGGGTGAGAAGGTTACCCTGAAATTTTGTTGTATTCAGAATTTTTTTTTTATTTTGAATTTTTTTATGAAGTCCTATATCTTCAGAAAAGAAAGACCTACGAATAGTTTTTTCTGTCCTGGTCTTTATTTTCACGAGAACGTAATTTTCAACCTGTCTTGCCAGTCACTCATTATGATTTTTGTTACGTTGGTTACGGACCATGCATTTTTTTTTGGGCTGATTTTTTTTCTAGAACATGGCGTTTCATTTCGGTTTTCTCACGCACAAATGTTGCCTACTGAAAGAAAAAAAGATCTGGATGTGTCCAGAATGGAATATCCTTCCGAAAACAAGTTGATTTTCATTTAATTCTCCTCCCAGTCGGGATTTACAGAGTGTTTCAGATTTGGGTCACCTTTGAGGAAACCTTCGATTCTGAATGTTTATCTTGAGTCAATTCTGATCTTTAAACCTTCTCATATGAGGTTTCAGCTTCAAAATGAGTCTGAGATTTCGAAAATCGGTTGAAGAGGAAAAAAGTTATGACTGCAAAACCAAAAAATTGATTTTTTGAGATCACTCTGTAAAGAAAAGTGATAAGAAGACAATTTTGGAAATGGTCAAAGGTTATGAGATAATATTTATGCCTCTGCTGTTGAATTTGAAAAAAAACTGTTTTTCTTCATTTGGGATCCTTTTGAAAATTTCGAAGTTTTTCACAGTTCCAAAAAACATCCAGTAGCAATTTTATGGAAATAACCTCATGCATCGAAGTAGTACGAGATTATAGCTGAAGGACTGAGCTAGCGAACAGTGCAAACAGAATTCAAATTGTTCAAATAAGAAAAATGTTATGTGCTGGGCACGAAAATAATGTATCAATTTTGATAAGTAATCAGAAATCTAATGTCAAGTAGAAATAATTTAAACAAGACCTAAGAAGAATATATGAAGTCATAATCAAATTGAGGCACAAAAGAGTCGACAATATTAATTGATGGCCAAACTGTTATCAATGAGGATAAAATGAAGTCATGAGTTATGTATACAAATGACCCAAAAGGGCATTGATAAAATAAGTAAATAGCTTAAGATTTGATATCACAGAGAAAAACAAAGCCATTAATTTGGAACTTGATGACAAAATGTGCACTTGTTTCCTTTATAGATTCCCACAATCAAAGAGACAAAGGGCACTGATAAAAGAAGTAAATAGCTTAAAATTTGATATCACAGAGAAAAACAAAGCCATAAATTTGGAAATTAATGACAAAATGTTATGCACGTGTTTCTTATATAGATTCCCGCAATCAAAGAGACAAAGGGGTTAGATTTTGATATAAAAGCAGTCTGAATCGGAAATCAGAAATCAGTCACAGAGAGTCACTAGTAACACTAGTATGATTCGATCAAGTTAAACATCCGTAATGTCCGTGGACACACGGTTTAGAAGCTAACGAGAACTTTAAGTCTCGAGTTCTTTGTCGATAGATAAATCGTGCTTTTCTGTTCAGTTTAACAAAGTTGTCGTAAGACAGGTTGAAAAAGTTAGTCTTCAAAAGCTGAAGTGATACCACTCATTAAAGTGACTTGTTCAGTTGAAAGTTTTCTCAGTTCATATAAAATCCAGTTCGAGTGCCGAGAAATTGCTAATATAATAATCGAAGTGAAAAGTGAAACCTAATTGAGATGTGTAAGTAGTTCAAAAGCCTATGTCACTAAAATTCACAGTCTATAAAGCCCAAAAAGCCCAGTTCATTGACAAAGATATTTAAGCGACGCGTGGTAGTAAATTTATTGTTTATCTAAGAGGGTGTCGTTTACAGCAGGTAGTAGCCAGGGTCGTACTTGAAACTATAAAGCATTTGGACGTAGGATTTCTGATTACAAAGAAGGGATTTTGATTATAGTGTTGTATATTGAATTTGATAGTATACTTGTTTGTGTTTAAGCCATATAGATGATTGTGAATTAACATGGTTCTTTCAGGAGATTTATTTAATTTTTGAATATACGTGTACTTGTGTCAGTAGTTCACCACAGTTAGATAAAGTATATTTTTAATTAGATTAGTTAACTTGACGCCGTTGTTTTACTCACCTGTAAGGCCTTACCCTAAAAACATCTGTAGCTTTATCACCTCACATATAGGACAAATCCGCTCGGCCTATCCAAAAATAATTTAACATCTTATCAACTAGTGAGGTGTACAGCACAATTGGTGTCAGGTGTGGGGTATTACAAAGTCTTATGGTAAATATAGGCGATCCCTATACCGCTGAGTAAAATAACAGGCATAGAACAAAGTTAGATTTCAAAAAAAAAAAAAAAAAAAAAAAAGTAGGTTCAAAATTGAGATAAAATTTGTGTTAAATAAGTCAAAAGTCATAAGTCATCATGCCACAAACTCCGCCAACACTTCCAATAGTAGAAAACCAAGGGGAAAATGAAAGAGTTCGTGAAATATTGCTACCGGTATCTGTAAATTTAGATTCTATACCCTTTTATGCGGGACAATCAAATATCAACGACTTTATCCAATCCATCGATGAAACGGCTATTATTGCGCATTGGACAGAAAAACAAAAAGTAGCTATTGCGCGAATAAAATTTAGGGGACTGGCAAAACAATTTCTTGATTCAGAAGATAGTTTAAAAATCACTGAAGACTGGGATCTCTTAAAGACTCAGTTAAGAGATCATTTTGCAGTTAGTCAGATACCAGGACAAGCGCTTCGAAATTTCATGGAATGTAAACAAAGACATGGAGAAACATGTAGACAATTTTTGGCAAGGTTGAAATTGCTAGCTTTCAAAACACTCACTACGACTGGAGATCATGCCGTAGATACGGTTTTACGACAAAAATTGGACAGAGATATAACTACTCAATTTGTGATGGGTTTATTAAATCCAGTACGTAAACGTGTATTATCCGCGCAACCTACGGCTATCGAAGAGGCACTAAAAATAGCAGAGAGGGAAGAAACAATTGAAATGATTACAAAAGGGACGGAACGTGCTACACCCGAAGTAAGATTGACAAAAAAGGAAAAAACCTGTTACAAATGTCAAAAAACAGGACATTACGCGAATGAATGTAAAACAAATCAACCTTCAAATGCCAGAATAGTATGCTACAAGTGCAGAAAAGAAGGTCATGTTCAAAGGGATTGCAGAAGCAATAGAGATGTTAATAATGTGGTCTGCTATAATTGCAATATGAAGGGCCATTTGGCTCGAGCCTGTCCAGGAAATAGAAGATTCAGAGACACAAGACAGGGCGCTTTAAACGAACAGGCAGTGAGTCATTCACCCCGTCGATTCACTGCTCAAAATGTAGGTCAACCTCAATAAAAGTAAAGAAAGAAGAAATAAAGATCTATACCTGTGACAATGACCAACCCCGGAATACTGCAATATTAGATATAGAAGGTCATTGGCACACGGCATTGATTGATAGCGGAGCTTCCGTTTCTCTAATTAAAATGACTTTAGCTAAGGGGTATAGGAAAATAATTGAAAAACGTAATGTAGATATCCAAGGTAATAGGATACCTAGTATAGGTAAGGTAATAGTACCGATTAGGTTGAATGAAGATATTGAATTGAATCATGAGTTTATTATCATAGAAGACGGAAATTTTCAAACAAATCTGCTTCTAGGGTTAGATTTTCTCAAAAAGTATGAAGTGAAAATTGATTGGGGATTAGGAAAAATGTTTATAGGAGAAATAGAGATAGAATTGATGGAAGAAAAGGGAATAAATGAATTAGGACAGTATAATAAAGATACAAATGCGCGATTAAGGAACGTGGAATCACAACTGAGAGAAATCAGGAGTATTTTGATGAACCTGAATAAAGTAGCCTTGAGTAAATCAGAAGAGGACGAGAATCTTTCATCGTTGGCCGCGACAAAAGGTTCCTCTGTTAAAACGACGGCCAATCGTTTTACAGAGAATGTTAACAACGTAAAGGTCCCTAAAGAGGAAACAAAAAGGTTACAACCTGCGAGGACAAAGAGCCGATCAGGTACAAAAAGGGTGAATGATATCAGAATTGAGTATTCTGATAACAAGAAATCTCCTGACAGAATTCACGAAAATCGTAGGAGAAATAAGTGTGTACAGGCGTGTCCGATAAAAACGGAACGTAGTACAGGTAGGCGAAATCAGCTTGAGAAGGAAGCTGAGACTCGAGATAGAAAAAGTAAGCTGAGTTTGGAAGGACGGAAGCAGATCGAAAAAGTTTCGAGAGATGAGGTTAAAGTGATGAGAAATATGAATAAGAAGAAAAAGGGTATTTCGAGAGAAAATGAACGAACCGTAGGGATTTCGGAAAATGTGTTGGAAATGAGAAATTTCGAGGAAAATAGCGAGAAGAAGAGTAGGAGAGTTGAGAAAGTATTGAACGATAAGTTGAAACGAGTAAGAAATGAAAATTCAGAAGAAAAAAGTGAGACGAGAAGGGGTCAAGAAACATTTGAGGCAACTAATCGTTGTAATGAGCGAATATCAAAATCCGCAACGAATACGAATATCGTTACGAGAGGGAATGCAATGGAAAATAGGAAAAATTCGGAAAATTCTTCCAAGGAAGAACTTCGAAATCAAGTACTACCTTGCAGTTCAGCTGTGTACTTATCTGAGGATATTACACTACCTCCGAAAACGATGGTTATTTGTTCAGGAAATATGAGATATTTCAAGAGAATTACTTCTGAAAATGTAGTTTTAGAAGGAAATGACGGAGTTCATGGTTTAATGTTTGCTAGAACTCTTTGTGAACGACAAAAGAGAGTACCGATTCGATTAGTGAATTTATTGGATAAAGAAAGAGTTTTACGAAAGAAAACAGTGGTGGCGTATGCGTATGAGACAGACTTAGATATAAAAGGAAAAGAGGTCAATAAAAATGGAATATATTCTGTTGAAGTTAAAAATGAAACAGATAAATTATTGGAGCAGATGAAGTTGAATAACCCTGTAAATAGAGATCAAGAGAAATTAGTCAAGCTAGTGAAAGAATATATAGATATATTCCGTGCGCCGAATAAGAAATTGACATGTACTTCCAGAGTAAAACATCATATTATTACTGAAAATGTACCACCGATAGCAAAGCGACCGTATCGAGTACCTTATCAGAGAAAGAAAATACTTGACAGAGAAATACAAGAACTATTGGATAATGACATAATTGAGGATTCACAATCCCCCTGGAGTGCTCCTTGCATTTTGATAGAAAAGAAACGACATGACGGAGAAGATGCAGAATTCAGACTTTGTATAGATTATAGAAATTTAAATGAAATCACAAAAACTGATTATTTCCCGCTGCCAAATTTACAAGAGACTTTAGATGCTTTGAGTGGGAGCGGATTATTCAGTGTATTAGATTTAGCTAGCGGATATTATCAAGTAGAAGTTGACGAAAATTCCAAAGATAAAACGGCTTTTAGTACACCGTATGGACATTATCAATTTAATAGACTACCTATGGGATTAGTTAATGCACCCGCTAGCTGGCAAAGATTGATGTACGCAGTTTTGTCAAAATTAACTGGAAATGAGTGTTTAGTTTATTTAGATGATATTATAATTTTCAGCCCAGACAATGTTGACGAGCATTTAGAAAGACTAAGACATGTATTTGAAAGATTGAGAGAAAGTAATTTGAAATTGAAACCTACAAAGTGTCACTTTTTACAAACAGAGACGAAGTATCTTGGTCATATAATTTCAAAAGGAGGCTGTACTGCTGATCCAGAAAAAACGGAAGTTATTAAACATTATCCTCGACCACAGAGTGTGAAAGAAATTCGCGCATTTTTAGGCCTATGTGGATTTTATCGAAAATTTGTACCAAAATTCTCCGAAGTAGCGTTGCCTCTGGTAGAATTAACTAAGAAAAATGTACCATACATATGGACGGACAGACAGAAAGAATCATTTGAAACACTAAAAAACGCTCTTATTAAACCACCGATTTTGAGATTTCCAGACGTGAAGAAAACTTTTATATTAAGTACCGATGCTTCTGCTACTGCAATAGCGGGTGTACTAAGTCAAGAATTTGAAGGATCAGAATTACCTGTTTGTTATTCTAGTAGAACTTTGAACTCAGCTGAAATACGGTATTCAACTATTGAGCGTGAGTGTCTGGCCGTTATATGGATGATCAAGAAACATAGGATTTACCTAGTAGGAAATCATTTCACAGTCTATACTGATCATAGGCCTCTTATTTATTTGCTAACTATAAAGGATCCTAGTTCAAGATTAGCAAAATGGGCGTTATCCTTAGCAGAATATAGCTTCAGTATTCTTTATCGTCCGGGATCCAAGAATACAAATGCTGATGCCTTGACAAGATTGAGAAGCACCGAAGAAAAAAAAAACTCGATAAAATTAATAACTAACATACCTCGTGAAGAAGAAATCGAAAGTTCACCTATTATTGATATGGTATGGAGCAACGCACATATTAAACGCCAACAGAATGCGGATAATCAATTGAGAGATTTGATCAATTCCTTAGATGAGACAAGTGACGATTTCTATTTGAATTTAGAAGGAATATTGTACAAAAGGAGAGACAATAATGAGAGAAAAGATAAGATATGCGCACCAGCGACTATGATAAAGGACATAATTAAATTATACCATAGTGCAGTTACGTCAATGCACCCAGGCCAAAAGCAAACTTTGAAGACGATTCAAAGAGATTTTTATTGGAAAAATATGAGAAAAGACATTGAAAATTTTTGCAGGAAATGTCATAGCTGTAATCTTAGAAAAGCAAATTACCAACCCCCAGCAGAGTTACAAAATCTTTATGCACCTGAAGCCCCGTTTGACCGAATATCTATGGATATTGTAGGACCTCTGAATAGAACAAAAAACGGAAATAAATATATTTTAACAATAATTGATCATCTCACTAGATACCCAGAAGCGGTCGCACTTCCTGATATTACAGCTGAAACCGTAGCAAAAGCATTTGTTGTAAATATAATTTGTCGATTCGGAACGCCAATGGCATTATTAACCGATAGAGGAAGTCAATTTATGTCAAGAATGTTCAAGGAAGTTTGTAAAATACTTGATATTAAGAGATTATTAACAACCCCGTATCATCCACAATGCAATGGAATTATTGAAAGAATGCATCTTCAAATGAAACAAATGATATCTCATTACGTAACTGATGAAAATGATGGATGGGACGAATACCTACCGTTTGCGATGCTAGCCTATAGAAATCAGATTCATGGGTCGACTAATGAAAGCCCTTTTTATTTGATGTTTGGACGAGATTTCATACTACCACATCAATTGATTAATCAGAAAACCCGAATAAGTTATGACATTGATAGTAATTACGCCGCCGAACTCACTCATAGAATGCAAGTCGCACATGAGATAGCTAGAGAATCTCTTGAAAAAAGTTCAGAAAATAGACGAGAAAGATTTAATAAAAAAGCAAAGACCAGAGAACTGAAAATAAGTGACCGTGTATATTTACATACTCCAGTTGTAACAAAAGGCAGAAAATTAGCAAGCAAATTCTATCCAAATTTTAGCGGGCCATTTAGAATAATAGAAAAACTTGGACCAGTGACTTATAAAATTCAAAAGATCGGAAATAGAAAAGAGGTACAGATCGTTCATGCAAATAGACTGAAATTAGCTAAGGGTGTAGAATCAGCTGACAGTGAGGAACATTCAGTCGAAAACGAGGTACAAATAAATAACGGGCCAGAGGACGATGACCCGTCCCTTTACGATATTGGGATACCTAGAATAGAACTAGGTCAAATTCAGAATCCGAGAACATCTGGTGAATCAGATAACGAAACGGACTCCACAAACTCAGACTCGGAGAGCAACGAAGAAGGAAATACAAGTAATGATAACGAAGAAGAAAGCATTAGCGAGGAAGAACAATACGAATCTGCCAGCGAGTCAAATTCGGAACCTGAAATAGTACATAATCACCAAACCCGGTCAAGAGGGCCTGTAGAAGATCACGATTGGGTGTTGCGTCGTCGAATTTAATTTTTTTTTTAAAGCAAGTAACATAGCGAGAGTGGATTTCACCACGGTCAATATGATAACGATTTAGGGTTGACGAAACCCTATACTCATATACATATGGAAATATAACTGTCGACCCTCAAGCGCATAAGAGATTAGGAAAGTGAAATATTGAATAAGATTAGATTAATACGTAAAAAAAAAAGGGATTCGATGAAGGAAAAAAATGAAAATAAACACACTATACTATAAGAACCCGATAGGAGAGGATCAATCTAGCGTGTCGAATCCTTTTGAAACTGTAAAATGGAATTTTGGCAGAACTACTGATAATCAGTAAAATTTTTAAGAGGCTGGAATATGCGATAATAAACTCACCCTGAAAGAACTATTAATTTTAACCATATGATATAAGATAGGAACCATTGACACTAGGTAGTAGATAAGGAATTAGTTATTGTATGATTCAAGGAAAATGAGTTGAAAAGAAAGTAATAAAATGGCAAAATTAATGGATAGCAGAGCTACATATAGAGATGATAATTTTAATGTTGTGACGAAAACATGTTATATATAAACTAAGCGATATTGTCGGAGTAAATTCAGATAAGGGCGTATAGACATTGTAGTTTATGGGCGTGAAAGACATTTTGGTTTATGGGCATAAGGACTATTTAAGTAAAAATTCGAGTTGAACTTCTTCACTCTCAACTGAAGTGCTAATCAGAAACGACCATAACAACCAAAGAGAAGAAAACCATGGAATCTCTACTCAAATGGGTTCGAGAGATGCCGGACAACATGGTTAAGAAGAATTTATTAATTACGATAGTGAACAATTTGGTGGGTGAACACCTCACATTAATTGACCGGATGGAGCAGAGGAGGTACCCCAGCCAACAATTGACCGGTGAGAGGTGCTACAATTTGCTCTACCTTCTCATGTTCCACGCCGAGCACCTGAGGACATCAGAAAATATGGGTTTTTGGACGTGCACCTGCAATTGGTGCATTCCGGAAAACCGACAGCCGCCTCCACGAGTCAGAGGGGTACCCTGTGAGTGCCACTGGTGCCAAAACATCCACGACGACGGACCGCCACCGCCCATAGATGACTCCAGCCCTGCCACTGAAACGACTTCGGTGAGTTTCACACCCCCGGTTCCGGCACCGAATTCTCCCGAAAGCGACTGGGAGCTGATTCCTGCAGAGAGGTGGGAAGTGGAAACATCCACCCCCCGAGAAAACCCTGAAGCGGCCCTTCCGGACTCACCTGAGTCCCCCCCTGTGGACGCCGACGTATCACCGAGACAGGCCTGGTAATCACCAAATTTTTTGAGTTATCCACCTCATGTGATGTGACAGGTACCTAGTGGTGTTGTGTTTTTTTTTGTTTGTTAATGGAAACCCTTGATAGGAAATTTCAAAGTGTTTAATTAGATTTAAATTGTTGAAACAAATTCCACACATGTACATCTAGATTTATTCTTGCTGATATATAAAATCTTTATTGAAAAGAAAAAGAATATATAAACATTTTTCATTTTGTTCTTGATATATGTATATTGTTCATTTATGAAATCAATACTTTTGTAAGTATTAATTTCAAAAGGGGTGAGGGAGGGATGTGCTGGGCACGAAAATAATGTATCAATTTTGATAAGTAATCAGAAATCTAATGTCAAGTAGAAATAATTTAAACAAGACCTAAGAAGAATATATGAAGTCATAATCAAATTGAGGCACAAAAGAGTCGACAATATTAATTGATGGCCAAACTGTTATCAATGAGGATAAAATGAAGTCATGAGTTATGTATACAAATGACCCAAAAGGGCATTGATAAAATAAGTAAATAGCTTAAGATTTGATATCACAGAGAAAAACAAAGCCATTAATTTGGAACTTGATGACAAAATGTGCACTTGTTTCCTTTATAGATTCCCACAATCAAAGAGACAAAGGGCACTGATAAAAGAAGTAAATAGCTTAAAATTTGATATCACAGAGAAAAACAAAGCCATAAATTTGGAAATTAATGACAAAATGTTATGCACGTGTTTCTTATATAGATTCCCGCAATCAAAGAGACAAAGGGGTTAGATTTTGATATAAAAGCAGTCTGAATCGGAAATCAGAAATCAGTCACAGAGAGTCACTAGTAACACTAGTATGATTCGATCAAGTTAAACATCCGTAATGTCCGTGGACACACGGTTTAGAAGCTAACGAGAACTTTAAGTCTCGAGTTCTTTGTCGATAGATAAATCGTGCTTTTCTGTTCAGTTTAACAAAGTTGTCGTAAGACAGGTTGAAAAAGTTAGTCTTCAAAAGCTGAAGTGATACCACTCATTAAAGTGACTTGTTCAGTTGAAAGTTTTCTCAGTTCATATAAAATCCAGTTCGAGTGCCGAGAAATTGCTAATATAATAATCGAAGTGAAAAGTGAAACCTAATTGAGATGTGTAAGTAGTTCAAAAGCCTATGTCACTAAAATTCACAGTCTATAAAGCCCAAAAAGCCCAGTTCATTGACAAAGATATTTAAGCGACGCGTGGTAGTAAATTTATTGTTTATCTAAGAGGGTGTCGTTTACAGCAGGTAGTAGCCAGGGTCGTACTTGAAACTATAAAGCATTTGGACGTAGGATTTCTGATTACAAAGAAGGGATTTTGATTATAGTGTTGTATATTGAATTTGATAGTATACTTGTTTGTGTTTAAGCCATATAGATGATTGTGAATTAACATGGTTCTTTCAGGAGATTTATTTAATTTTTGAATATACGTGTACTTGTGTCAGTAGTTCACCACAGTTAGATAAAGTATATTTTTAATTAGATTAGTTAACTTGACGCCGTTGTTTTACTCACCTGTAAGGCCTTACCCTAAAAACATCTGTAGCTTTATCACCTCACATATAGGACAAATCCGCTCGGCCTATCCAAAAATAATTTAACATCTTATCAACTAGTGAGGTGTACAGCACAGTTATTCAAATTTAAACAGGGGCAAAATTTCGGGGTGCGACGTAATTAGTGTTGCGTAGTTTATTTGGTTTGTTTTTCTCGTAGCATTGTCACAGTAGCATTGTCACAGTTTAATGCACAGTTAGCTCGTTCAATGACTTCAAGCACATTATAAATGTGCTAGGTATTAGATTTCTTCTCTTTTTTACGTCGCAATCATAACATTTTCGTTATTTTAAGATGCAATCTTGATGACAAAGACAATACTAGGGCAGACATTTTTCTTCTCTGTCAAAGCTGGCTGAACTTGTCGATACGTCGCACCCCGAAATTTTGACCCTGTTTGACGTGACGTTATGAAACGGGCATTTTTTCGGCTTATAAAATGAAGACGTAGAGGTATAAAATGTTTTGAAGCGGTCTTTGAAACTGTATCGTCACAAAACAATGCCTCGGATATGCTTTCATTGGGACATGGAACAGCAGGCCCCTATAATCTTAGCGCTGCAACGGTTTTTTTCGGCAACCGTCCGGAAAGTACGTACTTTCCAGACGATTTTTTTTTTTTGAGAAAGTGGCATTTTTCCGGCCTAGTCCGGGAAGTACGTACTTCCCGGACTAGGCCGGGAAGAATCACATCGTTGTTGTCATTGTAAATATGAAAATCTTGGTAGTATGGTTTTGATAAATGCAGTTGTCATTACCATAGCAGCAAAATAACGACTGCCAGCTATCCGACATAAAATTAGCTAACATTCAAAAATTATCAGATGAAAACAATCAATGTGAAACGGAAACTTTACCTTCTTGTTCTGACTTCAACAAAAGGCACTTAAATATACCAAGCATTTCAAACAAATTGAATCCATTCAATATTAACAATTTTTCTAATTTTAATATAAATATTAATATAAATAAGAATTGAAATGTTCGAAATTTTGTTCTAATAAAGAAATGTGTTTCTTTGATTTGTTATTCTACACGGTTGCCGAAAAAATTGTGTACGCAACACGCCCGAAAACAGTTTTTTTGGACTCGCAGACTTCCAGGACTCGCTACGCTCGTCCTAGAATTTTGTCCACTCATCCAAAAAAACAGTATTTTCCGGACTTGTTACGTAAATTACTATTTTTTTCCTTTTTTTTCTGTCTTTCGGGGATCTTATAACGCTAGATCCGGCATCATGTAGTATTTGTTTGGTATTAGAGGGGTCTGCAAGAAAGTATGATCCACGTACCATGATCACGTGGTACAACACATTTGTATGGTCAACAATTGAAACGACCAATCAATGGCATAGTACTTTGATGCTGTTCCTAGTCACCTTCCGTGATTAGTGATGTTCTGTACCGAGGATAGGGCATTGGGACAGGCAACGCTTCGGATGGATATCCCAGTGTCCCAGTGAATACCCTGCACTGATGAACGTCAGTCATAAAATATGTTGAAGCAGGTGAATGTCCGGCAGCAATATTTTGTGATCTGAGTCGTTCGTTCGACTGTGTCAATCACCAGAAGCATCCTCATTTCTCAAAAATCGGAGCCAGTATGTATCCCTCCAGGCAACCATAAATAATGAAATTCGAAGAATTGATTCAGAACCTTTGAACATAGGAATGGGTGTACCTCTGGGATCCATTTTGGGCTCCATTCTGTTTATTTTGTATGTCAATGATATTGACTCTGTAATTGCTGGGTGTCATTATACGGCCTATGCTGATGACTTATCTTTGATTATTTCTGCGTCAGAGATACCAGAATTTTGGAAAACAAATGTATCAGTAAAGTTAGTCAGATATCAAATTTTTTTAATAATCATTTATTTCTGAATTCAGATAAAACAAAGATTATCCGCATACATAATAGACAGAATAAAATAGAAAGATTTAGTTTCATGGTTGAAAACGTGACATATCTGAAGACTAACGGAAGTGTTAAGTTTCTGGGTATTTTTCTTGAATGATTTTTCTGAATTGGAATGTCCACTGTCAACACTCAACTTCTACGCTTAATTCCCTGAAGTTTCTTTTTGTCAATTTGCACTCGGTTTTAAATAGAACTCAGCTGCTGAAAATTTATTACTCTCAGGTAGAGTCCAAACTGTATTCATTGCCCAAAAAGGCATATTGCGATGTATTGCAAAAGTCTCGGCTAGAGAATCTTGTAAAACACTCTTTAGAGATTTTAATGTGTTAACGTTAGTATCTGTATATATAACATATAACATAGGAATGCAGAGCATCTTGCTCTTTTCAAAAAGATGCTAAACAGTTTTTTATTCGTTGACAGAATTTTTAGACTATAGTATAGGTCTTGTTCGCTGAATCGTCTTTTCTAGATTTTCTATATATTTTTTTCTCTATGTTCTGACAATTTCTTATACAATTTGTAATATTGTCTTAGTGGAAAATAAAGTATTATTATTATTATTAGTAAGACCGGTGTCAGTGAAGATAATTCAATTTGACGAGTAGCATTATCCAGGAAAGTATTTGGTGTCTACATCTTTCTAAAACTAGTTTAAAGATCTTAGATGTTGTTTTTGTGAATTGGTGGAGACTTTGAGTTCTCCTCGTTCTGGTTTTTTAGTCAAATTTAACGAAACGAAATCGACCAGGAAACCGTATTCGGCGATGGTTCTCAATGATAGGTTAGTAAGTTGAAAATAAATGAGCTTCACTGGAGCTACTAGTTGTATTCAGATATCTAGTAACTGCTCATGCTCTGATCCATCTACTACTCACCCAAAGATGGCCTTATTATGCTGATGGGAAGACATTTTCCTTCTCTTTTGATGAGATCTTCTGCTGCGCATAGTGTAAATGTGTAGGTGTCTGGCCACTCTCCCAACATTCTGGAATATGGAATAGGTGGTTTCATTCAGTTTTAAGAGTATAGACATCACGTGGGTTCTAATTGAGATATTCAGCCAGACCTCAGATGGTTACTATGAACGTGATATTACTTCCAATGAATGCTGTGATGGCGCATTTGTTTTATTTGTCATGGAATGATTTCTCGAAATGACTTGATGGTTAGCATGATTATTGTAATGAGAGTGGCTAGTATTGCTACTGTATGGAAATAATCTGTAAAATATGCGATGAAGTTAATGAAATCCCCAAAATAATTGAAGAATGGAAAACAATGAATATTGGTATAATAGAAATGTACAAGAATCGTCAGTATTTTGAAGCGTACATCATTATTTTTTTGAATTTGATGACATTATTGAATTATATAACAGTCTTTATATAGAGAATGCAACATTAGCATAAATTCAATAATCAGAATCGTTGTTTTTGTTTTTCAATGTGTCTTTCTTGGTATCAATTCTTGGTTGCAATTTATGATACTAATAGAAAGGTAATCTAGACGATTTCTTGAGTCATCTGAATTCACGACTTAATTCGATCAAATTCACCATCGAAAAATAAAACAATGGTAGATTACCTTTCTTGGAACGATAAAAATGAATTGGAATTTGACATTTATAGAAAAAGTACATCAACTCATAGGTTTATACCAAATGAATCCCAACATTTCCACAGAATGATATCTTTTCCTTTATCAAAAGAGAGATTTTCGACTGAGTTGGAATACATAAAAAAAGTTGCGATTTATAATGGTTATGAAATAGAGGTAGTAAATCAAATTTTAAGGAAAATTAGGCATAGGAAATATGTTCGAGAAATCACCACATTAGGATCAGAAATAGATAAGAAATTTGTGGAAATTCCTTACCATCCGATCATCACATAAAATTTAAATTGTATTTTCAAAACACAAGGCCTCCACTTAGCTTTCACAGCTGAAAATGCCGTTCGTAACCTTTTAGGTAATCCAAAAGACAAAATTGATGATAAAGAAAAGTCAGGAATTGATGAAATACAATGGCTGTGGCTGTGACATGAAATATATTGGACAAACACATTGCTCATTTTAAACATGATAATTTCGAGAAATCGAGTGTTGCCGACATATTTTTGAAACTAGTCACCCCATCACTGTAAACAACTCAAAATTAGTTTAGACATGTCACGAACAATAAGGAGTTGGATAGTTTAGAAAGCATTTACATTAATCGAAGATGAATTATATCTTTGTCTAAAGATATTTCATATTTTCATTCACCTTGACTATTGATTATTAAAAAATACTTACGATTTTTCCTTGTCTTTCAAAGCCACATCATCATTTGCATCGACTATATCTATCAGTCTTTCCGCTGTCTCTTTGGGTTCATAAAATCTCTCATGTATCTCGTATTGTGGAAAATTCGAATAAGCTGACGAAACGAAAACAAAGCTCTGCAATGAAAATAACAATATTTGAATCGTGAAAACCGCAGTCAATATGCAGGGTGTCCGTAATTCGAGTTGAAGCATGGTAATTTTGGTTATGGCAAAGTTGCGCATATTTTCAATGATCAATAATCTGGTTTTCTACCAAACGGACTCGCTTGCGACTAGTTTTAGTTGAAAAAATAGAAACAAAAAACTTTTTGTACTCGAAACTCGAATTCCACCAAACAAACAAAAAAATAGTCTGTCGCGTGTTTGTTTTGAAGATTTTTTCTGGTCGTTTCCACTACACGAACAGTTTTCATCATGCCATCAAAGTCACATACCACTAACAGAACAAAATAGTGAACTGTTGTCGCCAGCCGTTTCCACATAGCGAACTCTGTTCACAAAAACAGAAACAAAACACGGATAACTTTTGATCTTTCCGCCTGGCGACGGGACTTTTTGTCACACACGAACTCGCGACACAAAGTCTTTGAAATGTTTCTTATTTTGACAACAAAAGTTTTTGTTTTGTCGAAATCGACACAGTTGCTGTTTTGTTGTGGTTTTGTCAGTTTGGTGGAAATCCGCCTTTAAAATAATCTAGCACAGTCCGCGAAATTCAATTTCGCGGCCGTTACCCGTAGCAACGGCCGCGAAACCAAACGTCACTTCCAAATTTGACATTTATAAAATACTACAAAGACAAGGATTATTTTGTCACACCATAACACCAATCTTTAAACTCGCCGAATCATTTTTCGTACTGCCGTTTAGATTTTTCGGGTATTAAAACGGAAAGCGCCGAATTTGAGTTCAGGAGGAGTGGAAGGTACTGAAATATCGCTATCAGTATCAGACATTTTGAGTTTTGTCAAGAACTGTCAAAATATTTTGTAGGTATATATTGAAACCAAGGTGGATATAGGATGGTGAAACCAAGGATGGTAAACTAGAGAAGGATGATTCATTCAAGCGATTTTTTCGGCCAAAAGGCGTGGCTTCCGAAGGCGCGCGATGACGGCCCTGAATTCAAAATTATTGATGCTGAATATCACTAAATGGGCATTAAAAGTAATTTTACTGTGATGTACCTTTTTATAATCGATACATATTGATTATTGATGGTTATTGGTATCATATGGCTTCAAATATTAGTAATTTTTGTGAGCAAAAACTCCTTGATTCACAAAAATTCCTGAATGTCCACCCGGAAAATAATACTTGAGATAATTTAATGTTTACAAAACAGGGAATATACCTATTCCATAAATAGGTAAGTACCTAATACCTACCTTGAAAATAATTTCATATTGAAAATAGAGAAATTTCAATGAAGAATTCATAGGTACTGATGAATGATGCATGTAATATGTATTTGTGCATATATATTATTTAATGCACAGGTTATTGAAAGTTCATAGTTTGAATTGAAATTGATATACCTACCTATTTTATCAAGTTTAACAATTATCAGTGAATGGTGAAAATAAAATACATTCTTTAATTTGAATTATGGATACCTTACATTATACATAATAGGTATATAAATATATTGACATCAATTTCGATTTTCTCATTAGCTGACTATTCTCTTCGTTTATACATTGGACTCTACTATAGATGCAATCTCAGGTTGTTTCTTTATTTGCAGGTTTTTATATCCTCATTATAGCTCAAAGTATAAAAAATTCCTGAAACTGATTACATGGAACATCATAAAATAATGAGAATAAGTACTCCTTTTTCATAACACATTTTCATCTACCCATTTTGTAGATCTCTTTCTTAAATTTGGTTGGACAAATCACAGCTCTGATGTATGCGACTTGTATCAGGATTCACAACATATCTGCATGTTCACAACTCATCCACCTTTTCA
Source organism: Chrysomela aeneicollis (assembly GCA_029955515.1). Lineage (NCBI taxonomy): Eukaryota > Metazoa > Arthropoda > Insecta > Coleoptera > Chrysomelidae > Chrysomela > Chrysomela aeneicollis. Next base: position 6,827,946 of record JARUHQ010000006.1, read on the forward strand.
AATAAGTATCTCAAACAAAATCAGTGCCTTTTGGAAATATGTGATAAATAATACTGAAATCCTCTTGGTTTTCGCCCAAAAATAGCAAATCTGCTACCTGGCATACTGGTTATCAGATGGTATATGAAATTGAAATCATTTCATAAACACTACACACTTTTCATTGGAGGTGATGTAATAATTTATTAATATTTATCCACACTACTAAATCTTCTGAGTAATTTGATTATACCTACAATTATTGAAGAACTCTGTTTAAAAAAAACAATTTGTACAGCCACAATCCACAGTATGAATATCGAAACATAAATGTAAACAAAGCTTGAGGGCCGCCACTGACGTCACGATCGCGTCGTTCGATGTGCCAACATTGCGTCTTATGGCAATAAACCATCCTTCTCTAGTTTACCATCCTTGGGTGAAACAGCTTCCTATCAACAAGCACTAGAATAAACTGTAGACCTTTGCCTACTTGATTTCATACCGTAGTAATATTTCCTGAAATCAACAGAGATGGCTACATACCTTGTGTCGGTAAAACAGAAACTGTGCTTCTGTCATCTTTTTATCAGTTTCATCTGTTCTAGATGAAAAATGACTGAGAAGAGTCAAAATATTAATATTCATTCCAGATTTATAGAAAATATATTGTTTAATGCCGTTTCAAGTCACGTCTGTTAGATGCGAACCACAGAAATACGTAAGCAACAGAAATCTTCTTCGATAATCGATCTTACCGCCATCTTCATTCAAGTAGCTGAAATATTACTACCTTCTCAAACGGTCTACAAGTTTTTCGCAGAAACAATTGAAGAGCTGTTTCATCATACTATATCCACCTTGATTGAAACATATCATTTCCATAGCACACGGTGATATTGTTAAATAAATTGAACTGCAGTTGATTTTAGAGCAATTATATACGATTATCTAGTCTAATAATTTCAACGATTCCACGAAAAATAGTGTGTATGCCATGGCCGCGAAACTTTTTAACGACCTCAAGATTATCTTGCCTCGGCTGCAAGCGGCGATAACTGTTCTTTCGGTACGTCAAAAAGATATTTCGCGGCCTCAGTATACAAATAACTGTTGTGAAGTGCCTACTGCCTATTTTAGATGTTGCATTTGAAAATGCAATTCAGATGAAAATAATTCTAGATAATAGTTAACATGAAACAGTGAACTCTTGTAGTTGATGAATTTTCCATGAATACCTAATAGTTTGGCCAATATTGAAGGATAACACACAAATACGAAAACATATGACTCACCCTGTATAGGAAAAATATTTTTTTGGAATTGAACGGTATTTTATCTCACCTTGAGATTCTCCATTTGTTTCGCTATAGCCAACAAATCCCTGGTAGCCCTGACATTTGCCCATACCGCCCTTTTTAAGGGGGCGCTCAGCTGATTTTGGGCTTGGCAGTGGAAGATGCAGTTGACTTCGTCGATGACGAGGTTTCTGTCATATTCTGACAGTCCGAGTTCGGGTTCTTCGACATCACCCAGTATGATAGAGATTTGTTTGAAGAAGTCCTGGTCGTTTCTTCTCACGTTTACGAACGCCTAAAAACATAAAAGGAAATGCGAATTCTCGCCTCCCTGTCTGTTAATTCTAAGAATGTCCTCATGGTCTTAATATTCTGAGAACATGAAACGGAATCATAGATTCAAATATTTTCAGTGCATGGGGTGTATGAAAACATATCGGAAATATTTAAGAAATCAATAAAGAGCTAATTTAGTAGTTAACAAAATGTTTATGGAATTGAATTTGAAATCACATTTTTCATAAAATCCGCTGGAAAACACCAACATAACATTGGATAGGTTCAAAGAAGAGTTCAAAATGTTTTCAGAAACTCAGTTCTGATATTATTCAGCATATTTCATGAATCAACAAAATCAACATTCATCACAGAACTGTATCATTACATGAATATTCTCTGAAGAACAACCATAGAATGTAATGATGGAATATTCTAGACCGTTTTTAAAACATGCGAGTAAGACATTGAATATCTCTTGGGAAAATTCTATATACAAACTTATATATCCTCTTATATAGAATATTGAAATAATTCATCCTATGAATATCTTTGGAAAACATTCACAGAATATTATGAAATATTCTATTCATGGAGAACGTTCCTATCACATTTTGAGAATAGTCTGTAGAATATTCTAAAGAAGGTTTGTTGTGAACGTTGTGAGAATATTCATGGAATATTATGTGCTGAGGTTCATTCATTCATTATTCATTCATGCAATAATTGAACAGGTCACTTCTTTTACAAAACAATAAAATAACGAAACAATTCGCATATTACGGAAGCAAATGCGCAAACAAATATGTGGAAAAAAAGAAAATGATGTATATACTGTAGGACGTATATCCTGACCATTTAGCTATATAAAAAATCAAATAGTGGTTATTTGATAGTCAAACATGTCTATATATGTTCTGATTTACCTACTGAAAAAAATCTTGGGACATTGAAATTTAATATATTCAAGAAATCAGGCCAGTCAATGCCATCGTTAATAACTCAATAAAGTATCATCATAGAACAGTATTGTCTCCTTACATCTAGGCTAACAAATTCAATGAAAGTATGAGATGTTCCCATTGGAGGATATGTACCGTGTGACCGGTAGCTCAGCACTTTTAAAAACCGCCATTGCAGATTTTCAAACGGATCAACTGTTCTGATATTATGGACTCCAGACAAAACTCGACCGATTGAGGAAATGTTTTTTCAGAATGACTCTTATTTTTGTTTTCGAAAATTGCACATAACATCAATGATATCATTAATGCAGATATTTAGGAGTAATAGCCCCAGATTAGAGCCTAGTGGCACCCTTGAAGCTATGCTGATGATATTGCTGTCCAGAAACACGCATAAATTGTGGAATAAAAATGTCTTTCATTCTTCGTTACTAGACAGTTTCAGATGAATAAGCATGAAACCATAATCATCTTCATAATTTGAACACTCACCAATGAATCTAGCATATCTGCACACCTAGTTTCGGCGTCAACTCCATCTTCCGCTTTCATCAGCACATATACGTGTTTGAGATGGACAGTTCTCAGCAGCTTTTCGAGTACTAATTTGCCCAAAAAGCCAGTGGCGCCAGTCACTAGGGCCGTTTGGTTTTTGTAGAATTGTTGGATTTCGCTCGGATCTTCAGAGGCTTCCATCGCGTCGGATTGGTAACAAAGAAAAAAATTCGATACGAAGGGTTCACCAGTCTAGGGTCATTATGCAAAATTCTATTATATGATAAGCAGGTTATGATTCTCGGTGGAATATTGATTTGATGAAAAACCGAATAAAATCAATCAACAAGTTGTTATTTATTTCAACATACGTATTAGCTGCTGATGTATTTTCTTACATTGGTATCCACAAGACCAGTGAATAAAATGTAAATTAATGATTTCAATAATTAAATCTACATAAAGAATTATTATAAATATGGTTCATGGCGACAATTAATAGGTGTTTTCTCTTAACATTTTTTTTCCAGTTTCAACTAGTAACGACAATAGTGACGACAATATTCTTATTATCCGTAAAAAACTATAATATTTTTCTTTCAAAGCAAACCTCTCCTACTCTCACTGTAGTTTCTTCCGTAATTAATTGAGATACTTCTCTCTTTTATTTTCGTGAACATTTAACTCCTATAGAGATTATGTGCTGAATAAATAGTTCACCTTTTGGTGTAATTCTTTCATACTTTGAAGATTTCCGTGAAAAATCCAACCTCCCCAATAGTAATATGAAGTACAGGGGACATCCATAGAACAACCCATTGGGACGTCAATAGAACATGCGTTTTTAGTACTGCAAATATTCACAGTACTTCCTGAGGAAGCACAAATGTGGAAAATATCAATTATCATCATGATTATGTGTATATTTGTGAGAGAATCGTTCTATGTATGTCTCTTCCAGGCATTTCCAAACTCCCGTGTTTTCGATCATCTGTAAAAATCACGGAAGATGCTGTTTTTGCTATTTTTTCTTCAATTTGTGTAAAGCTTACCATCATAACCAATAAAGTTCAACTGATAGTACATATTGATGTTTTCATTCACATTATTTTCGACTTTCTAGAAGTGGTCAAATCTCTGTGCCTGCACTAGGACGGCACTGAGCATATATGATATACTAGACGTAATTACAAACTAATCTATACAACATTTCTGGTCACAAAATAATAAAGAGCAAATGTAAATGCGAGTGGCGAAAACTAAACCACTCTGTATTATCATCACATCTAGTTGTAAATGCCATCCTCATGACATATTTTCCTAGCAGAGCAGTCAAAGTTAGGTTGAGAGTGACATTTCTAGTGAAATCATTCGGCATTCATGAGTCGTTTTCTGTAATTTCAAGTGAATAGGTATACTTGAACATATCAATAAATCCCAAGATTCATACAGAATCGTCTAAAATGGATGATGATGAGCTCAACTTGGCTACAGGCAAGCCTGCAGATTTTTCTTTCAAGCACATGAAATCCATACAAGTTGCAAAGTTTTTGGAAAGTGAGTGAATCAAATGATTTGATTTTACCTACCAAAATTTCGTTAGTATTCAACGATTCATCATATTTGCAAGGTGTCACCCAATTTTTGCAAATGCAGAAACACTTCGGATGACACTTAAAAAGCTAAAGTCCCCGTCTTCCTTACTCATACAAGTCTCAATGAGACTTCGAGAGTTGCTTTGCAACTAAGTTGGCGGTTAAAAATACTTTTCAAAAGTTGTCAAATAATCGCTGAGCTTCTTTTTGTATAGGTTTGTAATTTCGAAACAATCTCTGATCAACTTGTCTTTTGGTTAGATAACGATTCATCATGATTTGTAACTCCGCATATATTTCGGAAAATATGCCATAAAATATAGGTCCGATTTGATGTCGAAGTTTATACGATACACGAGTTTGTATATTGGAAAATTTCGAAAAAACAAAACTAATTCAAAAAGATTTTCATGTAGTCACTTCCGTTATATTTCAGATATCGGTTTACAGGGTGTTCGATACACCAGAGTGAAGGGTGTGCCTGAAAAAGGAGCGAACAAAAAATTTCTGACCAAATCCATCTGGATGAACAACAATAAGCTGAAAAATTTCAAACACATGGACGAGCTCGTACGGGTCGTTTTGGAATATCCAGATCAGCTGGGCTGGATTGATTTTTCGTTCAACGAGATAACGGAAATAGATGAGGTTAATCAGCAAACGCAATCTTGATTCTACTGATTCAGATAGCTATTTGTGTATTTAGAGTGCAAAGTGATAGATTGCCGCTAGAATAAGAGAGTTATTTTATTTTCTCGAAAATTGACAATTTTGTGTTGAGATTCGAAAGAAGTGTTTTTCTACAACCGTTACTAAGGCACCTCTGCTAATTGTGCACTTATACGATGAATATTTTGATAAAAAATTTTGTTGGTAGGTACGTATTTTGACCTCAAAAACTCGAATTTCATAATAATATCGTGAAGATGTCTCTACTTATCGAGATAATCGATGCCAAAGTTCGAAGTTTCATCTTGTTTTACTGATATCTATCTTTTTTTTTGCCATGTATTGAAGAGAGAAAACACATATCACTGACAATAAATGGATGTGCCTTGTGATTGTTTTTTATCAAATGAAATTTAATCTTCTACAGCAACATTGTTCATTTCGCAATCTTGCAACTTTAACAAACAAATTCCACATCGAATTCTATGCTCCGAATATGCGCTATAGGGACAGGACAGGAAAGGCACTTGATGTGCTCGGTGCGCATGCGCATATCTTTCTCTCTCTTATCTTTCGAATCTATTACTATTCATTGCTATCTATTACAATTTGACATCACTAACTAGTACAATTCATCACTCTTCTTATCGCAACCCTGATCCACCTTTATTCACTCAAGATTCGCACACAGGTTATCAAAATGGCCGTTGTTTATGTAGCCTTGTTGGTGAAATAATAGGGAAATTACGGTAAAATTCCATATTCATGATGTTTTTCTGAGACAAAAATCATAATTAACCATGGTTGTCCTGGGATCTAAGAAGATATACAATACTTTCCCAAAACTTGACATACAAAGAAGGTGCAATTTTGAACTTTAGCATAGATTATCTCAAAAACTGGAGATATGTTCACGTTATTACTATATGAAATTCGTGTTTTTGAGGTCAAAATACGTAAGTAACAACAAAATATTCATCGCATAATAAATGCACAATTACCAAAATTCAATTATACTTCATACTCTATGTTAGTTTGAAAAACACCAGTAGTAGTAACAAAGTATCGAGTTTTCTTGTCTAGGAACTGTGTTTGTAGAAAAAAATCTGTCTGTCTTTGTCGGGCGGCAATCTATATATCACTTTGCGCTATAAATACACAAATAGCTATTTCCGCTTTCAGTGCATCCTCGGTTTTTCCCAGTTGAAAATACTTTATTTTCACGGAAACTGCATATCTGACTTGGACGAAGTGGCGAAACTCCGGCCTTTGAAACAACTGAAGAGCGTGACATTTCATGGAAATCCCATTGCAAATCATCCACGATATCGTAGTTATGTTGTATCTATTCTACCACAGGTAATGATCTACTAGTTCCAAGCACTATTAGTGAAATCGATGATTTTTTTTTCACTGTACCTACCTATGCATTTCAGCTAGCAAATTTGGACTTCACTCCTGTTGTAAGAAATGAAAAGTCCTATCCTGCGCCCCCAGAAGCAGTGAGAAAATTAAAGGAGATTGAAAAAGGCAAACAAGTCGTTACCATGAAAAATACGAAATGAAACGCGAATAAAATCGAAATATGATTTCGAATTATGTGAAATGTGTCGAGTTATACATGGTTATTCAAATTCCACGCTCATATATCATTTGGGATCTCGAAAACCGTACCTAACAGATACGAAGAAGTTCAAATCGGGGCAAAGTTGCGACATTTTATGCTCATATTGGAGTGATAGAAAATCCACGATAACTCTCTTCGTTTTCAGAATTTTTGAAAGAAAAAACTAAATTCATTCTCATTATTGCCTTGTTTTTTTATTGAAGATGGATCAAAACAGATAGCACTTCTTCACTGCCTCTTCTAACGATCTATAAATTGGCATTTTCAGTTTTTGAATTTTGAATTCGACATTTCAACTTTTCGTGCCCAATTAGCATTTTGGCGACGTGGTTATCGTTATATACACCAAAATTAACGTTTTACTTGGTAGGGAAATGAGTCATTTATGAAACGACGCTCTCTAAACCACCGGACAACGTTGTATCAGTGTAGATCATGACTTTATCGTTAACCTACGATTTTTTTATATATTATCATGATCATCAGAATGCATAAATCAATAGTGTTGTAGAGTAGAAATTCGTATAAGCATGCACCAGGCTTAACACGTCGCCGCCGCAACGTTAAATTGCTGCTTGGGATGGCCATTGACACTTGAAGAATTTCTTTACTTCAACGTTAAGGCTCCGAAGCAGCCATATATAACATACTTATAATGACTATCAGTTTCGACATAAAGCAGTTGTATCTAATAATAAAAAAATACAAATTTATTCCAATCACTACAAAATGATGCTTTGAAACTCTCGATCGAAAAAAAACTGGCAATGGAGAATAAGTTCAAAGTGATGAAAATGATCCGAGAATAGTAATCGTGGATTTTTTTTCACCATGATAATTTTATCGCAACATGGCATCAGAATTGAATACCTAATTTTCTTGAAGTCGCCCAAATTCAAAAAATGATATTGACCATTATCTATTAATTTGTTTTGATGCCGGATAGTCGAAGCAGCTTCGACCTTTCAGAATTTGGCCATGCAGACGATTTACAGAGAAGAAGATGATATCTGTCACTTCTGTCAATTTAGGTTAGAATTTTGAAACTTGTTTTGAAACAAGGATTTTCGATGTATTCGAATGTAATGACAAAAATTTCAGAATTACAACTCATAGTGCGGTAGTTTATTTATCAGTAAATATACCATACTGCCGTCCTCAGCCTCAGTAGTTTCAAACTTTCCGTATTCGACCAGTTATGGATAATATTCCTGAATGTCTAGTAAGTGGATATTCATAATCATTGATACTTTTACCTGCTATTCTCAGTCGTGGTACTCAAAATCGTTTATGCATTTTTCAGCATAGCATAAAAATCGAGGGCTCACAAAATATAGAAGAAAATATCAGTGCTATTTTATATCTTGGAGGCATCTCAGATGATAATATCAGTCAATATGAAGTGGACATTGCATCAAAAATGTTCTCCAGTTCCTATAAAGTCCTATTTGAAAGTGACTTGGAAGTATTCGTGAATATATTGAATGAATTGGATAATTCTCATAGACTGTCTCTATTAAAATACAAGGTGAACATAGCAGATCCCTGGTTATTTCAGGTTATTTTATTGAATTCAATCAAATATATGAAAGTTTTGCCACTCAACTATATACATGTAAGCTGTGATCAAACAAAGCCATTAACATCTTCAGTAGAACATATTATCAAACTATTAGATCCAATGAAACAGAAATCAATTTTTCTTCTAAGAACTCTACAGCTGATATTGAGTAGGAGTGATATACTGACATGTGATCTGAGTCTTAGGGTTTTGAAAACCATGAGTAAAATTTCATTGTCACCCATTACCTGCTTCAAGCATTTAGCTCAGGGTGTCTCTAAAATAGCTGTTAAATTTTTGCCAAATACACAGTTTAGACAGGTATTTAATCCATTGTTTCTTCCTGAGAAAGGAATAGAAATTTGTGATGTTTTGAAATTATATTCTGATGAGTATATCAAAGCAAATACTAAAATACTTGTGAAAAGAGTACTGAGAATGTTTCTCACCAATATTGAAAATAAAGATGGAGGGTTTCTATATGAAAGAGTACTGATTTGTACTTTTGATGAATGGAAAACTGTGATTTGGCCACTATTTCATAAAGAACTGAAACATATCGAATATGAAGGGTAACTCAATTAAACATAATTTTTCAATTAGGCTCAAGAATTCTCTTTTTCAGAGAATTTTACCAGAGTCTTGTGAAATACTGGATTCCATCTAGTATTGCTGCATACCGTACTGATTTCTATAAGTTTCTTAAGGATGAACCTATCGACATTAAATTGAGAGCTATGATTTTGTTAGAAGCAATCAAGAGAGGATATCTCCTGGATGATGTGAAACAGTATTTTTACAATATAGAGACTGCCACTATAGGTCTACGAATGATAACAACATATCACAAAAAATCTCTTTGTCCACAAAAATCTCACTTTGATATGGTCATGAATTTCCTTTATTCCAATATAAATTTTTGCCTGGAAGATGAAGAAGTCAAAAGTATTAGCCTATTTTTTTCCCACACATGTTTATATGCCCACAATGACCTCAGGAAAAGTGACATAAATTTCAATTTTTATCAATATTTTGTGGATTCTGTTTATGATTTTTGTTTTGGTAGTTTAATTACAGAGTTTTTTGAGGTCGGTGCACAAATATTGCAAATCATATGGACTAGTCTGACTGGTGGGTGATTGATGTATTTTATTATATACATTATATAAAACAATTGATAATAACTCATTTCAGGGTCCAGCACGAATTTGACTCTATCTTATAAGATAGAGAAGAGAGAATACTTTGAAAATGGAGATAATCTTCTTTACAAGAGGCTTATCAATGAGAATTTATGGAAGTTTGGGAATCAAGAAATTATTCAAAAACTGAAAGATTGTTTTATAAAGAATGAAGGTTTTAGTTTGATTTTAACGAATTTGATACACAAGTATTATTCATCATATAATTTTGTTGGTGTAGAAACTTTCAAAGTTATAATAGACAAAGTTGGAGATAATCCCACCATTCAAAATACAGAAAAAATTATAAACTGTTGTAATATCCTATTCAAAGTTGACAAAACCAAAGATACTGGAGAATTAATTGAATATATAAAACAATCACTATTACAACATTTCTCATTACCCTATCAAGATAAAATATTGTTCAAAAAAGTTTTATATTTAGAAATATTAACTTTTGCTAGAAGGCACGGATTTGAAGTTGAAAATCTTGAAGAACTTGTAGAAAAATCACTGCAAACTATTGATTCCTTGCTGGAAAATGATGTTCTCAGAAATTTTAATTATACGTCAACCAAAATATTTGAGACATTTATTGGTGTAAGTATAGGAAATATTTCTAAAACTGAAATATGCGTTGTGAGCCGGATAATAAACAATACATATCAGAAATTAAATTATTTTTCAGCGTGTGATGTTTTGTATGGCCCAAGATATGAATTATCTGTGGTTAAAATTGAATAAAGAGTATGCAATTAATGTTCTAATAAAAATAATTCAGAAGAGTAATTTGAGAAAACCAGTGTCTTTGAGTGTTGACATTCTCAGACAATTCGGGGTGAAGATGGAGGAGAATGATGACAACAAAATTCTGAAAATCCGCTTGATCAATGACACCCTTCAAGCAATCCATGAAGTACCTCAAAAACAACACTTGAAGATCAGGCGCAGCCCTGAAAGTAGACTAGTCATTCATGCTATGTGCTTATCTATAAGAAATACAAACAAGGTAAGTATCACAGAACACCCTTTAGTAAAGAAACTTTGAAAGAAATGATGATATTGTAAAATAAATAAAGAAAAATTGATTTTCAAAATTATATTCTCGTTCTTATAAGTAATTATTTTTTTACCTCGGATATGCACCAAAGTTTTTTACTTATATTCATACTCAAGATTCTCAAAGTAGGTATATATTTGTGTACATCGACAGAATTCATTATTCCTCTCTCATTTGTTAGTCTAAATATCAAGTTGTTTGTATAAAAACGATTCCAATGCATAATCATATGCATTAATTTTACAGATTTACTTGGATTGGGTAATCAACTCTTTACTGCAGGCGGTAACTGATCCAAAATCATCAGACTACACCATATCCTCAGCTCTACACACTATTGAAATTTTGATATCAGACAACAGGCTTCAATATCAAACGTTACAATTCATCCCAGATATTATTATACAGTGTGTTGAGCTGTTTCGGAAGCCCAGTTGGATAGTAAGGTATATTATAATGGCTCAATGAAAGCGATGGTTGTAATCTTGTTAATATTTTAGAAATGCGGATTTGCAACTTGTCAAAGCTCTCATCGAAAGAATATACGGCGTTTCAATGAATACTTTGAATAGGCCAAAGGATATTGAAGATCTCTTCACGTTATTTCCGAAACTATCCATATATTTTTTCAAAATCTTATCTTTAGATATCTTAGAAGAGCGAGCAGTCATTGTTTTACAGTTTTTTTCTGAGTCCCAGGTGAAAGAGCATTTGTTCAACTCCCCTATATCAGAGATTTTGGAGCATTTCCAAATTTTGTTCATCCGTATAATAAAAAATTATGAGAATCACTATGGCATGTTGGCTGTACGGTCATATGTTTCCCTCTGTCTAGCTAAATATATTCCTCAGGTTATTTCTGACGTTACTGATTTAGTTAGAAAAAATTTCGTCCAGATCAAGAAAAATATTTTGTCTAATCTTGTCTTCTTGCTAAAAGAACTAGTTGCCAAATATGAAGATTCCTTTGAAAGTAACGTCAATCCAAGAGGTCTGAAAGAAATCCACAAATGTTTGAGCAACTTTGCCATTGCCATGCAAAAACATGAAAGTGATATTTTTGATTTCTTGCTTCTGAAGATAAGACCAAAGAATCGCATTCTGGAATGTTTGGATGATGATCTTTATGTAGAAAACAGGTTTTGGTTACATAATAACCTACCTTTCCTAGTGATTAATACAAAACCAAGTGATATTTGTTATATTCTAAAAAGAGTTATTTTCAAAAATATTCCTAGCTTTATGGAAGTGAAAATTTTGACCATTTTGGTTTCTAAGTACGAAAACGACGTTTTCTCGATTGAAGAGCAAAAAAATATTGTGAATATTTTATTTAACAAAGTAATTGTCTCAGATAATATGAGTAACTACACTTCAACATGCTACTTCAAAGTTATACTAGTTTTTATGCAGAATATAGGTGATATTTCTATAGACCTGGCTATAATTCCTGCTAAATCAAAGAATTTGTATAAAACAATGACTTATGTATTATACGTATCAGTAAACAATCGTTTACCAATAAATCTACTCGAAGATTTATATTCTAGTTTTGAAAATCAATACTTTGACACCATTTCTATCAATGAAGAAATAGACAATGATCTTGCCTCTACTCTAGTATTTTATTACCAAAAAGTCCCTTACAAATTTTTCCTGGGACTGTCCAAAATGGTGGTATATTTCTCTCTATTCAGAGCTACTTATAAGGAGATTTATTATTTTATCAATTCAATAACTGATGAAACCTACCTGAGTTTTTTGGGTGCTTTAAAAGTTTTTTTGTCAATGGAAAATTTGAGCGAGTTCATTGGGGACAAGGAAATTTTGAAATTGTTTTTCACTAGTGTGTGCAGCTACTTGAATAAAGAACCTGAAATATCGAAAGATTCAGATGATTTTTATGCAGTTGAAGGGGATGAACTGATACCAAAACGGTTTCTGTATAAAATATTGAATAGAATGATTGTGCAAGAATGCGAAAATAAATAAAGTAGATATGATTAATAACTAGATTTTTATTCGTGGTTATTGCTTCTGTAGAGCGAGGACTTGAGCAATTTTTTTTTATTTGTTACTTTCAAAATATCAAGTGGAGAATTCTCAGTGTTTTAGTTCATTGAATATTTTAATGGGTATGACCTTGAGAAGAAACGGTTATTGTAATTAACAGATCTCTAATTATTACGATTTGCTAATGTATTATAAAATCGAGGCAATTAATTTGGAAATATTCCTATATCTAGTTTATTAATTGAAATATCTTAAAATAGATTCACAGTTAAGTCCCGAGTAAAATGTAACAAAAATAATATACCTGACCTAACTAGTTTGGGAACTAACAGCAAATATGTGATCAATAATCTCTCAATTCTTTGGCAACATTAAATATACCTACATATTTACATTTCTATATAACAATATTTAGTAATATATAGTTGATAAGTCCTCTGCACATGAATTCATATTCAAATCATTTTGATTGGGATGCATGGTCATAATGTTGGATACTGAAACAGGTGTCAAAAAAACTTGTCCTTCAAAACTCGGGCATTCAAAATCCTCGGTGAGTATAGTTTTCTGAAAAAAAAGGTGTTTGTAATCATCGCACGATATAAAAGTATTTTATTGAATAACTCTCTCATCTTATTCTTGATCGATGCATTTCGTTGATACGAAATGTTTAAAAATAGGGTGAGTCAAGGAAAGTTAAATACCTTGGCAACCATGCAGCCAAAATCAGATGTCAAAAAAACAGTTTGTGTAGCAATTTAGATGGTGCATTCGAAAAAGGAATTGGCTACTGGGTGTTAAAAATTTTCTAGCCGTGATGAGATAAAATTAATAATCCTTTCACATCTGATGGTTCGGCCAATATCGAAGACGAACACAGTCTAGTGACTCACCCTGTACATGAATGTTAGTTTCAGGGAAGACTGTGATGATTCATCTTTCAGATACACAAACATGAAGTATTTTGAGCTTTGTTGGGTCAATTAAATATTGACAACTTTTAAATAACAATTATAACAATTAAATATATGTATAGAACTTACTGTAGATTTTTTGTGGGCTATACAAAATGTACAGACTTGGTGTCTGTTTGAATTTGAAGTTTCTTCTGCTGTTTTCAATAGCCTCAAACAGGGTTGTTCCATGGGACCTGCAAAACATTATTTTACTCTTTTACTACATCGTTTACACGTAATAAGTATGTATAAAAATGTAAATATTGTGAAACCATGATCCCTTCTGATACCTACATATTTGAGTAGCCAGAACTTTGATTCGTTTATTTCAAAACAGCAAAATCACACCAAATGATGGATACTAGGACCCAAAATTGACTTATCATCCAGGCAGTTTCTTGTTAGTAATTAATTCCAGTCCTCACCTGCTATGAGCTGTGTTCCCAAATGTGAGATGTAACTGGATGCTAATCGGAGCGTTTCTATTTTGCTCAACTTTCTGTCCTTCGGTTCTGTTGGTATCAGAGTTCTGAGGGTGGAAAACGCTGTATTCACGCTGAAACATGAATTACTAATTTTGAATAAAGACGTATTCAACTTTTACAACTAAACTTGTACAATTTGTGGGATATACATAGCGACCGCCAGAAAGTACGCATCATGTGGGAAAGTTTTTTATCAATGAATTTTGACAAATATCGATTCGGGCATTCGCTTCTGGATCAAAAGACGTTGTACAGTGCGGTTCGTCATTTCGTGTTTAACAGAAAATTTGAAAAATTCAAAAAATATGTCCCAAAAAACCTCTTATTTGGAGAAATATCGAAAAATACAATTTGGAAAACTTGTTCAGAACAACATTTTATAGCTATGTACAAGTTTTGAAAGAAATCTGAGATAAAAACAACAATACATTTTTTGCTATAAAAAAATCAATTTGGAAAAATTACATTTTCCGTTCAGAAACTTATGAGTAAAGCCAATAGTGATATTTTGAATGATATTTTGTATTGATAAGCAAGCTATTTTTATTTTATTCTGAGAAAGTTTGAAATCTCTCAATTTGCCATGTATCCAGCTGCTTCATAAGAGGTCAGTGAAATATCTACAGAACATTATTATCTCATTACTGTTTATTATCAATTGAGGATCATATTTCTACACAATTTCGATTCTTTTCAAAACAAAAAATAAATTGATTTCCACTTTTATTCGAAAAATTGAAATCACGACATAATATCAGATGTTTCACAACAAAACAAAGTCTCATCAAGAAAACATCCAACAATAAAAGCATGTTTTATATCTCTGCCATTTTGATAATTTCCTATTTATTGTTTATATTAATATTAAACGTACAGTTTGTAGAATTAGTTATTTTGATATTATGCATTGTAGTTCGATACAAGAAAATTCGTTATGCAACCAACAATAGAGTGAGGCCTCACGACCGTAATGCCATTGTATGATGCACTAGGTATTACTGAGTTGATTCATTTTGATGTCACAATTTGTGGTTAGGTTACATCAGATTGATTCTATTAATGCTGTAATTATCATGAATTTGTGGAAAATGAAGTTGATACATATTAATAGTGTGTGTTAATCGTGGTTCAGACGAAAATTTGGTGTAGGGGCATTCATTTATTTACCAGGGAATCGGAAAATAATATAACATATTGCAACTGGTAAGTCGTTGTTTAATTAAACTACCCCACTGCCTACGAATCAGAAAGCGAAACACAGAAACGAAAACACAGCATGTATAGGTATCCAATAGCCAATCAGGAGCCGAAATACAAAATCGAAAACATGGTGTTATTGCTTATCAACACAATCATGAATGAAATAATCATGTGAATTGAAATTTTCAGTGATGTGCAGTTACTGAACAATGAATATCAAAGGTTGAACACCAACATCACATCAACTAAATAATTTACAGGGTGCACAAAAATGTGGGTTCAGGGATTAAATGAGAAACACCGTGAATCTCAAATATTTTTCATGATTGGATTCTATAATGAAAACAAGCCCTAATCTTCGAATAGTCTATGTATAAAAAACAAAAACGAATACCTGTGAGTCCTGTCCCTCTCGCGGGCATTCGCCTGGCTCCGCTGCCGCACGGGCGGCCCCGCCAGAAAACCCTCCTCGCCGCCCGCGTGGCACGACCTGCCCCTCCTGCCCCGCCGCCCGTCATCGGCGGCTGCCGCCCTCCCGAAGCGCCGCTGGCTCATCTCCCTCGCGAACTGCAAGAACTCCATCGGGCACGGTCGCCAATCAAGCGTCAAGCGCGCGCTAGCGCCAATTAACCGCGCGACGTTCGCTTGTTTGTCGCCAATAAAGCGCGCCACGTAGCGTTGAACGCGGCTCGGTCGCCGATAAAATAGCGCGACGTTCGGCTGTTTGTCGCCCTCCCGCCAATTAAGCGCGCAATGTTGCGTTGAACGCGGCTCGGTCGCCAATAAAATCGCGCGACGTTCGGTTGTTTCGCCCGTGCGCAGGGATGATGATGTGCGGTCCGCGCGGCAGTTTGGGACAGAATAAAGCGGGATCGGGAGCGCAACGCAACAAGTGTTTCCATTCCGAGCCGGCTGGGCGGATGATAGGCAATTAGTCAATTTCGATGTTTCTAGCAGATGCCGGCGGGATACGCCTGCCTGTTCGGGAGCGGTCCTGCGGTATACGGGGTCATTCCAATGTGGCGCTCATCTGTGGGATCTCGAGTCGAGGAAAATCCACGATGACTCGTTTCGTTTTTCAAAATAGTATATCAAGCAGTGTTGCCAATTGGCGGGAAATTTCCCGCATTTGATCGCCTGCGGGATTTTTGACGGGATAAGTCATTTTGCGGGAAATCATGAATATTCATGCATTAAGTGAAGTCATGTTTATATTTCATGGTGATATTCAATAAAAGGTATTTTCCATTGTCATTTCCTCAAACATCTTGATGCTGTCACTTGTCACTGTTGTCACGTATCACCACGTCGTACCTATCACTGGTTGAAAATGATTTCAACGATAAAAACAAAACCTGCAGTCGCAGTGATGAATCGGATACTGCTGATTCAGAAGTGGGATTTTTTGAATATTAAGAAATGGTTACATTATCTTCCTTCAGCGAACCGATTCAAGGATTTCAAATACTTTTACACTTCGAAATGATCCCTAAAATACTGAAATTACTAAACAAACTGCTACAAAAAAGAAATGAATATTTTGATTAAGTTGTCGTTTCTTTGAAATAACTAGCAACATTTCACCTAATTTCCTGAAGAATATTTCAAAAGAATAAAATCTGTATATTTTTTGGACTAATTCCTGAATGTAAGGTGGGTATTTTAAATATGGTGGGAAATGGCGGGAAATTCTGTCACGATCTGTGGGATATTGACAGATTTCAGAATTATTAGGATACAATTTTTATAAGACGCTATTTTGTCGCACGGGAAACAAGTGCGACAACGTGTCTTATGAAACGTGTGTAATATACGATTTTTTCTATTTTGCATTAATTTGAAGTCTTATTGAATGAAATAGATTTAATATCGATAAATCTTCGATTGGTAACAATGACATTGAAATATTTGAAATCTTACGCACATGCGTAAGCCCAGTTTACTGTTGAGCGATTTTGATTTTTGCGATACCATCAGTGGAAAATTAAATGTTGTTATTGTTTTTATTGGTCAATTTAAATCAATAAATAAAAATATTGAGTTTTTCACTATTCCAAATTCACTACTCCAAATACAAAATCTCTCAGAAGTAAAGCTGGGCCTAACTCTTGTACCAACCTCCTAATAATAAAAAATCAAAACAGAGGCTATTTCGATACGCATTTGCGTTTCATAATGACTTTATTATCGAACCAAAATCGAAAAACTGATTTTTTTTATTGTCATTTTCATTATTTTCGTGCTTCATTATCAAAGATAGACCGAAATGGCATTATTACTCTTGAATTTGACGTTTTGACTTTTTGTGGCCATCATGAAATCAATCAATATTTTTTTATTTTTAGAAGATAAAGAATCAACCTATGTGTAGATTGTAGAGGATCCTATCTCATTAAAAATAAAACGAGAAGATAAGGTATAAAAATATACTTGAACATATTCATCATAATATGAAATATTCAATGTTCAAATAATATCCTTCCTAGATTGAATCTTCATATTTCCAATAAAAATAAATCGGATAAAAATATGGACTGGTCACAAATACGCATCACGATTGGGCCGATGATATTTGTCTTGGATTTGAACAAACTGTATCGCATTTCATTGTCAATTACAAATAAATTGATGTTCCATGCACATAATAATTTGTCTGCAATTTTAGTATCACAAAAGTGCCCACCGCCTCACACATATATATATATATATATATATATATCAGTGAGAAATTTATCACACAATGAATTTCCAAATTGATGGATTGGAATCCATGGAATGGCCTGCAAGTTCGCCAGATCTCACCCACTGGATTACTTTTTTTGGGAGACATTTAAAAATTTATTTAATTTACTCAAATAGTTCAGAATGCGCAATATCAGGAGATCGGTTATTGTTATTTCTTACAGTAATTGGAATAAACTTGATTTTTTTTTTAAATTTCAACTGCTTGATGTCTGAGTCGATAGTCATTGGACTTGGACTGGAATACTACTGGCTTCGGAATCTAAATCAATGAAGTAAAAAAATCTCTGAGTGTAATTCTATTTCACAGCACAAAAGTATTGGCTGCAGAAAATAAGGAAAAATATGGATTTTCATATTTGAAAAAAAAAAGTTGTTGATGAAAAGTAGAAGAATCGAATTCAAAATCTTAAAATGCCAATTCAACAATAATCAGAAGTAGCAATGAAAAAGTTCTTTCAGTTTTATGGTTCATCTCATGGGATGAAGCAAGAAAAATAAATAAATAGATGAATTAAAAATCCAGCTTTTCTGACAATTTTCGAACTTTGCCGCGATTTAACATTCTTTACTTCTTAGTGTTTACGATTCTCGAGAACCAAATGATTATCGCCGATTTTGAATAACCCTGTATACGGAGGATGGCCGGTCTTGGCAAAGTTTACAGACTTTGATCTCGGTGCCCTATGGGGCGTGTTCGAAAATTGAAAATACAGGGTGATTTCGGACGAAGACTAATAGGCATATCCCTCGAAAATTATTCCATAATGCATTACTTCAAACCGTTTTTCCTTAGAGCTTTTGCTGAATTAAAAAAAAAATGAAAATTCATTACACATATTTTCTAATCATCAAGAACGCGGGGAATCCTTGTTTGAGCTCATTCATCGAACAATCACACGCGAAACTTGTTATATTGATGTAGATATGGGATATTTCGAAAAGTATTTTCATCAATCGTTTTTAGTGAGAATTGATGATATTGTGGTCCCATTCCATTTTCCATTTTGTTCAGCCTGATGACAAATTGACCGATTCTTCATCGGACAATGCCCAAACTGCAATTGACTTATCTCAGTTTCAATTAATGTTTGTTAATTATAATTGAGGAACGTGTATGTGTGTGTGTATAAAAACTCCAAAAGGAAAGTAACGAAAATAAACTATACCTATTCAACATAGTTGCTACTTCAGATGATCTCACCATGAAACTTATTTGCATCCATTACTAAATATGTTTCTCTAATCATAATCCATCATATTTTTTAGGACGCAGTAAAATCTCTCGCTATGTTTTTATTGGGAAGAATAAACAAAAACCTAAGCACATGTGTTGAAAAACAAATTAGTTTTGTATTTGAATGGGAAGAATCGCCTCAGACTAATGTAAATAAGGGTCCGTAACATTTTGACCTGCTTGTTTTGAGCGCAGAAATCTGCAATTTCTCTATTTCTATAAAAAAACAGAAAGTTACTAGCTTTTTCGTACAGAAAGACGTTTTCCACTTTGTTGCAACTTTCATCGTTTTGCTTTACTTTGACCCAAATAAAACATGCTATTTTTTCTACAACCAAAAGAATCGATATCTGTGTATAAAAAATCGATTGAACATTATATGTACCTATGCATTTTTATTTTGATGAGTTTCTTGTTGACCAAAATTATCACAATGCGACACTACCTCATTTTTGGTTCCTAGGAGTTGAACTTCAACTTCAGCTCGTAGACACTAGAATATGTTGCCTATCAATATACGTATTGGAACAAAAATTGACGAATTTTGAGTACGTTGCAGAAAAAAATAATTGTTGCTACAAATTAGAGGGAAAATTATGTGAAACAAGAAATTATGAAACGGGCAGGGTTTTTGGCAAAGGATAACAATTGAATAAGTACGTCAAAAAATGCATAGACAGAATCACTCGTTTTTCTGCAAATGCCGCTTGTTTCGCATTTGATGAATAAATAATTAATTATAGCGATCAAATAACGACAACGGATATGTACCGTCTGTACCAAAACAATACTTATATTCACTTCGTGAAAATAACCATATCCAATTTCTCATTACGTTTCAATCTTAAGTAGAGCGAGACTGAGTGCTTAGATGAGATCTAAATGCAGTTTTTCCTAAATGATTTCAACACATTTGTTTGCGGAACACACTCGTGTAAATATGATGGTCGTGTATCGTATCGATTTCCAATCAAGAGCAATCATAAATTCAAGTTAAAGTAATTCAATTTTTTTTGATAACATGAATTGAGTCTAATGAACTGAATTTCTACCGATTTATCTGCCAGTTGAAAGCATAAAGAAGAATAATATATGAATAGAGACCACTATACGGAGTGAATCAATACGTGTTTTGAATCATATCGGAGTAAAATCATATAGCAGATTTGAAACAAAAGTGAAGGTGCTAGCACAAAGAAAGAAAAAACTGCCCATTTCGATTTTCTCCGTACCTATATCACCTGAAAACTATTTGAGATCATTTTAAAATTACTAAAATTGACAACTTCTGTCTGTTCTTGTTGATTTAAATGTCAGAATTATTGATGACACATTGTCAGTTTATTGAATAATCTATTCTACTATACCTACATTAGAAAATACAGAGATACAGTCAGATACCTACTCATTCATTCGTTCATACGAATTTAAACACTCTATATAATATAATTTTCTACTCTATCCTCAACGATATAAAAGTGTGGTGTTGTAGTTATATCATTTTCATTATACTTTTTAGAAATCATTTTATTTTCATATATATTAGTAATATTGTAAGAATGGGCTTTTTCGGGCACGGTAAAACTTTGAGAATAACCATGGAAACAAATCATATGCCATCAAACACGGTATTGTCAGCATTTGTTTATTATCTATCAATCAAATTTATGCCAACAAAATGAACTCAGAAGAAAATCCCGAAATTCCCGATAATATCCTAGAGCAAGCGGCACAAGCGACCGCGAATTTATTACCAGTAAAATCCAGGTCGAGATATGAACACGAATTACAACTTTTGGTAAAACTTCGTTTATCGCACTCCTATGAGTTTGGAAAAAAATTTTGGTGGAACTTACGTATTTTGACCTCCTGATCACGAATCTGAAGTCAAAACGCGGCGGTCTCAAGTATTTTCGGAGATACGGCCCCATTTTGTCTCAAAAATGCACCATTTGACATATCAAATTTCTGCTATTAGGAATACACAAAATTAATCCTTCTTTGAGCCAAAACATCACACATGCTCACATTCACTTGTTTTCAACACTTTTTTGCATAAAAAAACTGTTATTTTCACAAAAAAACGTAAACAAAACCTATTTTTTCACTGATTTTCTGGTTATTTTTATTTGAGATGTTGGCAACGTCTTACAATGAGCCAAACAATCACGTTGCCAACATGATTTTTTTGAAAAATAATCGTTTTTTCTGCTGAGAAGTGTTGGAAACAAGTAAATATATGCGTGTATAGTGTTTTGGTTCAAAGAAGGGTGAATTTTGTGTATTCCTAATAGCAGAAATTTGACATGTCAAATGCATTTTTGAGACAAAATGGGGCCGTATCTCCGAAAATACTTGAGACCGCCGCGTTTTGACTTCAGATTCGTGATCAGGAGGTCAAAATACGTAAGTTCCACCAAAAATTTTTTCCGAACTCATAGGAGTGCGACAAACGAAGTTTTACCCAACTTTTTATACAGAATGGCGAAATCTGAACAAAATCAAAACTGTAAGTGACGATATTCTTCTAGTTTATTTTGTCGAAAAAGCTAAATCTATCACGTTAGGGAGTCGATTCTCAATGCTATAGAGTTGTTTGACCATTAAAAATAATGACATCAACAAATATCCAAAAACTATTGCTTTTCTGAAGCGTCAAGCTGTAAGATATATTCCAAAAAAATGATGCTGCTTTGATAGTATAGTTATAGTTAGTTGATTTTCAATATTCTTGCTCTAGTAGTTACAAGTTTTTTCATTCCTACAACTGTGAAAATAAAAATTTTCCAAGTTTCTTTTGTGTCTTATGTTTTCATTTTCAACGAAGTATGATAAAAAATACCGTTCATACATGTCCAGAAATGATTTTTCCGTGCTTGCATGACTTCCCAGTGAATATGCCACACGCGCACGGAAAAATCCCTATTTCCAGACTCGTAACGAAATATATTATTTCATGCTTATATTATGTAGAAAAAAAAGTGCGATGGTTTGTCAACATTATCCAAAATGGCGTTTCGAAGAAGTGAAAATTCCTTCGCCCAAAATTAAAAGGCTATAATCTAAGCTTTCTCTTTTCCCAGTAAAAAGTTGTAGGCGGCATCTCAATCCCTGTGAACACCCCCTGCTAGTTGCTACCTACCCTATTTAACGTGATTAATGGGTTCTGGCTTCTTTGAATAAACACGAAATACAGTAAAAATTTCACTTGTAACATGTGCGTGAAATATGGTGAAAAGAGAGATCATCTGATGTGCTTTCACTGCTTTTCAAGATATCTTCATTAAAAATGGATTCTATTTTGATCCAAGAAATACAGTTTGAGCAGAAAATAATATCAAATCAGACAGAATAGGAGGGAAGAAAAACAAGGTGGAGAATTGATCCCTCATCCCCTAATTAGGCTTACCACAAATAGAATTTCTGTAAAGTGGCGAAATAAATAAATACATAGGTATAATGATGCATGAAAACTATATCATGCCACAGGGTGTTACAAATCGTGAGTACTGTTGATTAAAAAAAATTAATAAACTTTTTTTGATTATGCCACCGACCAGGTCTCAATCTGTGATTTTTCGAAAGCTCTCGATTGGGTTAATCATGAAAAAATTTGAAAACTGTGATGGAAGTTATGAATGAAAAACACTCAGTTATTCATGTTCAACACCCTGTCGTATCCCTGCAATGAGCGATAATGACATTTGAGAAAAAAGTTATTGTGCGAGAGGATTGAGAGAAATCTGATCGTTTCATTTCGGCACCATAGTTTTGGGACACCTTGTATATACTATCCTTACTAAGTGAATCGGTGCAAGGACTACGAGTAGGCTTTTTCTGCTCGTTGTCTATTTTTTCCTTCGATCATAACACAGACTAGATGAATAACGCTCAATCCTTACCACAGTAGTTGTTTGAAGCCAACATCTAAATCAGTTACTATAGGGTTACCTCATTCTAAAACAAGAATAGCAACGACAGAATCCCACCGCACCAGTGTCTTGCTATCTCAGAAGGGTCTGAATTTGAATAAATTTACCTACTTAACAAAATTATCGTATCTATTCTTCCTAAGACTGAATGAAAACAATATAATATCAAAGGTTTCGGAAAATATACCCGGATGATAATTCACTGTCACAACTATATTGTTTATTTTCTGGCAATATGAAATGTCAAAGTGTCGAATTTGAGAAATATAACATCAAACATATTATTTTCAATTCCACTAAATATACGCTTATCTACTATTCTGAGCATTTTCTCAGCACTTGGGCACCCATTTTATCAATCGTAGTGAAATGATGCGAGCAAACTCCAACGTCTCTTGAAATATTCTTTCTTGATCATATTTTCACAAATATCCAGAGAATGTTTCCAAATTACCAAAAATCGTTTTGCATTTGAGGGTGGGTAAATAATGTTTATACTACGAATGATACGACACTGAGTAACTCACCAGTGGAATGTTGTGTTCTAGTCACCACTTTTAAATCGTCTCTTACACATTCAACAGCGTTTCACCATCCTTTAAATTCGATTTCAAATATTCACACGAAACTGGAAATATGCCTTTTAATAAACCATCAAACAAAATTTTATTTGAAAACGAATTTCGCGCTGTCACTGTCAGCGTTCGAAATTAGCGGCGTTTGCGCATTCACCAAAAATTCCGCAATCTCCAGAAAGACGTGCTATCTCTTATGTATAAATGAGGCACTGTATTATATAACGAACATTGGATACATAACGATTGATACACTAATATGATTTAGATAAGTACCAACTGAAGGATATATATATATTTGGGAACCTTTAAAAAATGTGGTCTTGGGATGATTATCACTTTCAAATGTTACGATGCAACCTCTGTGGGAGAAAAACATATGAATATGAATTTCATGTTGGCTTCAGGTAATTTGGGGTGTTAATATTCTAGTGGGTTTGTTGTTCGGAGATTTTTTTCAAACATCTTTTACATGTTTATTGGTGAATTGATATGAGGTTGTTTTCTCATTTTTTTTACTTTATCTATTGTGGATATTGAAAATAAGGAAAACTTGTTTTAATAATCTATTTTATTAACATTACACTTCAAAATTTGAAACACAGATATACATATCTACAGTAAAGACAGAGTACAGGAAATAAACAACTAAAATATCACAATTGAGAGGAGGATACACGTAACTTTAATAGAAGTTTCAACTTAGCCATACTGAATTCTGAAACCTAAAATAACACTTTTTTATTTATTATTTTCAAAAACGCCAGGTAGAAATAGATAATTTTAACTTTTTATTGGTATTTTTTGAATCACACCCATTCAACAGTATTCACAAAATAGCAAAATATACTTTTTTACTATTCTCAAAGGGGTCAGGTCCCTATTTCTAAAGAAGGAGACGATATCATAACAACTAATAGCTCAAGGCAGGAAACTCAAGGACAGAGATCAAAGAGCAAGAGGTATAAAACAACTTAAATACTAAACAAGGTACTGAGAGCTAAAACCTATGATCATGTGATATAGTTGCTTTTCGAAATAACCAAAGCCTTAGAAGTCCAAAGTGGTGTATATTCAAAATACATATACTTTTCCACATTATCATCAAGTACATTTATTACATTACTCTGGTGGAGTTTGAAAAAAAAAGATATTTCTGCTACACAATGTTTTGAATCCAATAATTCATATTTAGAGCGATTGTCAATACGAATTCACAATAAATTTTATGACGGAAAGTCATTATATGAACACTAAGACAGGTAAAAGTTATCTTCCCAAAGAATTCCACTCATCTATATTCTAAAATTTCGCTCAGGTTTTTTTTTAAGCTCCTGTACTTTTTCAGTTCATATACAGTGTGTCCAATTTTCGATACTATGGCACGATATCTCAGGTATCTTTGCAGATAGATTTGCGGTTTTCACATAACTGCCCTACTTTTTTGAGAAATGAACATTTCCGAAAACAGAACTCTCATAGCCCTTCCCGTTTTTGAGATACAGGGCGAATTGAAATTGGCCACTTTTCACTTTACACCTCCCGTATCAATCAATAACTTTTCACGTGAAATACAGTGTCATACTCATTTTATTTCCATAAACGTTTAAATTCAGAAATTCAAGCAAAATATATATTTTTAAAAGAGACACTGTATATTTCTCTATAGTTCCATACAGATTTTTTCAAGCTCATCAAAAATATAAAATACTCGACATTTCTTTAGGTTTCTATTGCCGATACATTTAAAAGTTTTGAAGTAACCAAGCTACAGGAGATATTCGAAAAATGGAAAATTTAAATTTCGCCCTGTATCTCAAAAACAAGGAGAGCTATGAAAATACTGTTTCCGGCAATGTCTGTTTCACAAAAAAAGTAGGGCAGTAATGTGAAAACTGCAGCTCTCTAATCTCCAAAGACAGCTGAGATATCGCGCAAAAGTTCCTAAAATTGGACACAGTGTACAGGGTGTCCCACTTAAATGTGTCACCCCCCTTTATCCTCGTAATTTTCAACATATTTTGGTCATTCAAAAACTTTTCTGGGATAATTTTTCATTATTTTTTTTAATCTGAGCTCACTTTTTCCTCACATCAACAAAATACAGATTTTTTTTTTCGAATGAGATGATCTATATTTTTATTCATTATAAGAATCCTGTCAATCAGAATTCAAAAATATATTCAATCGAATAAAAAATAGGAAACAACCACAGAACATAAATAAAAATTCTTGAGCCGCCCTGTAATTGGTTGATACTGAGGAAAAGTGAGCTCAGAATGAAAAACTACGTCAAAAAATAATTCATAATAACGGTTTTTCAATGACGAAAATATGTTGAGAATTATGAGAATAAAGGGGGGTGACACCTTCAAGTGGGACACCCTGTACAGGATGTGGTGGTCTCAATATGACACACCAAATAGGGAACTTCGTTGTTTTCAATGCACCTTCAAAAAATAAAATCGACTGGACCCATGGTATTATTAAATACAAGTGTAAGAAAAATTGAGTTCAACCATTTAAAAAACACTCGAGAAATTTTTTCGGTTTTTAATTCGGTGTGAATTCAGCTAGACCCTTTACCACAGCAAACAGAAGACCGTGATCGCAAACCCTCTGTGAGTTAATTTCTGAAACAATTACATCGAGTCAATCCATCCTATTTTTGAACTAAGTCTTGAAAGAGCAATCTACCCTTAAATCAAACGATACTCCATGTTTTTTAACCTCTTATAATCATTTATCTGTGAAAAATGTGATTAGGAAGTGAAGGGATCAAGTGACCCTGTATTGTATACATAGTGATGGCTTGCTTTTCAATCTACTTCTTTTGTGGCAACAATTTTCGAACACCCTGCTCAATTTTGAGTTCGATCTGACAGCCTTCATTTGGGGAGAATGAGCGACTCAATTATTTCAGTTCCGTCAATTAAGAGGGTTTTGAAATGCATCCCAGTACATTTTTCAAGAGGAAAACGATTATCAGCATGAACAGAAGAGACATAATACTGGAACATTCGGGAATCATGCAACCGTAATATTATAGAGGTCGCTTTCAAAATGCTGTAAAAATTGAGGTAAAACTAGAACTGTGGTCTTTAGAATGTATTTGAAGATTTCCCACCAGATGCAAACTGTCCCAATTCTCTTGGATGGTGAAAGGAAGTGAACAATTCCGATTTTTTTCATGAAAAATCAATTACATTCTGTGAATTCAAAAATTTTTATGAGCTCAAAAATTCCATTTACAGAAGTCGACTCGAGGTATTCCGTACATTTTACTAGAAGAAAACTCGTATGTGGTTGCAAATATAGATATTGATAACATATTGATGTCCATTGATGACATTGCGCAAACTCGGAGGTAGGTCAATTCGCCCTATGAGGAGCCAAATCCTTCTGAACTGATTGGCGTTCTAGCTGTGCTAGAATAATACTTGGGCAACTTGAAAAACATAATTTCTGGAAAAATTAATGAATGTAATAATCGTGGCTGATATTCAAATTCATCAATCATTTTATGATGTTTGGTGTCTGAGGCATATGGAAGCTCAAGGTCATAATGTAATAGTGTCAATTTTGTTTTTAAATGTGTTGTATGATGACTGCATCACCCTGGAAAAAAAGTGTAAGAATAAAGTTTTTTCATGAAGTGTCGAAAGTTTGCTGTGAAAAAAGTTATTGCGATTTTGAATGAACAATGACAGAGTAAACAGCGTCCTTTAGGCGCTACATAGAAATTAATACGAAATTATGATTTCCTACCTCAAAAAATACAATAGAAGGCGCTAAATCGCAGTTTTCTGGAAAAAAGTCACGCCGTAAAAACCCGATTTTCTCGGTAACACAAAAACTGCAAATAAAGGCGGATATATGCGCACCGCTTTTTCATTAATTTTCCATTTCTCGATAACCATCGTTTTCACGAGAGATGTTGGAATTTAGTATTCACATTTCACCTTTCATGCACACAAATTAACTATTCTTTGAATGATTCTTTCAAACACAAAAATAAAGTATGTGATTTGCGTAGGCGTAGGCGCGATTCGGTCAAACGGATAATGTAGTATTGCATTTTAGCAAAATCTTGAGGAAATGATCTCGAAATACCTGCTATATTTTTGTCAAATCAGAATGTAGGAGTCGATTAAGAGAAGGAATATTACATCTTTGTATGACAAGAACCACTAAACTAATGACAATGAAAGAAAGTAACAGAATAACAAGAAATCGTTGTGCATAAATCCGCCTTACGAACTTCTTGATTAGCACAGCAGAAAAACAAACTTCATAAAAAATACATATTGTAATAGCGATATATCGGTTAAATAGTCATACAAAACATCCATCAGAACAGAGCTTCCGATTTTCGCCACCAGATAGCGTAGTGGTGGCGCTGGTGTCGCTGTGTTACACATCGTTGCTGGCTCACTCAGCCACGAAACGTGATGACGTCACTACGATGCCACTCTCTCTGGCGTCAGAGTATGAGCATTGACAGATAACAGATTCCCCAATCGATATCTGTCAATTGGGGCATCATGCTCAAGTCATAGAGAATTAATAACAACAATTAATTGAAAAAGTCCGTCCATCGACGGAACCATCAGACAATAGGTGCGTTTTATTGGCAAGATTCCCCTACTGGAATGTCGATTCTGGTCGTTTTTTTGAACATCATTCTGAAACTGGTTGCAACTTTTCATTCTGTTTGCTCAGATGGAATAACAGGAAGAATATTGTGGAAGGGAAAGGAAGGAATGGCGATTTTACGGAAAGCAAACGCGATTTAATAACATAACCCCAAAATAATTCCCAAAAAGTAAGTAAGGTGAAGCTGTAAAAGCCACTCATTTCACCTGAATATTTTGTGTACTGTCGAATAATGGAGTGATAACTACTAATAGTAATGTTTTCTCTCAACTATCACAAATGTATATATTACGTTCAACTTAATAAACGTCAACAAATTACCAAGTTTGACGTCTTGTGATGTCGTTTTATTCTTCATTCCTACCACCGCTTCCAGTAGAAAACCAATAAAACGCATCTAATGTATCCGATGCGTAACAAACATCGCGACGGCTACGCCATCTGGTGGCGAACATCGGAAGCGCTGGTCTGATGGACGTTTCGTATGACTACTCGGTTATATCCCCCTCGAATCCTCGAATATACCATCCCATCAAGTTGCCCGAGTATCACCCGAGCACAGCGCCCTAGCCCGCTCAATAAATCGGCGAATCGGCCATCTCGCACCTGCCGATCGTCACCCGGTGCATGGCCATCTCGGAGATGCCGTGGTAGTGCACCAGAGCACCGCCCAGCACGAACACGTGGAAGATCTGGTGCGAGTGGAACCAGATGTCGCACTTGCCGGGGAACCAGCGCTCGGGCACGCGCAGCGCGTAAAAGAGCGCGCCGACGATGTAGAGGGCGCCCATGAGCACCAACCAGCCGAGGTACTTCTGGCTGACGTAATTGAACCAGCCCTCGACGACGCCGTAGTGGATGGCGGGCACGATGCCGCTCAGGCCGAAGGTCATGAAGACGGCGGCACGAAATGGGCGCCAACCGGATTCGGAGAACTTGTCCCACAGGCTGACCATGATGCTGGTTACGCCTAGGGCGCACACCACCTGGAAGAACATGAGTGAAGCACGAATTATTCGCGATAGGTGCTAAGCAATACGCTTAGCACCTATCGGAGTAGGATCAAAGATGGTAAACTAGAGAAGGATGGTTCATTGCCATAAGACGCAATGTTGGCACATCGAACGACGCGATCGTGACGTCCCTGGCGGCCCTCAAGCTTTGTTTACGTTTATGTTTCGATATTCATACTGTGGATTGTGGCTGTACAAATTGTTTTTTTTTAAATAGAGTTCTTCAATAATTGTGGGTATAATCAAATTACTTAGTAAGAAGATTTAGTGGTGTGGATAAATATTAATAAATTATTACATCACCTCCATTGAAAAGTGTGTAGTGTTTATGAAATCATTTCAATTTCATATACCATCTGATAACCAGTATGCCAGGTAGCAGATTCGCTAATTTTGGACAAAAACCAAGAGGATTCCAGTATTATTTACCACACATTTCCAAAAGGCACTGATTTTGTTTGAGATACTTATTTGAAAAGGTGGATGAGTTGTGAACATGCAGATGTTGTGAATCCTGATACAAGTCGCATACATCAGAGCTGTGATTTGTCCAACCAAATTTAAGAAAGAGATCTACAAAATGGGTGGATGAAAATGTGTTATGAAAAAGGAGTACCTATTCTCATTATTTCATAATGTTCCATGTAATCAGATTCAGGAATTTTGTATACTTCGAGCTATAATGAGGATATAAAAACCTGCAAATAAAGAAACAACCTGGATTGCATCTATAGTAGAGTCCAATGTATAAATGAAGAGAATAGTCAGCTAATGAGAAAATCGAAATTGATGTCAATATATTTATATACCTATTATGTATAATGTAAGGTACCCATAATTCAAATTAAAGAATGTATTTTATTTTCACCATTCACTGATAATTGTTAAACTTGATAAAATAGGTTCAAAATATGAACTTTCAATAAGCTGTGCATTGAATAATATATATGCACACATACATTACATGCATCATTCATCAGTAGGTACCTATGAATTATTCATTGAAATTTCTCTATTTTCAATATGAAATTGTTTTCAAGGTAGGTATTAGGTACTTACCTATTTATGGAATAGGTATATTCCCTGTTTTGTAAACGTTAAATTATCTCATGTATTGTTTTCTGGGTGGACATTCAGGAATTTTTTGTGAATCAAGGAGTTTTTGCTCACAAAAATTACTAATATTTGAAGCCATATGATACCAATAACCATCAATAATCAATATGTATCGTTTATAAAAAGGTACATCACAGTAAAATTACTTTAAATGCCCATTTAGTGATATTCAGCATCAATAATTTTGAATTCAGGGCCGTTGACTACGTCATCGCGCGCCTTCGGAAGCCACGCCTTTTGGCCGAAAAAATCGCTTGAATGAACCATCCTTCTCTAGTTTACCATCCTTGGAGTAGGATAACTCTCAACTTCTGTTTACAGACCATCGAGGCAATGACACAAATGTCAGTGAAGACACAAATGTCACTCAAATACAAAAACAGATTATTTGTGCACAAGAACATGAGTAAAGCAAAAATTATTCGCGATACGCTACCTAGCGGTGACTCATGAAAACACTCAGGCCCGGTTTATCAATAACAACTTATCCGTCAGTTGATGCTTAACTACCAGTTATTTTGGAAAGGTCAGTTTATCAACAACAGGGTAACTTTATCCGGCAGATAAAATGTCAAATATTTATCTCTTATAGTTTCAATTGGTGGATAGGTTGATATTTGGAGGTTAATGTCTATTTCATAAGCACACTTTATTCAGAGTTGTTTAGATTTGGAAGTGTGTTGGTGTTTTAAATGTAAATTTTAAATCAATGTGCAAAATGAAAAGTACTTTGAAGAAGAAAGGATGCCATTTTACAGCAGAGGACATAAATTTGCTTATAAAAATTGCAAATGAACACAAAAACAATAACTTTTTGACGAAAAAAACGTTTTTTTTTTTTCAAATAATGTTTTGTTCTTAAAAACGTTAACAAAACACGAGACTTTGATCTGCCAACATGACACTTTCACAAAGTGATTGTTCAGCTATTGTCGCGCTCTTTCTTCATGGGTTTGTTATCAATGTATGCGATTTTTTTAAAATATACTAGTTTTTTCTGCAAAAAAATATTTCCACGGTAACAATCTATTGTTGAGAATTTAAAAAATCATCGAAGATTAAGAAAAATAAAACAAGCAAAATAATGTACGAAATACGAGATAGTGTACTCACCGAGAGATAAACAACTTTGGGCCTGAAATGGCAGTAGAATCCGTAATAGAGCCATGGCACGAACGATCCCATGATGAGCAAGGCGATGCCGCAGTAATCCAGCTTGGAAAATAGCTTTCCTATGAACTGGGAATGGCAGTTGACTGTGTGGAACATGAAGGAGCAACCGAGGCAGATGATGGCTCCAGCAAAGAAGGCGCCGAACACGATCTTTTCTTGCAATTCAATCTCTATGACAGGACGCATCAGGAAGTATATGGCGATACCTACAAATTATACAAAATTTGTTGAAGAAAAATTTTTTTTTCAAAAAAAGTACGCAGTACACAGGAAAACGAAAATTTCTGATTTTCCTTTCCATTTTTTTACGATAAACTAATTATTGTAATATCTAACTCATTAAAACACTTTTATGGAAAATTAGAATATGGCATCAAACATGACGAGGAAACACTTTTCAACAAAAAAAAATTTGAACAATGTCATGGTAAGAAATATCTGGTATGATTAGTTTATCGTAAAAAAGCGATTTTTTTTGCTAAATTTAAAACCTATTGAATATATTCCAAATTTCTCTTGAAGATTACATGTCAGCACGAAAATACCAGTGTTTTAACGAAGATGTTTCCGAAATTTAGATTTTAATTCCACGTCATAGTCTGTGAAAATTCATCAAATAAGTTTTTTTTCTCGTGCGTTAAAATTTGACTGAGAAAAGAAGTCCCAAAAATGTGTTATCGGCTCCTCCACCATTTTGATGACGTACTACCAAGAAAATCCTTGAATGCACGGTTGAAATGCTAGTACTTTTACGCCAGTAAGCATTGATATGTCTAAATATTAGTATATTCTGCATTATTGCTATGATATCCAATGTATTATTCATTCAATAGTTCAAGTAGGAACTGAACTATATTAGGAAATTTTATTCCGGTGCCCAATGGAATGTGAATTATATTATGACTCGTCTATAATACACATTCCATTATTGGAATAGAGAAATTTTCGACTATGGCCAGGTACAACATAATTTTGACACTGTCAATTTTTTACTCAAATATTAAATTTTTTCATGAATATTTCAATTCATCCAAGAAACTAGTGACTTCAAATTTGGCAAAATTGCAAGCAACAGCTTTCTACTTCTTTTTTTTCGGTCCGTTGGCTCAACCGAGTCTAGAAAAAAATATCCAAAAATGTAACCAAATCTAGGAAGTATATTAATATATACTGAAATTTGAAATTATTTGGATTATTTCAGTACTCATTCTAGCGGAAATATTGAAAGGAAACTTTCTGATTGATCATACATACAGGGTGTTCCATTTTGTTTAAACCTAACATGAATAAGGCATAGTGCTCATTGGCACGAGAAAAAAGTCCTATAAACATAGGTCCACAAGCACTTAGTTTCCGCTATATAGGGTGTTAAAGTTTCAAAAAATAATTGTTTTAACTTCAATATCTCGAAGATCAAAATAAGAATTTTTTTGAATCTTGGCAGAGTTATTAGTATCACTAGAACACATCTTCGAGTATAAATTAAATTGGCATTTTATAGTCCAGTTGTGGAGTCACGGGATAGGTTGCAGTAGATATTTCCATTAAAAAAATAGCGCGCGCCACTGCTTTTTTCGATTTTCAATTATTTTTTTCAAGTTCTACAATCAAAAACTAAATTGTTTCATCACGTATCTCGCTGTTTTCGAAAAAAAAATTGTTTGTACGATCCACCACTGACAACTTTTTTCAAATTACCGCCAAAATCAAGGTCACGTGATATAGTAACGGATTTTTTTAGTTGTCAGACATTAAAGTTTTTCAGAAATATTGATAACAATTTTTGTCTCATATGTAGCCAACTTCATGGCGCACACTGTATATAAAGTTGAAGCAAAATATAGATATAAAAGGGAATTTAAATAGTCAATAGCCTGAAAAAAAGAGATAGTCAGGTGAATTAGAAGAAATGAAATACAAGACAAAAAGGATTTCAAACCGAGTTTGTCACGACGTTTCGATTGTGTGTATCTACAATCGTCTTCAGGTAAGAACTGTGGAACTTTTACACAAACCAAATATTGACCTGCAACATTATTTTTCAATCTTCGACATAATAGCAATAAATTCAGATTTTCACGTAAACTCTGTCGGCAACACTGAAAGGAATGACAGCCTGCGAAAACAGTCACTTGATACCAGCGTCTACGTCTAGAATGTCTACTTTGCAATCTCGGCGCAAACAACGCGCTTTCGCGCTATATTATTCAATGAGACTGCCTGAACTTAACAAACTAACCTATCAGAGAGGGTCTGGATTCCTATTTTCGATGTGTTTTTGAGGAAGGAACAATAATATTGATTGATGATTGTAAAAATATAAGCGTACTTTGAAATCCCGTCTCAATCATCGCGCTATATTATTCAATGAGACTGCCTGAACCAAACGAACTAACCTATCAGTTGGAGTCCGGATCACTTTTTTCGTGAATTTTTTTAAAAGGAACAATTGAAAAAAAAAAAAAGAATATATTAGTAGGAATCGAACCTGGTACTTCTAGCTTGAGAGGTAAAAGCGCAGTCCGCTACGGTATCATATCTTTTGTCCGAATTCTGTTCTTCTTTCCACCCTTTATACGCGCATTTATTCTACATATATCTAATAATAACTATATAGGTAACATGGATACCAGAGCTGAAGCCAAAAAATAAAACAAATGACAGTCTGCGGACCAATCGCGAATATGCGCATGCGCAAGTTTGAATTACGAATCGACATGCGTTTTCATCATGGAGGAGAGTAGCTTTCTAGTGAGCGACAAACGTATGATAATTATTAAAAATCAATCAAATGTGTCACGTAACCTTCAATTCGATGTTTATATTTCATCATGACATATATTTTTCAAATATTCATTCATTGATGGATTGTTGGACGATATTGAATAATAGTTGATGATAAATGCAGAAATGGATGTGATCTACAAAGCAATACTTGCGATTTGCTGAGAAACCTGTCACGATAAAGTCATCGGAACAAGATTCGTGGGCTAATTTTTGATCAATCACTGTTATCACTCACTAATCACTTCTGTAAACAATCAGTAAGTACATCAATAACTATATTAACGCTCTTTTACATAATTTGAGTCAACAAACATACCTAACCTATGAAATTCTGAAAACGTCAGTGGATTTCAACTCGTCAAAACCCGCGCATGCGCACAATTCATGATCAGCAAGCTAGACAGTCTTTTGTTTTTCCAAAACTGGCTTTATTTTCGCGTGAAGAGAAGAATAGGTGTTATCCATATAGTTGTTATTATATATGTATGGTATTCTAGCGCAGATTGCGAAGTAGAACTTCTAGACGCAGACGCTAATTCACTTGATCTCACCGATGAAAGCGACGCAGCCCAACAGGTGCGTCCATATGTTGGCCGTCTCGGTGTGCAACCGGAAGATGCTCTTGAAGCAGGCGCGGAAGCTGGGCAGCGGCGGCCGATGGCCGAACACCAGGAAGTCGTTGTCCTGCAGCCAGCCGGGCAGGCTGCGGAAGTGGCACACCGACCAACCGGCCTGGATCATCTTGCGCACCACGTGCTCCGCTTGCGAGGCAGCGTTGTGCGCCAGCGCCGATATGTCCAGCTCATCGCCTGAATGGAAAGGGATTTTTCTATTTTGGTTCGATGATGAGGTCATCATGAAATGCAATTCGCGAAAATTACGGAGTGGGCGGCCTCTGGTGTCAAACTTTCTAAGCCTTCCGAGGGTGATCAACAAAGCAATTTAGCATTCTATAGCATAGGCTTTCGTATTATTTTTAATGAAATTGAAGTGTTTTGAATAGTTTTCGTACTTGTTTCGTGCTTATCAACTAGTTACTAATATTATTGAAACATGCAGCAAGTTCAGAAGGTCGTAAAGACGAAATCGACAAAGATTTGTTCAGTATTTCAGCGTTCCTCCTACCGTACAGACATCGTTCCTTTGGCACAAAATCCTGAATTTCCTTTCAGGATTGTGTGAAAAATGGATGATCACGTTGAAAATAGGAAAACTTATCACCACACACATTTACGTTTGTAGTAAGCACTACCTATAGAACTGAATTTCTCATTTGAATGCCAAATTGAAGGTATGTCTTTCAGGTTAAATCAAACAAATGAGATCTGGTTTAACTGTAGTTGTGTCTTTTGTTGTTTGTAATAAAACCTTGATTTTACTTTAGGACCATCAAGGAGAATTAAACCAAGAAATAGGCTCAAAAAAAATACAATTCCTTCAATAAACATCTGGAAGTCATCACATGCAAACTTCAAGATTGAGGGCAATGTGGGCTGAATGAAATCAAATCTTTATTCAAAATGAATAAGCTGTGAATTGAATGAAGTATCAATTGAAATAAATGAATTTGAATGACTGGTAGACCACAAGGTCTCAAACTTTTTAAGTTATTCTTGGAACATACCTACTCATCTATATTATATAATTATTTTTATTATATAAATTATCATTTTATTGTTAATATGGAAATAATAACTTGTGTTGCATATTCAAGAGGTATCTCAATATAAGCACCCCTATACTTCTCTCAGAGAATAAAGTTAATTGACTACCATTCTTTGTTTTTATTTTGCTAATCATCTATTTTTGAGTTAGGATAAAATTATTACAGGTTTACAGATAAATTAACACTTCCACTGCTAATTTTTCCATGGATCTATTTTAATTTCATATTAGAGCTACCCTAGAGCTGAAGTTTGTGAACAGGAGTTTATTTATATGTGTTTGACATCTATCCCATAAAGTATGTGACCAGCTTTGAATAATGCTTCTCGCTATTTTAAGGGTTTCTTATCTCCAATATACTCTAGATACTTATTTCAATCTTGGCCATTCTTGAAATAAAGAGAAATCATTGAAATACAAATACCTTAGTGGCCCCATTGATTTTGCAGAGGTGGTTTGAAAAGCCTATAAAAACATAATAAATCCACGAAACTCACATAAAATACCTGTTTTGAATTCTATAAACGATAATCTATCAATAGCGCCCCTTTTGGATACTCAGGATTATTTATTTCTTCCCTAAAATCCGAATTAAAAATTGACATATTACCATTGAAAACATATACCAAATGTTTGTTGATCACCCTCATGTCAAATTTTTGACATTTTTCGAGCGCCATCTATTGGTTCGTGATTTTCGCGAATAGGCTCTATTTTGATCAGTGATTTTGATACGCATTTTTTATTGTTTGGAGGTTGGTACAATTCAACTGTCAAATGAAAGCCAGAAGAGTTAAGGTGAGTTCCCAATGCAGCGTTTTTGCTTCTCGCGTCGCGCGTCATGCACTCTGATTGGTGAAGCGGAATTCAAAATTGCTGTGCTGCTTTTTGTTCATTCTGATTGTTCCCAATGAAAGAATTAGGTGTGCTTGAATAAATGAAATGAAACAAAAGCGAAGAAAATTATTAGTTTATTTCCTAGGAAAACGTAGAAGACAGAGTAAATACGTTCATGCTGAGTTATATGCTGCCTAATTCACAATAATACTGCAATTATTTGAAAACCTCAATAATATGATTCAGGATAGCTGCAATCATTTTACTCACTCTCAAGTTATCCTCATGCTCTTGTTCCTCCATTTCAGTTGAATAAATAACCTAACTAATGCCAGCAGCGATCAGCGACGCAAGAAAGTTGGAAATATTGAACTTTTTCGCTTCAATATTATCTGAATTCCACTTCACCAATCAGAGTGCATGACGAGCGACGCGAGAAGCAAAAACGCTGCATTGGGAACTCACCTTTAGGCCCACAGCTTACTTCTGAGCGATTTTGGATTTGGTGACACTAGCAGAGAACAACTCAATGTTATTATTGGTAAATTTTGATCCAGAGATATAAATTAGCTAATGAAAACAATAAAAACATTGTATTTTCCACCGCTGATATCTTTTTTTTTAATAAATACATCGAATCAATGCAAAATAGAAAAAATTTTATATAACACACGTTTTATAAGACACGTTGTCGCACTTGTTCACTTGGAGCACTCCTCGCTTCGCTCGTCGTACTCCAAACAACGCGTGCGAATTATAAAACTTGTATCATAATATATTCAGTCCATTGAATATTGAGCAAAACTAAGTTTTACTATATGCTTTTGTTTATAATGTGGGATATACATAAGTTTTCAAGTAGCCTCAATAGCCATGGGGTCCAAAGCGCGTCTTCTCAAGCTGCCAGCCCGGGTTCGAACCCTAGGCAGGGAAATTCTTTTCAAATCTACGAGTAATATTCCCCTCTTTTCTGTTAGGTGTATGAATTATTGGATTGAATTTCAATATAATAGTGAATAATAAATGAAATTAATGATGCAGATGAAGAATAATATGAAATGTGAATTAATTGAATGAAGTATCGTTTGTAGAAAATATATTGTGTGTATTTCGAGTGCAGTGTCTTGCCGGTCTCGAAACATTGCTCCTATGAATATAAAGAAAAAAAATATTTACTGAAAAAGATAGGGGATGCAGAGATGCAGTATTCTTGGGTAAACAATTTCAATATTTTCTTCCAAATTATGTTATACTCATTTGAGTTAATTTTTTCAAATTTTAAACTTTTGAGAAGAACTAATTGTTACTTACTCAACTTTTGCAGAGTGGATTTTGGACAAACATTTCAAGAGATCAAAAACATCAATTCAATTTATAATAATTCTAATATTCATGAGTTAATAATGCAATGAGAAATAAAAAATGAAATGGTACTACCTGTTGTGAAGAATGAGATGCGCAAAATTAAAATGAAAAATATAGCTACTGTACCTGTACCTAGAACAGCAGCTTTTAAAACATCACTCATTTCTGAATCCAAAATGTTTTCATCTTCAGGTGTAGAAGGTAGGGGACATCCAACAAAGTCCTCCTCAACCTGAAAACAAATGTAATAATAAAAATTATCTAGTATGAGTCTCAAATAATGAATGTATGGAAAAATAAAGAAACTGCAGCTAATTATAGATACAACAGATTAGTATCCACTCAAAATATTATCATTATCTTCATGATATAATGATATTGTATCAGTGAGAAATCAACAAACAGTTGCTTCTGCCACCTATTATTCAAAACTGCTATGTTTAAAGTCTTGACACTATTTAATTACCAATAAATCGGATAAGGATATATTCCAGTATGAATATGATGCTGCATCAGCATTTATATTCCACAAGAAAATAACATGTGAGTTACTTATGAATTGAATACAATGTCTTTCACGATATATACTATTGAAAAAGGATTAATATATTATAAGACTTCATATTTTATTTTGAGTGGGCGGCTGATTCATAATAATAATTCCATTTGTGAAGAAATAAGTCTATGAAAAGAAATATGGAATGTAGATTGAAAATATGACCCTGGGATTCCCAACAGAACAGCAATGTTTATTTCACAATTTCCTGTATCTAATATTGAAAAAAAATACACATATGAGAGATGAAATAACTACATGAGACAGTATTTTGTCTCTTTCAAGTCAGAATGAAAGACTACAAAATTTTACATTGTCCTTTTTTAACAGCTCAATATATAATCAAACAATAGAGGGAACAATATTCATGACCTAATTTTTGGAAAATGACAACTTATAAATTTGATCTCTTGAGAAATTTTAACCATTGGTGTACAAAACTTCTCATCATATGATTTTTTATGTGGACTATAGATACAGGTTTAGCGGAGGGTTTAGCAATAGTTCATAAAAAATGAATAAGAATAATGGAATCTGAAGTTATGAAGTAACAATGCAACAATGAAAAACTTACCAAGGAGTTGACATCATCTTCAAGTAGATCTTTGATTTCCGACGTGATAGATTCAGATTCAGGGTCCCATATTTTTCGTTTTCTTAAACTCGATTCAATTTCAGGAGCGTTAATGATTGAGTCTTCTGCATCACTGTAGTGAGACATTTTCTCCTCTAGGCGCCACAATTAACAACTGGAACACAACTGTATTTTTTGTTAATAATACTAGAAATCTCGCTAGAAACAGAAATTAAATTGGCCAATCCGGTGATAATAAGTCTAATTAGCAGGAACAAAGGTTGGATTTTATCTTAAATGTAAAATCCGTGTATTGCTCCAACCTTCCCATGCAACAAATAATAACACGATGGAATTTCGTGCATAATGAGCATAATATAAGAAAAATGGTGAGTACATAATAATAGTATTGCTTACAATTTGTATATGTATTCTCTTCACCTTCTTCAAAAGAATTAGATAATAAAAGAATAAGTAAACGGAATGGAGAATGTATTTCCTGATTCCTGTTCCTGTACGCGTAGAATTTAGTAATACAGAGGAAATATGAACACAATTTCTAAAATTACATGACGTTTAACCACGACATTGACTTGACTGCTTTTCTTTAGAAAATAAATTTTAATCAGCTATCAGCTGTTCATTGTACAATAATTCAGATCGACCAGACTTCCACTTCCTTGATATTCATTTGCAAGTCATCATACACCAATACTCTGCTCTCACCCTGCTCAGCTAAAGTTCAAAACATTCCTCATTCTCATATTTATTCCATTCTTCCGCTAGAAAATATGAGGATACCAATGATACCATGAGGACACACAATCACACTATACGAACTTCAGTTCAGGCAAGTCTGGTCGATCTGAGTTATCATGTTCGATGTTGACAACATGACTTGACATGACAACCACGGACGACTGTCGACAGTGTCGACTGTCATAATACAGTCATATATGCCTGAAAAACAGAAATTTTTATTTTTTTCATTTTTTCTGAATATGTAGTTTCGCTAGTTTCGGAGGAACCAACCTTAGACCTTAGACCATACACTAGATCCCCATTATCCTATCTTGGCCACAGTTTATATTGGATGGATTGATTTAATTTTTTCATTCTTCAAATTTCAAAACAAACAAAACAGCAATCAATGAAAAAAACATTCGAAATTCTATAATGATTTAATAATTATAACAATATATGATTCCAACAACTTCAGTATTCATTCATCTGGTATTGAAACAAAATCTATTACAATTATAGGTAGATTTGTATCTAATCTCCAGTATTAATACACGTATTTCTACCATTATCTATTTATTATTTATATGTACATAAACATAATATATATTGGTATTCCCCCCTTCAATTTAGAATAATATACAAAAGTATGTATAGGTAGTTTTCACTTGACAACAAATTTATAGAATTTTCCGAGGAACTTTTCCATGGGAAACTTGTGCGTGGGTTGCATCATATCAATAAACATATAGATTATATAAGATATATATTAGGCATCACATATATTATAATTATAAACATATATAACTAAATTTTGCGTGACTATATAAAGCTGACTAGTGCAGTTCCATTTGTATCTCAACATATGGTATCTTTTACATAGGTATTATATAATATTTAGTATATCATATTTTCCGTATTTCTGATTTCAATAATGAATGCATGAATTTTCAATCATACATATAAATAATAAAACATATTCATTATAATGTTTATCGAGATGTTTAGGCTCGATATTATTCAATTCAATTTTTACGTCCACTGAGTAAAATAATTCAATATTTTTTTATCTAATCATATGTCAACACGATATCAATAACTCAATGATTTATATAATATGAATTTCCGTACGCTCGGAATACTGGTGTGATGATAATTAATATATACTTTAAGTTGCCACGAGAATCGTTTAAAAACTTTTATTTCCTATTCCCTAGATTCAGGAACTCATTTCAGAAATGGTATCATTGTTTTCGAATATTTCATTTAGTTTTACTCGATGAAATATCCAAAATACAATCAAACTTTTTTCAAATTAATTAACTTGCTTATTATTTTTGATCAAATCAATATGTTTGTGGAGTGTCATTCTATATATGAACACCCTATAGAGAGCAAATTTCATTTGAGAATGTGCCCACGAGGGCAACCGCATTTCGATTAGGAGTTTTCGAAGACCGCGGCAATATTTGGACACACTGTATATCGCGTAATCGAATTTCATAATGAGTACACCAATTTTCGAAATTTCAACACGTGTGCTCTTTTATTTCAAAATGAAAGTCAGATGATGGAGTGTATAATTATCAAACAAGTTTTTCATGTATAAAAATAGAGTTAGTAGTCTCGTGTAGTTCGTAGTCTCGTAATCATCTGAAATGTTCTTTGAATGAATGTACTGTACTGTGTTCAAATAAACATGAGAATATTTCAGCATCGATAAAATTCGATCAAAATTTCATCCAGTAACATCTGACAAATACACTTGACAAAGCCGCGATAACCAATATCACATTTCTAGAAAATCTTTCAGCAGAGTTTTTGGGTTTCATCAAACCCAGTTGATTCGGTTCGTCAACTTCATTGTTCAGTTGATTGCCTGCTGCCGGGTACCAGGTTTCTGAAGTCGTCGAAGGAGTACTCCAAGGTGAGGAGTACACTCTGGCAGTGTTCCTGGACACTCCCACACCTTAAATCGATAGAAACACAAGATAAAATAGAAATTTTGAAAGTGGAATTCCTAATAGCAACACAGACGAATGCTAATCTAGTTAAAATTATTATGGTTCATTAACAGCATATTTGCAGTTTTGTGTGAAAATTTGAATATGATTTTACTTGAAAACCTTGTTCATTATGTTCAAATCGAACTTATGGGATGGTGAAACGCTGTTGAATATGTGAGAGACGATTTAAAAGTGGTGACCAGAACACAACAGTCCACTGGTGAGTTAATCAGTGTCGTTATCATTCGTAGTAAAAACATTATTCACCCACCCTCATATGCAAAACGATTTTTGGTAATTTGAAAACATTCTCGGGTTCCCCCGAGATGAAAAGTTAGTGGATATTTGTAAAAATATGATCAAAAAAGAGAATATTTCAAGAGACGCAAGAGTTTGCTCGCATCATTTCACTACAAGTGATAAAATGGTTGGATCAAGTGCTAAAAGAAAATGCTCAGAATAGTAGATAAGCCTATATTTAGTGGAATTGAAAAGTAATAACAACATGTTCGATATGTTATATTTCTCAAGTTCGACACTTTCAAACTTTATATTGCCAGAAAATAAACAATATAGTTGGACAGTGAATTAAATCTATTATCATTTGGGTAATAAATCAAAGATGTATATTTTCAGAAAACTTTGATATTAATATATCGCTCGCTACATCGTTTAGTTTAGTTTGTTTTTTTTCTTGGTGTTTATTATACTCCAAAAATCTCTTCCATTTTTTTACTGATCAAAATTAATACAAATAGTTTTTTTTCTTAAATTTACGCGTATTAGTATGCTGTGATTTTCCACAATCCATTTTCCTCAAATCCAGAAGACAATACGCACCAGTTGGTCAGTCCCCAAAAAAAGAAAACTGGTGTTTTTAAGCTGGTACAAGGTAGCTTGCCTAGCGAGCAGAAATGAACGAACGGTCAATGGTGCTGTGTGTGAATCTCGATATTCGATCTCATTTTCGCTAGTCTACCAGCCAGGAATTCAGTGGTAAGTGTAGCAGAGATCTGAATACTCGGACATACACCCTGTGTATGTCGACATCTAATCGAATAGTAGCCTATGAGATGGTGGGTGACAGGCACACACGGACCGGCGCGGACAGGTTTTTACGTGGCAAGAGAACAAGAACGGGAGGCGAGAGTTTTTGAGTTTAGATAGAGATAAGGAATTAATAAGTTGACGTTGTTAAGGTTTTGGGTTTTGGGAAATATATTCTGAAGGTATTTTCGTTATCGGCTGTGTATAATTAAACCCCATAGCTCTTACATTTGTCAGAA
The DNA here is from genome assembly GCA_029955515.1 of Chrysomela aeneicollis. Taxonomy (NCBI): domain Eukaryota; kingdom Metazoa; phylum Arthropoda; class Insecta; order Coleoptera; family Chrysomelidae; genus Chrysomela; species Chrysomela aeneicollis. The sequence goes on from JARUHQ010000006.1 coordinate 6,871,570, forward strand.
GTGTTGGAAATATTGATCATAACGTGATCATTATATTTGTGAATATTGTTTTAATCGCGGCCGTAAGCTTAGCTTGTTCGAAAAAAGTTCCACACAGGTTCATCGAAAAAAAAAAAAAAAGAGTGAAAATGGAGAGAGATCAGTTAGGATTTCAAACACCACCAACGGCTTCCATAACGAATGAAGGAGGTACTCCACCATTAACTTTGCAGCAACAGGTAACATTGTTGAGAAATGAATTAAGTTCAATTAAAGGAAAAATCGAGGTGAGTGAAAAAACTTTTACTTGGGAAGATATTCCCAACTTTGACCCGATGAACAAGGACATAACCATAAATAGGTGGATACGTTTAGTAGAAGAAAAAGCATATTTTTGTCGTTGGGATGATGTTTCTACCACCCATTTTGCAGTGACCAAGTTGGCAGGTAGAGCTCGTGAATGGTTCCTTAATACTGAAAATATGTGTTCAAATTGGAAAGATTTGAAAATATCATTGCGTAATACTTTTGATGTCGATCCAAAAGCAATCGGTGAACTTTTCAAAGAGGCTGCTAATTATCAGTCATCGAGTGAAATTTCTTATGTCATATATTTCACAAATAAAATCAATAGACTAGAAAAGTTAACATGGAAAATTCCAGATTCAGATAAAATAAATATAATAATCAGTGGCATACATAATAGACATTTGAAACAAAGTGCTTTGGCCAGCAATTTCAAAGACTTGAGTGAACTATTAACTTTTTTCAGAAGTTGTGATCAATCGCGAAAAAGTGTAGATAAACAAGCTAATAAAATTAACTGTTTTCGTTGCAATTCTGTGGGACACAAAAAAGCCGAGTGCCCGTTGGGTCGAAATAAAAGTGACAATCCGTTTTTACATCGTTCTAATCGACCTTCAACAAGCAGATATTGTAACTTTTGTAAAAAACCAGGACATACTGATAATGTTTGTAGAAAAAAAGCGGCCGCAGAAGCGAAAACAGTCAACACCTTAGGAAATCATTTTCGAAATTTATACTTCAAGGACGTTTTTATAGAAAATGAAAATTTCACTGGGTTTATTGATACAGGGAGTGAATCTACCATAATCAAACAGAGTGTCGCAAATAAATTAAAGTGTAAAATGTCACAAGAAATATGTTATATAAAAACTTTTTCGCAAACTGTGATCGAGGTAAACAAAATACCAGCATGTGAAATAACTATAGATGGTGTATCTGCTACTGTTGAAATTTTGGTAGTTCCTGATATTTATTGTTTAACAGATGTATTGATCGGACATTCATTCACGAATCAAGCTCATGTGATGTTTTGCAAAAATGGTACGGACATTAAGTTTTTTTTAGCAGCTGATATCACTGAGGTGAATACAGTCAACAAGTTGAGTGAAATCACAATTGATTTGATTCAATGTGAAGGTAATCCCACCGATCTGTTGAAATTATTGAATAAATATAGGGATTGCATAGCAACAAATATGTCGGAAATGGGTAAAACTACTTGTATCGAAATGAATATAAAACTGACATCTTCTAGCCCTGTAGTTTATAATCCGTACAGGCTATCGGAGAGTCATAGACAAAAAGTTAATCAAATCATCAAGGAACTGTTAGAGAATAATATTATTCGAGAATCGAGTTCATCATATGCAAGTCCAATTATATTGGTACCTAAGCCAAATGAACAATTCCGATTATGCGTGGATTATCGTAAGTTGAATATGATTACTGTCAAAGAAAAATTTCCGATTCCCTTAATTGATGATCAAATCGATAAATTGAGAAATTTTAAAGTTTTCACCAGTTTAGATTTATATTCAGGTTATTATCAGGTTCCAATGGCTCAAGACTCTATTGAAAAAACTGCTTTCATAACACCTGAGGGAAAATATGAATATTTGAGAATGAGTTTCGGATTATGCAATGCTCCATATGTTTTTCAGAAGCTCATGTCTAAAATACTTTCAGAAATCAAAATTGGTAACATATTTCCATATATCGATGACATAATTATACCGACTGAAACAATTTCTGAAAATATTCGATTGTTGGAAGAAGTTTTGAATGTCCTGAAAATAAAAATTATTTTCAGAATTATACCTGCAAAAATGACATTTTATATCGAAAAATAAATGACAAAATATTATGGGTTGTTCCCAAAAGTTCGAGATGGTTAATTTGTAGATTGAATCATGACGATGCGAATCATTTGGGCTATGAGAATACCCTAGAACGCATCAAAAGAAATTACTATTTTCCTAAAATGGCGAAATTTGTAAAAAAGTATGTAGATTCGTGTCTCAATTGTTTATATATGAAAAAACAGTCGGGGTCGATTCCTGGTCAATTATTTCCTATTCCGAAAGGAAATATTCCCTTTCATACATTGCATTTAGATCATATAGGGCCATTTGTTAAATCCAAAAAGCACAAAAATACCCATATACTTGTGATAGTGGACGGATTCTCGAAATTTATTTTTCTCGAAGCAGTCAAAAATACTAAAGTTAAATATGTATTGAAATCTATGGAAAACTTCATGTTTTTGTTTGGAGTTCCAGAAAGAATCATAACTGATAGAGGTTCTTGTTTCACATCTGATTCGATGAAGAAATTTTGTATTGATTTCAATATTAAGCATGTTTTAAACGCAGTAGCAACACCCCGTGCAAACGGACAATGCGAACGATATAATAGAACAATCTTGGGATCGTTACGGTGTTTAAGTATAAATGACGATAGTGAAGATGTTTGGGATCGACATATAAAAAAAAATTCAGTATGGCTTGAACACAACTGTAAATAAGACAACTAAAGAAACTCCCTATAATATATTGATGGGAATTAATCCGAAATCAGTGGCTGACTCGAGAATTTTGAATGAAATTTCTGAATCTGTAAAAAGGAGTGATTTGATGTGTTTGAGAGCACAAGTTGAGAAAAATATAAATCAAGATCAGTTGAGAGCAAAAGAGAGATATGACAGGAAAAGGTCTAAACCGAAGAAATTCAAACAAGACAGTCTGGTAATGGTTAAAATTACAACTCAAACGCAGACGGGAAATAGCAAGAAACTACATCCGGTTTTCAAAGGACCGTACAAGGTTAAAAAGGTTTTGGCAAATGACAGGTACTTGGTGGAAGATTTAAGGGGAAACAGCAAGTACACGACTACGATTCCTGTGGAGAACATGAAACCATGGATTGTTATGAATGATGATCTTAGTCAACCATTTGAGTAAGTTTCGAGTTGATCTAAATATTGTAACTGCCATGTACTAGAATATTTGTGAGTTTAGTGATTTTGAGTTTGGTTTTCAAATCAGAAGCCTATTTTATGAGTTCAAAATAGATGATCACCTGATTTAAGTTTGCAAATCAGATGCCTATTTTATGAGTTCAAAATAGATGATCAACTGATTTATGTTTTCAAATCAGAAGCCTATTTTATGAATTCGAGATAGATGATCAATTGATTTAAGTTTTCGAATCAGAAGTATATTTCATGAGTTTGGGATAGATAATCAGAAAAGAATAACCTGATTTAAGTTTTCAAATCAGAAGCCTATTTTATGAGTTTAAGATAGATGGTCCCAAAGAAAAACCGATTTAAGTTTTCAAATCAGATAACTACCTTATGATTGTAAATCATAGATGGAATCTCTTCGATTATTTATTTTTTTTGGAGGGCAAAATTTGCCGAAAACACATTTTTTTTGTAGTTTTTCAGATGGTTCAGGGTTCGAGGGCGAACCCAAACAGGATGGCCGAATGTAGCAGAGATCTGAATACTCGGACATACACCCTGTGTATGTCGACATCTAATCGAATAGTAGCCTATGAGATGGTGGGTGACAGGCACACACGGACCGGCGCGGACAGGTTTTTACGTGGCAAGAGAACAAGAACGGGAGGCGAGAGTTTTTGAGTTTAGATAGAGATAAGGAATTAATAAGTTGACGTTGTTAAGGTTTTGGGTTTTGGGAAATATATTCTGAAGGTATTTTCGTTATCGGCTGTGTATAATTAAACCCCATAGCTCTTACATAAGTGGTTATATCACAGCTCGTTTGTTTTGATTATTGATTTTTCGTCTTTGTATCTAAGATCATATAATTTCTACAATGATGGAAATAAGACCTGGTGGCGCTACTCTTCAATTGTTTCAGCAGACAAATCCTTGATTTGAAACAATTGAATTTCAGCTCATTACGTGGGGTTCTCATGTACAACAATAGATGGTGATACTGTCGATAAGTATTTGAAGAATTTTTTTTCAATCATATTCGATACATATTCGCATCAAACTCATTGTAAAATGGCTCCATGGAATTGTTAGAAACGATTTAGAAGTCATTCAGAATCAAATATTCATAGTTTTGCATTGAAACCTGCAGTAACCTGTAAAATTGGTTGAAATCGCGGCTTCACTTAGCGAGATTTACCCACGCAATGTCACGTTAGACACGTTTTATCGAAGTAGGCGAAATCAAGAGATTTGGGACATGTCACAGGATAGGAAGTGAATTCACCAGCCTATCTATCCACCTCTATTTCTACTAATTCGCCGACTGCAAGAATTATAGTAAAAGAACCATTTCGAAAATACAGTCCACAAAATCATCGAAAACCAAACACAGTCTTAGGAAGAATTAATGGATACGGTAATTTTGTTAGTAGGTCAATATATTCAAATTCAGACCCTTATTTCAAGATTACAAGACACTGGTGCTGGGGGAATCTGTTGTTGCTATCCTTTTTTCAGAATGAGGTAACCCTAGTAAGTGATTTAGATGTTGGCCTCAAACAACTATACTGCGGTAAGGATTGAGCATTATTCTTCTAGTATGTTTAATGATCCAAGAATACGACTGTTCGAAATTCGTTATTTGTATTTTCGCTTTCTCTCACTTGTTCCCGTTGTGGTACTCTGCTGCCTCCTAGTGCCCCAACTGGGGGCTGAATTCCAATCCCTCCAGGTGGACTCACTCGTAGATTTCACCTCTGGATAGATTGTCACCGTGTTGCCGGTGATCTGCTGGATATTGTTATCGTTATCTGACCAGGTGCTGGCACGGCCGTAGGAGGCTGGTCTTGTTCTGGAAAGCAAAGAAAAAGCTCTCCTCAACAATACTTGATAAGAGCGATTCTATTTTACAGTGGCTGCCATAAAGTTGGCTACATATGAGATAAAATGTGTTACCTGTTGATATATCTGAAAACCTCTAATTGCGATTCGTTTCTGTATGTCTGACAACTGAAAAATCCGTTACGACATATATCACGTGACCTCGCAGGTTTGGCGGGAATTTGAAAAAAGTTATGTGATGCCAAAAAATATCAAATTTAGCGAGGCTAAATAATGCCTTATTGAGTTATAATTATAATAGCCAAGAATAAACCGTGTTTTCATAATTAACCTACCGCAAAATGTCTATTTCACACATATTGGATTTGTTTTGACCTCGGTTGACCCAACCATATGTGATTTAGGTTATTTAAGCTGTTTATTTCAGATAAAACAAAAATGTATAATGTTTCTCAGAGGGGTAGAGGTAGGGGTACTCGTTGGATTCCAAGCACATTTTTTCGATACATTTCTTTGATATATCTTCTCAATTCGACCCATTTTTTGGTACCTTTTTTCAAGTTCCCGCCAAATTTGAGGTCACGGGATATAAGTCTCAACGGATTTTTTAGTTGTCAGACATGCAGAAACGAAACTTATTTTTGCTTTATATTTAACGGACTGGTGTTTTTTGAGAAATACGACAAGTTTAGTACACTTACTTTGATATTAACATTCAAGCATTTCATGGCAACATGTCATGAATCTATTATTTTTGTATATCAAGTGCGTAAAATGAGTGTTTTTATAATGGAACACAGAGAGTTTTAATTTTTGGCCGAGATTGCAGGGTTCAAAAAATTCTCTCGAATGTGCCATCATGAAAACACGAATTTTAATCACGAATAAATATAACAACATTTTTTGTACAACTGTGAATGTGAATTTACATCGTCTGAAATACATATATAGAAGATAGTTTGAATAACAAAATTGAGATTTCTAAAAAAATATTGAATTGTGCATCTTCTTTTAAACAAATTAAAATATCCGATAAAATTGTGGAATCAACTCTGAAAGTGAAAGGAATATCTAACGTTTCTGACATGGAACATCTTCGGGAAAAAACTTCACTATCAATTATTATTCTAATAAATGAATAAATTATTTTATGATGAATAATCTTCAGTTAATAATTGACTGTTATTGATTGTGTTGAAAATAAATCTTTCGAAAAGTGATGGCAGTGAAAAAAGTAAACAATATAGAGATGCTGAATTGTAAATTTTTTTCGACAGTTGTAAGTTTTATAAGACGCTATTTTGTTGCACGCGTTGTTTGGAGTACGACGAGCGAAGCGAGGAGTGATCCAAGTGAACAAGTGCGACAACGTGTCTTATAAAACGAGTGTCGTATACACTTTTTTCTATTCTGCATTAGTTAGAAGTATTTTACTGAAAGAAATTGATTCAATATCGATAAATAACAGAAACATATTCGATTAGTAACAATGATGACATTGAAATAATTCAAAATCTGACGCACAAGCGTAAAGCCCAGTGTACTGTTGAGCGATTTTGATTTTTGCGATACCAGCGGTGAGAAATGCGATGTTTTTATTGGTCAATTTGAATCAAAACACACTCTGAATTGAAATTACCAATAAAAACATCGAGTTTTTCACTGATGGCTAGTATCACCAAATCGAAATCGATGAGCAGTAAGCTGGACCTAAACTCTTATGACTATCATTTGACAGTTTCATTTTACTAACCTCCGATTAATAAAAAATGCGCGTATCGATACAGAGGCTATTTCGATACGCATTTGCGTTTCGTATAACGTCTAGTCTAATAGGCTAGGTATATCTTAGTAGTTTATTTTGAACACTCTCTATTCTTTTTGTTGTTGTTTGAAATCTCCGAAGTGTGAACGAAAACCATTTTTTCTATTTTGGTTCACTATAAGTACCTACCTTTATTAGTATAAAAATAACTTGCGAATTACTTCATAGTGGATGCTAGTTTTGGTACTTTGTTCTTTTAGCAACCTGAAATTGCAATAAAAAAATAAACAAATCATCGAATCCCCCACCTGGCTCCCAGCATCTGCGTGGGGTACTCTGTGGAGGAAGCGCCGCCGCTGGTGGTGGGGGAGCCCCACGGGTACGTGGAGGGCCCGCCCGGAGGCTCCCGCCGGTCCTCCTGGGGCTTGGGGGGCCCCTGGACGGTGCTCCACAAGTGGGGGTACGGGGCGTGGGAGACCCCCACGGGGTCGGATCTGTCGGCTTGGGGGTCCGGGGGGTGGACGGAACAGTCGCCGGAGTTGGGACTGAAAGTCGTGGTCAAAGTGGTGTACAGGGTTGTTCAGATTTCAGGATTATTATGGTGAAAGAAAATCCACGATATGACCATTTTCGTTTCGAAAAAAACTCTATTCTTTTATGGTCATTTCCGTTTTCGAATGTGAAAATAGTCTATCCAATTAGAAATATCAAACATAGTTTGAAATGAATGTCTGGTAGACTACGAACAGAAAACAACTACTTTCCTGGTAAATACCACGCAGAACATTGAATTATATCTGCTCGTAGTCCATGCAACGATTCACACTGTGAATGCAGATCGCAAATTGATGATATTAGGAGAAATCAGTACTTATGTGGAAATACTTTATTTTTACGAAAAAATACAATCTTGACAAACGTGTCAGATAATCTATTTATCAATAACAAAAACTTCATTAGACTGCACAACAATTACCAAAGCACACGACCTCATCTATATATGGAGTGTTTTCTAACATACTCCCACCTTTCCAATTCACGTAATTGGAAATTAAATTACATTTCTAAGCGCTTTGGCACTTTCACCACACGTCCATATCTTGTAGTGACAGCCTGCTTCTCCAAGTTGCTACCTTCAACTTGTGAATTAAAATTCGATTTGTTGTCCAATTCTTTCTCAGAGTTGAGTTGTTTTTTCTGATCAGCTACTTTTTCTCCAAGACTTATGATTTCTTCTTCATACGGAGAGGAAATTTCTAAAGGAAATAACCGTTGAAAAGGTCTAAGCAGTTCTCCTCCCGACAATTTGACTTTAGCTATTCTTGCCACATTATCTTTGCCTGGATAAATCTGAAGAACTTTTGCTAAAGGCCAATTCACACGCTTCTTATTATCCACTTCTAATAATACAATGTCCCCTATTTGAATCCTGTCCGCCTTTCTGTGACCATAATGAACCAATTCTGCTAGGTACTCCTTTCTGAATCTTCCTCTCAAATTATCCCTCACATTTTGCAGATATTTTTGTCGTCCCAGTAGATATTTTCTATCTATAGTGTCAAGATCTGGCACTTCATTAGTCGATATACTCTGCAAAAACTGTAAAGGGCTGAGCGGAATCAATTCATCATTATCTGAGATATACGTCAAAGGCCTGGAGTTTATTATTGTTTCACAATCGCATAGTACTGTCATCAATTCTTCATAAGTAACGCTGGCTTTACCCAAATTTCTTCTTAGGAGTTCTTTAGTAATTCTAACCAATCGCTCCCACCATCCTCCCCACCATGCAGCTGTGGGAACGTTGAAAATCCATTTTATTCTTTTCACTGAGGAAAATTCCAGAATCTCTTCCCAATCAATTATTTTCAAGAGATTATTAGCTCCCACAAAGCTTGTTCCATTATCGGAATAAATCGTGGATATTCTGCCCCGTCTTGCAATAAACCTTCTGAGAGCACGAATGAATGCTTCTGTGGAAAGTGAAGTCACAAGTTCAAAATGTATCGCTCTATAAACAGCACAAGTGAATAATAATATCCATGCTTTTTCGCCACCCTTCAGAAAAAGCGGACCTGCATAATCCATACCAGTAACTTCAAACGTGGCAGCATTTTTCAATCGATTCTTTGGTAAGGGTGCAAAAGGAGTTTCAACTGACTTCTGGTTATACCTTTTACAAACGACGCATTTTGAAATCACTTGTTTTACTGTTCTCCTAGATTTTAAAATCCAAAATCTTTCCCTTAATATAGCAAGAAGTGTTTTGAGACCAACATGACATGATGAACAATGTTGCTCAAAAATCAGTCTGTGAACTATATCGTGATGATTAGGTAATAAAATTGGGTATTTGAAATCTTCAGTATCTTCACTCAAAATCAGCTTAGTTTTTACCCTCAGCATACCATTTTCATCCTTCATCACTTGTAAATTCTGTACAACATCTGCATCTATCTTTCCAAGACTTTCCTGTTGAATCAATCTCAAAAGAAAAATTTCACCTCTCTGAAACTCTTCGCATGTCAATTCACCTGATCTTCTTTTATATTTATTCTTTACATTGTAACAAAATCTGAATATCCATGAAACCATTCTCACAATCTTCGAATATTTATAAAAGTACTTGAGATATTTGGTAAATTGTTGAGTTTCATGCACAACCGATGAAATGATAGATCTTTTCTTTTCAGACAGTAATTCTTCCTCATCGCAATAAATTTCAGAATTTGGCCAAAATTCCGGTGTTTTTCTCAACCATTCTGGACCTCTCCACCATCTATTTTCTGAAAGAATTTTAGCACTGCATCCTCTGGATGGTAAATCCGCAATATTCATATTTCCAGGTACATGGAACCAATCAACAGGATCGCTAATGGAACATATTTCGTTGACCCTATTACCGACAAAAGTAGTCCAATCTTCTTTAGTTTTAATCCATGAAAGTACTATCATGGAATCCGACCAGTAATATGTTTTCATGGAAGAAAATATTTCAACCTTTTTTACTGACTGACAAAGTCTGGCACCTATTACTGCTGCTAATAGTTCCAATCTTGGTAAGGAAATCAATTTTATTGGAGCAATTCTTGTTTTTGCTTGAATCAGCTGAAGTGATATGACTTTGTTTTTCTCTGAACGTAGAAAAATACAAGTAGCATAAGCTATCTTACTTGAATCGCAGAATACATGTAAAGTATTCACCGTATCCTTCAAGGGATATTCACATATATGTCTAGGTATCATGCAAAAACTTAACCATGGAATTTGCTTCAACCAATTTTCGAAATCTTTGATGATATTTTCAGGCAATTCCTTATCCCAACCGAGTTTTAATTTCCAAGATTTTTGCAATAGTAATTTTGGAATCAAGGTTACCGGACAAGTGAATCCAATAGGATCAAATATTTTATGGGAAATAGACAATAAACCTCTTTTCGTCCTAGGAATATTATTAATGTCAGTAAGGGAACTTATATCACAAAAAATTGTATCATTCTTGAAATTCCAAGACATACCCAATACTGAACAGACATTCTCATCACAATTGACATCAACATTTGATTTTCCAAATGAATGAATCCAACCCCTGAGTTCAAACTGTGCACTGGACATGATTTTATTAGATTCATCTTTGAACTGTAATAAATCGGACATATTTTCCACGCTAGTGACACAATTATCGACGTAAAATGAATGTTTAAGTTTTTCTGCTGTTTCTTTCAAATAGTCTGGTACTCGTTCCAAATGATGGTTGATTGTTGCTACTAAGAGGAATGGACTTGAAGAAACTCCGAAAACTACTCTACGATGCCTGTATATCAATTTATCGTGATTTTTTTCATCTTTCCACCAGATAAATCTCAAAAAATCCCTATCTTCTTCCTTCAAGCTAATCTGTAGAAAAGCCTTCTTAATATCCGAAATTACACCAATCGCACCTATCCTGAATTGTAATAAAACTGTTGGAATTAATTCAATTAAATTTGGTCCCTTTTCAAGACAATCATTCAAAGAATGCCCTTTCTTATCTTTTGCGGATGCATCAAAAACAGGTCTGATTTTCGTTGTAGCACTTGAATCCTTTATTACAGCGTGGTGAGGCAAATAATAAGCACAATTTTCCATTTCATTTTCTGGAACCCTTTCTATAATATTCAATTTCTCCCACTCTTGAAACACTTGCTGATAATCTGAATACCTATTGAAATCTTTGAGCTTTTTTGTTACATTAAATAATCTGCTTTCTGCATTATCGTAATTGTTCATGAGTTTTGGGTGACCTTCTATCCATGGAAGACAAACCTGATACCTATTTTCATCTGTTAAGATTATCGTTTCATTGAAATGTCGCATGGTCTCAATTTGTAAATGTTCCTTTGATTTCATATCTGAAGAATCTCTTATACCCAAAACTTCTAAACTCCATAAATCTGGTATTTGAAAACTACATAGAGATAATGTTAAAAAACAATTGATTGCTTTCTGTTGCTTTCCCATTAAAGTCCACCCAAGACGAGTTTCAATAGCGAATAATTCTTCGTCTACTTTCTCAATAATACCCGTAAATAAGTGTCCTATAACATCAGCACCCAGAAGAATCACAATTTCAGTCAATTTTGATTCTGAATCTGAAATTGTTATGTTTTTTCTTTTCAAATAATCTATGTACTTTTTATTTTGAAGTCTCGGTATATAATTACAAATCTTTGGTTGATCTAGTGCAACAAATTCTAATTTGAACGATTTGTTTAAACTTTCTATGTGGATCTCAAATAAACTGTGAATGTGCGATTCTGTTTCTGAACCTCCGAAAACACCCTGTATGATTCTTTCTTCTCGAATTTTATCAAAATTCATTTGTTTGGCATGGGTTGATAAAATATAGGACCTTTGGGAAGCCGAATCTAACAGTGCTCTCACAAGCATTGATTTTTCATCTTTTACTAATCGAATAATAATAGTTTGTAATAAGGTTTCAGTACAGCTATTAAGGCTAGTGAGGACATTTTCTGTATCGTTTGATTGTTCTTTTGCTGAACCGCTCATTTTGTCATTCGAAGATGATTTATTTGAAGGTAAATCGGGACACAATATTGGAAAATGTTTTCTCCCACACAACAAACATTTAATGAATAACCTACAATTTTTTAGGTTATGATTAGGTCTAAGACATCCGAAGCAACAGTTTTTCTTTATTACCATGTCTTTTTTCTCATCAAATGTTAGTTTATTTGCACTCAAACAATCTTGACTAGAATGAGAACGGTCACAGAAGATACAATTCAGAACTTTCTTACCTTTTTTCTTTTCTGAAGTGAAAATAGTAGCTGCCGTATTCAATTCAGGATTATTGGACTGGTGTGATTTTACCTTTTGATTGTTCTGTGTTTTTCCGATTTCCTAATTCACTTGTGAAAAACTAGTTCGTGCTAGCCTGATCCTTTCTTCACTTTCAACTTCAGCTTTCAGAAAATCTAATAAAAGATTTAAATGATTAGTAGAGTTCTTATTATTGTTTTCACCTAAAGTATTGTTTGTTGATCCTCGACTTTCTTCTGTACTATCTCTTGCAATAGAGCTTCGTTGTCTCTCCCAAACCTTAAGAACATCCTCGGGTAAAGCTGATTCTGCTAGGGGATATAACATCGCGGCATACTTGTCACTTGTGACCCCCAATGTTTCAAGAGCTCTCAATTGTGTTTCAAGCTTATCGTATAAGTTAGATAGAGACATACCTGTCTTATGCGTTATCGACTGCTTCAGCACGAGATTCAGGAGTTCCCTGACGTATACCTCAATCAAGAATTCGTCTCTAGCAAACCTGGTTTTTAACTGCTTGACGGCCTTTTCGTAATTGTCACCTGAAGGCGGAAAACTCTCGACCAATTCCCTCGCCGTGGAACCCTGTTCAGTAGCTTGAATCAAATACTGAAATTTGTCTTCATTGTCGATCGCAGGATCTTCGTGAATCTTCTTAAATTGACCCCAAAAACCGATCCAATTCTTCACCTCGCCGTCAAATCTCTTCAACTCAAGTTTGGGTAATTTGAAGTTCTTCCTCTTGGCTCCTCCGTTTGTAGAATTGACATTGCTGACTGTTTCTTCCTGTTTCGCCGCCTCGTTCAAATGAAAGTTACACCTGGTTCTGTAGTTTATGGATTCCTCTCTGAATAATTCAACTGAATTCCATTCTTCTTCAAATTCTTCATCGCCAACATCACTAGAGCATAGTGCTTCTCGAATTTGCTCATCTAAAACATGGAGACGGTCGCTCTTGTCTTCCAACTGGTTCAAGCGAGCCATCAAGTCTTCTTTATTGGATAGTTTGTTCTTCAATAAGTTATCCAAATCATTGTAAGTTTTCGTAAATGATCGCCTCAATTGAGTCCTTTCTTTCTGTAACTGGTTTGATTTCTCCATTGAAGAGTCCTGTCACGGTCGCCAAATGATGATATTAGGAGAAATCAGTACTTATGTGGAAATACTTTATTTTTACGAAAAAATACAATCTTGACAAACGTGTCAGATAATCTATTTATCAATAACAAAAACTTCATTAGACTGCACAACAATTACCAAAGCACACGACCTCATCTATATATGGAGTGTTTTCTAACACAAATGTTTCTTTCTTCCTAAGACGTGACAAATTCACATCGGGACAGGCACGCTTAACAACCTACAGACCTGTTTCGGGCTTATTGGCCCTCACCAGTGCAGGGTAGTTATCCGACTAGAGATCATGCGGCAGAAACAAATCTCCCAAGTTACTGAACTTGGAAGTGGCTGATAGCTCGACTAAGCTAATGAATGAAAAATGGAAAAGCCATGAATTGGACACAAATTTTTGTGTGACTTTTTCGTTTTCGTTGCTTATTTATTACTGAAGATAGGCCAAAACTGGAAGCAAATATCCATTACCACTTTTTGCGGTCTACGAATTGGCATTCTCAGTGTTTGAAATCGACCAGAAGATCTCAGAAGCCGCATTGTAATATGTTCTAGAATCTTTTGTAGCGATTGGGATTTCGTATTTTTTCTTATTATCTATCAATGCTTGATTTTGAGTCTATAGTCAACTGAAAAGTCACCCATTTGTATGGATTCCAAGTTTTTCAATTGTCTTCCACCAAATCAGGTTATCTAATCCAAATAGCACCAAGAAAATGCTGGAACAATTTTTAAGCAATCAATGTTTCTACACGGTTGACGATTTTATCAATTATGAAAAAATGCAGGTTCCTCAGATAGTTATATGTATAATAATAAAATATAATTATTAATAGTATTAATAATATATTATTTATATCATTTATATTATTCACAATTACGTTTGATATGTAATCATATATCCTATTTTATTCTATAAAAATATGTTATCTGAGCCTAAACGTTAAAGTAAATACATTCTTTGAGTGTCGATGTATTTCTGGTATCTATGTCAGTTTTGATACCATGGTTCTGATCTATGTCCAATAATAAAGCATGAAGAAAATGGAATAAATGAAAAAATAATTTGTTTTCACGAATATTTTAAAAATGAAAAAATTAACGTGAATATACAATATTCTTCAACCATATTGTAGATGATAAAAATTCCGCAATTTTGCCACAATTTGAGATCCCAATGATGAGCGTAGAATGTCTGAAGACAAAAAATTTAAATTGAAATTGTGTATATAATGTCCGCGGTCTTCGCGAACGTCGGCTACTTTTTTGTAAAACTCACGATACTGCAAACAAAAACAAAAAACTGTCTCTCATAATTTTTGTACGTAGAATCCAGTAGCGTTTTCTGATCTTCGAAAAGAGCTGTCATTACTTGGATATAAACCAAAGTTATGTTTTCTCAAATAGAACACCGTGTATATTTTTCAATATTTGAAACAAAAATGATTTGCGTTTGTACCTTGGTTAACAATCTAGAAATGAAAGATAAACTAAAAATTGTACTCACATATAGTTGAGGCACTGATCTTGAAGGAACTTTAGAGCTTTGTCGATTATTTCGGTTGCAAATTTGTTTGCGGGTCCATTTGCGGCGCCTCTATCGCAAATATTCCTTGTTTCCCGTTGGACACATTGCTTGAATCGGTCATGAGAACTAGATAAAAAATATACTTATGCACGACTGGTCGTGAAGTGGTAATTCATCACCCGGTTTTGCGGTCGTAAAGTGGCACTTTACCATCCGTGGACTACTTTATTGTCCACCGGGCGTGAAGTGACACTTCAGCGCTCGCTAGGTTATAACTTATACGCTGCGGTCCATGAAAGCCTATTTTAAGCCTTTGATGCATGAATAACTATTATTCAATACTGTTTAATCTTCATTTGAACGAGAATGAAGGATATTTGGAATTGGATTTGAATTGGACCACCCTGTATATATTTTTTTAATATTTCAAAGCTGCTACTGTTAATTTTCTCATAAATATTTAATAGGCCACTGAATTTGTAGATATATCAGAATTTCATCAATACAAGCAGCATTGATATTATCACATCCTACTATAGTAAGATCTACTCCAAAAAAACGTACTTACCAGCAGAGTGTAGATTTGGATATTATATCTCCTTGATCAACCAGTTCTACTAGGAGATTGTACTGATTTCCACAGTGTGTTCTCTGGATTATGGTACTTTTGATGCAGGGGGCATATTGTAAATATTCTGAAAATAAATATAATATTTCGTATTCTCAAGACCGTTGCTCGATCCAGACGAATACTGCAGTGTTCATCCAAGTTATTGGAGAAATCGATGGATTATGTATTGCAGTGCCCTTAAATTTCAAGAATGAAACAACAGAGATATTCTGCTCAGGAAAAAGTGAAAAGTTGCCCCATTCCTCGTGGATTAACCATAAATTATATCTACGTGCTCGAGATATGGCTCTCAAAACTCTTTCAAGTGGAAGTAGGTATATGATATCGAGACAATTTCTATCAGTTAAGCAGCACTAACAGTTCTGAAGTCATACAATTGTGAGTCTAAGCTGACTTGGGACTGTAAATAATCCCTGAGACAACTGGCAGAGAACAACCAGGTCACTTTGATGTGGGTACCAGGCTACAAAGTGGTTATAGGCAACGAGGAAGCAGACTACCTTGTGAAATCACACAATTTTCTGGTCCATAACACTTCTGTGAACTCTCCAAAGCCCACTTGAAAAAAAATTGTAGATCGTCGGGGGGTATAGCTAAGGCTGTGCAGTCTCTCAAGCACCTCGACCTATTAGATCTTTCTTGCATAACCCTGAGCTAGGTTCCTGAAATCAGAGGGCTTTCAGAAGACCCCTTCCAGGTACTTGAGCCTATTGCAGAAGAGTGCTGGGCATTTGCAAAGCATATGTTCTGTAATTTCAGCGAAGTTCTCGCAGTAGCGGCAACTATCACTCTCTGTTTTACCCATCTTTTTGTGGTGATGACCCATCAGAGGCCAGGAGTTCCCATTCTTAGCTTTCCTCAGCGAAAGGCTCACTAGCTTTTTCGCTTGTCTTTCTCCTGGCACTTTATTCCAGTGAGATTTCTTTTCATCCGTTTGAAAGAAGATAACTCGAGGTGCTTCAGAGGCAGCAGAGCTTTCACGACTTCCCTTACAATCAACGATCTTCGGGTGCTTCAGATGCTGTTTTCTCTTCCGCGCTTTCTCTATCTCCCATTTTCTAATTCAACCTTCGATTCTTTAGTTGTTTTAAAACTCCCCACTCAATAATTTTCCGCGCTTTCTCTATCTCTCATTTTCTAATTCACCCTTCAACTGTTTAGTTGTTTCAAAACTTCCCATACCCTTTTCTCTTCCGCGCTTTCTCTATTTCCCATTTTCTAATTCACCCTTTGACTCTTTGGTTGTTTCAAAACGCCCCACTCATTAATCTTCCGTGCTTTCTCTATCTCCCATTTTCTAATTTAGCCTTTGAGTCTTTAGTTGTTTCAAAACGCCCCACTCATTAATCTTCCGTGCTTTCTCTATCTCCCATTTTCTAATTTAGCCTTTGACTCTGTAGTTGTTTCGAAACTACCCACTCATTAATCTTCCGCGCTTTCTATATCCCATTTTCTAATATACTCTTTGACTCTTTGATTGTTTCAAAACGCCCCACTTATTAATCTTCCGTGCTTGCTCTATCTCCTATTTTCTAATTCACCCTTTGACTCTGTATATAGTTGTTTCAAAATTCCCCACTCATTGATCAATATTCCGCGGTTTCTATACATCCCATTATCTAATTTACCCTTTGACTTTTTTGTTGTTGCAAATCGCCCCACACATTAATCTTCCGCGCTTTCTCTATCTCCTATTTTCTAATTCACCCTTTCACTCTTCGGTTGTTTCAAAACGCCCCACTTATTAATCTTCCGTGCATTCTCTATCTCCCATTTTCTAAATCACCCTTTGACTCTTTAGTTGTATCAAAACTCTCCACTCTTTTCAATTCAGAGCTTTGTCTATCTATCATTTTCTAATTTCCCCTCTGAATCTTCAGTTGTTTCAAAATTCCCATTATTTTTCTTTACGCCATTGCTCTATTTCCCATTTTTTAATTCACCCGATTAATCTTCAGTTGTTTCAAAACTCCCCATTCTTTTTTCTTCCGCTCTTTCTCTATTTCCCATTTTCTAATTTACCCCCTGACTCTACAGTTGTTTCAAAACTCCCCACTCATTAATCTTCCGCGCTTTCTGTATTTACCATTTTCTAGTATACCTTTCGACTCTTTAGTTGTTTCAAAACTCCCCATTCTTTTTTCTTCCGCTCTCTCTATTCCCCATTTTCTAATTTACCCTCAGACTCTACAGTTGTTTCAGATCTCTCCACTCATTAATCTTCCGCACTTTCTCTATCTCCCATTTTCTAATTCACCCTGCTTTGACTCCTAGTTGTTTTAAAACTCCCCATACTCTTTTCTTTTCCGCGCTTTCTCTATCTCTCATTTTCTTATTCACCCTCTGACTCTCTATTTGTTTCAAAACTCCCCATACTCTTTTCTTTTCCGCACTTTCTCTATCTCCCATTTTCTTATTAACCCTTAGACTCTTTATTTGTTTCAAAACTCCCCATACCCTTTTCTCTTCCACGCTTCTTCTATCTCCCATTTTCCAATTTACCCTTTGACTTTATTTGTTTCAAAATTCCCCATACTCTTATTTTCTCTTACGAGCTTTCTCTATCTCCCATCTTCTAATATACCCTTTGACTCTCACGTTATTTCAAAACTCCCCACTCTTTTCTCTTCCGCGCTTCCTCTATCTCTCATTTTCTAATTTAAACTTTGACTCTTTGGTTGTTTCAAAACCCCCCACTCAATAATCTTCCGTGCTTTCTCTATCTCCCATTTTCTAATTCACCATTTGACTCTTTGGTTGTTTCAAAACTCCCCACTCTTTTCTCTTCCGCGCTTCCTCTATCTCTCATCAATCACCCTTCCAGCTAAGGTCCTCGTATTCCTTACTCATACAAGTCCTAGACTTACGAGGGTTGCTTTGCAACCAAGTTGGCGGTTAAAAACACTCATCTCATCACTCAGACTCATCAGTTGTTCCCCTCCCCTTTCCCATCTCGAACGAGTAACCGAAGCCGAAGGGAAATACCAAAACTCACCCTTCTGGTACCCAGGCTGCATGCACATCTGATGAATGCTCTCAATGGGACTCTCGACGGCCCTGTTGAACTGGCTGCGCTGCTGGTCGGTGAAGCACTCGTCGGTGTAGGCCTTGAGGCAGTCGACGAAGAGGTTCCACGTGGAGCACACCTGCTCGATGTCGTCGACGTTGTCGGGGAACACCAGGTGGGCCTCCCGCACCAAAGGATCGGCCAGACGGACGCACTTGTCGTACTCGGTCTGGGAGCACTCCAGGCGCGCTCTGGAGTTCTGGGGGAGCAGGAGAAGGAGGAGGGGGGTCCACCACATGGCGATGGAGTCTGGGGGAACGGTGGCGAAATTGGTGGATTAGCTTCGTTCGGGGTGGAATCGGTCGCGTTCCGGTTTTTCGGAATCGTCCGTCCGCAACCAGTACCTGCTATCAAGCGTGGCCCGTTCTGGGATTATTTTTAATACATGCTCATACTATTGATATACAGTGTGTACCAGCCAAATGGAATGAATTCGTTAATAAATAAACGGTGGCGTTTTAGGAAAAACGCTCGGACACGTCGATTTGTGTCTTTAGTTGTTTTAGTCAATACTTATTTCCCATTTAGGTTTTGATAATGAGAAAGTAAGCAAAAACCATTTTAGCGTCCCTTCTTACTGATATGAAATAAAAGAACTATAAAAAGTCTTGTTTACTTGCGTTGAAAACGCACGGCCTTAGCAGAGTGTTGTCTGTCTGCATGACAGTAGTGATTAGTGTCAGTGTTATAGTCGCTTTAATTTCGTTAACTCCATAATATCAGAAAAATGGTTTATTTAACAGAAATGCACAAAATAACAATTCTACAGATGATTGGTTATGGAGATAACATACGGACACAAAGTGAAGTTGCTCGGTTATTTCATGAAAAATTTCCAGATTCTCCGCCTATATCCCAAGGGACAATTAGTAAAATAGAAAAGCAGTTTCGCGAGCTTGGTCATGTAAGAACGATAAAAAAAGCAGCTGCCAATACAATAAATGATGAAACCAAATTGGATATTATGCTTGAGTTTGAAGAAAACCCACATAATTCTAGTCGAAAAGCAGCCCCACTGTTCAATGTTGGCCATTCATCAATTTTTCGAACATTAAAAGAAAATAAAATGCATCCCTATAAACTGAGACCAACTCAGGAGCTCCTGGAAGACGATTTTGATAGGCGACTGTATTTTTGTGAACAAATGATGGCAATGCTTGATAACAATGTGATGCAGTTAGAACATGTTCTTTTTTCTGATGAGTGCACGTTTACACTTCACGGTCATGCTAATCGTCAAAATTGCCGCTATTGGTCTGCACAAAATCCTTACTGGATGAGGGAAGAACATACACAATATCCCGAAAATGTTAATGTTTGGGCAGGAATTGTTGGAGATCATATCATAGGTACCTTTTTCATTGATGGCAATTTGAATGGAGATAATTATTTAGCACTGCTCCAAAATGATGTCGTGCCGACTTTGACAAACTTATATCCTGATCCAGCAAAACCTCAAGTTCCTGCGAATATTATATGGTTTCAGCAAGATGGAGCACCGCCCCATTATCAAATAAATGTCCGGCAGTACCTTAACCAAATATTTCCAAATCGGTGGATAGGGAGGCGAGGATCGATAGAATGGCCAGCACGATCCCCTGATCTGACGTCATTAGACTTCTTCTTATGGGGATATGCCAAAAGTATTGTATACCAAACTAAACCCCTCGACTTAGCTGACTTAAGAAGACGAATAACGCATGCGATTAGATCGGTCACACCTGAGCTGTTGAGTAACGTTAGAAGAAATTTCTACACAAGATTAGGATGTTGCCAAGACGTTCGCGGCGAGCATTTTGAACATCTCCTACGTTGACATTCATGTTTTCTTTGTTTTTACAATATCAAGAAATAAACGGTATTACTTTTTAGTTTTTTAGTGTATTGCAGCGAATTTCTGTAATCAAATAATTTTCTATTTTCCATGTTAATTGTTGCAATAAATCCGAAAACACTTAATATTTCCGAAACACTTGATGATAGGTATAGGACATTGTACATGAAATATGTCTAGAATTTTCTGAGGAATTCAAAAATTGAATAATATACAGGGTGTTGTATTTAAAATAAGAAAGTTGATATTGGCCACTGTGGCATGACACACCCTGTATAAAAAGTTTTTTTTGAAAAAAAAGCGCAACTGAAGATACAAATCGACGTGTCCGAGCGTTTTTCCCAAAACGCCAACGTTTATTTATTAACGAATTTATTCCATTTGGCTGGTACACACTGTATATATAATTTATTGGTATCTTCT
Organism: Chrysomela aeneicollis; assembly: GCA_029955515.1. Classification (NCBI taxonomy): domain Eukaryota; kingdom Metazoa; phylum Arthropoda; class Insecta; order Coleoptera; family Chrysomelidae; genus Chrysomela; species Chrysomela aeneicollis. The sequence goes on from JARUHQ010000006.1 coordinate 6,892,363, forward strand.
ATACGCAAGAGTTCTGCGCAGTTTACGAACGATTCTTGAATCGTTCTCTAAATTTTAAACCGAATGAATATGATACAAGTTTTATTAAGCATAGTTCATGTTGGAACGAATTGCGCATATAAAATGCGATTAAAAATGGCGTCGCTTTTGTCGGAAGAAAGTTCAAAAAATTGAAAATGTGTTTAAAAATAAGAGGTGTTTACTTCCCAGGAGAGTTGTCATACACATTTTTTTCTATTTTGCATCAATATGAATATGAAGTCTTTTAATGAAAAAAATTGATTCAATATAGATAAATAACAGAAATATCGATAAATAACAGAAATATTCAAAATATGACGCACAAGCGTGAAGCCCTGTTTACTGTTGAGCGATACCAGCGGTGAAAAATGCAATGTTGTTATTGTTTTTATTGGTCAATTCAAATCAAATCACATTTTGAATTGAATTTATATAATATAATATATAATTTATATAAAAAATTTAGTTTTTCACTGCTAGAATCATCAAATCCAAAATCGCTCTGAAGTATAAGCTGAGCCTCAAGCCTACTGTTCATAGTCACGATATCCGGCATACGATAGATGTACTGACGTTTTCTATCATACAGAGTTTTTTTTGGAGTGTTCATACATACGAAATTGTTTATCCGATCGTCGTGAAGTTATGGCTATAAACTTTTTCAGGGATATTTCTTTTAAACCATCAGGAATTAGTGTATTGACAGTATATCCAGATTGAGATTATATTTTTCGTAAAGAATATTGAGAAATAACAAACAGTATGCATCATCAATCTGATCAAAATATTGGAAAGAAATATTTTGATCAGAACGTCAAACAACAATGTGATGGTGAAGGTTATAAGGTAAATAAATAATCAAATACAGCACTTCTAAGAATTGTTACAAATTTATTTTGTTGTAGTAGTATACTGTTCGCTTTATTATACCATTGTTTACTTTATTATTCTTTCATTTTTGAGGTGAAAACTACACGATCGCCGCATAAAAGTTTAAATAAATGCAACTTTTCCGACGTCGGAAAATCAGTTGAAAGTTTCGTAAAAATAGTAAATACCACGCAGAACAGTGGATTTTATATCTGCTCGTAGTCCACTTAACGATTCATTCCTAATGGAGAATATTTGTGAATAATCTCGTAAAATACCTAGAGAATCAGCCAATTCTTCCTTTCTCTTCAGGTTCACTGAAAATGGCTAGGTAGCGAATTGAAAAGCTGATAATAGTCTCGCTCTAGTCAGTATTATCGGAATATATAATAATAATAATAATAATTTGTCTTTATTCATATTGTCAATAATTATCAAGCAATGGTTCACATCGATTAGAATAAATTAAATCAACAATATGAAAGGGCGGAATTCAGTCGCCCCTATCCGAAGATAGTGGTTACTGCTCTTCCATCCAACCCATATCAAAATCATAATCATAACGTATGTCCTGAACCTGAAACATCAGGAGCATAATTAAATTAAAAACAATATTTCTTTCTATTGGAGGCAAAAGAGTTTTGATGGAGGTAACTAGGGGAAATATTTCTCAGAAAAGAATCTGAACATTCATCTGGAAGATAACAGCGCTCATAATACATGAAACTTACCCTCGAGCAACAGTCCCTTCAGCGAGTTCTTGAATTTGAATTTATTCATAATTTTTATTGAGTCAGGAATGGCGTTGTAAATTTTTGTAGCATTATATGAAAATGATCGTTGATAGAGAGATGTACGGTGCTTTGGAGGATTCAGGCGGTGCCTATATCTGGTGTTGATTGTGTGAACATTCTCTCGGAACTGTAGTTTTTCAAATAAATATGTTGGTGTTTGAGAATGGACTAAATTATGAGTGAAACAGCTCAAATGCAAAATCCATCTTTGCTCCATCGTCAACCATCCGGAGTGTTTAATTTTATGCGAAATGGAATTGCGTTTTCTCACTCCGTGAATTAGTCGGGCACAAGCGTTTTGCACAAGTTGAATGCGATTTTTATCATGATTCGTTAGACATGGGTAATACACGATGTTAGCGAAATTGAAATGGCTCAATACCATGGTATCACAGAGTATTTGTTTGGTCTTGAAGTCAAGAATTTTTGAATTGTTATAAATTAGTTTGAGATTGCAATAGGCCGTCCTTATGGTTTTTGTTACATGCTTACTGAACCTCAATTCGGAGTCCATTATCAAACCCAAATTTTTTGCAGAATCGATGATTTCGAGGGGTTCTGAATCAATTGTAATATTCATTTGTTCCTGTAACTGAATTCGATGGTTTTTGTTCCCAAAATTCAACAATTTGGATTTTAAAGGATTGATGATCAAGCAATGGTCTTTGGATGCTTCTGACAAATTCTTCAGATCCTCATTGAGAACAGTACATGCTTCTTGTAAATTATCGAGACTGAAAGAATAATAAATTTGCGTATCATCCGCATAAAAGTGGGATTCGCATTGTGATAAATGAGTAGACAAATTGGTTGTATACATCATAAAAAGTAACGGGCCTAAGATTGAACCTTGGGGAACTCCAGTACTGAGATTTAATGGAGCGGAATACTTGTCGCGAATTTTCACAAACTGTACGCGATTAGAAAGATAATTCTTCATCATGAGCTGTGCACTATTGGTAAAACCATTATAGTGTAATATTGCTAGTAAAAGTTCGTGATTAATGCGGTCGAACGCCTTTGAATAGTCTAATAGGACAAGTGTAACCATCCGATTCTCATCAATGACAGAAAATAAGTCGTCCGTAACCTTGAGTAGCGCGGAAGAGCAACTGTGGTGGGGCCGAAAACCTGACTGATTGACTGGTAATAATTTGTGTAATTCTAAGTACTCCCTAATTTGTATATTCATAATTTTTTCTAGGATTTTTGACAGCGTTGGTAATATGCTTATAGGTCTCAAATCCTTCAGGTTTTTTGGACTATTAACCTTGGGAAGGGGAAGAACATGTGCTATTTTCCATATATCTGGAAAAGTGGAATTTTCTAAACAGAAGTTGACAATATGTGTGATGTACGAAATGATTCGGGGGAAACAAAGCAGAATCATTCTCAAATTTATATTGTCTGGACCAATTGCATTCGATTTTATTTCAAAAAGATTTTTTTTCACAGATTCTACATCAACTGGGCTGAAGAAAAATGTGTCTGACCCTGCTTTGATATTATTATCATAAAATTGTTTCACCATTTCATTTGGAATATTATTCTCATTTGTAGTTTCTACAAAATGTCTGTTGACGACATCCGCGTCAGATAGTTCGATGGGTAAGTCATAAATGTCTCGCTTTGAACCAATATTTATATTCCTCAGAGATTTCCATAATGATTTATTTTCCCTATCTTCCCTTACAATATTTGAAAAATAACCTTTTTTTTGACGTGCTATTGCTGAATTACAAAAGTTTCTCATTTGTTTATAAAATAGCCAATCTCGCTCATTTTTCGACTTTTTAAATTTTGCAAGAGCCTTATCTTTTTGTCTTATTATCTCTTTAAGATCAGGACTGAGCCATGGAGCATACTTCTTTGTAATTCGAGCATTTATTAATGGTGCGTGTTTGTTGAAATGTTTGAGTAACAAATCATTGAAAATTCTAATTTTTTCATTGGTGAGCATCCTGTACATCTCCGAATAATTATTGCCAAAGTGGTTATTGTGCCCTAGACCTGAAATTGTGTTTCTATTGACTCGTATCCTTCGATTTGATCAATTGTTTCAAACGGTTGAACAATTCACCGGAAACTCATTTGTCTTCTGTCCATCAGATCGGTGCTTCACAACACGGAAAGGTGAAGTTTATTTTCAGTCAAACCCATCCCTAGAGATCAGAACATAATATGTCGATGCCATAAATGCAAAACAATAAACGTATCAAAAGAGGAATATGACGCCTAGATGAGATCAAAATTGAACCTATTAAGCTAAGGCTTTTATAGAAGGCATTTATTTGCAGATTATTCAGCCCTAAACTGAAATACAGCTGAAGAGACCCTTCCTGGTAACTGTAGACCCATTGCACTGTTGTATGTCTTGTCAGAAGCTATATGGAAGAGCCAACCAATATGGACTCATCCAATATCTGTAGGGATCTGGAATTGTGAGTTACTGACATAGCTATCGTCATCATCAGAGATTAAGAGACTTGCTAACACACAAATGACAGACGTCTATTGAAAACCACGTGGAATCTCTGACTGTATAGCAATGGATATCTTTTGAACGAGTCTGCTTTCTTGGTCAATTTTCGTCATGTATGGTTCCACAAGAAAGCGAAACTCTTTATTTCGTAGTAGACCGTCTGACTTGGTTGTATGAATCTCAATACGATTGCACTGGACATTCGTAAGATACTTGACCAAATCTGAAATCGTGGATGTGAAAGAAGTTAGCTATGTAAATGTAGCTCTGAAATGCAATGCATCTCTTCGTTCAATCGCAGTTTTGTTTCATAAAGCGGGTTTAACAAGTGAATTAATTAATAGTATGACAGAAGATGGTGATTAATTATCACATTTTCATAGCACTCTAATAAACGTTATTAGCTTATTCCAAGCCTTATTCAGTGAATATATGGGCGTTTGTATACCTACTGTATATATTCTTAAATAGTTCATTTAGTACAAAGAATACACGTACACCGATGTTAAGTATATAAGATGACAGTGATTTTCGTACTTGTGAAGCTGGAAATCAAGAGCGTCAGGGAAAATGAAGATGGTTCGAATATCTATACAGGCTGAGAGTTTCCAGATTATGTAGACTTTGTTAACAATTCTGGGGTGAAGAATGTTGTATAAATTTTCTTGAAATGAATATTGATGGTTACTTGAATCCTACTTTATATTGAATACTCTTGAAAAAATAATGAATAATGAGATCGTAAGGTTCTGATCTACAAAAGTTTTTTTTTCTATTTCAACTTCGATATGACTCAAGAAATGTAAGAGAGATATCTATAGTTGCAACAATATTATGTATTTCAAAACTTGAACTACGCACATAATCATATCATGATACTGCGATGCAAGCATAAATGAAACACAACATAATTTTTAATGAATGATGATATTTTCATTGGATGCCGTTCCATATCGACGAAGAACACCAGGAAATCATTACTTTTGCAGTTTCCGTTTTGGAACAAAAGCGTCATGTAGTACCATCACCAGTTTGGCTGTTATAGGTGAAAATGTACTACCTATAGGTACCTATCCAATAAAACTATATTGGTTCAATGTGAATTAGATATGCTCTTGTTCATAACCTACCTATGATGCCGGTTGAAAAAAAAATAACTATATGCATATGTTCATAGTTCGCTGATTCGACTACTCTTAGCAGATATACAGAGTGGACCAAGATCTGCGCTGAGTGTGACGTACATATTCATATACATCCGATCAACAATCTTCAATTATAAAATTATTACATTTTTCAGAATGGTCCAACTTATTCAATTAATGTTCTCAACGGTAACCAGCCGAGTAGTGCTTCGGATGACACTCAAAAAGCTAAGGTCCCCGTCTTCGATCCTTACTCATACAAGTCTCAATGAGACTTCGAGAGTTGCTTTGCAACTAAGTTGGCGGTTAAAAACACTTTTCAAACATTTTCAATGTAGGTATCTTATATTTCGACATTCAGGATTATTATGTTAAACCTGAATCAATACCCTCTTTTATTTAGATACTGGGTGTCTGCTGCTTACTAGTTTACTTATAACCAATCTTACAACTAAAAACTAACTTTTTTTGCTTGCTCGATGCAATATTGTATACTGAGACTAAGGTAGTAATTTGTAATGGAATTTTTTTCTGTTTCTGAAAATAGCTTTGCATGTTCGCTTTCAGGGATGGTATTCCTTCGTAGCTGTTATGTGCAACAAAAAATACTGATGGTGACCTTTGTGAAATGTCAAGTCTTCGTTTCTGCGAAGCAAAGAACGAATAAGAATTAATGGTCTCTGATGAAGCATAAAAATTATCACGAACATTTATAATTTTTCTTGATATTATGGACGTGAATCACCCCCTGCGTGTTATGCAAATACCAAGGACTTCTGATTTAACCTTGGATAAGTGGTTTTTATTGCAAATAGTTACAGGAACATTCACTAAACCTGTGTATACTACAATAACCTTCCCAGACCAATTAATATAAAGAGGTGAAGAAATTCGTGTTATTCTTCGCAGACGTACTAGACAACCCTTGATTCTAGAATCACGCATACTTCGTTATTGGAGGAGGTCAACAATTCATTTTGTGTCTTATCAGTTCACATTATCGTTGAACCAGGCTACCCACAGTAAAATATACCTCGAGAATATTATCTTACTTCCTATCCGAACCCCTTCAACCTGCGAGGATAGTTTTCGTAACAATCTCTAACCTAGATCTTGATATACATAGATGAGTTGAAGTCGAAGAAAATCTATATTAGCATAGCTGGGCCAACCAATAGAGGTTTTTCCACTCAAATACTACCTTTCAAAAGATTAAGAAAAATTGTCAAAAACTACTACTTTTTCGTTTTTTATAAACGTCTCTAATGGGTATATTTAAGGAATCGTTTCATAGTCAATGAAATCAATAAAACCTTGCAGAGGTTTGAAAAACCCAGAAGATGGTTTTTCTATCTTAGTTCTATAATGAAGTCATTATGAAAGGCAAATGGCTATTTTTTATTATTCGAAGGTTATTGGTACAAGAGTTAGGCCCAACTTACTTCCGAGCGATTTTGGATTTGGTGATACTGGTAATATCAGTGAAAACTTAATGTTTTTATTGGTAAATTTGAATTCAGAGTGTGATTTGATTTAAATTGACCAATAAAAACAATAATAACATTGCATTTTTCACCACTGGTATCGCAAAAATCACAATTGCTCAACAGTAAATAACTGATGGGCTTTATTAATAATAATAATAATTAACGAGCTTTATTGGATACCCAAAAGGCTACCGACCGAGGTCCTTCAGCCTGTGTTACACAGTGATTATAAAATGGTTTACAATCATATTCGTAGATAGCAAGACATGGAATTATTCAATTTCTACTAATAAAAAAAAACTGATCAAGAGAAAATAATGTTCTGAGAATTTCAGTCTTCTTGCACTTGCGCTAAATTGATAAGGCATTCCAATAATGTTTTATCCGGGAACTTCCGTCTTGGGTTCACTGTTGGATCTCTCTGTAGACACTGGGATTGAATAATCCGAAGATTGGATTCGTTTTTGGAAAACTTCAAAGTTAGATTTTTCAGTCTCTCAGATATGGGTTGTACTCTGGTCAGCTGGTATAAAAGTTCGTTTGATGGATGGTGAAGGGGATTTTGAGGGTGCCGGATTTTGGTAATCGCTCTAAGGCTCGTTCTTTCTGCTACTTCCAAATTATTCAGTGCCGTCTTCCTACTATTTATGTATATTGGGTGAGCATATTCAAGAATTGGGCGGCAAATGGTTTTATAAATATGTGTTGCTGTTCTTCGGCTAATTCCTTTGTTCTTGAAAGTGAGGCTCCTATAATGTTTAGCTCTTGTGATACACTTTTTTTTCATCAACTTGGTATGATGATTGAAGTTCAGTTTTTGATCCAAGTGCACTCCTAGATATTTCATTGTTGCCCTGATTCTTACTACATGATTGTTCACAGTTATCGTGGGTGAATTATCTGATATTTTATGATTGAAGATTATCAGTTGTGATTTTTCCGGATTTGGTTTTAACCTCCACTTGTCACACCATCACATAGTGTTTCCAATTGAATTTTGTAACTCTTCAACTGCTTTTTCAAGTGATTTGTGATGGCTGATAATGGCTGTATCATCAGCAAATTGTATGCCATAGATGAATGTATTTTGATTGTGTAGATTTTGGTTGTTCAAGTTAAATATATCACAACAGTATATATTGTAGAGAAATGGAGACAAGGGTGAGCCCTGAGGGGGGCTTTATTAATTTATCGATATTAAATCAATTTTTTCAATAAAAGACTTCAAATTGTATATGACACACGTTTTATAAGACACGTTGTCGCACTTGTTCCCTTGGAGCATTCGTCGCTTCGCTCGTCGTACTCCAAACAAAGCGTGCGACAAAATAGCGTCTTAAAAAAAGTTGTACCATATTATACTATTATACTGGATCGGTACATTTTTCACTTAGAATTCTACAAAAATGCTAGGAGATTCTTGGATCTGAATAAATCCATAAATTACCCATGTGTTTTTGAAGAATTTCAATATACTTCTGATTGGAGAAGAATATGTGAAGGCTTTCAAGTAACACCAGTGGGGAAATGTATAGTATCCAAATCTGATGACATCATCTCCCGAAAATCCATCAGTATCATCCGTGAATAAAACAGACGGTACAGGGTTTTACAAAATTCAATAGAAATATTTGAAGGGCGTATATTCCTGGGACCATAATATGTTTTTTTTTTTCATCAAAATGTGTCCCAAAATTCACACCCTCCAAGCTAAAGACAGCCCCTATTCACCCTGTCGAATCACATATGGAATCGCTCATTATAATAGAGTTACCTTTCAACGAGAAAAAAATACAGCGTCCAATAAACCATGGGCCTTTAAATTTTACGAACATATTTTATACATTCAAAATGTTTGATTTTTTTGTGATGCAACTTGCGATATCTGTAGTTTATAGAGGGGGTGAATTTTAGGACTACGTATAATGAGGCTCGCAATTATGGAATGACTATATACACAGTGGAATACTTGAATATTCATACAATGAAAATTAGATACGGCAACAAAACTGTTCTTCGACATTTCTTCGGCTGATTACTTCCTTTTTCCTAAACACGCTAGAGCAAACCTTCTCCACATTTGACCTGTTTCCAAACAGAAACCCCATTACCGTATTATAAGTATAGGTGCTTATACCCTCTGGCCTCTACACGTTTATTACAGCAATGTGGATTGTCCACATATTTTTTTCAATGTAACCGTGAATACATTATTTTCGCATTATTTGTGCTCAACAGACGATATCTACCAGTCTACATCGTTGTTGTCATTGTAAATATGAAAATCTTGGTAGTATGGTTTTGATAAATGCAGTTGATCATTACCATAGCAGCAAAATAACGACTGACAGCTATCTGACATAAAATTAGCTAACATTTCAATTTTTGAAAGAAATGTGTTTCTTTGATTTGTTATTCTACACGGTTGCCGAAAAAATTGTGTACGCAACACGCCCGATGTGCTGGGCACGGATATAATGCATCATGATTGTGAAAAGTAATCAAAGATCAAATGTCAAATACAGATAAACTAATCACGTCCAAAGAAGAATTATTACTGCAGGTGGCCTATATCAAGTCATGAACAGATCAATCTCAAAAGCGCCGAAAATATAAGTTATGTTCAACTTCGTTTAACAACTAGAATGATGAAGACAAGAATTCATGTACAAATGACCTAAAAGGGCACTGATAAAAGGAGTAAATAGCTTAAAATTTGATATCACAGAGAAAAACAAAGCCATAAATTTGGAACTTAATGACAAAATATGGTGCACGTGTTCTTTTGTCGAATTGCCGCTTTGATAGAAACAAAGGGTACATTTTTATATAAAAAATGATGACCGAAATGAGAGCAGTCAGTAGTCAGCAGTCACAATCATGGCTCGGAGGAGCTAAGTTCCTTAATACCGTGGTCACCACGGTTTGTGTTGAAGCTAACGAACTTTCAAGTAGCTGATTCTTTGTCGACAGACATCAGAACATACTTTTTCCGTTTTGAAAGTTGTCGCTAGACATTGCAAAAGTTAGTCTTCAGGCTGAAAGTGAAGCTCAATAGTTTTTGTAAAAGTAAATTGTACAGTTGAAAGTTTTCTCAGTTTAAACCAGTCAGTTTGCAAGTGTCGCGAATTTCCAAACGAAGTGAAAAGTGAACCAGATACAAAATATGTAAGTTGCCCAAAACCAGTCTATATAAATGCCCGTAGGAAAATATTTCAGATCATTGACCCAAAAGTTTAAAAGGCACATGTTAGGGAATTATGCCATTCATATCAGAGGGTGTCGTTTGTCGGATAGATAGTAGCCAGGGTTGTATTCAAAAATATTAAAGTATTTGACGTATGATTTTCTGATTACAAAAGAGTGACTGACAAAATAGCTTTGCGTATTGAACTTGATGGAATAATTACCTGTATGATTGTAAATTCGATGTTGTATTCTTTTATGTAAATTAATATGGTTCTTTCAGGAGTACTTATAAATCTTGATAATATTTCTATATGTCAGTAGACCACCATAGATATTTTTTGAATAAATACTTCATGTTTATATTAAGTTAATCGATGCCATAGTTATTTCATTCGCCTGTAAAACCGAACCCTTAAAACATCTGTAGCTTACCACCTCACATATAGGACAAATCCGCTCGGCCTATCCAAAAATAATTTAACATCTTATTAACTAGTGAGGTGTACAGCACACCGAAAACAGTTTTTTTGGACTCGCAGACTTCCAGGACTCGCTACGCTCGTCCTAGAATTTTGTCCACTCATCCAAAAAAAACAGTATTTTCCGGACTTGTTACGTAAATTACTATAAAATTCGGCCTACGTATAGTTTTCCATATATTGATCGATGCATCAGTTCCCGGAGAGACACCCTGTATTCGAAAACAGTAGAAAGAGATGAAGAAAATGTGGAAGTACTTATATAGAATGTTCCGTATCAAAATATAATATAAAGAAAACCATTTTTTCAACTCTTTATGATATAGGTACTTATTACCAAAAAGTTTGGTAGGGGGTCAATAATATGTAGTGAATAACCCTGTACAAGGTTGCTATACAGGGTAGCCAAGATAAAAATGATAATCAATCGAAAGCGGCAAGACACTTTGCATTCAAAATACACACAATATTATTTCTACAATCTCAGTTCCTAGACAAAAAAATTCGATACTTTATTACAACTACTACTACTACTGATGAACTATATACCATATATGAAGTATAATTTGAATTTACCCTTTTCATTAACTATTATTTTTGTCTAATGACAGCATTATTTCCACTAATAAGCGCAAATGCTGTATTCGCCGTATACTTTTAGACTTTTAGGCTGAGCTTAACAATAAGAAATTGCATGCTTTTGAAGTGACCTTGAGCCAAGCTTAGCTTAAAAGTATACGGTGAATACGGCCGTTAATGACATTCCTATGAAAAAGTCGATTTTGAAAAGCGTCAAATGCTACTTAGAATGTAGAAACAATCAAATTTCTCATTTTTTTTTCTTTTCTGGATTTATCTAATCGCAGTTATCGAAAAATATAAAGTGTACTTTCTCATTGGAACTTTTTGAGATTCAAAAAATGGCGTTGGCAAATTTCGATTACAACGTGTATCGTTTTCGAGAAAATTATAGTTTTTTATTCTTATTCCTCATATGAGTAGAAACACAAATAATATACACCTTGTCTAAACAGAAATTTTCCAAAACGACCCTTGAGATGTGTTTATATAATTTCAGGAAAATTTTGGTCGCCCTGTATATAGCATGAGCGAACATTTCGATATGTATATCCTACTCACATGAAACTGCAATCGTTCTAGCGGCAAAAATGACTTCCCCAAATATCAAGAAACTCTCACTTTTTAATAACTGGAAGTTACACAACGTTCTTCTAAATCTAATCTAAAAAAAAACAACTAACCAACGTGCAAAATAATCCCTGAATACTCCAATAATATAGATTACCTATATCGCACACAAAAACCAAGGTAGTTTCGAGTGACAGCGTCAATCACGCTTTTGTTTTCAAAGCCCACTTATTCCCGCGCGTCGAACCACTAGCCGCAGTGGTCAAGCGAAGAACAAACAACGACTAATCTAGCAGGCGGCTTCACGCTAGAGAGGAAGGAATTCGAAACAATCGATGATGTGGGGTGGCCACGGCCTACAATGACCCCTTCAGGTGGATTCGGAATATGACTTGGCCGATTATTTGCACCCTCTCGACCGCGTCTCCAGGGGGGTGGGTTAGCGACGTGGTGCAGGTGGGACGTGGGGGTAGGGGAGGGTTGGTGAGAATGCATCGATTGTTGAAGGTTCTCTGGTGAAGGTTGCAGGAAAAGTTGACATTGCCGATGGCTCGGTCACCCTCAGATTACAGTAGAAATACCATCAATTTCGAAATGTCACGAAAAATTATTCAAGATGAAACGTCTGAAGTCGTACCTATCAGGGCCGGATTATCCATAAGGCGGATTAGGCAACTGCCTAGGGGCCCCGCACCGACTAGGGGCCCACCAAGAAAAAAACGTTTCATTTGGTTTCATTCGTGACATTTCCTATTATTAACATCCGGTAATATCACCATAGAAAAAATGATGGATGCGGGGACAGATATAACATCATCGTTTGGATTGATATTTGATAATATGGTACAATCAACTTTTCCGAATGTAATGATAGCATTGAAAATACTTATATAGAAGTCTGATGATATAAAAAGCCACAGGTGAACGAAATATTTAAAAAAAAATTAATAAAAAAATGTCTTCGTTGAAAAATATCACAGAACCGTTTAAATTCATTGTCGATAATGGCGATTGAAAATGATATGTTGAAAGAGGTCAATTTCCAAGATGATTTTAACGATTTTTTATCTAAAAAGTTACAAGAATTGCTATTTAAACTTATATTGTACCTACTTCACAAAAATATTTTCTTTGATTGTGAAAATATTTTTGTGATCAAAATCATTTCATTCAATGAAAGCAAAAAGCAAGAGTCGATCTGATCGTTTCGACTTTTGTAATAGAAAAAATATATTTTGAAAAGTAAGAAAACGGTAAAGGAAATAAGGGGTCCCGAGAATTGCATTGCCTAGGGGCCCCGATAGGGTTAATCCGGCCCTGCATATTGAAGGAGTGAAAACTCTAATGAGCGATATATTATATCATAATAGTATATTATGATACAAGTTTTATAACACCCTATTTTGTCTCACGCGTTGTTTCACGAAGAAGTTCTAACCTTGGCCCCCTGCTATTTCTTTTGTTTATCGACGACCTTTCTCAAATTATTGTTTCTCCAAAATTACTTTATGCCGACGACCTCAAGATCTTCAACATAATAGACAACACAACAGACTGTTTGCATCTACAGGATGATGTTGATTCAATTTTCCAGTGGTGTAATGATAATCATCTGCGATTGAATATTTCCAAATGTTCTGTCGTTTCCTACTGTAAGAAATATGTGACAATTGAACATGAATATAAAATTCAAAACACTAATATTAAAAGATGTAGAGAAATCACTGACTTAGGCATTATTTTCGATCAAAAATTGACATTCATACCACATATGGACAAAATGATTTCCTCAGCCAACAAGATGTATGGGTTCTTGGTGAGGCAAAGTAGAGATTTCAGGAATACTCAAACAATGACCACAATATATTACAGTTATGTCAGGAGTAAACTAGAATATGGTGCACTAATATGGTACCCTGTGCATGCCATTCATGTTGCCAATATTGAACGCGTCCAGAGACGATTTTTGAAATATTTAGTTTATAAAACAAGCGGAAATTACCCTGAAAGAGGAATTGGCTATTCAGTTCTTCTGGATCAATTCAATTTTGTATCATTGAGCACACGAAGATTATATGTCACTATAAAATTCCTTTACAAACTAATCAGTAACCATATAATTTGTGAGGATCTGTTGTCCAAAATTGATTTTTTAGTACCTCGCGTCAATTCTAGACATCACTGTCCTTTTTATTGTGTCAACTACCGCACCAATGTATTACGCAAGTCTCCAATTGTTATTATGTGCCAAAATTTCAATGCAATCTGCCAACATTGTGACATTTTTTCATGTAGTGTGAATGACATTTATGAGGCGGTTGTGAGAGCGGCTCCATAATGTCCCTATAGACGAGTGAATTATTACCATTGAACATAATTTAGTACGTAGCTATTCTATTATCTGTATTATTGTTTTTTTTTCTTTCCTAGCGTTACCTGTTGGAAATAAAGAGCTATCTATCTATCTATCTATCTATCTATCTATCTATCTATCTATCTATCTATCTATCTATCTATCTATCTATCTATCTATCTATCTATCTATCTATCTATCTATCTATCTATCTATCTATCTATCTATCTATCTATCTATCTATCTATCTATCTATCTATCTATCTATCTATCTATCTATCTATCTATCTATCTATCTATCTATCTATCTATCTATCTATCTATCTATCTATCTATCTATCTATCTATCTATCTATCTATCTATCTATCTATCTATCTATCTATCTATCTATCTATCTATCTATCTATCTATCTATCTATCTATCTATCTATCTATCTATCTATCTATCTATCTATCTATCTATCTATCTATCTATCTATCTATCTATCTATCTATCTATCTATCTATCTATCTATCTATCTATCTATCTATCTATCTATCTATCTATCTATCTATCTATCTATCTATCTATCTATCTATCTATCTATCTATCTATCTATCTATCTATCTATCTATCTATCTATCTATCTATCTATCTATCTATCTATCTATCTATCTATCTATCTATCTATCTATCTATCTATCTATCTATCTATCTATCTATCTATCTATCTATCTATCTATCTATCTATCTATCTATCTATCTATCTATCTATCTATCTATCTATCTATCTATCTATCTATCTATCTATCTATCTATCTATCTATCTATCTATCTATCTATCTATCTATCTATCTATCTATCTATCTATCTATCTATCTATCTATCTATCTATCTATCTATCTATCTATCTATCTATCTATCTATCTATCTATCTATCTATCTATCTATCTATCTATCTATCTATCTATCTATCTATCTATCTATCTATCTATCTATCTATCTATCTATCTATCTATCTATCTATCTATCTATCTATCTATCTATCTATCTATCTATCTATCTATCTATCTATCTATCTATCTATCTATCTATCTATCTATCTATCTATCTATCTATCTATCTATCTATCTATCTATCTATCTATCTATCTATCTATCTATCTATCTATCTATCTATCTATCTATCTATCTATCTATCTATCTATCTATCTATCTATCTATCTATCTATCTATCTATCTATCTATCTATCTATCTATCTATCTATCTATCTATCTATCTATCTATCTATCTATCTATCTATCTATCTATCTATCTATCTATCTATCTATCTATCTATCTATCTATCTATCTATCTATCTATCTATCTATCTATCTATCTATCTATCTATCTATCTATCTATCTATCTATCTATCTATCTATCTATCTATCTATCTATCTATCTATCTATCTATCTATCTATCTATCTATCTATCTATCTATCTATCTATCTATCTATCTATCTATCTATCTATCTATCTATCTATCTATCTATCTATCTATCTATCTATCTATCTATCTATCTATCTATCTATCTATCTATCTATCTATCTATCTATCTATCTATCTATCTATCTATCTATCTATCTATCTATCTATCTATCTATCTATCTATCTATCTATCTATCTATCTATCTATCTATCTATCTATCTATCTATCTATCTATCTATCTATCTATCTATCTATCTATCTATCTATCTATCTATCTATCTATCTATCTATCTATCTATCTATCTATCTATCTATCTATCTATCTATCTATCTATCTATCTATCTATCTATCTATCTATCTATCTATCTATCTATCTATCTATCTATCTATCTATCTATCTATCTATCTATCTATCTATCTATCTATCTATCTATCTATCTATCTATCTATCTATCTATCTATCTATCTATCTATCTATCTATCTATCTATCTATCTATCTATCTATCTATCTATCTATCTATCTATCTATCTATCTATCTATCTATCTATCTATCTATCTATCTATCTATCTATCTATCTATCTATCTATCTATCTATCTATCTATCTATCTATCTATCTATCTATCTATCTATCTATCTATCTATCTATCTATCTATCTATCTATCTATCTATCTATCTATCTATCTATCTATCTATCTATCTATCTATCTATCTATCTATCTATCTATCTATCTATCTATCTATCTATCTATCTATCTATCTATCTATCTATCTATCTATCTATCTATCTATCTATCTATCTATCTATCTATCTATCTATCTATCTATCTATCTATCTATCTATCTATCTATCTATCTATCTATCTATCTATCTATCTATCTATCTATCTATCTATCTATCTATCTATCTATCTATCTATCTATCTATCTATCTATCTATCTAAGAAGTGTGACAACGTGTCTCATAAAACGTGTGTCATATCCAATTTTTTCTATTTTGCATTAATTTGAAGTATTTCATTGAGAAAAATTGAATATCGATAAATAACAGAAACATCTTCGATTGGTAACAAATGATGACATTGAATTATTTAAAATCTGCCGCACAAGTGGAAAGCCCAGTTTACTGTTTTGATCGATTTTGATTTTTGCGATACCAGCGGTGAGAAATGCGATATTATTGTTTTTATTGGTAAATTCAAATTAAATCACACTCTGAATTGAAATCAACCAACAAAGACATTGAGTTTTTCACTGCTAGTATCACCAAATCCAAAATCGCTCAGAAGTAAGTTTAGCCTATAACTCTTTCCGACTGACATTCATTTGACATTTTCTATACGCATTTGCGTTCCATAATCACTTAATTTTATAAACAAAATAGAAAAATAGTTATTTATGTATCAAGGGAATTATTAACGATGGCAAAGTTTGCATCCCGAGGGCCTCTGGCCCGAGGATCAGCAATTTCCTGAGGTTATTGAGGCTCATTAGTTCCCGTGGTAAATAGATAATTTTATTTCTGACCAATTTCAACTGAATAAATGTTTCAATCTATCATAGCTTCCCAGTATTTTTGAATCAGGAATTTTGTTATTGCTATATTGTGTTGCTATGATACATTTTTATAAAGGAAATTATAGCATCTCAAGCATCCCAAGGAAGCTATGTATGACCCTCTTTATTGATATCGTAACTATGACGATATAAGCTCATAATTATGCCGGGGTCAGAAATAAATATATTATATATATGTTATTCTTGTTCATTGAATGTCGTGTTACACTAGAATATTTGAATGTTCTAAGAATATTCTCAAGATATAATTGTAATACCTAATAATCTAAGTATGTTCTTTCAGTTATATGCACATTCAAAATGAACTGCTGTTATAATAAGTAACAATCTGAGAATATTTCTGGTTGGTATTGTAAGGTATTTTTCTTATGGACGTGACAGTTATTCGTTTCCAACACACCGTATATGTTTGATGTTTGGTACCTATTAGTATGCGACTTCCTGCCCAGAATTCTTCATTGATTAATATTATTGATGATTCATATACAGGATATACAGGATGACATAATAAGTTATAAAAACTGGCGAGTTAAATACTTTGAACGATGGATCGACTTTTTAAAAAAGGTTTATTTATTAACAAATATACAGGACGACTATCTCTGGCAAGTGTTACAGATAGAATAATCTAAAAATGTGTCTAAGATGTGCTCTGTGAGTTTCGCGAGATGAGAGCTTTCCTGGAATACAGCTTAGTCTGCAAAGCTGCATCAGCATCTTCTGTGAGAACGGCAGATCCATGGGAAAGTTTGCTACATAACTCCTCCCTCCTTAGGACGAGAAAATAAGGGAGTTATTTTGTCGGGGTGGAACTGCCTCTGCTTCGTGGTCTTCTTCTTCTTTCTTCGCTTCTTCCGATTTGCGTCGATGAATTCCGTCAAATTTCTTCTTCAGTAAAATTGATATTGCCAAGATTGCTATAAGAAGAAGTAATCCGAGGAGAATGCCAAATGCTATGGTGGTCTTATTAGAAGTTTCGGATTCTTTGATCGGCGTTAGTCGTTCCATCATATCATTGATTTTGTAAATTTCTTCTAAGTTGAGCCTGGTGAAATTTGGTGTTTCATAAAGTTTTGGGATCTTCATCTTCTCGGTCTCGAACTTGGGTAAAATGAGTGGTTTACCCTGGTGGATTCTGATGTCGTTAATAAATTTCTTGCGGTTAGCATGAAGTTCGCAATGTTCCGGAATTTTGATGAGAGTGGGAAGATTGATTTCTATGTAACGATCAGTTTTGCATTTCGAAAATATCCTCTGCTCGCGGACTGGGATGATCAATACTTCTTCTTGAGTGATTTGTTCAATGATTGGCTCTGCTAAGTTTATTTGGAGTGGTTGACAGTTTTTTGTGAGGTTTCCTTCAATCAGCTGAATAGTGCAAGGGTCCTCCGGGTAGTAGTCTTCGATACAGTAATGCGTTTTTTCCAGCAATGGGCATGGAGCTAACTCGAACTGAGTTCTCGAAACTGTTCGTGCCAAATAGGGGTATTTGGGGACGAAAATACGGTGGTTTTGTATGATGGGATATAGATGATAGAATGAGAGGACTTCGTTTCTGATAATTGGTACATGAATTGCAAAAATTAATTTTGTCTTTGAAAATGTTACTTGGGTCCCAAAAAATTGATAGTATGTTAATAAACTTTCAAATGTTGGAATTTCTGATTGTTCATAGAATTTTCTCATATATATCAACATTTCTTCCAGTTCTGCACTTGATATTATTGAGTTGTGAAGGGTGTTTAGTTTCGCAAAAGTAATAGCATCTTCCAGGTTATCGATGAATGTTATAATGTTTTGACAGTCCAGAATTATCTGCGAGAGTATACCTTGAAAGCTAATATAATTTGTTAAATCACCAATGGTTTTTTGAACTGTTGCCTGGAATGTTTTCAATCCTTTCTCAAGTTTTTCCTGGTTCGAATTGAGTATTTGTATAGTTTTGTTATAGTGATTGATCAGTTGTTTGGATAGAGAGATTTGCATATTGACTTCATGAATTATTTCGTTTTGATTCCGTTCTAAAATAGCGATGCTTTGGTCGTACCTTTTCCCATCATCGGCATCTAGAGTGCCAAAAAGCCATTTATCGATTTTACCGATTCCATCAATCATTCCTCTTTTCACGCGGATATGAGGTTGAAGATTTTCTAATTTCATTTTGGTTGTATCTACAAGATATTCAGTTCTCATCAACATGTTCGCTGATAGACCGTGATAAGATATGGGGTTAGAAATATTTTCTTTCTTGAAATTGTTTTTAATTGCCACGAAATATTGGTTCAATTTAGTCAATTGATTGGTTATAGGGCCTAGGTCGAGATAGTGTAGAAATGTATGTTTACTATAAATAATTTTAGCTTCACCTAATCTAATGGGTAGGATAGGATTGTTAACGACGGTCATTTGGATGTCTTCATCGTTACATTGTACTTGGAGTACGTGAAGTAGAAGGTATAGGATTGGAAACTTCATTTTCGCTCTTTCCCTGCAACAAATATCCTTCATTAATCTTAGGTTTCCTAGCAATACTTTTGTGATAGGTTCCTTTGTCAGTTTCTATTTTGATTCCTGTGTCTTTAAGTACTTTAGTTTTCTTGAATTTCGGTTTGTCTTTTGGTCGGGCTTTCGTCCGAACGTATGCTACTGTTTGTTTTGTGAAGTCTGGGGGGTCACTACGATTTTCGTTAATTTTTGTTATGGTCTTTTCTTTAGTTTGTTCACTCGTTTGTTGAATTGACTGATAGAGTTTTTGGGAATTATCTTTATGAGTTTGGACATAGTCAGAAACGATAATGTGGTCGTTCAGGTCGAAGGGATTCGTACTATTAATATGACCTTTAACTACCTCGAAAGGGGTATATTTGGTGACACTATGGATCGAGTTATTATATCCAAGAACAGCACGTTTCATTAGTTGTTCAGGCGTATAGAGGTTTCCATCGTCTTTTAAACACCTATAGTGTTCGATTAATGTCGAATGAAACCTTTCGACCGGGGAATTCGAGTTACTATTTTTTGGTGTCGTGAAATGGAGTTCGATACGATATATTTTGCAAAAATTCTCTAAGTCTTGGTTCTTGAATTCCGTGCCTGAATCGGTGGTTATTTTTAAAGGTAGTCCATGGTGGGTGATGAAATTCATAAGATTTTCAACTGTACATACTCCAGTCAGAGCTTTCAGTGGGTATGCTTGACCATATCGAGAAAAGGAATCAATAATTGTTGAGAAGTTCTGATTTGAAATTTTGAATGTATCCATATGAATGTGGTCGAATGGTTTAGAAGCGGTGGGGGTGAGATTGAATTTTATAACCGGTGGGTTCCGATCATATTTATTTTTTTGACAATTCTCGCAGTTATCGATATAGTTTTTAATATCGTCTGCCATTTTTGGCCAGTAAAATCTTGAACTGAGGGATGATATCGTTTCGTTGATTCCTCTGTGACATGTTTTTTTTTACGTGATAAAATTCGAGTTTTTCTTCCTGTTCATCTTGAGTTTCTATGTCTGTTAAGAATGTTGGGCAGTGAACAATTCTGTATGATGAATTCTTGAATAAATTTTGGACGGTGGTACTGAAGATTCTCGGTAAGTTAGGATGCCTGAAGTGTAGTGCATATGTTTGTTTCGGATCTATATGGTCTTTGAGGAACTTGGCGATACTTTCGACCGTGTTTTTGTTTGGCAAGGTGACATATGATCGAACATTTTCAAAAATTTTGTCTCGTCTATATTTAGTTTCATTTGTGTCGCCGGTGGTTATTATAATTTGATTCTTATAAGTGTTTATTGCTCGTTCTGATATAGGAATAGAACATACAGGGTCTTCTAGGGAAGTGTGCACTGTTTCTATGTCAGACTGGTCATTATTCGCTTGCGGTGGTACGATACGAATATCTGATTGTATTTTGATTTTAGGCTGAACAAATTGTGGTTCTAAAATTTCTTGGAGAACGTTATCGTCAAGATCAGGAAGTTTTTCGGGGTTATTCAAAAAGTCGTTTATTAATTCGTCTACGTCACCAGGGTTATTTTGAATCGATAAAGTTTCGAGCGCGTTCAGATCGATATTTTGAGGGTTTCTGGAGAGGGCGTCGGCAGCTTGATTGGATTTTCCTTTTTTATATTTAATAACATAATCAAATTCCTCGAGTTTCAGACGCCATCGTACTAATCTGGAATTGGGCTCTTTTAATGAGAAAAGCCATTGGAGAGGCTTGTGATCAGAAAATATCGTGAATTTTTGGCCGAATAGATAAGGTCTGAAGTATTTGCAACTCCAGACGATGGCGAGAAGTTCTTTCTCGATAGTTGAATAGTTGACTTCTGCCGGGTTCAATGTCCTAGATGCGTAACAGATAGGGTGGTCATTTTGGGACAGTATGGCACCTATGGCATAGTTCGAGGCATCGGTAGTTAATTCGAACGGTTTTTCGAAGTTTGGATATGCCAGGACGGGC
The DNA here is from genome assembly GCA_029955515.1 of Chrysomela aeneicollis. Classification (NCBI taxonomy): domain Eukaryota; kingdom Metazoa; phylum Arthropoda; class Insecta; order Coleoptera; family Chrysomelidae; genus Chrysomela; species Chrysomela aeneicollis. Next base: position 6,913,830 of record JARUHQ010000006.1, read on the forward strand.
TCTGAAGTGAGAATAGATTTACAGATATTAAAGCATTCAATAAATTCAGCAGAATGTTCTACCTTCTCATTTTTTTTTAGACACTTCGTCATCGGTTTCGTTATTTTAGCAAAATTTTTAATGAATTTTCTGTAGTAACCTACTAGGCCCAAGAATGATTTAATATCTTTTTGAGTTTTTGGAATTGGGAATTTCTGAATTGCTTTTATTTTATTTGGATTAGGTTTGATACCCTCCGGTGTTATCACGTGACCTAAAAATTCTACTTCCTTCCTGATGAACTCGGATTTATCTAATTGAATTTTCAGGCGAGCTTCGCGTAGTTTAGAAAACACCAATTTAAGATTTTGAATGTGTTCTTGAAGTCCGGTACTAAAGATAATGATGTCGTCCATATATACCATGCAGATTTTATTCTGCAGATCTTTAAGGACCTCATCCATTACACGCTGAAAACTAGAGGGAGCATTTTTGAGACCAAATGGCATCCTCAAGTATTCATAATGTCCTTGCTCAACGTTAAACGCGGTTTTTTCGATTGAATTTTGAGCCATCTCGATCTGGTGGAATCCACTGGCCAAATCAAGGGTCGTAAAATACTGTGCTCTACCGAGCTTGTCTAGGATGTCGTTGATATTGGGTAGGGGATATCGGTCACCAATCGTCTTTTCATTGATTTTGCGATAGTCCACGACGATCCGCCATTTTGTTTTTCCCGAAGAATCTAATTTTTTCGGTACGATCCATATGGGAGAAGACCACGGACTACAACTCGGTCTTATAATATTTTTTTCAAGCATATCGTTGATTTGTCGTTGTACTTCCTGCTTATGAACGTAGGGATATCGATATGATTTTGTGTGAACAGGTATTTCGTCAGTGGTCTTGATCTCGTGTTTGATTTTAGAAGTGAATGTCAAATCGTCACCGGGTTTGAAGAAAATATCGGCAAATTCATTGCAGATCTTGATTATTGCAGATCGTTCCTCTGAATTCATGTGATCTGTGCGTATCAGTTCTGAGACATTTGGATGTTCTGTATTCAGATTAGATGTGATATGTCTGTTTGGAATGGTAATAGAATCAAAAGTATATATTTCGTAGATTGATGCGCTGAACTGTTTAACAGGGATTGGTTCTTTCAATGTGACAGAGATTGTTTCATTAGTGGGGTTTTGAATTTCTAACGGGGCGTAACCTTGTTTCGCGATTGTCACTACTTGTGGAATGAAGAGTTTGTTGATAGTACCTTCAATTGTCAGAATTTCTCCTTCATATATACTGACGGGAATATTTTTGATTGTTTTTTCTTGGGGGTTGACTGAGAAAGAAAAACTAGACTCTGTGGTTTGTCTGAATTTAAATGGAATATCAGTGTGATTTCCTATCAATCTTGAATTGGTTAAATCAATATTCAAATTCATGTTTATCAAATCTGCTAAACCTAATACTCCGTCAAAATAATCATGGAAGTCAAAAAGAATGAAATTAATTTCATAGTTTGCGTTAAATTCAGGAAATGCTGGAATAAGCGCTTGGTATCTCGCGTTCTGACTTCCTATGGCAGTTTTGATTATTGTATCAGACTGATAAATTTTGTTTGGGTAGAATTTTTCGATTATCGAAGGTTTGATTATTGATTTTGAACTTCCTGTATCTATAAGCAGTTTCATTTTTGGATTTTTTATTTCAACGTATGGAAGAGCATTGTTACTAGAGATATTTATTTCGGCTAGGTTGATGAGTCTTCCGGGCTCGTTGGTTGAAAATTTACAGTTTCGTCAGGGTTAATATCGTCATTGCATTGGTTTTGGTGGTAAAGTGGTTGTTTGTTGATGGTGTGTTCAACATATGAATTTTGATCAGGGTAGTAGTCACTTTCAGGGTAGTATGCGGCTTCATTATAACTAGGATATTCGTCATACATTTGATTTGAATTGGGAAGAGGTTCCTCGTATTCATTCAAAAATAGTTCTTCGGATACAAAATTTGGTTTTTTATTTGATTGGAAGAATCTTTGATTGTTTTGGAAGTTATTTGGATATTGATTATTGAAATTTGGTCTGGATTGTTGAACATGTTGTGAAAAAGGTTGATGGGACATTCTAGTGGGATTTCTGGAAGTCGTTGACATAGGTTCAGGCTTAGGTAGTTGGTTTGCCGGAATTTGTTTCGGTCTGAATACGTTTTGGGGAGGTCCAAAAACATCTCGATTAGTTGGATACCTCTGAGGAAGTTGTGGTCGTGGTTGTATATTTATCGGTTGGTTGGACCAGACAGGTCTTGGTTGTACATTCATCGGTTGGCTGAGCCAATTAGGTCTCGAAGAAAATTTAGGGTCTGAATAATTTGTATTATTTTGATAAAACGGCTTTTGAAAGAAATTGGGTCTTTGTAATTGGGTGTTGGTTGTTTGTACGTTAGGAGCGCCTAACTGTTTTTGAATATTGAATTTTGACTTGAAATTTTCTTGAAAATTACCGTACATGTTTTCGAAATTTTCGTATTCAACTACATATGCCATTGCGTCTTCTAATGAAGCGGGTTTCTTGAGATGCAAATTGTTTCTCAATATACCTGTACATCCCGCTATAAATGTACTTAGTGAAACTTTGTCATAATGTGAGATTTGATATGCTTTTTGATCAACAGCTAAATCCGTATCATTACTGATTCTCTGTGCGACATTGCTTCTCAGCAATTGTAACCTAGTGCCGAAACTAATTAAGTCTTCTCCTTTATGAGGTCGACTTCTGGTTAATTCCTGAACAATACAGTCTAAGTCTCTACGGTCCGCAAAGCATTGTTTCAAGGCACCTTTTAGAGCGTCCCACGAATTGAGTTCGGCCCTGTTTCCAACCATATATTCTGCTTTACCTATTAACTTTTCCTGAATACATTCCAAAATATGATCATTCAATGACGGGTCGTTAAAAACTGCGTAGGTATTGACTAAAGCATCACACCTATCAATAAACTTGTTCAATGCATTACTATCGCCGTCGAACGATTTCAGATTATTGAGTCTTGATTTGAAAAGATTCCAGTTCATTTGAACAGGTTGTGCTTGTTGCACTGGTGGTGGTACCATGGTTGATGCTATTGAATTCGCTTGACTAAAATTTGAGTTTTCTTCAAATGATAAACTGTTGAGCCTATCTAATATATCATCTATTTCATTCATAAATTATCTCTACTTGTATTTTATTTGAAACTTCTTAAATTAATCGTCTAGCATAGACAGCGGTTTGGTTCTCGATGAACAGCTCTAATTATCTTCACCGAAGTCCTTATTCAGAGGGTTCAATGAAGGCAAGAAGGAATATTTGGCACTTACAAGTTTTTGATGATCCAAATCTATGTAGTCTCCAGTTCCTTCTTCGTTGATTCTACGTAGCTTCCCAGAGGTTGGGTCGACTGCTAATCCACTCGTTCTGGTTTTCCTCGATGGATTGTGTTCGAATTTGTGCTCAAGGGGTTGAAACTCCACGGCGCGAAAAAGTTCTTTTATCGCACTGCACAAATCCTACCGACTGCGCCAGTTAAATACTTTGAACGATGGATCGACTTTTTAAAAAAGGTTTATTTATTAACAAATATACAGGACGACTATCTCTGGCAAGTGTTACAGATAGAATAATCTAAAAATGTGTCTAAGATGTGCTCTGTGAGTTTCGCGAGATGAGAGCTTTCCTGGAATACAGCTTAGTCTGCAAAGCTGCATCAGCATCTTCTGTGAGAACGGCAGATCCATGGGAAAGTTTGCTACATAACTGGCGGGAGTTATCAGTAGTAATATTTGCAATGTTACCAGTTTTTCCTATGAAGCCTTCAACTTTATTTTCACCCTCTGGAAAAATATATTAATATCGATGTTATGTACGGAAATCATAGAAAGTCTGAAATTTTAAAATTTTTAATTTCATTCGAGAATAAACACAATAAAATCGATAGAACATAACAATAAATCATATCTTCCTATGACGACATAAATATAGGTATATCACTCATTTATATTGAAATAGATATCGTTTTCCATTAGATGAAAACATTTCATAAATAAAATACTATTGCAGTACCTAACTACTCTTCGGTAAAATAAAATCACACATTAAAAGACCTACTATTCTGCCAAAACCTCAATCAATTTGATATCATCAAGTTGATTTCTCAAATTTGGGAATGTACGATATACTTTCTTCTTTCAGTTCAGTTATGCATGTTTTTTCTCGATTAAGAAAACAGGAAATAAATCGTGTAGGTACTTTTAAATATTCGTTAGGTATAAAATGTCATTTCATCAAGAGTAATTTTCTTCTCTTCTGGTTCATTATATATACCTTCTCATATCTGGATTGTACAGAACTCATTCTTGATATTCTCAGAATTTCACAAACAAAATCAGATTCCTCAAAAAGACAACGAAATTTATTGAAATGATCATTGAGTGGAACCATCAACTGAATATAAATACTTCAGGGAGTAGGCACATTCTGTAAAGAATATAAGAAAATTAAACTTTTAAATATTTATTCGAGAATAATGATTTTATACTTTCATTTTTAAATAAATTGAAAGCAGAGAATGACTAGAAAATTAATAGGATAGGAATTTTTTAAAGATCACATACACATATTAGCCTAATGGTTTCCGTACATACAAGGTGATTTTCTATATTTGAAGAAATATATACAAAATATTACGGTGATGAAAAACAATAAAAAGATGTAGTTTGATTGTAACCACTGAAGAAAATTGAACATGGTTTAACAAAATGTACATACTTTTGATGCAAATATTTTTCACATCACTCGCATACCCTTCTTTATAGAAAATGACCTTGTGTACACATGGAAATAAAACCATTCAGAATTTTCAACCTATTTCATAAGTTTCATATTCAATACTAAATATCTATAAACTATCGAAATATAAATAATTTGTACTACTGGAGAATACAATTGAATGTTTCAAAAATTGCCGCCAGATATGGTATCCATCCAATGCTATGATAAATATATATATATGTACAACACTATGAAATAGCTCAGACATCCACCATCCGGAATGGCATGTTTGGAGACTCCTATGCTTTCAGCATTTCCCACTCGGGGGCCATGAAGCACTTATCCTCGTGCGTCAGCTTGTGTGCATTATAATAGTGCTTCATGACGAACTGCTTCTGACATATCTCGCAAGTATAGCTGGACTGCTTCTCGTGCGTCTTCTTGTGCTTCAACAGATTGTCGTTCCTCGAGAAGCTCCTGTCGCAGATGCTGCACGTGTAGTTCTTCTGGCCGGAGTGCAGGGTGTTGTGCCTAATCAGGTGCTCTTTGCGCATGAACGCCTTGTTGCAGTGCTCGCAAATGTAAGGCCGAAAGCCGGTATGTAGCTTGACATGTTGGTACATATGTTCGCGCCTCTTGAAGCCTCTGGAACACACCTCGCATATGTGGCTTTTTTGCGTGGAGCCACTCGAACTGTTCAATGGCGGGGACATGGGAGGTTTGTTGACAGTTTCGGGCGTTGGGGCTTCCACCTTGGCCATTTCCGATTCGCCCATCATGCTCGGTTGCTGCATGCCGGATATGACGTTGGTGTACGCGGCCTGGTTGAAATGATCCTGATTGAGCAGATTCACTCCAAGGTTTTGGTTGTCTAGGTTGGGGGCGGGGTTGCAGATGACGTTCGTGTTTGCAGAGATGGCGCTGGTGGTGTTGGCAACATTCAAGCTGGGTTGGGTGTAGATGGCGTTGCTGGTGTTGAAGTTGCTGAAGTTTTGGTTGTACTCAGACAGAGGGAATATGACGGTTTGATTGTGGTTCTTGTCATCCATTTTCACTGTGTAGGAGTACTTGTTCTGGCTTTGGGTGCTTTTGATGTGTGGGAGCTTGTCATACTTGAGGTTGTTTTGATCCACCTCATACATAGGGGGGTGATTATCATTGGTCAAGTCTATCTGGACAACATCATCTGGAAGTGTGTGAACTTCCCTGTGACGCTTGGATGCCTTGTGTTTTGGTTTGGAAACACTTCCATGGCTCAGAATCGTTTCAAAATCGCCCATGTGAGCTATGTTGATGACCTCCCCACTGGAGTTAACAACTACATTGCTAAGAATTTCATTCTTTGGTAGACTAGATTTAATATTTGATGTGTTTATCAAGTTGAGGTTATAAGCAAACTGACTTTGAGTGAGCTGAGAGGCTTTATTGTTGACTAGATCTTTTGGACACCTGCTGATTAAATTTGGGTTAGACACAATGGTGGGAAGCTGCAAGGTGTAAAATGGAAATTGATCAACAGTTTGAGGGTTTTTATTGACGTTGACAATGTTCTGGGGCATTGCTTGAGCTACAGAAATGGGAGTTCCTGCACTGGGTGTACTTGAAGTGGATATTTCTGGGTTTTGTTGCACAACTGGTGCACTAGGGGGTTTAATATCTTTGATATATACCTTTCCCGATTTTTTGAAATCGTCTGTATACCTAAAATTTTTGAAATATGAGGAGAGCATCGTTTCAGACCTAACACACTCTTGTCGAAATCCATAACAAGTTTCCAGACTGCGGAGACATTTGGAGCATACCACTTTTGGCAAGAAATCATTTTCAGTTACCTGTAATGGAGAATATTGAACAAGTTGTTCAATAAATTGAGTAGATTACCTACAGTTAATGCCAAGCAAACTTGTATCTTATTCTGCAACTGTATTTTCTTGCCTTCCTCTTGAAATATATGAGTTTTCTCTTTTTGTGTATTGGAAGCACACAATCTACAAAGCTCGTAAAAACTCACTCGTTTATACCCGGACATTGGTGGGTAATATTTCCTGATAAAATTACATTTGATCTGAGGATTGTGGATATTTATTATTGTAAAATCAAAATATTATGTCCCCTTAAAATTGTCAGTTTTCAAAACAGCGCCATCTCAGGGAATAATTTTAAGCCGATGAACCTATCTGAAATGGGCTGCTAAAGCTAGTTGCTATACATACCCGATTAGCCAGTGTCACTCCCTTCTTTTCGTTTCGGGTCCACTCACATTAGTGAATTTACGTTAGCAAGCTGCATATTTGATATTATATTTGATTATTCCCATGATTCATGATAGTTGTTATCAAAATAATTCAATTATGGTGGCATTCGAGAAGTTTTGACATAAAAAGCTATTTGTATAAGTATATGTGGCTTTTTGTGCAGTTTTTTGCAAAATTTCCGAAAAATATCAATTTCTGATTTTTTTATGAGATATCATTTTCAGATATAATTCATGTATTTGTCGGAAGTATTTCAATTCCAGATACAATCTATATTTTTTCGTCATGAAGAATCAAAATGAAATCTATCAAAAGCACATACAAACAGGTTACGCGCCACTGGCCAATCGGGTATGTTCGGAAATTGAAGTAGTCAGCTCTGACAGCATATTTCACATAGGTAACTTGAAAAGTTTTTTTAACCTCTCAGAAACAGCTGAGATATGTCAAAATTGTCAAATGCCCATTTTTTTACGTCATCTTCGTTTATTATTATTTTGGTAATTCGGTGATAATGATATTTGCTGATATAGTGGAATTTCTAATGGAAAATGTCTGATCTCGTATCAAAATGTGTTTTGAGGGTGGAAGTGAATCATTCCGAAAACTCAGGTCAGCAATTCAAAACCAAACGAGAGTTCGCTTTATGTTCACAGTTTTCGTAGATTCCAGAGGCGCCGAGGCACTCTCAAATCCAGAACCCAAAAAGAAGGGCAGAGGTCAAAGGAAAGTGAGGGAGATTAGCGTGGAAACTTTCCCCAGTCGCTTGGAGGGGCCCAGAGATGACTGGGGACTTCTTCCCCAATACTCCCGTGAGGTGACTCCCGTCAGTGAGGGCGAGAAGCCTGGCAAAGAAGAAAAATGTGAGATAGGTTTCTTCAGTGGAAATCCTTTTGTGGAAATAACCAAAGGCATTCTGCATTTATACAAGGAAGAGTGAGCAAACTGATCATAACTTCAAGCTTGGTTTTTATCTGGGTTTCTTCTTTTCAGTGTTTTAAGTAGTAGTAAAGAAGCCATCACTCTTTGTTTGCTGGGAGTTCCTACAACAATGACTTGTCATGACCTTTTGGCTTTTACTGCACCATGTCATTGTGATATTTCAAATATAAGAGTGTTGAGAGATTCTATGCCCAACCAGTATATGGCTCTTTTAACGTGGGTTTTCTTAGGGCATATAGAAAAAATATTTCATGTTAATGCATGGTTTTAGATTTAGGAATCATGATTCTGCTATGGAGTTCTATTTAACATTTAATGGGGCCCCATTTAGCAGCCTTGAACCAGAGAGCATTTGTCGCATTGCATGGGTTTCAAAAGTAGAATGGGCACATGATGGTTTACCACCCCCTGGTCATACTGAATTGCCAATTTGCCCTGTGTGTCTAGGTAAGTAAAATATCCTCATAATATATTCTAGTTCACTGTACTTGATGATTTTTTTCAGAGAGGATGGATGAATCTGTAGATGGAGTTCTTACCATCCTTTGCAACCATGCATTCCATGCAAGTTGCTTAGAAAAATGGGGTGACTCAACTTGTCCTGTCTGTCGTTGTGTGCAGAGCCCTGAGCAAGCTGAATCCTCTGAATGTGAGCAGTGTGGTACAAAGGCTCAGTCCCCTGATTCTTTATGGATATGCTTAATATGTGGTCATGTTGGTTGTGGGAGGTCAGTTAGAATAGTTTTGGACTAAAATATTGTTATGTGTTGATTTTTTTAAGGTACCAGGGAGGACATGCTGCATCACATTATAGAGAAACTGGGCATTGTTATGCTCTACAACTAGGCTCTCACAGAGTTTGGGATTATAAAGGTATTTTTGTGCTCACATCATGGTAAAATATCTCATTGTAATGGGCATTTCCACTATCTTAAAATATGCCCTTTTTTTCGCATGACGTGATGGAGGGAGGCTTATAAGATAGTGTAAACAACTTATTCACTCTGAATTTGTTAATTTCGATTTATTATTCGATATTGAAAACGTGACTTCACATTATGTAAATTCAAACGATCCTTCGCTGTGACGTCAGTGTCTTCCAGAAATATGATTGGTTGAAGTTTGTGATGGCGTTGACGGGCTCGTAAGTGAGGGCAGGTGAGGGAAAGACCCACCGCAGTTGCCATGTCTCTGTAAAATCTTTGAATCTATTTCGTGTAATGAGAAATTGTTCTGAATTGTGAGTAATCAACTATCAGACACTTCCAATTCATTGTGAAAATGAAAATATTTCAAGATCAGGGATGATCATGTTTGGTGTAAATTTTCAATCGGAGCAGATTCAGTCACATCTGTCGGACAATATCACATTCTTATTCATCATCTCTTTGAATACATTCAGATTTCGTGATATATTTGATGTAATGGGTACATATAATTTGTCAAAACATCGTGATTTGAACATAATCATCATCAGTTATTATAAAATTGTTATTCTCAGAAAATGTAACTTCTGATATGGCAACCATGCATAGAAATGGGCATTTCCAGTCATTTTCAGAAAAATTATATTTCGAAATATTGGACTCTCATGTAACTCGTACCCATTTTTTGAGATTTTTTTTTCATCAATTTATCTAGTTAAAAATTATTGAAAACGCCAAAATAATCTACTGAATTCAAACGATCCAGAAGAAGAGGGAAGCCATGACGTCAGTGCGCGTCCGATTCTGATTGGTTGTCCCGTTGTTATACGTTGATGATCTAAGCACCGCACAGAGTTGCCAGATCAAAAATAAAAGATTAGTAAGACAGAAGGAAGGTAATCCAGAAATGGCAGAAATACATAATCCCTCGTCTAATCACTTGATTAGCGTATTAAAATTCCATTGCGTTAATATCTGTTAGGAATAGGTGGTAGGTATATAAGGTGCTACTGATTCGAGAACTTTATTTTATCTTGAGACTGCAAGTGATAGTTTGTCAAACTATCAACTTGGCAACTGTGTGTGTGTATTTATATTTTTCATCTGTCGTCGCGTCCTTAACCTATAATATCTGGATTGTTTTGTTTTTGTTTGTAAACGATTACTGTTTTCAAGTTTCAAGTGTGTTCAAGTTCAGGATGAAAAAAATAATTTGCCGATGGTGGATATTGACATGATGGGTGATTTTTTAACGAATAATGCAAATTTCGTTAGTGCTGAAGTTCTCAACGTGAAAACACAAAGGTTAGTTTATGTTTACATTCCTCCAGAAGAGTGGTGAAATGAAAACCTGTTTCCATTTTGTATTTTCAGTGAGTATTCTGGGTGATATTGAAGGTAATTTTACGTTTCAGATCAACCATGGAGGCTTATGGTGATTAAGCAATATCATAAGTTGAGTTGAGAAGTAATGGTGATATATGTACAGTGAACAAAAATCATACCAAGACAAGAATCACAAGAAAGTCTACAATGTTATGGCGATAATGAATGAAAAAGAGGAGAAAAGAGGAGAAGCAAATTATTCATACTCAGACAATCACATGAACTTTATACATTTTTACACATTCTGAAAAATCATAGTTCCTATTTGATTTCATACTTTTTGTTTACAGGAGGTTGTAAACATGGTGTTCCTTTTTTATTATGGATCCATTTATTGGAAGAGTGAGAGATTATTAAAAGTGAGCAGGATGGATTTTTACATACCTGTGTATTCTTTATCAAGTACCTTATTATTGATGATTATCAGATTTTAATTATTAATTAGTTTTTGTTTGATATGTTCATTCAGTTATTCATCTGATATATTCTGTGTGCTGCTATAAAATATATATTCAATTTGTTTTCTGTATATCTTATATTTCAATTCATTCTGAATCAAAACATTGAAATGTTAATATTACAAATTTTTGCTGTTATCATTGGGGATTATTATTATATTGAGAAACAGAATCTGCTGTAAAAAGTTTTACCTGCAAATATATTGAAATGGTTTTGTTTTAATAATTTAAATAAATAAATTCTAAATAAAATGATATTAATTTACTCCCTACTATTCCAAATCACACATATGAATAAAGCTCATCATTTATTTGAATTAACATTTTTATTCAGAACTTATTTCAGGGTAATACTGTGATGACAAGCAAAAGTATCAACATATTTAGGTCTTCTATTCATAAATACAAATTAATTTTGGAAATATATTCAATAGATAATACAGTGATATTTTATTTTCTATATAGGTATATGTTCTCAAAACAAGTATTTTAACTTCCTATGAAATGTACAATTCCATTTTTTGCAGAGTTTATAGCAATACTATTCAGCAGTGGTTTTTCTAAATTAATGAGCTTACATGATATAATTATTATTGAATGTATAAATTTGTTTTTCTTTTTCTTATTTCTTCAACATTTTAACAGTAGTTAGGAGTCTATTTTGATCACTTTCATCCACAGAAGTAGCAGCTAATGAGGAAATAGGTTTGTATTCCTCTGTAGATTTTGAACTTCAAGAAATTGTTGATGATGAAGGAGAACTAATACTTGATTTCACTAGTTTGTCCCTTAATATGGCAGAACTTGCTTTATTAACGATATTCTCAGCTTTGAAATACACTTTTTTGGTATTCATTGAGACACTTCGAACTTTCACTTTACTTCTCAAGTTTACTTGAACATCTACAGAACATGTTATTTTTTCACAATATGTTTGATGCACTTGAAATGAACCAGATGGAGGATCGAATCTCTGACTCTATCTTGGGCCTTTTTGAATCAGGTAATTCTTCATTGAACAGTTTCTTCATGATATTCTTTGAAGTTGACCATGGATGTTTCATAGGTGGATGATGATAGTCCACTTTTCTTTTCCTTGTTGACTCACTCAAATTACTAGGCAAAATAGTTGGTGATGGACTTTCTCTAATATATATTTATGAGATACCACTCCTGATCTCAAAAATAACTTTATAGTACATTCAAGTGGCTGCATCTTCTTCTAGCTGTAAATTATATTTTGAACAGGACTGAATTATTGAAAGATTCTGACAATACTTACATTGAAGTGGTCTTCGCAGGCAACATTGTTTCTACCAATATGAACTGTTTCAGGCAGTTTCAAAGCCATCCTCCAGTTGTTTTGTAAGCCTGAATTTCTTATTACATGAATAAAAATATTTCGACATATCGGAACTTGACATTTTGTGTCCCTATTCTTAAAATCACAGCCAAAATTCACAATGAACGAAGTAAACGAACAAAAATCACAAAATCACAAGGACGGAATCAGGACGGAATAATGGTTTATAAAGAGGTTAAGTTTTTATTGATACTTTCTATGCATGGTTGCCATATCAGAAGTTACATTTTCTGAGAATGACAATTTTATAATAACTGATAATGATTATGTTCAAATCACGATGTTTTGACAAATTATATGTACCCATTACATCAAATATATCACGAAATCTGAATGTATTCAAAGAGATGATGAATAAGAATGTGATATTGTCCGACAGATGTGACTAAATCTGCTCCGATTGAAAATTTACACCAAACATGATCATCCCTGATCTTGAAATATTTTCATTTTCATAATGAATTGGGAGTGTCTGATAGTTGATTACTCACAATTCAGAACAATTTCTCATTACACGAAATGGATTCAAAGATTTTACGGAGACATGGCAACTGCGGTGGGTCTTTCCCTCACCTGCCCTCACTTACGAGCCAGTCAACGCCATCACAAACTTCGACCAATCATATTTCTGGAAGACACTGACGTCACAGCGAAGGATCGTTTGAATTTACAGAATGTGAAGTCACGTTTTCAATATCGAATAATAAATCGAAATTAACAAATTCAGAGTGAATAAGTTGTTTACACTATCTTATAAGCCTCCCTCCATCACGTCATGTGAAAAAAGGGCATATTTTAAGATAGTGGAAATGCCCATTATCAATAAAAACTTAACCTCTTTATAAACCATTATTCCGTCCTTGTGATTTTGTGATTTTTGTTTGTTTACTTCGTTCATTGTGAATTTGGGCTGTGATTTTAAGAATAGGGACACAAAATGTCATGTTCCGATATGTCGAAATATTTTTGTTCATGTAATAAGAAATTCAGGCTTACAAAACAACTGGAGGATGGCTTTGAAACTGCCTGAAACAGTTCATATTGGTAGAAACAATGTTGCCTGCGAAGACCACTTCAATGTAAGTATTGTCAGAATCTTTCAATAATTCAGTCCTGTTCAAAATATAATTTACAGCTAGAAGAAGATGCAGCCACTTGAATGTACTATAAAGTTATTTTTGAGATCAGGAGTGGTACCTCATAAATATATATTATAGAAAGTCCATCACCAACTATTTTGCCTAGTAATTTGAGTGAGTCAACAAGGAAAAGAAAAGTGGACTATCATCATCCACCTATGAAACATCCATGGTCAACTTCAAAGAATATCATGAAGAAACTGTTCAATGAAGAATTACCTGATTCAAAAAGGCCCAAGATAGAGTCAGAGATTCAATCCTCCATCTGGTTCATTTCAAGTGCATCAAACATATTGTGAAAACATATTGTGAAAAAATAACATCAATGAATACCAAAAAAGTGTAATTCGAAGCTGAGAATATCGTTAATAAAGCAAGTTCTGCCATATTAGGGGACAAACTAGTGAAATCAAGTATTAGTTCTCCTTCATCATCAACAATTTCTTGAAGTTCAAAATCTACAGAGGAATACAAACCTATTTCCTCATCAGCTGCTACTTCTGTGGATGAAAAAGTGATCAAAATAGACTCCTAACTATTGTTAAAATGTTGAAGAAATAAGAAAAAGAAAAACAAATTTATACATTCAATAATAATTATAGCATGTAAGCTCATTAATTTAGATAAACCACTGCTGAATAGTATTGCTATGAACTCTGCAAAAAATGGAATTGTACATTTCATAGGAAGTTAAAATAATTGTTTTGAGAACATATACCTATATAGAAAATAAAATATCACTGTATTATCTATTGAATATATTTCCAAAATTAATTTGTATTTAGGAATAGAAGTCCTAAATATGTTGATACTTTTGCTTGTCATCACAGTATTACCCTGAAATAAGTTCTCAATAAAAATGTTAATTCAAATAAATGATGAGCTTTATTCATATGTGTGATTTGGAATAGTAGGAAGTAAATTAATATCATTTTATTTAGAATTTATTTATTTAAATTATTAAAACAATTATTTCAATATATTTGCAGGTAAAACAGCAAAAATGTGTAATAATAACATTTCAATGTTTTGATTCAGAATGAATTGAAATATAAGATATACAGAAAACAAATTGAATATATATTTTATAGCAGCACACAGAATATATCAGATGAATAACTGAATGAACATATCAAACAAAAACTAATTAAAATCTGATAATCATCAATAATAAGGTACTTGATAAAGAATGAGATAAAGAATGCACAGGTATGTAAAAATCCATCCTGCTCACTTTTAATAATGAAGCACTCTTCCAATAAATGGATCCATAATAAAAAAAGGACACCATGTTTACAACCTCCTGTAAACAAAAAGTATGAAATCAAATAGGAACTATGATTTTTCAGAATGTGTAAAAATGTATAAAGTTCATGTGATTGTCTGAGTATGAATAATTTGCTGACCAAAAGATTTGTTCTCCTCTTTTTCATTCATTATCGCCATAACATTGTAGACTTGTGATTCGTGTCTTCAGGTATGATTTTTGTTCACTTTTCACTTCTCAACTCAACTTATGATATTGCTTAATCACCATAAGCCTCCATGGTTGATCTGAAACGTAAAATTACCTTCAATATCACCCAGAATACTCACTGAAAATACAAAATGGAAACAGGTTTTCATTTCACCACTCTTCTGGAATGTAAACATAAACTAACCTTTGTTTTTTCACGTTGAGAACTTCAGCACTAACGAAATTTGCATTATTCGTTAAAAAATCACCCATCATGTCAATATCCACCATCGGCAAATTATCCGATGCTGCCTTTTCAAACCCTTCATCTATTTTTTTCATCCTGAACATGAACACACTTGAAACTTGAGAAGTAATCAAAACAATCCAGATATAGGTTAGGAGTGTTAGGACAAGTTAGGACGCGACGACAGATGAAAAATATAAATACACACACACAGTTGCCAAGTTGATAGTTTAGCACACTATCACTTGCACTCTCAAGATAAAATAAAGTTCTCGAATCAGTAGCACCTTATATACCTACCACCTATTCCTAACAGGTATTAACGCAATTGAATTTCAATACGCTATAATCAAGTGATTAGACGAGGGATTATGTATTTCTGGATTACCTTCCTTCTGTCTTACTAATCTTTAATTTTTGATCTGGCAACTCTGTGTGGTGCTTAGATCATTAACGTATAACAACGGGACAACCAATCAGAATCGGACGCGCACTGACGTCATGGCTTCCCTCTTCTTCTGGATCGTTTGAATTCAGTAGATTATTTTGGCGTTTTCAATAATTTTTTAACTAGATAAATTGATGAAAAAAAATCTCAAAAAATGGGTACGAGTTACATGAGAGTCCAATATTTCGAAATATAATTTTTCTGAAAATGACTGGAAATGCCCATTGGGAATAGAAGGTATTGAATTAAATGTTTCATATATTTTCAAATGAGTCTGAAATCAATGACAAAACTAATTTCAGAAAAAACTATGGCTTTCATACATGGATTTTATTCTATTTCAGGTGACAACTTTGTGCACAGACTTCTACAAAATAAGGCAGATGGTAAACTAGTTCCATCTGAAGGACCTCCTTCAGAATATGAGGGTGCTCAAGAAAAAGTTGATTCTGTACAACTTGAGTTCACCTATCTGTTAACTTCTCAACTAGAAGAGCAGCGCATGTACTTTGAGGATAAAATGGCATTATTAGAAAGTCATCTTTCTGAAGAAACCAAACACTTGAGATCAGAAGTTTCTTCTCTATCTGAAGAAAACAAAGAGTTGAGGACAAAATTGGCTGTTCTCACCAAAGATAAACAAAATGTGGAAAAAAAATTGCAACAACAAAATTCCAAGTACCTACTTTATTTATTTTGACTTCAATTATTCAGATGCTAAAGTAATAACATTGAATCAATAATCAAGCCAGTGTTGTGGTGTAATGTTTTTTTTATTATTTTTTTTATTCAGACCCTCGATAATCTAATATTTCAGGTTGAGTACAACTTTGAATGAACTGGGTGAGGAAAGGCACTTGGGTAAAGCTTTGAGAACTAACCAACAACAGTGGCAAACTAAAGTAACCACTTTGGAAGAAAGATTCAATGAGTTGAAAATTCACAAAGAAAAAGAAACTGAAGAGTTGAAAGAGCAAGTCAGAGATTTGATGTTTTTCATAGATGCCCAGAGAGTGAGTAGATGAAAAAATCCATAAACTTACATTGCCTGAGAAATAATGCAATGTGAATGTATTACAGGTAATTGGAGAATCTGAACATAAAGAAGAAATTGCCAGTGGGTCTGTAACTGTTGGAAAAGCACCTAAAAAAAATAAAGGCAAAAAAAAGGCAGAGCACTGAGTAACTTTAAAAAATTATGTGTTACTTTCTAATAAATTAAGTTTGATTTTCAAAACCACTTCTTTCAAAATGATTCACTCAAATAAGTTCATGATTATAGTATAAGGAATATATTAGAAGGTATATTTTATAGATAAGGTAATTTGAATTGTATTTTTCTATATGATCAGGTTTATTTGAACCTTATTTGAACATACACAATTTTTTATAACTATAACCACTTCACATTAAAATTATAGGTACATATATCCTTGAATCTTTCATATAATTATACAGCAGAGGATGTCTCACGACTAGCGCGACGAAGTTTTTAGCGAAACAGCAAAACTTAAAGTTTTTGTCACTTCAGTTGTAGTATGTATCATGTATGTATATAAAGGTTACATTTAAATTACTTTCAAATATAAAGGATGTCCTGAAAATTGTGGCATGTCAAAATTAGTTTTTTTTTTATGGAACAGCCAGATTTCATCAATCTATCAGATATTTCGGTTCTAGCAAGTAGCAAGAAGATAAAGGGTTATAAGTTTATAATTTTTTTTTTCAGTCAACCTTGTATATCGGAATATAGATTTTCTTTTCGACATATCTATGATATTCTTTAAAGAACAATCGGGAATGAATAATGACCATGATCAACATGATAACGAAACCTATCCGCTATCTTGGACCCGCTTTTTTTTCAGCAAACAGTTTTATTGATTGTCCATTGATTATAGTTTTTTTTACTTTACTGTATTTTCAATCATCTCTGGCAGAACGGTTTAGATGGTAAGATGGTTTGAAAAAACTATAGTTTGGCGGAAGGGCTTGCTACTGACCTGACTGAACTCTGCCAAAAATGTAGAGGATGGCTCAATAAGCTGAATAGTGAATACGTAACCGCGTGTGTGACGTCAGCTCTTGACTTTATGTATATGCTGTGTCATGTGACAGACAGAAGCAAATCATAGTCGTCTTTGTTTATCTTATAAATAAACACTATGACGGCAACGAGATCACGTTGTTAACGGATTAACATTGTAGCATAGGGATTGAGTCTCATTTCGTCATCCTAGTTTGAGTTCAGTGATTCTGCCACAGTGATTCTGTCTAACGCCAATTCAAAAGTCAGCTGTGTAGCCTGTGTCACAAAATACAATATTTTGATTGCACCTGTATCTTTCCAAGAAGGTGGATCCCTACCAAAGGTGTTGTGTCGTGATTATTTGCAGAAAGTAGAAAAGGTGTAGAATGTGGCTATTTTAAATCGGCAACAGAAAATAAAATGGGTAACCATCACGGGAGCTCTTCAAAATCTGGAAATGCAACGCCTAACTCGGTGACAAGTTCTCAACAGTCTCAACACAACGGGTCAAGAAAAAGCATCACAAGATCAAGTTTGGAGGCTGAGGCACAAGAAAAACCCAGCCAAATGTTACCTGTAGAAAAATTATCTAAGGTGACGTGAGTTATATCTTATCACATGCTATTATCCTAAGATTAAAGGCTTTGCATTAATCAGAAGCATGTAAGTCAGTTTCAAAATAATGATGATGCATTATTATTGATTTCAGATTCTGGCCGAAAAATCTGAAAAACAAACCGGTGGCAAAGGAATAACTATTGAAGTATTTAATGTAAGACATTGGAATATGTTAAATTTCATGTATTTTATGAATTTCACTCTGTTTGCAGCAATGTTTGTTTCCCAGATATCCAGTACTGGGAGATAAACTCTTCAATTACTTGCATAAAAACAGCAACTCGAAAAAAAACTACATCGAAATCAATGCTTTCAAACAGCAATGTGAGAACTATTTGGCCGTGAGTTCACATTATCCAATTACACTTATTTGAAGTGGAAATATTTGTAATTTCCATTCTAGATAATAGATGATGAGAAGGTAAGGAATACATTAGTCAACATGTGGGCAACTCCAAGTGAGGAAACAGACTGCAGCATGTTAACTCCTGAAGACATGACTTCTTTGTTGATGTGCACCTATCATATAAGTATGGACCATTACTCTGAAGGTCCCCAGATGTGCTTTTCCTGTAATAAAACGCTCAAAGCTGTTGTTGACAGCTGCTTTCACAACAAAAAAAGTCTATCTGCCCAGTTTGTCACACACTGGATTGAAAGCAATATTCCCAGGCTTCTGTTTCCTCTACACAGATATGCTGTTCATTCATTGGCTACTTCTTGGAGAACTTTGGAATTATGTGAACATAATCTGGCTGTTGGTAAGTCAACATTATGGAAGTTCAAAATTCCACCAGATTTTCTCAATATGTTCTGGTATCTTTTTTGTTCAATGGAAATCTGGACATTTTCAATAATAGAGTAGATGTATAAAAATTTAAATAAATTTTTCATTTATCACTGTCATTTTTTCTTTAGGTGTAACATGTGAAGTTGAGGCTTCTCCAGGTAAAATAAGTTGGTATTTACTATGTCCTAGCTTCAGTTTAGTTATGTTTGCTTACTAAATAATGTATACAAACAATACTTGTTTGTTTTTCCATTAAGCAAGGTTTATAGTTATTTTTCAATTACAATAATATCTTCTTTGCTTAAACTTTTTCTCTTGTTATGACACTCAGTTGTGGAAGACAAACATTCAATTTCATGTTTGTTGTATTCATTAATATGTTGAAATGAATATGTATGACATAGTCCCTTACAAATTGAGGAAATGTACTCATTTCACCTACATGACTATCTTCAGATATTTAATACTGAATTATTAGTAATATTCATATAGAGTTTATCAAACTTAATGACCTTATAGCTGTTTATGAGGAAACAAATGCAAAAAAAATATGGTGTTAGCCATAAATCTTATAGCCAATTGTCTTCTATCCTGATAAAAGCTGAAACATCTTATAGAAAACCATGAATTTCAATGATCTGTTGAGTTTACCAGTTTCACTATTTTTCGGAACTGCTGAGGAAATTCGATTTCAGACTTCATGATTGATAGCTATTCATTTAGTTAATCTTGATTGACATGTATGTATACTAAGTGCTATATTATTAGTTTTTCAGTCTACTCTTATTGTAATGAAGTATGAATAACGCACGGCAACGCTGTAAATCATTATTTAACGCGCTTTGTGATAGTTAGGATTTGTTACATCACATCTCGGCACGGTTTTCACAGTTTTTCAACAAAAAAACTCTGGGAATTAATATCGGAAAAACTACCGTGAAAAAAGAAATTTCTACCATTTACTATATCATCATTCTGGAGGTCATTTTTTTTTAAATCAGGGATCTCGACTTTTCTTGAAATATTGTTTGGTAAAAATTAACAATTTTTAAGCATGTGATATCTTGAATGAGAATAAAACAGTTTGAGATCAATCAAAATATTTCGCACTTTCATTTCTTAACTCTTCAAAATAATTTTCGATTATATCGATAATAGATTTTTTTTGTTATCACCCATTCATACACCTATCAGATACATTATTTTGATTGCCAAAATGAATGGATCTATTAAATATTTCACAATATGCTGAGTATAATAGTACATTATATATCGCGGGACTGAAGTAGTACATTTAATCCTGAAGGTAAAGTTTATGGCCCGACCGCAGGGAGGGCCATAATTTACCTGAAGGATTAAATGTACTTCAGTCGCAAGGTATATACGATACTTTTCGTACTTCCGGTATGATTTTATTAATTATTTCAATAATTTTAATCAGTTTTTTCTCTCTTCAACTCATTTAATAAACTGTCTTTAAAATAAGTTACCATAGTAACATTGCGTTGTGACAGTTATAATTTAGAAACATTGTCATTACTAGTGTCATTGTAAAGAAACATTGTTATTGATAATTATTGGTATCATGAGTGAAGAAGGTGTATCTGATATTGATAAAAGAGCAGCCGAAGTAGGTGAAGAATTGTTACCACCGAAATCTAGAAAACTATACGAGCAGCAGTACGATGCTTTTAAAAAGTGGTGCAGCTTAAAAAATGTGAGACAACCTACTGAAAATGCGCTGTTAGTCTACTTCGATGATAAATCAAAAGCGGTTTGTGCCTCAACTCTCTGAGACTGGTCAATATGACGAACTGTCACAATATTAATTTGAATATTAACGTTAATTACCATTCTAATTAATTATATTTTTCAATAAAATATCCCTTAAATTCGTTTGTTTGTGATTTAATCGTTCCGGGAGTTTCGTCAATATTTAATCCCGGAGGGATTAAATGTGACACTTTAGTACCTGTGTGACACTTTAGTAGTTGTCACTTTAGGCCCGGAAGTACGAAAAAGCATATGAAGGTATCAAGTTGGATAACGTTAAACCTTACAAAATGGATACTATAGTCATTATTGAAACATTTTTCTTGTGCTCATTCTTGTATTCCTCTTGTTCTAGTCGAAAAAAAAATCGGCAATATCGAATCGTCCCTTTTCTCATTCCTATACACGTTTTTCTTTAAAAAAATATCAACCTCCAATAATATCTACTCAATGTTTATGTTGTCCTAATATCATAACTATGATGATGTAAAATTGATATCCACTGAATGTTTTCACAAATTACTAATTTACGCTAAAATGTTTCTTACGCTATGCCTTTTAATTACTTGCTTCCTATGTCCTGATAGAGTAGCGGTAAAATACCGAAATTTTAATAACCAGAATGTTTCGTGTATGTCCATTTTAGTGTTTTTCACTTGATAAGTATGATTATCAAAATGGCATGATTGAGCCATCACCAGTAAATATTGAAGATTTATATTATGTTAGAGATGTTATCATAGTATTATTATTGAATTACTCTGTATTCGAGTATGTCGATAGCCATTAGAATCATTAGGTAACTATATCGGATGATCATGAATCATATATTGTCAATCATACACAGATACATTTTCGGAGATGAGCAGTTATACAAAAGAGGTTGAATAGATAGCATCAAGAGCAATATACGTGTTATATTGTTAAGACCCTAACAATTATTTGAAACATCGCCACCATGATAACTCCTTATATTTTCAAAATGCTATGAAATATGTCACTTTATATCATATACAGGGTGAGCCAATAAGGTGTTCTCCTTCGATATTAGTCGAACCATTAGTCATATATGAGAACTTACACCTAAAATAATCGTATTGTGATAATTTTTTTTATAGATCGATGAGAGAAATTTTAATAACTTTCATATTCGAGTAGGCGTGTGGTGTCAAATATCAATTTCATTCTTTGTGTAAACAAAAGTAATTCACTACTGGAATTGTCGAAATAGTATATTATAATACAAGTTTCATAAGACGCTATTTTGTCGCGCGCGTTGTTTGGAGTACGACTACCGAAGCGAGGAGTGCTCCAAGTGAACAAGTGCGACAACGTGTCTTATAAAACGTGTGTCATATGCAATTTTTTCTATTTTGAATTGTTTTGGAGAAAAAAAATGGATTTGAAATAATTAAAATCAGACGCACAAAAGCGTAAAGCCCAGTTTACAGTTGAGCGATTTTGATTATTGCAATACCCAGCGGTGAAAAATTCAATGTTGTTATTGTTTTTAATGGTCAATTTAAATCAAATTACACTCTGAATTGAAATTTACCAATTAAAACATTGAGTCTTTACCTGCTAATATCTCCAAATCATTCAGAAGTAAACTGGGCCTAACTCTTCTGACTTTCATTTGACAGTTCGATTGTACCAATCTCCGAACAATAAAAAATGCGTATCGAAATAGTGGCTATTTCGATACGCATTTGCGTTGCACAATGACTTCATGATACTACCATAATAGAAAAAAAAATTATCGGCACTCGCCGCTATGTTGATAAATGTGTCATTTTACACTCTTGTTATGTAATATACTTTTGAACGTTCATCGAGACCAGAAAAATAATCTCAAAAAAAACTAGAATGTTCGGCGTTGTTTCAATTCTTTATGTCATCAAAATCAAATATCTTCAAAATGAAATGATAACATTTATAAGAACGCTGAAATGGACTATACAATATGCTATCAGACACTATCATTACACATTCAATTTTGAGCCTGCATCTTTGAAATGCATTCTTTTCGTGTTAGAGCGACTCGTGCCAAATATTGAAAATGCAATGATAGTATTTTTCAGCCAGTTTGTTATTTCTTCTTAATCTCTGTATCTAAAAGAACTGGGGCTGGCGACGCCTGTCTTGGACCAACCCAATCCGTTCTCACAAGTCAAGCCGCATCCCCACTTGCTCAACATGAGCATGTCTTGGCTTCTGGCCGGAGCACTCCCGCCTCTGTATTCCAGGCCGCAGAAGGCACATTCGCCAAGCAGTAGCGGAAATGGTAAGCAAGATTCAGTCAGAATCAGATAGTAAGTTTGGTTATGAAGTTAGTATTTTGAACAAAAACATATTTCAAGCGGTCAGGGCTAGGGAAACGGTGTACGTAGGTTGTAGAGCAATATATTATGATAAAGAATGAAAAAGCCATGAATTGGACGAAAAATTGAAAGGAAAAATACTCTATCCAATTGAAAATATCAACCGTAGTTTGAAGTTGAATGTATGGTAGACTACGGGCAGAAAATAACTACTTTCCTGGAAAATACCACGCTGCATATATGCTCGTAGTCCTTGCAACGATTAACACTGTTATTGCAGATCGTAAATGTTTATTTCCTCCTAAAGTTCACATCGAGACAGGCACGATCAACAACCTACGGACCGGTTTCTGGCTTATTGGCTCTCATCAGTGCAGGGTAGTGTTGTAGGAAGTGTTGCCTGTCCCAATGCATTTTCGTCGCGTCTATTTGTCCGCACTGAGCCGCGTTCCAACAGACAATTGGAAGTGGCGACACCATGCGGCAGAAGAAAGAAACACTCCAAGAACAGATCTCCTATGTCACAAAACATGGGAGTGGCTGATAGCTCGATTAAACTAATAAAAGGATACTTTTTGATTCACAATATCCATCACCGTTGAAGCTGATAATCCCATTCCATGACGTCACACCTCCCCTACCTGCCCTTAGGTTTACCTACTCGAACGTTGGGCAAGTGGGTAAAGCTTCTGGTTAATGTTGGGAATTTGTTTGTTTGAGATAAAAGCATTGAAGATTGGATGATTTTATTGATATACTGAAGTTACAAATTGATCAATTGGATATCGAGGTACAAGAGATGAGGGCAAATGTACTTAGGCTAGGAAATTAGGTAATTTTTTTTCCTAGGAAATGAATTTTAATGGTTTTAGATGACAAACTTCTTGAGAATATGTATAAAGTTATATTCATTACTGGTTGTAACTCTTAATAAAGAGAAAAATATCGCATGTCCGCTCCACGCTTTCGTATGATTGTGCTGAACTTTTCGTTCATATTTTCCATTCGGTTGTCTCGTCGCAGGCCTCGCGGCCATCTCCTTCCTGGAGAAGCTGCTGTGCGCCATCCCGTCCCACTGGGCCATCCTCTACGACTCGGACGAGATGGGCCTCGGCTCGAACCGGTTCCTGCACCACGTGCTCAGCTACAAGGGCCCCACGCTGATCGTCATCCGCGTTCAGGACGGGCAGAAATTCTGCATCGCCTCGCCCAACGAGTGGCGCGAGTCACACCACTACTGGGGCGGCGAGGAGTGCGCTGTTTTTCAGCTGCTGCCCAAGTGAGTCTCTCTCTCTTTTTTTTTTTTTTTTTTTTTTTTTTTTTTTTTTTTTTTTTTTTTTTTTTTTTTTCACCCCATGAGGTGGCCGAGAAAAATAAGAGAATGTTCAACCACAGCGAATGACTATCTGCTGAATCTGAAAGTTTCTGATTTTAAGGAAATTATTGTTTAATTAACTAGTATTATATGTCTGCTGTCTAGAATGACTACTGAAGTTATCCAAAATATAAATTTTCAAAAATTTTCTGAACTTTATCGGTTGAGCCTACGGAATAAAAAAAGAATAACTATAAAATTGTTGCTTGCACTGTTGACGATTAAAGTAACTAATTTTTGAAATGTAATATTCATCAAAGCATGGAATATTTATGTAGCATAAAGAGTCAAAGCATCAAAGAAAAATTGCTGGTAATTTTTTCGTTCAGTGGCGATGTCGGATATTCTCAAAATTTTTTGCTGTACTTACGTATTTGACCTCCTGATTGGGGAAGTTTTCTTCAAACTAATTTTCATGAAACTATTGTTAGAATAACAAGTATTATGTTTCTGCTGTCTAGTATTACAGTTGGAATCATTTTAATTTTCAAATTACAGCGATATAAAATTTTTATGGCGGAACACTTTGACGTACTGATTAGATTTAGTGACATTTGGGGATATTTGTTGGTTATAAGTTTCTGAACTTGATTCGGTTGAGCCTACGGACTGAAAAAAGAAGAAGTAGAAAGCTGTTGCTTGCACTGTTGCCAGATTGAAGTCACTAATTTCTTAGGTGAATCTAAATATTCATCAAAACATGGAATATTTGTCTAGCATAATCAACTTCAAAGAAAAATTGCCAATATCAAAATTATTTTTTACCTGTCCAAAATTTCAAAATGGAAAAATACTCTATTTTAATATTTATCTTGTCTATAATCAACATTCCCTTGGGCACCGGGATGAAATTTCAAAATATAATTCAGTTTCAACTTGAATTATTGAACAAATGATACATTGGATATCATAGCAATACCAATATGTCAATGCAGAATATCCGACTATTTAGAAATATCGATACTTCCGGCATCTGTGTACAGGCGCGAAAGTGCTAGCATGAGTCAAGACAATGATGAAAATATCTATCCATCTCTGTCAAAGCTCTTCTAATTAGTACGTCATCAGAATGGTGGAGGAGCCGTAACTACATTTTTGGGAATGTTTTTCTAAGTCAAATTTGATAGCACGAGGTAAATAAAAAATACGTATTCGATGAATTTTCTTAAACTTCAACTTGGAATGAATTTCGGAAATTTTTCCATTCGAATCTGAAAACCAAATAGTGCGGAAACCAATACTTTTCGAGATATTCGCAAAATAAAGTCATCAATTTCCTATTATTCAGTGATTTAACCTTTTTCATCCTCCTTTCATTGTTTTTTGACTAACCATATACCTTCCTTAGTTATATTTCATTAGAAACGGCATTCTATCAATTAATTAACAATTGATTTTAAAATTATTATCGAGTTCATATAATCATTATTAACTTGTGAAATTCGTGAATTGCGATTCTAATCAAAAACCTCCACACTCATTATAGGAGGGACGGAGGCAACTTTGAAATGTAATAGCTAATTTCATAGGGTAGAAACTAGTAGAGTTTATATGCACTCAGTGTATATTTATCTTTCTTTTTGACATATTGTATTGAAGAAAAAAACATATACGCTGAGTGCGCACTAGTTTCACCAATGAAATGGAAATTGACACATGATCCGATGTACTGCAATTCAACACCCTAACCCACCATCTCATCTCTACATATTTTTTCGTATATGATGTGAATACTCTGACTTGTTATTCGAGAAAGTTCATTGATATGCACTGTTATTATTTTATGAAGGTTCCAGTTGCTCGAGAAAGGTTCCAAGATGCTTTACTTGAATCTTACTGTTAGGGGTTATCCGTTCGGGCTTAGGGTCGGGAAAGATCCCAGAGCTCCAATCATAAGCATCGATAAAGGATTTGAAAAAGTGAGTAGACCAACAATATGAGGTTTTTGTCGCATTATTTCCGTTCCGCCGTTTTGATGTCACTATCACTTTTTTTCCTCTGGGGGAAGATGGCTTCTCTAAATCTGACTGTCTTGAAAAATAACTGGTCAACTTACAGTGGCATATAAATAAGTTTCGTTTGAACGGCTCCTTATGAAATTATTATTTAAATAATTAGTATTTCATTACTGCTGTCTAGATTTACTACTGAAATTATCCAAATAATAAAAAAAAAATTCTAAATACAGCAATTTACAATTTTTACCTAGATTTGGTGATATTTGGGAATATTTGTTGATTATAAGTTTCTGAACTTAATTCGGTTGTGCCTGCGGACGGAACTAAAAAAGAAGAAGTAGAAAGCTGTTGCTTGCACTGTTGCCAGATCAAAGTCACTAATTTCTTGGATGAAGTGAAATATTCAACATAAAATATTTGACTAGTATTATTAACAACAGAAAAACAGAATATCCGACTATTCACACAGATAGATTATTCCGGCAACTGTGTACAAACGTGCGATCAAGGCTTTTTTAGGTAGTACGTCATCAGAATGGTGGATGAGCCTAAACTACATTTTTGTTAATTCTTTCCAAGTCAAATTTGATCGCACGAGAAAAATAATTAATACATATTCGATGAATTTTCACAAACTATAACGTGGAATAAAAATCTGATGTCCCCAACTCAGCAAGTGCGTTAATCTAAAGTTTGCCCATATTTATTTAGTTCATCAGACCGTTTGGTGGATTTATCCAAAATCATTACCGCCTGCTCTCCTCCTCTCTCCTCGGTACCAAGAGAGATGATTAGATCTTGCTTTCAAACAATATAATGCATTGGTGAGAGGAAGGGCCAGTCTATGTATTTTATTGGTATGAGGGGACAATGCATTCTCGACCAATCAATCATGTCATTGGATATTCTCATCACCAGATCGAATGGCAAAAAATCCCCTACTATCTGGAGTGCATCGAAGTATGGGGGTGCGGTGACCCGGTCGCTAGAGAGAGACAGCTGGAAGTGAAGAAGTGGGAGGTGAAGGAGGCCGAGCGTCAGAGAACTGTCAAACTGAGCGCCGCCGATTGGCTGGACCATCCGGATAGGTACCTGTTGGAACTCGCCGGTAGGCCACAGTACCACCAGAATCAGACCTAGTCAATGGGAAGGTGAGCATCTCGGATCTGTATACGACGAATCGAACTAGTGAGTCGATGGAAATTGTTGTTTTACTGTCTTAAGATATTGTGGGAAGTTAGAGCTAGACGATCTCAATTGGATCCTGAATCAGGGGGCTTTGTGCACCCCGAATTTTAATGTCACATTCCAGTTCTTAAATTGCAGAATGGCATCAACATTTGTTTGTGCTAAGGTTGGCTTGATTATTTATGGACTGTGCAAAATTACTTAAACTTGAAGAAAACAAATATTCAGAAAAATCTACAGGTGATGAACAGATAATTATTAATTAAGTTGAATTCAATTTTTGAATACATCTAGTACTTACATTTGTGTGATTTTTTTAGTGTCTTTGTGTAACAAGCGTTTTGTGAAACCTAATTTGAGTGAAATATAATAATAACATTTTAATTTTTGTAGTGGAAGAGGTATTTATGATAGCAGATTACAGATAAAAGTTTGGTTGAATAGTTGTATGGTATAGTTACTGAATATAATGTTATATTATTGTCAATTGAAATGGCTCAATTCGGATTTTTTTATTCGGAACTCCACTTAAATTAACAAAACTTTGAAATATTGATATCAATGTTTTCAAATTCTCAATTATAAGAAAATATACACATTTTCAATGTTTTCTTTAGCTCAATACCAATCAAATTATATTTTGGAGTTTTGATGAATTATTATCGCGCTTTTTCATGAAGTTGGAAATAATGAAGATGAAAAATGACTACTGAATCATCGATGTATTCTTTAATTTATAAAAAACGATCAATCATGACTTGTAATACGAAAATCAAATCGGGTTTGATTCTATATAAAAAAGTGGTTTAAAATGTCAGACCCTAATTGAAACATTTTGATAAGGGAAAAATAAAATGCAGGAATATATTTTTTGCAACTATTTGAGAAATGGTTTCTCCCTCACATGATTATTTAACCAATCAATTATTTTCCTATTACCAAGATGGATAATATCTGCCCATTGTGATTTCAGTGTTGATAAAACTGGTCATTTTTCCTCAGTGATACAAAGATTGATTAGAAAAAGGTATCTTCTTATCCACTGAAAAAGCCACAATGAACTTGATTGGGTACTTTTCCTAGATACACAATTCAATATTCAAATCTTAAAATTTCTAGAAATAAAAATATTTATGTTTTTATTTTCACAACTGATGCTACAAATAAATGGGTAAGAATTCGTTTTATAACATTATTCAGAAAAAGACAAATTACTTTGTGGTTAGACAGTTATTTCAAGGTGTGAAATTTAGTACTTGAATAATATGAAACTATACCATTTCTACATGGGTTGATATTTGAATAAAGTTTAAACAATTTCATGTTCAAGATTATTTCTAAGGTATTTACTTATATGAACACAAATTCAGTAAATATCTTGAGGAAATTCTCTGAAAATATTAGTTGTTATCGATATAATGCTTGTGTGCCTTGTTATAGAAAAAAAAAGCTCAAACTGTGAGTTCCTTTGAAATTATTACAATAATAATGTTAAATTCGATGTATTTTCGTATAAGTTAATTACACAGTTGAATTTTCCAATTCGGTTTTGGAAATGATACTCCCTACAGTGTGATCAAACTTGGGTAAGCTGTTCAATGTATTTTAAGAAATGTATAACTTTCCTATTGCCTGAGAAAATCCTTTCTGGAGATGTAAAAACTACGATACCTTGTACTTGAATGCCATTACTTGAGAGACTTAATGGAATAAAAAGGGTTCTAGAGCATCAAATATAACTTTCTCAATAAACATACCTGCTTAATTGGACACAAATGGGTTACCTGAGGCTACTCTACTATTTTTTGGATTGTAACCAACAATGTTTTCCATTATGTGGGCAAAGGTATCTATTGGATTTTGAAACATATTTTGAGCATATATAAACAGTTGAATATCCTTGCTTCTAACTGTGGTTAGTCTATTATAATACATGGTCATTCACGAAGAGCTTGTTGACTCGAAAATAGTTAAGGTTATGTCTTTATTTTTTATGCATAGGTGGTGTTTTGTGTGGTGTTTTCAAAAATGATTTCCGGTTTATCCCAGTTTCCAAAACATTCTTGTGTTTGAAATGTGTCTACATATCGAAATTAAAAAAGTCATCCTTTCCACTTCATTTGATCACTCTGCATGAGCACATTAACACCCATATTTAACACTTTTTGTATCAGTAAAATATAAAATATATAATCTTCAACTTTTATTTATCCAACAATGAATCAATTATCCAGCTGAGTAAGTTTTTAACATAATACCCCAATGAACTGCTGAGTGTTGTTAGTAATGTATTGAGTTGTGAAAATATTTTTGTATTGTTAAAAGTTATAAATATATTATGCTACGAAAATTGCATCAAGGCTTCTTTTTTTTGCCTCATAAAAATAAACTAAAAGATCAATCTTATATTTTTATTTTCGAAGTCCTAAGAACAGCTGTCGACAGATACTTCCGAAAAAGCATACAAAGATATGATATAATTTAATTCTGGAATGAAGATATTTCAGATCACATGAATTATATATAGTGACTGCGAAAAAGCATGCACATTTTAGAAAACTTTTGTTTTCTCAGAAAATTTTCTTTCTGATGAAATATATTTGAAAAGGTCGCAGACCGCATCTCAAGTACATGAGGGGAATACGATAATTCAATTAGCCTAAAATCAGATTGCAACTGAAATCTATATGTATTCACCACCAGAAAACCGTAAATAACTATAATGCCAGTACTCTCAATTGAAAAATATCTGTCGTTCGGTTTATTTTTTTATAAATTTGTTGCATAAATCGATCAATATATACGCACAGATATACGATAAAAGGTATTTCGCGGCCTAAGCATACAAATAACTATTATCTTACATAATCGCATCTGACTTCAGCTGATCTATTTCCTTGTACTAGTCCCAAAAACTTTTGATAGTTGAACAAAAATAATTGTAGTTGGGTGAATGCCTAGGCCAATTTCTGATGGTGATTGGTGATCCCATTTTGTACAACACATTTTATTTAATTCTAACTACAAGTTGAAAAACTTGATTTTCGTGAATTACCCTGTATAACTATAAATACATTTGACTAGTCCCCTTTGGGTAGGTATAATTCTATTTGGCACCTCAATTCACAGTTTTCAACATGTTATTTACACGTCAATTAACGCTGGGCGTTTCAATAAGTTTTAACCTTAATTTTTATAACACTGGGTTTTAACATTGATCCCTTGATACAAAATAATATCGCTACATTATCTACAAATTGAGTCAATAGAAAAAGACTATCTACAACAAGATTAATATTGAGACTTAACATTCATAACTATCATTAATAATTACATTGTTCTCCATCAAAAAGCCATTCAACTTTTTCAACATACAGAATGAGTTGATCATGTATTCCCCTTTGTCATAGGCTCGAATATCGATCACCAAAAATAATTTTCACTTATATTGAGTGTTTCAATTCAATTATTCTTGCTTTGCTCGAATATTTTGAATGATACATAGGCAAAATTGCTGCACAACATTTTAGTTTGACTGCAAGGTCTTAGACAAAGAGTTAAAAAAAATGATATATTCCTATACATGGTGGTTTAGCCTATATCAAAAAACAACCATTGATTGTATTTACAATGAGTCATAGTTGACATATAGAAAAAAATATATAAATCGAGTGAAGCAAAGTTCTCAACTTCCTTTAACAAATATATTAAAAGAGAGAGAACGAACTTTGCACATATTTACAAGATTCCAAAACCTTCAAGTTGATCATAGACATATTGGCGAAAATACACTTATTTACTCTCCATGAAGTCCATGAAGATTTCGGTATGAAATTTTCACTTTTATATATTTCCCACTTTGGAGCTTGGAGAAATATAACAAGTCAATTTCCTTATATGGAAATTACTATTTGGTGATTATTATAATTATATTATTCTATGCAAGTTCGTTGAATAATGATCTAATTTCCAGATGAATAACTTATTATAAATTATTTATTTACCTATTATGCCACAGAATTATTTTCATTTGTACTGCTCAAATAAGGATTCCTCTGAAATTTCATTTATGCAGTGAATCATAAAAAACCATACGATCCCAAAAAATAAACAGGATGTTATAAACATTACTATTATTGAAAATATCAAAATTGTTCTTGGATTGCAAGTTTTTTGAAAAAAATAATCGTTCGTAGTTCAAAAGGACCATTTGATTTAAGAGTTATTTAGTAGTATCAGGCTCCTGATTATTTTGTTGATAATTGAATTACTAATATTTTTCAATACTTGCTAGACATTTATTTAGGAAATTGAGGTACGTGGGGTTCATTTTGTTATTCGAGCTCTTATTTTTTATCAACAATAGATCAATCACTCAAGATCAGATCTCAGGAATATTGGCATACCTATTCAAGAAAAACATCAATTGATCATTTTAATTCGTTTCTTCCAGCGATAAATGTCGATTTCGAAATTTTGGAAACCATCGTAAAACAAATTTAGGCCTACCAAGAAAACGGTGTGGGCCAAAACCGCGTTTCTGAACCAACTGTTCGAGAAGAAGAGGTACAGGCTAACGTAAGGTAAGACAGTCCAGAAAATGAAAGCCCCATACAGTTGCCACTTTTTGTCGCAGTGTACAATTTTACCGTGCAAGAAGTGACCTGTCGCTGAGTATTCTTTCAAGGTTTTCTCCTTGTCCAACCACCTTTTCTCGAGGAACTCTCTCAAACCCTCCTCTGATGTTGGTAAAATGGATTTTGGATATCTGAAATACAATCTCCAATTGTAGTTAATTTATGATTCGCAAAGCAGCGTGAACTATTTCGATCTTGGCAATATCTTAGCTCTCTTCGCTCAGCTAAATTTGTGCCGGTTTGTGTTTGAAGCATACGTATTTGGTAATTTTTTTTCCTCAACTTTTGGCAGAAAAATAACTTATTGTTTTTAAATTCACCCTTTTTCCAAACGTAAACAATACCCGAAGAGAATCGAGTTTGACGGGAGCTGTACAATCAGGTTGCCTGTGGTGACTGATGTCAGTGATGATGCAAGATTAAAGTTTCCTGTTTCGATTGCGTTTCAAAGAAGGATACATTTTTGGAAAAATATTAGGTTTTTCTGTTGAAAATTGTTGAAAACAATTAGATGTAAGCGTGTGTGGTGTTTCTGTTGAAGGACGCATTTTTTGTGTTTTAAATATCGAAAAATTGTAGATTTCAAATAGTGTGTTTCCGAAAAGGTAAAACTTCGATGGTCGCACTCCTATGAGATCAGAATTTTTTTTTGGTGGAACTGGAAGTCAAAACGCGGCGGTCTCATATATTTTCGGAGATATGGCCTCATTTTGTCTCAAAAATGCACCATTTCACATCTCTAATTTCAGCTATTAAAAAGACACAAAATTCGCCCTTCTTTGAACCAAAACATCACACACGCTTATATCTATTTGTTTCCAACACTTTTTTGCAGAAAAAACTGTTATTTTTACAAAAATTCACCCTTCTTCAAAACGTAAACAAAACACCAGACTCAACTGAATTTATGGTAAATTTTCATTCCTGAAGTTGGCAACGTGATTGTTTGGCTCGTGGGCTCGGCTATCATCGGGTTTTCGAATCCAAATATAGTTGTTATATCAGATTCATTTTAATTTTTCAATTTTGTTTGAGACAATGTTGAAATTGATTAAATTTAGTGTCATTGTCTTGGATGAATTTTGTGTCTTTTTAATAGCTGAAATTTGAGATGTCAAATGGTGCATTTTTGATACAAAATAATGTCATATCTCCGAAAATACATGAGACCGCCGCGTTTCGACTTCAGATTCGGGATCAGGAGGCCAAAATACGTAAGTTCCACCAAAATTTTTTACTGAACTCATAGGAGTGCGACAAACGAAGTTTTACCTCCGAAAAAAAGAACCCATATCACCGAAAATACGTAAGACCGCTGCGATTTTACTTCGGATTTGAGTCCAAGAGGCACAAATACGTAGTACTGCCAACAATTTTGAAAAAAATCGACATCGCCACCTTACGGAAAATTTACCGATTGTTCGATATCATTGATTGCCACATATTGCCACAAAGTAGAAAGAACGTGTTCAAAGGGGAGCTATAAAACTTAAAATGCGAAGCAAATGTGGAAAGTATGATGGTTAATACAATTTTGATAATGTATGTTGAGTTGTATATTTCTTTCACGCATATTTTATGCTGTAGAAAATGTTTAATCAATTTAGGTGAAATGATTGTGAAAACATACTCGTATATGAGACGAATGTTACATCTCACAAACATAATGCATAAGGCAATTATAAATCTATCATCAGAAAAAACATTTCTCTTCTCAATTGAGTTTTGTGAAATTCCGATTTTTTTTTGAGCTTCAATAAGATAAGCTTGATATAAGATGTGTTTCTCAAGTTCCATCTCACCTAACGAAATGGACGTTCACTTGTTTCGGAAACCTTCCATTGACCATCAAGCCCTTTTCAGTCTGTGGTACTGAGTCGGGATATACTATGGTTACGTCGTATATGGCATCCAAGGAATTTTTGAAAAGAAGTTGTTGGGCAAGAAAAACGAATCCAGTTGTTCTTGGATGCAAAACGTATTCGTATTTCTGAAAAAAAAAACTTTGTATAAGTACAATATGAAATTTATATCAAGGGTATTATCACCTGAAGGTTTCTCTTTTCTGCGAAAAGATCGCTCTTTTTCTTGGTCTCTTCGGTGAAATCAGTGCCTTCAGGAAAAACTAAGAGGCTGTGTTTATACGACAAATCTGCCACGTAATTTATATATTTCTTTAAAATTTCCCTGTCCAACGTCCAACATCTTTTTATGTACAAAAAACATGCCAATTGCATAACCCAACCTAAAATAATTGTAACTGAACTGCTATTCGATATTCATAATACGAAACTGCAACTTGAGTTCTCAAATTAATTTTCAACTGATCAAGTGTTTGACTCGCAAACTTTTAAGTTTGTTCCTCAAGTTACAAAACATTTTTAAACAATCTTTATGCAACAAATAATAATAAATGGGTGCGTCACATATCTTATATACGATTTAAAATCCATTATCAAGTTTAGTTCTGAAAACCATATTTTTGAGGATCTGTGTTTTAAAATTTATTCAAGTTGAATTCCATATTTTATATCGTACCTGGCCCCGGTATATGCCTGATAACATCCTTGAGGACGAACTTGGTGGAATGAAAGTATTTTCCTTTGCCTTGGACGCAATGATAAACCGTGGGCCAAAAAAAATTCCAGTCCGTCCTAGTCCTGTGGTTCATCAATAAAATCGACGTTTCTCCAGTTGCGATTGCATCTCCAGTAACTTGGACGTAGCAACCACATAATATTTCTAATAAAGCCTGAAATAAGATAATTCTTGGTAGGTAATTCATAACTTCATTATTAATCTACACAAATTTGACGTAGGACAAGAACAATAATAATTTGCAATACTTCGACGTTGACCATAATGGATTCGTCACTATGCTATGTTGGATTCAAATTTTAAGTATTCAAAAAATTTACTCACAGTGGGGTAGTATTGCCAGTACGTGAACAATATATCTGTTATGAATCTGTAGAGTTTGTTTGAAATCAGTAAGACTGGTAGTAATGGACAAAATAGTAGGGCATATCCTAAAAAAAATTGATGTAACCTATTAATAGATTATAGATTTGGTAGAAAAAAAATCGAATGCGTCTACTTCCTGCCTTATAGAATATATTCATAAAATATTACGGAATAAATAGTCACCTAATAATAGGGTAATTGAATATCATAGATGTCAGAACTTGAATGTCAGAGATCAAAAATTATTTGAAAAAATATATCTTCATCGTTGAATGAGAATAAGTACATTAAATTGTAATTGAAGTTATATTTTTGCGAACTTCGTCAAGAATGAAGTTGACCTCTTCAAATGGAACCTCTTGTATGTGACTGCACAATTTAGTTCTATTTTGGAAACTAATTAGCATTTTTCATACCCATTCAACTTTATTGGTTGATAATATAGGTAATTGGTCCCACAATTTGTCTGTTAGATAGAAAATATTATTCTGGTAGCGAGAAGTTCGGCAGGTGTCGAGCCTGAAAATCATTAGCATTTGCACCCTTCTACGAACGTTTCTATACTTGTCAGTTATTGCCAGGAGTCGTGTTTTCCTAATTTATTATAAATTTGTTCTAATTTGCAATTTGACACTTCACTATCGACTACTGAATAAATCAGTGTTACTAGTGAAATTCCTTTCAATATTCTTGTGGGATTTCCAAACGAGTCACATCAGTCTTATCGTTACTTGAGAGATTTAATCTTCTCCTGAAGATGTTAAAATAGTTAGCGAAACCCGAGTTGAGGTGACAAAAATATCGTTTTGGTGTGTGGTAAAACTGTGGCGACATACCACTGTAACTACGCCACTGGTTGACGAAATTCAAACATGAAAACTCCAAGTAATTACGTTGTTTAAACTAGTATACCAATAAGTAAAATTTTTTCTACAGGGGTTCCGAAGAAACTAATATAAACCTCATTTTTTTCGTACTTTCGACACCCTTGTATCTCAGAGAAGATGCATTTTAAGACAGTTGAGAAGTTGATATAAGAACTTTTCATCTCAAAATGAGGTGAGGAATCTCTATCCTGAGTTTGTCAGTCTCATTCTGGCTCACCCTGTATATTGACAAGCCTATATAAAACAAAATTTGAATATTCTGAATTCGAATATTATTTTCCCGTAAACGTAGCACTAGCAGAACCTACAGCATCCAAGCAGTGATATCAAAGAAACGCTGGATATTGCTCAACAAAAAAAAAATGCAAAAAAATCTCATTCGCCTCACCTCCCAGTATACTGGAGTACCACAAAAAACAATAAATCCACCCGATGACGGCCACCATGTCTATCAAGGCATCCCGAACAGTTATGGGGATAAGCTCGGACGGGCTCCTGTCACATCATCTTTGGGCGCTCTTCTCGCGTACGTGGGGCGATCGAGACTGACACTTTGAGAGATTTATCGATTAGCATCCCCCAGCATCCCGCGCGCTGTACACTACTGGCGGAGATGGTGCGCGAGATGGGGTCGATACAAGAACGGTCCAGTCACTACCGGGATTTCCGTTCTAATCTTCGTGTAAAAAAAATATGATTTGGAAATTATATACAGGGTGTTTCATAGTGGATGGAACATTAGAAGTATCTGGAGAACAGAAAGACATATCATTTCGAAAATTTGTGGGCGTTGATAATCAAACTTGCTCTATCCGTCTAAAATATTTTCATCAATACAGTGTTGCCGCTTGTTCAGAAAGTAGTAGCTACTTTGTTATTTCAAATGGAACACCCTATATTTTGTTAGATTTTTGAATTTTCCCTGAAGAGCTGATTTCGTCGATATATCATACTTTGGGATAGCGAGTAAGATTACGGTGATATAGGGTGTGAAAAATCGAGATTTTTCAACTTTAGGAATTTTTTGTGTCGAAATTATTCATTTCTGCTCAAAACGGCTTGCATGTCCCTATCTTTACCCTCTATTTACTATCGATTGATATTTAATTGGAACGAATACAGGATGGTTCAGAATTTTGAGTTTTGCATCACCCTCTATTTGTTTCTGTTAAATGTCAGTAGATAGTAAATGAAAAGTTAAGATTGGGACATGAATGCCGTTTTGAGCTGAAATGAATAGTTTCGACACAAAAAATTCCTATAGTTGAAAAATCTCGATTTTTCACATCCTATATCTCTGTTACCATTCACCCTAGACCACAAGTATGAGGCATTGACGAAATCAGCTCTTCAGGGAGAATTCAAAAATCTAACAAAATACAGGGTGTTCCATTTGAAATAACAAAGTAGCTACTACTTTCTGATACAAGCGGCAACACTGTATTGATGAAAATATTTTAGACGGATAGACCAAGTTTGATTATCCATGTCCACAAATTTTCGAAATGATCTGTCTTCCTGTTCTCCAGATACTTCTAATGTTCCATCCACTGTGAAACACCCGGTATAAACGAAATTTTATGTTTTCTTTTGATATCCTTCATAAAAAAGTAGTTAGTTTGAAATTGTTCAATTGTCTAACGATTGTTGATTCATATTTTCAATAATAAAAGTTTCATAAATTTCACTAATCATTCAAATGAAACAGGATATAAATAAACTACCCATTATGATTCTTGTTACGTTGATTACCGGCCATGCATTTTTCTTGAGCTTATTTTCTTTCGAAAACATGGCGTTCAAATTTGGTTTTCTCAAGCACAATTTTCGACAACTGAAGGCAAGAAAGATCGGGAAGTATCCAGAATGAATTATCCTTCCGAAAACAAGTTGATTTTCATTTAATTCTCCTCCCAGCCGGAATTTAGGGTGTTTCAGATTTGGGTCACTTTTGAGAAAAAAACTCGATCTTGAATGTTCATCTTGAGTCAATTCTGATCTTCATATCTCCTCATCTAACGTTTCAATTTCAAAATGCGCCTGAGATTTTGAAAATCGGTTTAATTGAAAAAAAGTGAATTTTTTGGGATCACTCTGTAAATAAAAGAGATAAGGAGACAATTCTGGAGATGGTTCAAGGAAATGAGATCATCTGCATGCTTCTGCTATGTGAGTTGAAAAAAACTGTTTTTCTTCATTTGGGATCATATTGAAAATTCCGAAATTTTGTACAATTTCAAAAAACATCCTGTAGCAATTTTATGGAAAAAACTTCATGTATCGAAGAAGTACGAGATTATAGCTGAAGGACTGAGCTAGAGAACAGTGTAAACAGAATTCAAATTGTTCAAAAAAAATTATTCATTAAATTTTAACAGGGGCAAAATTTCGGGGTGCGACGTAATTAGTGTTGCGTAGTTTATAATGGAAACAATTTTTAATGTGATTCCATCATAGAGATTGACATTTTTTTCGTAACATCATATTCATTCAAAGTATAGAGAGTGTTCAAAATTAGCAGGATGGGGATTTTAGTAACAGTAACACAGTAGGTCAAATAAACAAAAAGTTGCACAGTTAAAAGGGGCCAATAAATAGATGAGAAATCTTGATAATGTTTTACTTCTGAAGATATTTAAAAAAATACGAAATTTGGCGATCTGGTTTTTATTTTTCCCTGAAGTAATTTGAAAAAGTTTTGAAAAAATCAAAGGGGGTTTCTTTCTACCACTTTTTCAGCTTTACGAAATGGCGTTCACAAAATCTCCGCACATCGTTTCGTTCCGAAGAAACCATCATCAATTCATCAACACCTTTCTAATTTGTTTGTTGATGAAGGCCAAATTTGTAAATTATTTTGAAATGTACAAGATGTTCCACAACCTTGTGGCATACCGAACTTATTTTTTTTCTAATGGAACACTGTTCCTATCTCAAATTTGTATTCACCAGATCAATTGATATTTAAATAAAACAAATACAGGGTGGATCATTATTCTGAGTTCTGAACAACCCTGTATATATTCAGAGGGGCATTAACTGACACTTCGCAAAACGAGCACAAAATGTTTATCTTTACAATAAGTACTTATATAGTGGAAATTAATACGCAAACACAAAGATGTGGGGGAAACCACTTACCTTTTATATTTACGAATATTTTAAACTCTCACCACAATAGCACCAAAATTACGATCAACAAAAAATATTTGAAGTACATGATATCGGTGATGGCCATCATATGCATGTTAAGGAACATTTGGTCAGCATTGGAATTGTTTTATCGAACCGGATGTGTCTACGAATGTTTCGATTTGAAATTTGTCGTAATTGATAATACGCCGGAAACCCTCGAAAATCGTAATCCGTTTAGAAAAAATCCAATTGGCAATATCGACTTTCATTTAACTTATTAGCAAGGTCTTGTCAGGTGTCCAACTGAATTAGATTTTAGAGGAAGGACTCATTGACTAATAATCACAAAACAAAAATCACATGTTGAAAAGGCAATATCAAGTATATATGAGTTAAATTATGTTTCAGTTCGTTTATTTATTTACTCGTTCGTTTTTAGAGATCTTAATGTAAAGAGATTGTCGTAACAAAAAAAATTACAGGCAATTCATCAATATTATTTAACTCCATTGAAAATGTAATTTCTGACTGAATATGAATCTTTACTTTTTATATACATTTTCGCACGATTGATCATTTTTGACTGTTTACCGTGACAGATTTTACGTCAGTAGTTGACATTTACTAGCAACTCGACGGTAAGTACTCCAACTCGACGGTAAGTACTCCAACTCGACGGTAAGTAATTCACTTACCGTCGAGTTAAAAAATCTCTTAGTTTTAATTTATTTTTATAATAGTATCAATCGTGCAAAAAACGTTATAATATAAGCATGTCGAACGTTAAGGGTAACCGATCTCAGACAATTGTCTTCGATCGGTATAAAACCCTTACCGTTCTCCATACTTAATATACTATTTCGTATTGTAACATGTACAAACATTCTTATATTTTCGGATAATTTTCTATATTTTATCAGGTCAAAATATAACGATACATTCATCATTCTCCCTGGAAAACACCAATGTCAGTCGCAATTTCAAAAAGTACATATCTGAAATAATTGAAATTGATTCAAATGGCATATCCTACCAAAAATGTAAACCCAATATAGTTCACTACATCCAATCTGGATTCAAAAAATATTCAAATACTTCCTGCTCCCTTAGCTGACTACTGATATTTTGATCTATGGCGGGTTACGGCGCGTTCACATGACAGCTTTCACCTATCGCAGAAAACTGGAATAAAAACATATTGCTACCCAATAATTGATAATAATGATGCTGAAAAGGGAACACCCTGAAAATCGGAGCTTCTTTTAGGCAAAAGTCGGGACGTACTCGACTTTTTGGCGGATGACCTTGATACGCACTCACAAAGATCGGCCAATGGAATCAAAATTCCCCAAAACGACAAAAGCCAACATGTGAACGCGCCGTAATAAGTCATCAGTATCTTCCGTTTTCAGAGGGTCGTTTTTTTTTTCGAATATTGAGAACGTATTAGTTAGAAGCCATGATCATTATATATAATATGATTTCTATGGCCATGATACGTTACTTACGACCAGAGATAAGTACGACTTAGTACCTAGGCAACCCGTACACCACTTCCAACGATGTTGGGTTGTATATGTAGTGGTAAGGGGTGGTAATAGTGTTGAGGAAATAACGGTCAGCGCAATATTTGGGTTTTTTAAATGGCATTTTTATATAAATCCAACACTGGTCGCGCACGCTTTGGTCACAAATCGCTAGAGGCGCCAGGTAATACAAATTACAAATGTAATGTACGATTCTAAAGCAGATGCACCACTACACTTTCTCACTTTTCCC
Organism: Chrysomela aeneicollis; assembly: GCA_029955515.1. Lineage (NCBI taxonomy): Eukaryota > Metazoa > Arthropoda > Insecta > Coleoptera > Chrysomelidae > Chrysomela > Chrysomela aeneicollis. The sequence goes on from JARUHQ010000006.1 coordinate 6,954,691, forward strand.
AGACAATAAAGTTATTAATTAAATAATTGTTTGTTTTATTTCTCTATTTATTATTTATAGTGTTTTTGAGTTCGATCGGTCTGACTCACTTGGCAGTAGAAGTGGTATATTGAGAATCCTGTAAAAACATTATAAACTCACGTAAAATACCTGGCTTGCGTTCTATAAATGATAAACAATCAATAATTAGCGCTCTTATAAATATTTTGGAATGGTTTAATAATTTCCTAAAATAATTAAAAGTCATCCTATTGACTCATCTGCCATTACTTATGTCACAAAATTCTTCTCTATTATTTTCAATATTTTTACGGTACCCCAATCTACCGTTACATTATGCTTCAAATCAGTAATTTTGAATATTCTCATAAGTAGGTAATTCCATCCTCGAGGCAATTCGAAGAATCCCAAATAAGTCTATATTTATAGGTACACATCATTCTTGAATTTTGATTAATCTCGAATAATAACACTACTGAAGAATTCTGAATGATTCCCCAGTTGAATAAAAAGTATCTTCGAAACACATATAAATGTAATTTTAAGGAAATTCAAATGATTTATAAAATCCTATGCAAATTTGAAAACCTACGAGACTCGGTATATTATAGTGGCCTCTCATCGACTTGAATATGATTGATTCATACATAAAAAGCAGTGATAAAAAGATATGTTTCTTTTGTATTGTACTGATTCATATCGATATCGTGAACACTCATACAATTATATAACTGTTCTTGAACCATATCGATAAGCTAGGACGATTCAGTCTGTTCGCGATGCTTGAACACTATGGATGTTCAGCAAATGATGATGATATATATCCGCCGGTTTCATCCATCATTGTCGTTGACGGTATCATAATCGCTCTAAGACATAGGAAGTGCGGTCTCCTTTACCCAATTTACTATTGTGAATGTGTGAAGTGCGGATTATTTGGTTACCGTGTGTACTCTGCGGTTTATTCGGTTACCGCGTGTGCAGTGTACTAAAATGTGAAGTGCCAAAGGAGCGGCATCATCATGGCATGGAGTTCCAGACCAGTTCCAAGACCAGTTGCCGGTGTGGATTGAAGAATTGTTTCCCGAGGGTGAGTGAATTTTTAGTTTGCATGCATCATCAGTTCCGGACGAGGCGTTCCTGGATATTTTGGAATCTCGAGCTGGGGGTGGTAGGACACTCTGGGCCCCGATCTGCCACCCCTAGCTAACCCTCGGGGCCCCTCTCGGGGCTCTCTCAGGGCCTCCACTGGAGGCCCCACTCGAGGCCTCCTTTCGGGGCCTCCTCTCGAGGCCCCCCTCGGAGCCTCCTATCGGGGCTCCACTCGAGGCCCCCTCGCGGTGCCTCCTCTCGGGGCCTCCTCTCGAGGCCCCCATCGGGGCCTCCTCTCGGGGCTCCCTCTCGGGGCCTCCTCTCGAGGCCCCCCTCGGGGCCTCCTATCCGGGCTCCACTCGAGGCCCCCTCTCGGGGCCTCCTCTCGGGGCCTCCTCTCGGGGCCCTCTCAGGGCCTCCACTCGAGGCCCCACTCGAGGCCCCCTCTCGGGGCCTCCTCTCGAGGCCCCCCTCGGGGCCTTCTATCCGGGCTCCACTCGAGGCCTCCCTGGGAGCCTCCCCTCGGGGCCCCCTCTCGGGGCCTCCTCTAGGGGCCCCCTTCTTCCTGCCCTGCTAGATCGCCAAACGACAACTAATTTCGAAGGTGAGTGATCAAAGATTTTGCCAATCTCAAATCCTGTGAATCTATTTCAAAAATACATTTTTGTAACTTGGTTATATAAAGATTCTTTCTTTTTCCAGCATTCTCATAAATCGCAATCGTTACGATAAGTAAGGTGAAAAAAAAATGAACAACTGAATCTGAATCATGTAAAAACTAAACTTCTTTGATACTTTCAAATGGAAAATATACCTATTGAATGATTTCTCTGACCATCATGCAAACCACCTTTTCAAAGAAAAACTCCAACATTTTTGCTACTTAAAGTTAACGTAATAGCCTCGGTAATAGATTGAAGAAAAAATCGTAACTGTTTGAAATCAAACTTATTTTCCTTTATTGCTCGGCTATTAGGTAACAAGTGGAGTCATACACGTACTTTGTTTCTCATCAACGGTCATCCGCTACTCTCTTTGTTATAGGTTAGGTGGAAAAGAAAAATGTTAGGTTGAACTGTTGATTGATCAATCAACAGGTTGAACCGTTGATTGATCAATCAACAGGTTGAACCGTTGATTGATGTATTGAACCATACACTTTTGATCCAAATGAAACATGCTATGTTTTCTGGAGGTTTTCTGCAAACAAAAGAATGGATATATCTAAGTGACCTAACCACCATTGTGGCTCACGCCAATCTAACATCAGCCCATTTTGTGGGAAGAGGCCAATAAGACAAAAAAGCATAAAAACCAGTTTTCTTTTTCATTCGATATTGACAATTAGTATTTTTTGCTGTTGAAAAGTCAGGAATATTTGATTCTCAACATCAATATAACGAACTGATTCAATATTTGTTGAGATTGTTGTTTATTTTTGATGATCAAAAATAATAATCATATACCAAATGCTACACTATATATATATATATAAACTTGCCACTTATAAAACTCGTAACTGCTGTTCAGGGCATTCTCGAATCCAGATTCAGTGGATATACAGCTTGCCACTGTTTTCAATATGATTTCGAAACAAATTATGGTAGAGTGAGCAAGTTGATTAATCTACTCCTGTTCAGGAAAATCTGGGGACTGGGTACAAGTGAAAAGGCGAATCGGTGCACGAACGAGAGCATGAACAAGTGCGCGAACGAGTGCGCGATCGAGTGCGCGAACGAGTGCGCGATCGAGTGCGTGATCGAGTGCGCGAACGAGTGCGCGAACGAGTGCGCGGACTGGCGAGTGAACGGGTGCGCATACAGGTTCAAGAACATGCGAGCAAAAAGGTGTGCGAACGGGTGCGTTTACGGATGCAAGGATTAGGCCATGAGCCTTATCTTTGTTAGAACTAGACATACCATATTGATGTGGGATGAATTTATGTGGGATGATAGGGCTACTGGCGAACGACCCAAAAAAAAATGTAACGCTCCCATGTCACAAGTTGTTCTCAAATTTATATAAATTACCAATGCGAAATGAAAGAGCCATGAATTCGACTATCCATCAAAATATAAAGTAAAATATGTCTTATCCAATTAAAAATATCAAGCACTGTTTGAATTTCAAAGTCTCATAGATTACGAGCAGAAAACAACTACTTTCCTGGCAAATACCATGCAGAACATTGAATGATATCTACTCGTAGTCCATGCAACGATTCACACAGTATGGATGCATTGTTCCTTATACTCCCATCATACGACGTGACAAATTCACATCGAGACAGGCACGCTCAACAACCTACAGACCGAGGTTTCGGGCTTTTTGGCCCTCATCAGTGCAGTGTAGTTATCCGAGTAGAGACCGTGAGATCTCCACTCGAAGCAATGCCTGTCCGATTGCCAAATGTCCGACATGCACGCATATTTCAACGCACTGAGCTGAAGAAATAAACATTTGCATGCACTACGAGCAGATATAATTCAATGTTCTGCGTGGTGTCGGTGAGGAAAGTACCTAGTGTTTTCTGCTCGTGTTCTACCATCAGTAATTTAAATCCAAACTGTGTTTGATATTTCCAATTGTATAATAAGAGACTGCTTCAATTCAGATTATATATGGTCGCATTCAAAAAGAGATCAGCTCTGACAAGGCAATACCTCATGGGTGGGAGTGGAAATTTGCCATATCGATATTTAATGAACATATTATCTGCCCCTGTTTTTACAGTTGAGGAAATTCTTTTTTTTTTCGTGAACAGGGTGTTCCAAATTCGAATAAATTAAGCTAATTTCTAGTCATAACTCGAAATTAGCTTAATTTCGGGTTACCTACAACTCGAAATTTTAGCTTAGGTATACATACAACTCGAAATTCACGAAATTAAGCTAATTTCGATTTGTATCACGAAATTAGTACTAATTAACTTTAATTTCGAGTTGTAACTCGAAATTAAGCCAATTTCAAGTAATAACTCGAAATTAAGAAAAAAAATATCGCATGTCCGCTCTAACGCTTTCGTAGTTTTCAGAGTTAGAACTTTTTAGCTATTTTCAAGGTTGACAATTTGGCAAGATTTTCGTCAGATATCATGCTGTGTAACCATGATCAGATGGCTATTATCCCAAAAAGGGGGTGGTAGCTATAAAGTCAATTAGGGTATCATCATCATCGGAAATTAAGCAATAACCAATGGCAGCCGGCAGCCTGTTCACATGTTTAGAAGGTGGAACAACTCTTCTCTTTTGCTTGCGTATAGATGGCATGACTTTCGAATGATACTGGATGTCGAGTGACTAATTTACCTTTATTCTTTGGACTAAATATTCATTTTGAATTTTGATTGTTTTACCAACGCCACCTCTCGGGATTTCGGGAAATATTCTCGTCTCGCACGGATTTTTTACCACAAACATTTACGTTTGTAATAAGCACTTCCTAGAAGTAGATTTCTGAAGTAAATGCCAAATTGAAGGTATGTATGGTATGTCTCTTTTCAGGTAGAATCAAACAAATAATATCTGGTGTTGTGTTGTCTATTTTATTGTTCGTGATGAAAACCTTGATTTCACTTCAGGACCATCAAGAAGGAGAGTTAAACCAAGAGATAGGCTCAAAAAGAATGCAATTACTTCAATGAACATCTCAAAGTCATCACATGGAAACAGTGCACAATGTAGGCTTGATGAAATCAAATTTTTATTTAAAATGAATAAGCCATGAATTGGATAAGTATTAATTGAGAGAAATGAATTTGAATGACTGGTAGACCATAAGATCTCTAACTTCCTTGGTACATACCAGAGATTATCTATCTATGTATCTATACAAAATACTTATTATTATGGACTATAAGTACATTGTGAATTCGAAAATAATAACTTGTGTTACCTATTTAAGATATCTCAATATGAGCAGATGCACCACTACACTTACTTTTCTCAGAAAATAAAGTTAATTGATACATTTTTTGTTTTTATTTCTGTCTGTAATCATCTATTTTTTGGTTTAGAATAAAATTACAGCTTAATACAGATATATTCACACTTCCACTGCTAACTTCTCCATACAATCATTTTAATTTCATATGAGGGCTGCCTTAGAGCTGAAGTTTGAGAACAGTAGTTCATTTATGTGTGTTCCATATCTATCCCACAAAGTATGATGTGACCAGCTTTGAACAATGCTTCTCGTTCTTTTAATGGTTTCTTCTTATTTCTGATATACTTTAGATACTCATCCCAATATTGGGCATTCTGGAAATATAACAATATAAAGATAAATCATTGAAATACAAATACCTTAGTGGCCCCATTGATTTTGCAGAGGTGGTTTGAAAAGCCTATAAAAACATAATAAATCCATAAACCTCATATAAAATACCTGTTTTGTGTTCTATAAATAATAACCAAACGATAGCACCCTTTCAAATATTTTGGATTAGTCAATTCTTTCCTAAAATGTGAATCAAAAGTTGACAAATTATTATTGAAAACATAACGAAATGCTTGTTTTTTATCACCTTCATGTGAAGTTTTTGACATTTCTGCAGCGCCATCTATTGGTTCATGATTTTCGCGAATAACTTTCTGAAACGAAGTGTAATCAGGGTCTGTTAATGTTTATACGTGAAAGGGTTATCTTGAAGTGTTTTTAGTGAGACTTCAATGAAGTTGTCGAACTTGACTGGAATCGTGAATCGCAGATTTTCGTAAAATTATCCGGTACTCTGTTTTTCTAGATAGAGTATCCTGAACAAAATTGTAATAAAAACACATTACGGAAACAATCGAAGTATATTATAACCTCTATATACAATCTAAAATACAGGGATGGTGAATAACTTACAATATCAGTTTCACATGAATTACAAGAGACGATTCTTTTTTTATGCCTGACTAAATGGAAATACTGCAGCATTGTTTCTTTATTGGAAAATGTATTGGTAGGGACTGAATTTTCTTAAATAAATTGATCTATTCCTTCTTGCCTTCGAGCTTCCTCTTCAGTGATTCTGGCATTTCTGGTGGTGGTGGGCGGGGCATACGCATGGCAACCTGAAATTCAATAAAACTAGGTTATAGTCCAAGCGTTATCCACTGTGAAATAATGTGAAGTCTTTTTCCAAGAGGATTTGGAAATTATTGCTAGGTTTGCCTATTGTCAAACGAGTTTCGTCACTAGAGGTCTTCAATTGTCAATCGAGTTTCATTGCTAGGTCTGTCAATTGTCATACTAGTTTCATCGCTAGACCTGTCAATTGTCAAACAAGTTTAGTTTCCAAAGAGCTCGGTGATGCTGTGGGCAATCCCAGAAGATTTCATAATGCTAACTCACCTTGAAAGCGTCGTAGATGAACCACTGTAGGGCGGTAAGGGTACCGATCATGACGATCCTGGGAGTCAGACCCTTCCATAATCCAGCCATTCCCAATTTCTTGGCTGCTTCCAGAGCAGTCACTCCCTTCTCTTGATTCAGTTTACTGACAACAGTATCAGCAGGGTGGGAAACGATAGCGCAGAACACACCTGAGACAAAATTGATAGTTGTAATTCTAAACTTTTCACTGCGATTCTATGACAGCATGTGATATGTCAAGGTTAGACGCCGCAGAATGTGACAGAAGAGGCGCAAAACCTTGATTTGTATAATTGACATTGAGGGAAGAATTATTTCATCCAAATCACTTCTCCTTCGGCCTTCTTGATTATGTCAATAACAATCATTTTAATGTGGGTTTCATTTTTTTGCTGTAGATGGCCCTAAAAATCATTTTTCTCACCTGCAATATAACCAGCTGCGAATGTGACGACGAGTTGTTCGCCTTTGGTGCAGTCCGCTCTGGGTTTTGGCACAACGTATTTGTAAAGCAGTTCAACGGTGCGTTCAAAGCAGGCGAATTTCATCATGGTGTAGGGAATCTGCCTCATCCACAGCGGAACGAGTGATTTGTAGAAACCGTTGAGTCCTGGAGACATAAAAATTGTGTGTGTTGTTCATTGATTCGTCCATTGACGTCTCACCTTCTTCCGCGTACATCTTGGGCATGGCTTCTCTCAGAGTATTAGCGAATCCAGGGGTGGTCTGGATCTTGACCTTGGCAGCCTCCATGGGCGACAAGGCGATGTCGGCGAAGAATTCGGCAGACGCCGAGGCTGCCAGGTACAACCAAGTTCTGTGGGGGAAATCCGAAATAAAGAAGCCGTCGTGTGAATTCATCGATGGAGAAACTTGTTGAAAACCGTTTGTTTGAAAGATCGATGATACCAAAGGTAATATTAGGATGGTGAAATGTGGTGTTCCCCAAATATTGGTTGATTGAGAATTTAGAAATGTTAGAGAATTATTTGAATATGAAATAACATTCATGATAGATTGATTTAAAATTGTTTTAATGTATACAAGATATGAGATTAAATTTTTGTAAGAATCACTCCATATAGTCACGTTAATCCGTTGATTCATTCCAATGGTGACAAAGCTTATCGTTTGGTGCGGTAAGAGATGATAGTTTACAGACGAGCTGTAAGTCATGTATTGAATATAGAGTAGGAAGTATAATTCTTTTCAGGGAAATGTGAGCGGCGTTTGGCGAAGAGTTTGGTGTTGTGTCTCGTGTACAGTTGAGTTAGGATTGATATACAGTATATTATCAGATCGTATATGATTCATAGTGAGTACAGAATTGCCGCTCTTGCGCGGAAATAATGTCAATTGTCATTAAGTGACAGCATATTTGTGCTTGCATCCATCATTGTTGAAAATGAACTCATCATTCTATCTATGAGCAATTTTCTCATCTTTTCTGTTAGATGTATGAACTATTGTATTTCAATATAATAGTGAATAATTGATGAAATTAATGATTTAGAAGAATATTATGAAATGACCTAAATACACAAGTAGCTATTGTAGTCGGAAATCTGTGTTTCATTCCTATAGGTCGTTTTTTTATGTCATACCACTATTGGCATCTCAAAAACCGTAAATTTGCCTATTTTGGTGAACAATGAAATCATGCTTCCATATCGAAAATATCACGGACAGTTTTCGAAATATTGTATTTCACATAATCAAGGAAAAGTTCTCAAACCCATATGATTTGTGTTAAAAAAAATAATATACCTTTCGTTATAATGTAATAAACGGTGAAACTTCGTTTATCGCACTCCTAGCGATGAGTTCGGAAAACTTTTTGTTGGAACTTACGTATTTTGACCTCCTGAACACGAATCTGAAGTCAAAACGCGGCGGTCGCAAGTATTTTCGGGGATACGGCCCCATTTTGTCTAAAAAATGCTTCATTTCAAATCTCCATTTTCTGCTAATAAAAACACACAAAATTAATCCTTCTTAGAGCCAAAACATCACACATGCTCACATTCACTTGTTTCCAACACTTTTTTGCATAAAAAACTGTTATTTTCACAAAAATTTGCCCTTCTTCAAAACGTAAACAAAACATCTTTATTCACTGATTTTCTGGTTATTATTATTTGAAATGTTGGCAACGTCTTACCATGAGCCAAACAATCACGTTGCCAACATCATAAATACAAATTACCAGAAAATCAGTGTAAAAAGGTTGTTTTGTTTACATTTCAAAGGATGCATTTTTTGAAAAATAATCGTTTTTTTATGCTGAGAAGTGTTGAAAACAAGTAAATTTATGCGTGTATAGTGTTTTGGTTCAAAGAAGGGTGAATTTTGTGTATTCCTAATAGCAGAAATTTGACATGTCATATGGTGCATTTTTGAGACAAAATGAGGCCGTATCTCAGAAAATACTTGCGACCGCCGCGTTTTTACTTCAGATTCGTGATCAGGAGGTAATAATACGTAAGTTCCACCACAATTTTTTTCCGAACTCTAAACGAAGTTTTATCTAATAAACAAACAAACAAATAAATCCCTTCACACCTGTAGAGATAGGAGTTCTCCTCGCCGATCATGTTCCCGTACTGCACCTTGAACACCTCGTAGAGCCCGAACTTGCACAGCCCCTGCATGGAGTAGCCGAAGAAGGTGGGCGCCCAGCCCTTGGCCAAGCCGCGCGCGCCATCCTCAGCCAAGGTGACCTTGAAGCCGTTGAAGACGCCCTTGTACTTGGCTGGGTCCACCTGGATGCGGCACTTGACCAAGTCCAGGGGCACAACGGCCGTGTGGGTGATGCCGCATGACAGGACACCTGGGAGGGGGATTGACGTTTCGGTATGGCCATGTCTATTCATCGAGGTGCCTCGGCATATTTGCTGTTCATCGGGGCGTGATCCACGCATGCTCATATTCCGCCCCAACGAATAGAATCTTTGACTATTTTCGGTGTATTTTTGAGAAAGAAACAACAATTGATCGAAAATTGAAAAAATTAAAGTCTGCTTTGAAATCCCGGCACAATCAACGAGCTACATATATTATTAAATGAGACTATGCCTGAACTAAACAAACTACGTATCAGTGAGGTTCCGAATCACTATTTTCGGTGTTTTTTGAAGACAAGTCTACTTTGAAATCCCGGCTCAACTATCGCGCTATATTGTTCAATGAAACTGCCTGAACTAACCTAACAGTGAGGGTCCGGATTCACTATTTTCGGTGTTTTTTTAAGGAGGTACAACAATTGATTGATAATTGAAAAATAAAAAACAAGTCTACTTTCAAATCCCGGCTCAACTATCGCGCTATATTTGTTCAATGAGACTGCCTAAACCAAACAGAGAAGAGACAATTGATTGATAGTTAAAAAATGAAAACAGAAAGATAATTGAGGTAACGCCTAGCTTGTGAGGCAAATGCGCTGTCCACTACCGTATTTTATAAGAATTATTGATAGTAAGTCAAAGATTCTATTCGTCGGACGAAATATGAGCATGTATATTTATGTCAGAGCACCCCAATGAATAGACACAGCCTTTCAGATAGATATTCAACTTTCTCTTTGACATATATTAAAGAGAGATAACATATATCACTAAGTGGTTTTGCTATAGGTCAGCTATGAATCCACCTTCATTTGCTCAAGATTGACACAGAGGTTTTCAAAATATCTCAGAAAGTAGAGGTATGTTCACGATTTCAATATCAAATCGGATTCTTGAGGTCAAAATACATAAGTGCAAACAAAATTGTCACTGAAAAATAGATCGTATGTAAAAATTACCGGCATTTCTACTACAGCATAAAAGTAGCAGGTGTACATGATTATCTTCATTAAAAATAACTTGCGTCACCTTGTACACAAAAAGCTACCAAGCTTTGAAAGATTAACCCCCAGTTATTTATCTTAAATAATACAGGGTGACAATTTCACGAAGATTTCCCCATAAAAGTGGCCATATCTTCAAAAGTACACTATGGACCCTAATGATTGAAATTCAAGATAATATATAGGGTGTTCAAAAACATAAGTTTTACAGCCTGTAAGTTTATGAAACACATTGTAAATTTAACCTGAAGTGGTGTAAAACAATTGACTACAAACAAAATGTGTTAAAAACACTTTTCACACACTTCTTTTATATCTTTGCACTATACCTACACACCAAATTCCACTTGTTCATTTATTATAGGGGTGAGCCACTTTCAAGAAATACCTCGTGAATATTTATAATTATATAGAAATGAAAAACATTCAAAAACCCATTGAAATTACTTTTATAATCATTTGAAAATATGGTAGCTATATATGTATATAAGACAAAAGACAATACTCAGTTTATTATAGAGATAGATACATTTGTTAAGGGCTGATTTGAAATGACATTCACTTATTACTTATTATATATGGTGCAACTTCTCAATAGGAAATATACAATGCAGTCTGCATCATATGAGGCATTTTTGTTCATCTATGATACATGATTCCACCTAATAACTCAATAATTTACTTCATAAATTGTCACATAAAAATCAATCTCCTTATTTAGATTGAAATCCCTAACATTCTTTCAAATGGATCAATGTCCATGCCAATATTAATAAAAAGCAATGTTGAGCAATAATCAGGGGTAGATATAATAGTACAGAAATTATCTGATAATTGTTGAAAATATTCAAGCAGGCCATGCCTATAACATATATTTGATATTATTCTCAGAAAATTGAAACAATGAAATTATGACTTGAACCTTGTTCTTCACAAGTTGCATGAATTTACCAAAAAATAAAATCAATTTTATATAAAATTGATGTTTTGGTTTCTTTAACAAACATTTTCAACAAACATACAGTGATTCAATCATAGTTACTATTCACTTTCAGATACTTTGATTATTATACAGGGTGCACAGAATTATACCAAGAAAGTTATTCAAAATTATATTTTACCTCCAAGACCACACAGAGCAAAGTAGTGCAAGGAACCGAATTCACAGCTGTCTCCTGGGACCACAGCAGCTGCAGCAATTTGTCTTCCAGCTACCAAGGATTGGACTAATCCCCTCTGGGGCACATCAATTTGTGATTGTGTGGTAACTGCATTGTCTGAAGCCTGGCATAAGGCTTTGGAGAAGAATGATGAAAACATTGTTGGGAGAGTGAATTCGGTTCTATAAAAAAAAATATTAATATATCTACAGATTTACATATTCTTAGATTTACTGAAAATAATTAATATAAGTGTGAAAAGTGAAGAAATGAGACTAACATTGTTGGGTGAGAAAATTGGTCTTAAAAAATTGTTATCAATTCAATTGATCATCCAACTTTTTTTGGCAGCTATTCATATGATCATTATTACTTAACATGTTTTACTTAAAATTACATTTTAATTGCTGGGTTTTGTAATCACTTTTATAATTCTATCAATCATTATGATTATTTTTTATTATGATAAGATCACATAAGTGACGATTATTACTGAAATTTTGCATATTTCCACTATACTAGTATGCCAACGCCTCATAGGAGATTCAATTATAAAATGTATTTTATTGGATTTTTAAAAATAAGAAAGATCCCTAAAGCTAGATGAACCTTTGTATTGTTATAGTAGAAGACCAAGAAGGGAATTAATGCTGCATAACATAATTTACCTATCTGAAGTTGTTAGGTGTTACATAAGAACTGGAATTAATTTTGGTTCATCTATCAAACAATGAAAATACACTTTACAACAATTATTACAACATTAAACATGGAAAACCAGCTAAAAATGCAATAATAGAATACTTTATAATTAAAAATCTAAATTTTCATAACTCACCGAGGTTAAATATGGCCGTGATCCGCCGCAAAAAGGTGGCACTTTTCTTCTCGTCTCGGGTCTTGCGCTATGAACCCTCCTTTTCCTAATACAAAATAAATTAAAGGTTGCGACTGCGCGTGACGTACACACAATCAATGCACGTGGTGTATTTTTGACATTCCAAGGTTATTCCAATAATTTTGTGTATTTGGTGCAAAATATTTCTCTGGCAAATATATCATTAGTTCCAATAAACAATCAGCCATGGGGTAAAAAAATAAGAAGATATTTTTTTGACACTGTCAAATCCATGTCAAAACGTTGAAAGAAAACAATCATCTGATGATTGTCAATGTTATGAATGATGTTCGGAATTCGGATTGTTATTAATTTATTATGGTTTGTGTCAAAGTCTAAAAAGGGACATTCAAGATAAAGTATTTATTACTCATTGCTCAATACTTATCTATTGAAAATAAAATGGGCTAAACACATAGTATACGACTAGATGAAAAGTTGACGATATTTTCTGTTCTGTAAGAAATACATGAGTGAAATGTGAATTAGGTTATTGTGTATAATTTTAGATATAGAGAAATAGGAAATAGCACATAAATCCTGGAAAATGGAATCTACTGCTGTTACTATCACAATGATACCTGAAGTTTCTTTACCATTATCCAATGTGTCATCCAAACACTTGAACCTGGATGACATAAAAATGGATTCAAACTTTGCCATGTTACTCTGTAGTTTGGTGTTTGCAGTTTCTTGGGTCATATACATCACCTACTATAATTCAAGAGTTGTGGGATATATCATCACAAAAGTAGCTAACAAACTCTTCATAGGTGAAGGTTACTTCAGAATAGGTTTGTGATGTTGTATATAAGAATTTTTCATTATAACTGCTTGTTTTTCAAATGTCATAGGTTCTTTGACCATGAATGCACTCTCTGGGAAAATAATGTTCAGGGATCTGATTTATATTACAAATGACTACACAATAAGGGTGCAAGATGGTTATCTTATATTTCGCTGGTGGAGGTCCTATGTTCCCAAAGATGTCAGTGAGGATCTATCACATTCTGACACAAGACTGTCTGTGATGCTAAATGTGTTTGAATTACATGTTTATAATCGTTCAGAACTCTATGCAAGATTGGAAAAATTGTTTGGATTAGATTTAAATATTTTCCCTAATAGAAATGATAGTGAGGCAGATATTGAAAGGTAAATAGTAAGAAAGACACAGTTGAATTACCTTTTTTATAGTTTATAGGTAGATAACAGCATTGAAATATATCAATCTTCAATGTATAATTTTCTAGAAATGAAAATGAGGCACAGGTAGTGCCTAAGAAAACTACAAAAAAACAGAAACCAGAGGCAGCAATGGCAAAAACATGGCGTGATTTGATCCCAGTTATCAAATGTGATGTGTCATCAGTATGTTTCTCTAGAAAAATATTTTCAATTGCATGAGTGCTATTTTTTTATCTTTCAGAGCCGTATAGTTTTTGGGAACCGTTTGATTCCAACAACACTGAGCATTACATTTGAGGAGTCTCATTTTGTGTATTCAACAAAACCTGCTGTTTGTACTTTGGATAGATTCATGCATTTTGTGAAATGCAAAGCTGAAAATGTCAAGGTTATGCTAGCACCTAGTATGAAGTATACAGGTAAATAATAGAAATGAGATTATGTGACACAATTTATAGTCCCTAGGAGCAGTAGAAACTGAGTCTTCATAATGATACTCCAATGCTCCTTATTCAAAGTAGTTTTTTCAGGAAAAGTGTATTCAACATCATTCATTATTTAACTCATTAATGAAAAATATAAAAAAAAATCCAAATATACTGGAATTTCCTGTGACTGGAATATTTATTATACTTGCTTATACAAAAATTAAAACTGATGTTTCCTTTGAACATTTTCTTCATTGGTAGGTATCTAAAAATCAACAGTAAAATTCAAATAATTGAAGATAGATACAAATATTGAAAATCTGGTGTGAATATCATCAACAAAATTCATTCAAATCATCACTAATCAATCATATGCAATCGGTTTTTTATCTGGATATTTGACAACAATCTATGACCTATGTAATATCACCACATTTAAATTCAATTGAAAAATGTATAGTAAGACAAGAAATGCGCCTGATATTTTTTAATTGATTACGAAAATACCTGAACATTCATCGATTATATTTGCACAAGTGCATTATAGTTACCAATAATTATGTGAGTATGTTATCTGAAAGTTTTGAGTCTATTTTCATATTTTGGCGCAGGTTCCTTCGGACTCGTTTCTCTCGCCAAAATATGAACAAGTGCAATATTTTTATAATGCCTGAAAATGAAAATATTCGAATAAACATCATTGAAATATTCAAATAAACACACACCACTTTATGAATTGATAAAATGGAGACCATTCAAAGATTTCCTTACCAATCTGCATAAAAATTTGAGTACAACAAAACATGTTCAAATATTCTCCCAGAATATAGAATAATCCGCTCCTTAGAAGTTTTGTTAGCAGTTGATCGTATTTGAAATAATAATTTCGATATTCTACTTCCCTAGGAATTTTATTGTATATCTTTTCTTTCAAACTGTGTAAATTTTGTGACTGACTTTAAGTTATCAAAAACTCTAGTAAGGTGCATGTGATAGTCATGGTTTAATCTTATCCATCCATTATATTGTTACTATGAAAAATTCACCACAAAATATATCTAGGTATGCTGGATGACCCTCCCCGATACATGGGTGAAGGTTTTGTACTGATGTCCTCAAATGACTTGGAATTGTATTTTTTCATGGATGAACCTGGTGAGTAGGATAAAAAGGAATTTAAATTTTGAAGTTCCATGATTTTTTTCTCCTTTTTAGGTTTGGTACCTGAAGAACCAGTTTTGATAACACTAGCTAATGGGGAAATAGTTGAACCTAGCCCACCTCAATGGGGAGTCGATATCAAATGTGGAAAAGGTATTAAAATATACTGTATTCAGACAAAGGCAAACAAAATATCATGTTTTATCTCGTTTTTTTTTTCAAAACAAACAATTTTTCCGAATAACATTTTCCGATATTCACTCAAATAAGTGTGTTTGGAGACATCTTTTTTTTTCCTCGCCAAACACTATGTAGAAGATGTACGGCACTTGTCGAAGTCTTACACATATCATATTTGTCAAAATATATTGATAAAAATATTTCCGCTTACTGTTTAATGAATATTTATGTAAACATAACATTTATAGGGTGACTCAAGCTGTACGCATCGGACTTAAATGGACGAATGTTTACTTTTCTGATAAATAATTTTCTGGTTTCCTGAAGTTTTTCTATTTCCTATACCTAGTTCGCAATTTTCTAGATTTTTCTCAAAAAATGTGGGGTATTGAGGAAATCTTAATATCGTAGGAATTCGATAATATACACACTTCAATTTTTGATAGTAAGTGTTCCGAATATTTTGAACTTGTCAATTCCACACTAGAAGAGAATATTTGAAATTTTCAACAACAGATTTTTGGAATTTTCTAGATGACATTCATTAAGAGGTGAGACAAAAAATGTGGCTTCAGAAAGATGGTTTAGCATTACCCACGTGTATGTTTAAATAAATCGGGATATAATATGAAAAATTGAAGTGCAGAATTAAAATTTGATTTTCATAAGATCCCATGGTCACCAAGGTCAAAATTAAAACGATTCACAATGATTCCTCAGGTACAGATTTCAGTTACGGTCCTTGGGCAGACAGACAACGTGAACACCTCTTCAAATTCTTCTATCCCCCGGACTTCCTACCAATGGAAGTGACGCAGGCTCCAAAGCCCGGCGATGGAAGACAGATGCAGTCCTTCGACATTAGACTCCTCATGCAGACAGAAGCAACGATCGACATTCTCTTCACGAAGGACAAGGAAACGAATGCCGTGCACGTGAACGTTGGAGCCGGAAGTTATTTGGAGGTGATTTCTAATATTTTGAACTGAGTTCTTGGAATATTATTCTTCCTACGACCCCGTATGAAAACGTCATGAAGCACAATGTCTTGTTGTTTGAAAAGTAGCTCATATCGCCATGTAATTGTCATTTGAAAGAAAAAAAGTACGCTTGTGAGAAAAAATCGCACGCTCGCATGTGTTGATAGAAACAATTAGATATATTCGGTCTGATTCTCTAAGGAAGTGGTTATCTCAACAACGGTCATTTGGGTGGCAAATAGGAAGGTCAGTTGTTATTTGAATCACTTTCCGAATTTTCAATTCTCTAACGTCAAAATGGAAAAAAAAATAACAACTTGTCTTTAGTTTACCACTGATAAAGTGACTAATTTATCCACCAGATTTTACTGGTGGAAATGAAATAATAATTCATCATAAAGGTGATATATATTTGAAGAGGCAGTTATGAAGGAAATTTCTTACAGTTGTCTGGATTTGAGTCGCTCAGGAAATAATTATATGGTCGGATAATCGATATAATTGAGAACCTATACCTTCCTACTGAAAAAAATATCATAAAAATATCTACATATATATGCTCAAGAAATAGATAGCATCCAATTATATAGAGCCTTATGAAATTATACAAACCAAGAATATTAATGTTAATGATGTCTCTGATAGAACCAATGATGTTCAACATGGTAGAATGTGTTGCTACTGAAAAATTAGATACCTAGCTGAATCAATGAGCAATGATCCTGTGTAATAATATGCATTCCAGGATACATTTATACCTACCTCACTAGGTTCATTGACAAAACATATAATTATTATTCCTGCAATTATTCACGAAAAACTTGACAGTCCCGGACACAGAAAAAAATGAGGTTAGATTGACGTTGATATTGCAGAAAAACAGCAAACTATAATAAAAAAGAATAAGAGCTACTAACTTTTCCGCATTTATTTACCACTGAGTGGAAATGTAAGAAATTAGCAACCTTGATAAATTTCGTATTTGAAGAATACCACATACGAATAGTGGAAAATCTAAAGTGGTTAAAAAAGTAGTTGTTAACAACGTTACTAATGTATCCACTGTGCTAACCACTTTTTAAAGAATCGGACCGATTAGTTGTTAATCCCGGTCACCATAGGGGATTTTGTTAAACCACATTCATATTTATTGGATTTTCTGCCTCTACTTCTCTTATAAAAATTAGTCTCGAACTATTTCTACTAGATGTCCGATGATGTTAATTGCAGCAGATGACATCATCCACAACTTGCTAATAAAGAGTACGGCTCGCATCTCAGGAGTGTCCACTTTTTACATTTGATATAGCGCACCAACTTATATTTCTCGGAAAATTTGAATACGCACTGCTGATGTATTCCTGGTTGCATGATTCTTTCATATTCGTGGTAAATATCAATGAAATTGTTTGTGAAAACGAAGAAAATTCAGTAATTCACATATGGTATTGTCGAAAAAGTTTTCAATTAGTACCTTAAATATGGAAATAGACAGTAATGAAATGACCTCCCGCGAAATAAAAAAATATTTTTAGTACAAGTAACAATAGTGTACAAAACTTGTTGGAAAGTGCATTTCTTGCACTTGTCAAGTTTCCGTGCTGAATTTTTCACTTTCCAGCTTTCCACATTTGTTATGTAATATACCATTTTCATACCATATTGGAAAATTTTCAAGGTAACTATCCCTTGGGTGACCACTTCTGATGGTTACACCACGTCGATAAAGGGACAGCTGCTGCATCTCGAAGCTACGACCAGCTTACAGTTCCGAGACTTTGTGGAAAGTGAAACCCTGGAGTTTTGCGTATTGTGCCATTACCCGCTAGTTTGGAATGACCACCAGCTGTGGGAGATCAACCTGACTGGTTGCAAAGCTACTGTGAATCTGATTTTTTTTCACAAGTGGTTTTTTACAGGTATGCATAATAATAAAGTTTATCCACAATCAACTTATTATTGAAGTTTTATTCATACATTTTTTTATATATTTCGTTCTTTGTTTTATCATGTTTCACTTCGTTTTCAATAATATCAAGCTGGTAGTTGTCGGTTTCAGAACGCATAGTGCCTGTCAAAGGAAGATTTTGATAAACCTCTAGAATCAATGGATGTTTCCTCTTGAAGAGTTGACAGTTGCTGTGAGAGCAAAATGTGTCGAATTATTTTTTGATGAAAAATGTCTGAGATTTTGATTCTGAATGAATGTGTTTGTAGATGAAACGTTGTATTGCATGCGTGTTTTAGATACATCTTATTTGCTAAAGAAAATTAAACATTCTTGCTCGAATAAAATGCTATCAAAACTCTCATACTGTATCTGTATCCAAAGAATCAAAGCAGGAATCTACAGGAAGGGGTTCCAAAATATTATTTCGCTTATTTCCATTCCTCTTGTTTATTTCCCTGAAATTTTATTGGTTTCTCATGAAAAAAATTGTGAAAATAAAAATATATCGGGTATGAAGTCATACGACGTCATTGAAGAAGGCCTGAAGATATCAATCAAGTCTGATTGACACAAATGATCACAGAGTATCCCTGGTATATTGAATGGTTAACTCTTTGAACTATGAAGCAAATCATTCTTCTTATTCAAAATTGGAACCCTTTTGTATCTTTAAGTCATTCTCAATTCCTAACGCACAAAGAATTCAAATAATCAGTTTAAATTCAGTGACTAAAGGTATCTTAAGAAAGAAGGAAACAACTGAGAAGTTGACCCTCTAGGTCTTATATTTATCGTGTCTCCATTCTCATTGAGTTTCTCTTATTTTTCTCAATGTCATCCTTTCAGATTTGATAAATGACTGGGCGTCGAAACAGCGGCCCGACCTGATACACTTCGTTCCGTACACGTGGCGCTTCGGTTTGACGCTGAAACATTGCGAGCTTCTGACTCTGGTCAATCAGTACAACTGGATAGACTGCAGCAGCGTCGGTCAGCGCAGCAGGCTCGAGAACACCCAGTTGGCCCTCTGCGCCCACTTCTTGCACTTATCCTTCGACTTGCCATTCGACGAATTCCTGCCCGAGACCGTACCGGTGAATTTGGCCATACAGGTGAGGTTGTTCTGCAGCATCCTCAGGGAGAGTGACAGTTGCTTGTCACAACTAATAGGCTAATGTTGATTCAGTCAAGTCAAATTGGGGTATTTCGACTACAATTTCCCTAACGCGTCATCGACGCCATATCGGTGCAGAAGTCCTGCACACTGAACCACTTTGAACCAGGAGAATAATTATGACATTTTGAATTCTTGTAGTTAGCTGTCATGTTTCTTCAGTAGGCATCAATCAATAAAATTATATATTTGTGAGAACTTGGAACGAGAAATGACCGGACAACCCTGAAGGCAAAAGATATTTCAGAACCATCACGGCATATGGTCGCTTCAGTCCAAATCATGAATCTGACAGAAATGAAAAATAGATATGTATGTCAAGTCAAAGAAAGCATATGATTTCGTGTGTAATTGGTCGTGACGGGTTGATGTTTAGAGCGTTTTTGATGACTAAATATTATGAATTACAATAATCTTTTGAAAAATCCATGAAGCGTTGAAAAAACACCTTAAGAGTTCGGTAGTGTTTTTGGTATAATCCACTATGTATAGCATATTTTTTGTTTTAGGGAGAGAGTATAGATTTAAGTTTGTTCATCCCAGAGTTTCATACTAGTCGGAACATCGTTATGGCTTTGGAAAAATATGCCAAAGTGCTCTCCAAAGATGGTTCTACAACAAGAAAGACTGAAGCAATACCAAAGTGGAGAAATATTTGTTCGAGCAGGTATACCGAAATATGAAAAATCTTTATAAAATGAGAACATTGTTTGTCATTTTCACAAACCGGTTTTTTTTTCAGAATATTTCATTATACTGAGTTGTTATGAATACCTATCCAAGTATTTAGACATAACAGTAGAATAATGGAAAAAGCAATTAGGCCAGTGCATTTAGGAAAACTTATATAGGAACCTCGGAATTTTTTTCTTTTGTCGTTCGAACGAAAGGGTCTCAAATGAAAAGCTAAACCCTTTATTTGCGCATGCGCAAAGTTCACCGTTCCGCCGCGATTTTGAATTCGATTTTATTTTTTGAACTGCCCATATCTCGCGTTCTAATTATCGAAGAGCGTGAAAACGAAGATCATTGGATTCGTCATGACTTAAACTTTCATCGAGCTTGTATGAAAAAAAAGAAAGAAAGGTATTTACGTCTAAAGTCGAGTATACTCCCCAAAAATCTATTGACGTCGCTATTTGTGGGCGTAGCTCTGTTTCGGCGGATCTATTATAAAGAAGAAATAAATTCGATAACTTTAGGATACTCACCTTGATATATTCAGCATTAAAGCATTTTATGGCACCATGTCATGAATCAATCATATCATTATTCATACTTTGTATTTCTGTCACTTAATTACATTATTTCCGCTCACGAGCGGCAATACTGTCACTAGATGACATTCCTCGGAAAACGCCAATTTTGTTATATTGAGAAGATTTGAAAGCATTAAAGGCTATTTTGTTAACCGTTTGTAGAAAACGATATTTATGAATGTGATGTCTCCTTGGGGTAATAAGCATATAGATATCTACATATACCCTTCTACAGTTGTACCAGCATACCTAAACAAATAAGTATGATCGAAGTTTGACATTTATTTGATCGAAAAAAGCCGCCAGTGACCTTGAACCATCTAAAACAAAGTAAAAGGGGGAACCGTCGCTACTATCCTATAGATGTCATTACGTTCAAATTTGCTTCCATTGTACAACAGACATAATACAAAATTTATATAACAAAAAAAAATATTGACCTTGAACCATCTAAAACAAAGTATAAGGGGGAACCGTCGCTACTATCCTATAGATGTCATTACGTTCAAATTTGCTTCCATTGTACAACAGACATAATACAAAATTTATATAACCAAAAAAAAAAAACAATATCCAATTGTCCACAATACGTCAACACCACTATTCGCGATAGGTGCTAAGCGATACGCTACCTAGCGGTGACTCGTGAACCACTCGAAGTGGTATAACCACTGAACTATCTGGAGGATAACCCACAGACAAACTTAACCTCTGTTCTATTTATGTTCGCTTCTGATGTGAAAGGTGTACTTCCAGCAGTTTTTCGAGAGATGTTCTAGTGAAATTCAAGAGAAATCTTATCGTTTTTTTCGTTTCAGTTATTGTTTGGTGGCAAAGACACAAATGTCAGTAATGTCACAATGACACAAATATCAAAAATATGAAAATAAAACAAAAACGATACCACTTCGAGAAGTTCGAGTTGTTACCATGAGATAGTGCTTAGAGATAGAGATAGTGTGTTATTTTCTATCGCGTATGGACGTCACAATGGAAAATAGAACATGTAGCTGATGAAATACCAGAAATCGTGTGGTAGCGTTTCGCATCGTTGACAAATTCATCGATTCAAAGCGCCTGTAGCCCTTTAAATAATAACTTGCCGATAAAAGGTGCAAATTAATAAAAAAATCAAGACTTTGCTCCTACTTGTTTGTTTATGTACGTTGGTTGTACCAAAGAATTAGGAATGAATGCATAAAATGATGAAAATAAGACCTGGTGGCGACACTCTTCAACTGTTTCAGCAGAAAAATCATTGATTTGGAACAATTGAATTTCAGCTCGTTACGTAGGGTTCTCCTATACAACAATAGATGGCGCTACATGAAACTTTCAGAAACGAAATCGCGGCTTCACTTAGCGAGATTCACCCACGCAATGTCACGTTAGACCCGTTTTAACAAATTAGGCGAAATCAATCAAGAGATTTGGGACCAGTCACAGAATAGGAAGTGAATTCACCAGTCTGTATCCATCTCTATGCATACATAAACAAACAAACATCCCCAGCGCCGGCTGGGTGGACTTCTGGTGGGTGCCGATCGGCGCGATCAGCCTGACGTACACGTACCACCCGAGCCCGCCGGTGGGGCCGCAGCCGCAGGCCGACATCTCGACGCCCGTCAAGGAGGAGATCCTGCTGTCGCCGATCCGATTCCCGCGCGGCGGCGCCCACGCCAGGCAGCAGCAGGAGCGCAAGCGGTCGCCAGAGGGCGGCAGGCGGTTCGACCCGACCTCGCTAGCCGCCGACCGCGTCAACGTCGAGCTCGAGATCGGCCCGTCGGTGCTGCTGGTGTACGGCACCGCACTCAGGAATTTCATGAACTTCAAGGTACGACGTTCGGATACATACACTTGTGAGTCTTAAGCCCAGTTTATTACTGGGCGATTTCGCGTTGGTTATGCTGTGATCTCGAAATAATACAATAGAGATTGGCTGCGATAGTTCCTACTATTCAAACTGACCAATAACAACAGCGCATTTTTCATCGCTAGTATTGCCAAAGCCCAGGAATAAACTGGGCTTTAAGGCGATATATTTTGAATTTGATGATCATTTTGCAAAGTTTGTAACGTTCCCGCCTTTCTCTGAGTCAAGTCTCTGTTGTAATCTTGATCTGGAGAAAATAAGCGAGATGAAATTTTCAATTTACTAGTGAAAAAACTAAATGAAATATGACCATGGGTAAGAAATGCGATGGAAATGCACAGATGTGAAATGTCATGCCTTTTGTATGCAGAAGCATCAGAAATGCATGTGCTTGTAAATCGCACATGCTTCAAAAACCCTGCATGGAAATGCATGAATTTGAATCGGCCTTTAAGATGACTGTAATCAATCCCTGAGACAACTGGCAGCGAATAATAAGGTCACTTTGATGTGGGTGCCCGGTCATAAGGGAGTTGAAGGCAACGAGGAAGGAGACTGCCTTGCCAAAGAAGGGGCAAATACACAATTTCTCGGCCCAGAACACATCTGTGGACTCGCCAAGGCCCACTTGAGAGAAGAGTTCCGACGCTGGGAAGCAGATAAAATTAAATCCCACTGGATTAAAGTGCCAGGACAAAGACAAGTGAAAAGGCTAGTTAGCCGTTCGCCAAGGAAAGCTAAACAGCTTCTCGAGTTAGACAAAAAAGACTTGAAACTGTTAACAGGACTCATCACTGGACACTGCCCTCTGAGGTATAACCTCAAAAAGATGGGTAAAACAGAGAGTGATAGTTGCCGCTACTGCAGAACATTTGCTTTGCTAATGCCCAGCGCTCTTCTGCAAGAGGCTCTAGTTCCTGGATGGGGCCTTCTTAGAGCCCTCTGATGTCAGGAAACTAGCTCCCAGGAAACTTATAAACTTCGAAAGAAGGTCTCGGAATTATTAAAAATGAGCTGATTTGCCAAGAGAGTGGTTGTTATTTGCTAGTTCTAGATTCTGCTAGAATAGGGTTGTACACTTTTTTCAAAAATCATATATATTTTTATTTTGTGTTTTTTGTCGAAAATTCTTCATCTCTTTTTAAAAATGTTGGGGCACCCGGTAATATGATTTGAGTTCTGTTCCATCAATCGAAGTGAAAGAAGTATTGACATCTTTGACAGTTGGCGATAAAAAGATACTGAGTGATTTAAATTTTCAAACAAACATGTTCGAATGATTTGTCCCCTGTGAAAGTATTTGGATGATTTGAAGTAAGAATGTTACTATTGCCATTTATTTTATGATGTTTTTGAGTTAGATTATATGATATTACCTCTATACAGGTACATCCACATATTGGGCAATAATCAGTTTTTCAGTAAAATTACAGATTGGCAGAATTTTTCGTTCACTAAGAGAAATTTATCCGATAAAAAAGCTCTTGTCTTTACTGTTGAAACTACCAGTCTTTCTATTCAGTTTTCCATTCTAATTGGATATTATCAAATAATTGAAATTCCACTTGTAACTTTATATACTACATGACAACGTTCAAAATTACGATCCAAAAATGATGTGGGTTGCCAATTTCTGGAAGATTTTTAGAGTTCTCATCATTCTTAAAACAGAAAACCAAAAATAACATTCTGTAATCGACTCTCAACGTGAACCCCAAAAAGACTCAAAAACGGCCAATATTCCAGGAGAACATTTTCGGGGAAGACCAATCCTTCACGGACATGCAACAGGCGATGAATCCAGACAGCGGCAGCAGTGCTGAGTCAAGGTCGGAAGACAGCAACACTCACATACCTCTCGAGCTGAGAGAGGATTTCGATCACAGATATTACAGACCGCTAGAAGTGGACGTTTCAATCATAATGCACGATGTCCAAGCTCACTTGCTCAAGGTAAAATCAGCTTGTGCCATGCGATTCCACTGAAATATAACCAATAACTGGAGCGCTAATATAGGTAAATGCGCGGGGAACTTATGATCCCAACTATGCGAACTGAGATTTCAGATTATGCGCCGACGCAGTAAACGTAAAGGTACGAAAATCATGTCTTTGATCACTACAACTGTATACATTTGATGACGTTCGTCTGTGATAAGATAAACTAAATCAGACGTGGCTTGGAACTTTTTGTTTCGTTTTAATTCTCACTGATCAAGTGGTAAATGGTCATTCGCCAAATCCAAATCAAAGAAAAGTTGTTACATATCGTCAATTTGCCCTGTTAGATAGTTTGATAACATTTTCATAAACAAAAAAGATTGAAGGTGCATTGCTGCAATGCAAAAACTGCAGTACTAATTATAGTTTAACCTTTTTTTGGTGAGTTGAGATTGATACCTATACTTGAGCTGTATTATTTTATCTTAAAATCATCCATTTTCAGTTTAACTAAGAATAGACATTGCTCATGAATGAAAGCTAGATATTGGTAGATATCCAAAAATCGAGACTTTGAGCTATGGAAATGTGATTTGTGAAGAACATATCATCATTGATGACATCATATAACTTCTAGTGATAAAAAACGACTGAAACGTGATTCAGTTCCCAGGCTGAAAAGCTCAAAAGCCTCTGTCAACTATCCAGTGAACAGTGTGAACAGAATTCAAATTGTTCAAAGCAGAGAAAAGTTATTCAGATTTCAACAGGGGCAAAATTTCGGGGTGTGACGTGATTAGTGCTGTGTAGTTTAGAATAAATACATATATTATAATATAATGTGTGCTTTATTCTATATGGAAATTGTTTTTTTTACTGTTTACTTACCGTGTCACAGGAACTAAAATTATAATTACAAAGATTGGTTGATCACAAACTTATTTACTGTAGGACAAGGATTATAGAATAGAATTTATTCGTCGCTGAAGAATTTTACATACACATGAAACGATACATACATAGAAACTTAGAATAGTTAAAGAACGTTAAGAAATATACAATCAAGATAATAAATCCAAAAAAATACAAACATTTGATTGATTAAAAATATGAAAAAATCCCACCACCAGTTTCGATTTAATTCGGTTGTATAATGATATCCATAATTCGCTCCAAAAACTTTGGTTTCACTCTGGAACTGCTAATTTAGATAATTCTTTATGTAATGTTTCTTCAGAGATGTTAATGTTGATAATTGGTCCCAAAGCACAGTCCAGGTGGTCTGTGTACCAAAGGCTAGACCGAACCTGGTTACAGTAATAGTGCGCATGCTCCCGGCCTGATTTATTTTCAGTCTGCGCGAGATTCAAAAGGGTCTATGCTTGAGAAGTTCCTTTGGCATTCCAGTTATTGGTTATATTTCAGTGTGCGATTCCCATGTGAAATCGAGTTTGTTCGCAGAACTGTACCGAGAAAGATCCCCCTTGCCCTGTGGTTCTGGTGGAACGGGTTGGTTTTGAGATGAAGAAGAGGTTCGACCAAACGGAGCTGCAGTTGCTGATTAGTCCGGCGGTATTGTTGGTCTCGGATAATTTGAATAGGTCCTCGAGAGATAAGCATCTGAATCAGGGGAAACTGAGCCTGTCGTCGCTTCAGGTAAGGAAAGCTATACGACTTTGTGTAACGGTTGAATGTCGGCTGATCTTAAATTTTTGTACTCACTCTCACCACATTCATTTTTATCATGGTTTCTGCCTATTATCGGATTATGAGGAGAATTCCTTACTGATTTCAATGTGTGAATGAGACAAAATCTCTAAATTCACTTTGTTGAAAATCGTTACTAAGACTCTTTTCTACATAGCTGATGATGTTTATGACAGCGGGTGACATCATCCACAACTTGCTACTAATGAGTACGGCGTGCGTCACATACTTTCCCATATCGAATCGATACAATCTGACATCATCAACAATATAAAAAACATATTTATGGTCGTAGAAAAATTTTTGTACAAAATTCTAGTTTCTATCAGGAATAAGATGTATTCTGAATGAATTTTACGATGAAATTCGAATTTCGAATGTAGCCCATTCATTGTCTTCAGGAAAAATAAAACACGAATCAATCTTCTAATAAATGATCAGACTCTAAATTCCTCAACTTGAAATGCAATATAGCAGTATAGGTATAGCAAAAATGGTTATATTCTCATCTAACGGAAAAGTTTGAAGTCAATAATATCACTCAATATAAGTACTCACTGTTTTTCGTCCTTTGGAAAACAATGTAATTTGATATTCTTCGATTTATTTGAAGATGATTCGCAATCTATATACACAGTAATTACTTTCCAATAAACATATCATTGTACCTGATTCACATTCTAGATAACGAAGCTACATACCTATGATTACAAGTTGTTCAATCTGTGCTGTGATAATCCTCAAAATTACTTTTCCTTTCGAATTATAGTTTATAAGGACATAAACCCATCCGAAATAGTGGATCGTGAATCGTGTAAAACGAAAACATTTGTAACATATTCGATAAAGTTGACGACCTCCTTTGGTTAATTTCGGTGTTTTTCGTTGGGTTGTAGGTCTTCCGTAACAGAAACTATATTATTTAATAGCTATCAACCCAAAGAAAAACACCGGAATTTGTAACATAACCAACAAAATGATGACAACGATGAAAACAAAACTCGATCAACATTTAGCATAATACTCCTTAAAAATGCTTTTGCATTTGCTTTCAGCTCCAGTCAAAAGGATGTTGAGTGATACATTGGTCCTTAGTAATTTCAATTTTTGTGATGCATTATACGGACCTTGTCTGGATCGAAGGGATATAAATCGGGTGGAGAAAGTGTAGAAATCCTGTCTCAGATTCATTTATGTCATTCGAAAATACGATCCAGTATCGCATAAGCTGAAACCCTCGAAGTGGTTGACAATGCAGGATCGACGGAAACTTCACTTCTTAGTTCTATCACATTCAATTATTCATAAACAGACTCCTCCATATCTTTACAATAAAATAACTTTTAGAACTGATGTACATAATCTGAATTTACGGCATAGAGGTCGCATCTCCGTCCCACCTTATAGAACCACCATATTTCGAAGGAGTTTCACATATAATATTTACCAATTGTTCAATGAGGTACAACCTGCACTCAAGCAATTGAAGACGCTAACCTTTAAAAGGAAAAACAGAGAAAATCTCTTGTCTACATATATGTATGTAGAGAACAGTACTTTTTTTTTCACAAGTCACGCGAACAATTTTTTTTTATAGAGTTATTCTTATTTTTGGTGCTGGACTAGAACTTTCGCAGATTGTTTTCAGCTCCATTATGCATAACATCTAAATTTGGGTTGGAAATGTTATATTATGTTTTATGGTAATGCAAATAAATATTATTCACCTTCAAATCTTGCGCTTTCGGCACCTCTCTCTAATTTTATTCGCTCTGTCTGATTGTCTCATTCTCTCATCTGTAAGGTCTTCCAATCTGTGACAATACGAAATAAAAAGACAAGCAGCGTTCTCAGACCACCATTGCATGAATGTAATTCAAAAAACCCACATTTGTATTCCATGCAATTATATTTTTCAAAAATCGTAGCAATGCGCTTTCAACTGTCAAGTCATCATCAAATCTTGTAGTACCTGACAAGGATGCACTGATGAAGACTTGACAGTCGAAAGCGCTTTGCTACGAGTTTTGAGAAACATAATTGCATGGAATACAAATCTGGGTTTTTAGCGAATTAAACCCCCAATCCCCCCCTCAGATCCGCGGCCACGCGATGTTTTCCGACGTGGGCCAAACCCTCGACCAGGACACCGTCGAGTACGCCTGGCTGGTCGAGGCACAGCTGGGCAAGCTCAGCGGCAAGCTCACCAGCCCGCAGCTCTACTCGCTCCTCGCCTGCCTCGAGACCCTCGCGCTGCTCGTGGGCGACGAAGAGAACGCGCTCAACTCGCCAGTCGGCGACGCGCTGCTGTCATCGCTGCCGGCGGTTGAAAAGAAGAGCGGCGCGCCCACCTCGTCGCAGAATGTGCACGTGCAGCACGTGCAGCAGGCCATCCAGCAGCTGCTGCAGCCGAAGAGCTCGGCGGCTGGCAAGGCGGGGCAGGCGGCTAGGGCGGCCGAGAGGGTGGACAAGAGGGCGGGGGAGGGGAGGGGCGGGTTGGGGGTGGTGGTAGGGGAGGGGGGTGAGAAGTTGGACGAGCACGAGGTGAAGTACAAGCTGTTTAGGGTGGCGGTGGATGCGGTGGACTTGTGGTTGGTGGAGTCGGGGGCGGCGCTCCAGCTGTGGGTGAGTTTGAAAAAAAAAAAGAAAAAAATTACTTTTTTCTGCAATCGACTTGAAGTCTTCCATATTTGTTCTGGAATTAGCTCTAGAAGTTGACGTTTCTTTTACTGACAACTGACAACACTTTTAGTGTCTATTCGATGAAGCCGATTTCTTAAATCCTAGGAAAAACAAACAGCATGAACCTAATGAATAGGTTCAACAAGAAACTCTGATACAAATGTTTAAGTACATATAAGATATACAATCGATTTGTGGTATTGATATTGGAACAACAATCAATGACTCATCTAAAGTTACAAATAAAATAATCTCCTCCTCTGCTCCTGGAGCAATTGGCCAGCACATTCTGTTTCACTTCTTATAAAGCCTTATTTGAAGTGAATCTGGGATTAACTCATATCCATTCAGTTGGATTTCATTATCTCTAACAAATATCAAATGAGCAAGGAAGGAAACTAACTAATATAAAATGAGAGGTAAGGTTACTTGAGTACTTCCTCTTCTTCTTTTTTATCTAATTTGTCTCTTCCTGTCAGAAAATGGGTCAAGTTTAGATTGTCGTGAGCCCCAATGGTGGTTATTTAACTTACATTTCATAAAGTAGATATATTATTTTTGATTCCAATAAAACAATGTACCATTATTTCCTTTTTAAACACTCCCAATGGGTGTTGAAAATAGATCAGTTCTTTCGCATACCTGATTGAACTTTAAGCAAAACGTTCGGAGTTGATAAATAAAAACAAATTGAACTTTTATTGTCCAAAGGAAGTATATTAAAAGTTCATTTCAGTTAATAACTCAGGAAAATCAGACAGGTAGTTTGTGAGTTAATAGATAAATAAACAAGAGTGGCAAGTTCTACGGTCCTCCAAAGATAACAGGGAAAGTCTTTATAATATAATAATAATAATAATGTTTATTTTTCCAAATATAGTAATATAGTACAAGTACATTTCAGAGTAAAATAAGGGAAATAAAACATTGCAGTCCTCCGCTTAAGGTAGATAACTACTTGTTTGCGGTAAGATAACTACTTGTTTGCGGTAAAATAATAAGTTATTAATATCTAAACCTTGTTTGGGATAAGTTCCATCAAATCTATATACAATATATTTAATGAATCTCCGTTGAATTGATTCAAGCAGATTAATAAAACGAATCATGTGTAAAGTTCTTTATGATGAAAAATTAGTTGATACACTGACACATAATTGAATTTGTTATTTAGGTGTCACCAATTCGTCTGGCAAGCTGTAATCTGCATGGAAAACAAGTCAGTTCGGGCTTGAGCTGCATAATATACAGCATGTCCCTCCGGCAACTAGTTTGGCACCCACACAAGTACAATCACTCAAAGTAAGATTCCAATATTCCAACCAACGCATCCCTCAATCATATCATCCCTAGGGGTAATATTGACACCGTTGACTCGTGGCTGGAAGTCGGGGCTACCGATTTCGGTCCATTGATAGTGGAATCGGCCATATCCTCGGACACCAAGGATCCCAATCTCCACTCCAAGCAGCAGAAGTTCCTCAAGATGCATGACGACCGGCTGAAGAAACTCTGGTTCTTGTGGCCGGACCAGAATAAAACCACCGGGAAGTGCGGTTGCACGGGCGGTTGTGCGTTTTTTGGAGGCAACAAGAACGGCCCGAAGTTTTTCAAGCCGAGCAAAGTTGATCTGGAGGAGGGCATCAACGTTGCCGCTTTCCGGTAGATGACTCACCAACCTCCTGGATCTCTATCCCTCACTCGGTGTTGTTTTCCAGGGTGAATGATCCTGGCAAAGATCCGGGTTTTGGGCAGAGCATTTTGCACGAGGGCATGCTAGTATTCCGCACTCCTCCGTATATAGTTTCGGAAATAACTCTTCAAGACACGCAAATGGGGGAAAAGCGGGTGAAAAAATCCAGCGATAGCCCCAAAGTAGTTCAAATTGAAACGGAGAAGGTGGTGGACAAGGAAAACCAGTGTGATAGTCCCAACGCATTGGTTGACAGGAGAGTGAACCGCAGATATTCCTCCACTTCTATCAAGTAATACACTGAAACTGCTACTACTGGAGTCCATTAAACCAATTGTTTTTCAGGGGCATTTTGGTTAAGGATGTTCCGTATTCGAGGCTGATAGAAAATGGCCCGACAAACTTTCCTTCGAAATTGGACAGCGACTCAAAACTGCAATGCGACAAAAGTAAATTATCTGCCGGTAATGACGTTTCAGAACTGCTTCCCAAAAATAGCATCTCTGATTCGAAGTTGGCAGTGGACTATTTCAATGCGCCGTTTTCAAATCAAAAAGAATCATTCTCTTTGAGTCAAAGCGTACGTATTTTTCATGTAATAGAACTTATTTATCTTTCGATTTTTCACTGGCACCTATTGAGTGTTGAGAAACTGTGGTCACTATCACCACCTAGTAGAGCTTTTGTTTATCAGAAACGGGAAGCCAGAGTTATTTTTGAAGTTGGTCACAGGGTATTCTGCAGCCCTTATTTCAAACAATATGAAATCATGTATTTTCCGTCACTCTACGACTACACTCTTCAGTGTCCCATTTTTATTTGAACGAATCTACAAAAATTTCTTCCTCAAATTCATTTTCATAACTAACAACGTTGACCAAAAAAAACCATAGATGCGGATACTGTCTTACCAAATATCTAACAATGAATTTTTACACAAATTGTAATTTTCCACTTGTATTTCAGAAAGCGTCAATTGAATATCAGAAAATATAATTTAAATTCTATATGCGTCGATTGAATTTCAGAATAGTCACTATTTCAGAAAACATAAGTTCAATGTGATTATTGGTGGTATTATTTTCCATTTCTCTCTTAGAAATTATTTAGGATTGAGAGCAGCTTGTAACATAATTGTTTCTATGTTGATTCCATGATTAACTGTATAAAATGAACCGAATCAAAAGATTGGTAGTAAAGTATAGTACATTAAGTATGGAGAACGGTAAGGGTTATATATCGGTTACCCTTAACGTTCGACATGCTTATAACGTTTTTTGCACGATTGATACCATTATAAATTATAAAAATAAATTAAAATTAAGAGATTTTTCAACTCGACGGTAAGTGAATTACTTACCGTCGAGTTGGATTACTTACCGTCGAGTTGCTAGTAAATGTCACCTACTGACGTAAAATCTGTCACGGTAAACAGTCAAAAATGATCAATCGTGCAAAAATGTTTATGAGGGCTATTCATCTAACATTAGAGAATGGAGCACTTCTGGTTGTACCGGAAATGGACCCCAACTTCGTTGTTTTGAATGGGACCCTCTATACATGATCATAATTTTCGATTTTGGGCAAAATCCTGGATATATTTCATGATCACGTCCATATGTTTTCGAAATTATTTCAAATTTTAAGGTATATCTGCACAGGATCATTCATTTTTTATTATATATCCTCTTCCTCCTGGAAGAAGACCCAATTTTGTTTCTTATATACAAATGACAAATTCTGAAATACAATTGATGCTTTCTGAAATTAACTCTATGCTTTCTATACAACTGGAAACGGTGTCTTCCTGCCCTGCATCGCTCGTGGTGAAAAAATAGACCATTATCATAACAAAAAAGATTCTACGAATAGATCTGAATTCTAGGGTCCTAGTTCAGTGTCTCCACAACCATCTGTGAAGTCGATCAACGCCTCTGAGTCGCACCATTCGCTCGGAGCGTGCATGAGCCCCAGCGAGAAATTCCAGAAGGAGGTGCAGCGAACGACGTCCATGTCCAGCGAGAACCACTCGGAGGCGTTCTTCTCTGCCGACGAGGACGTCAACTTGAACTCCAGGAGCTCGAGCCTGAGGAACTCCGTCTTGAGCTCTCGCGACACGTTGGTTAGGCAGGAAAGCAGCAGCGTTCCGCCGCAGAGGTAACACTGGAATGCTGTGCACAGGATGGAATCACGCTGTTTCGTTTTGCAGGAAGAAGTTTTCGAGTGAGCTGAGCATAGTAACCGATCGGGGAGTGGGTCACCCGTACAAATCTTTGGGCCCCATGGTGGCACCTGGTTCTGCCCCCGAGACGCGGGTTTTGAAGCTTTCTTCCCATAGGAGCGATCATCAGATCCACACACCCGAACACAGGAGTTTTTTCTCCAGGAAAATGGTGAGTGATTCGAAATTCATAAGCAACACTGACATTATTTTGTTAGGTGGTTTCTTGAAATTCAGATAATACTATATGTATACTTCCATTGTCGTAAATTGACAAGTTCAGCCAGCGTTGAGAGAATAAAAATATGTCTGCCCATTGTTGTCTTTGTCATCAAGATTGCAACTTAAAACAATGAAGATGCTATGATTGGGACTAAAAAAGAAGAAGACTCATGTAACCAGTATATAATTGGTTTGTTTTCTTGTAGTATTTTCGTTATTCCGATGATTTCGAATATTTTGTGAGCATTGTGATATTAGTCTTCTCTTTTTTACGTCCCAATCATAACATTTTCATCATTTTAAATTGCAATCTTGATGACAAAGATAACACTAGGGCAGACAAATTTTTTCTCTGTCAACGCTTGTTGAACTTGTCAATTGTGATTGAAAAATGCATGACAGCATATGCATGAAAGTTTTCAAGATAGATTATATATCTCGAAACATACTTGAAACGAATAAGAGTCATACTGAGATTTTTTCAACGGAAGGTCCAATATTACCACCATTCGCTTGGCATCTCCATTTAATCCTTATGGCATTTTGGATAAATCCTACCAAAGAGAACAAATCTCAACGACATTAAATCAATTCGGCATCTCTTTTGAAAGAGAAAATAGTCTATCCAATTAAAAATATCAAACATAGTTTGAAATGAACGTCTGATAGACTACGAGCAGAAAACAACTACTTTCCTGGTAAATACCACGCAGAACATTGAATTATATCTGCTCGCAGTCCATGCAACGATTCACACTGTGAATGCAGATCGCAAATGTTTCTTTCTTCCTAAGACGTGACAAATTCGGCATCGGCGGTAAATACATCATTCGACTATTTCCAGGAAAACGCCGATTCTAATACGAACCCCGAAAACAAAGACGATAACAAAGAGGACCTAGTCAACGATCCCCTCGCGGACTCTTCCGACACCTACAGCAACAACAGCTACGCCTCGGCGGTAGGGAGTCAAGAGGACTTCACCCTCGTCGATTTGCATATGCAGGTCAACAGGTTGATCGTGGATTCGCCTATGTTGATGACCAGCTACGTGACACACTTGACTCAGCTCAAATGCTCCAATTGGGGAAACAATGAGCAAGTCGATCAGTTTTCTCAGCCGCTGTTCGAGAAGAATCATGAAGATAAACTCGTCTATGTCGGTGAGTCTGTATATTTGTTGGCCAAACGTAAACATGTCAGCTGTCAAAACATTTGCCGGTAAATTGTGTTTGTGGTTGACACAAAGCTCAATATCTGCCCAATTTCAAAAAATCATACTTATTTGAACAGGTGGCCGATTTGTTCCGAACATGGAAAATATAAGCGACGGCATAACCTCGCTGAAGATGATGTCCAGATCTGACACCATGGGCAACAAGACCCCCACTTCTCCGTACTTGCACGTTTGGGATCAGGAAGAGGAGGAGAACGAATCCGGTTCTTTCCAGGAAGAAGAACTGTTGAGCAGTCAATCGGACGCAGGTTCTAGGACTACTATCATTGTCAAATTGAAAGGAGATTTGGATATCATGATAAGTCCGTTGCTTTTGGAAACATTGCAGAGGTGAACATTTCTCTAAACATTATACTGCAATTGAAAAGAAAAATTTACTGAAAAAAATACACATTGTAAGATTTCAGTTTATCATTCATCGAAAACTAATGAAAAGAGAACATCGGAAGATATTGAGCCTGTCAAGTGTCGAAATTTACTGATTTGTAGGTATATTGATGCATTGACACCGACTGTTGCGAATCTGCATCCGTTGACAGTCATAAACCATCTTCATGCTTCTTGTATCGGACAAGTTGAATCGGCAAATATTCTGAAGACAACTGAAAATGTGGCTAAACTATGTCAACCGCCAAGCGAGGATGGAAAAGTCAAGCCTCCTAGCGTTTACGAAGAAACGGTCAAAACACAGTTACAAGCGGCTATATACTTGCCAAAAGTGAGGTTATCTCTTGTGTTCCGATGGTATATTCTAACTGAAAAATATTATTTTAGGTTAATGTTACTTTGTTGCAAGTATCTATAGTCGAGGAAATTATTTCTTTCTCAGCACTAGATAATATCAAGGACCTCACCTGTGTGTCTTTGTTTTCTGTGTGTTTTGATAATATCACTGCAAAGTTACACTGCGATAAACAGGTAATGAAACATCGAAATTCGAATGAATTTTGTTTTTATCCACTTTATATTTATTATATTATAAACCTGAATATCGTCAAAATTCCGAATGTGTTTCTTTCTTTTTCTTTGAAAATTGTTGTCTTCTTGTGTTGAATGGTGGGAGTTCAGACTTCTATTGTATAAAGAAATTCTAAGAATGATGTTGAATTTCAAAGAAAGTAGAAGTTGATGTAATTGATAACAGTCAAACTATTTTTAAATTCAAAAAACCTCAGGGAAAAGAGATAAAGGTTGGGCTAGAGTAAAGTATAATTGAAATAAAAAGATCCCAAACTTGGCTTTACCACACAAGTTCTCACTTCTCACAAGCGACATGTCTTGATTAAACTCAGGTACCAATCCACGTGCTTGAATTTTTGATTTTGAATGGCTTCTTATTTTTGTTTGACCATTCTCCACCATCACTGTGGATGCTATTGATTATGGAGCCTCCATCTTTGAATATGCCAACTCTGTTGCATTTCAGGCCAAAGAAGTACTGCAAAAATTCCTGCGACCGGCAGTGGTCAGAAGCGGTAGCAAGAAAGGCGCTAACAGAGCCAAGATCCTGTTGGGTTTTCAAACTAACACCAACGCGGACGTCATCCAGTGCGACCCTGTATTCATAGAAAGCTGCGAGAAACAGCAGCAGCAACTGGTAATTTGTTTCAACATCGGGAAAGCCCACGCTCAGCTGAGGAGGTTAAGGAACGAATGTTCCTTGTTGGACGATGCCGTGATAACAGCTATTCCCAACTACAGGTCGAAGGTTTTGTTCAAGCCCACGAAGTTCAAGTCCCATCATAGAGGAACTGAGTATTATTTACAGTCACCATCAAATGAGAATGAAGTAAGAACAAATTATCCCCAAATTAAATTTTAAGTTTTTCTATCCACGATTGATTTTAGACCTCACATTGTGAAGATATTAACGCGGAAGACAAGCTCGGATTCATAATGTTTGAATGCGGGCTAGAGGGCGTCTCTATCAAGGTAGTGAAGAAGACCCATCTCGATGCGGAGGGTGACTCTAACCTCAACAAAAGTGCAACCGATTCGTCTAAATCGAGCGAAATTCTCAACAGCTCGGATAAATCCAGTCACTTGACTCCCAAGTTATCCGAGAGCAAACCGCATCTGAATGTGAATCAGTCCAAAGGTAGATTAGATTGTACAAGAAGTTTTTGAGCTAGTCATCCCCACATCGCGATCTTTCATTATCCATTTATATTTTGTATGGCCCCGCAAATGCTTTGTAATCTTCGTCTAGTAGTCCCCTCTTTTCTATTAGACTGCTCCATGAACTGATGTTATAATTCAAAAAGGTGTCTCAGAGTGAACTGCGATATTTTGTCTGATTTGCTCAGCCCTATCATAAGGCTTCTCAATAAACTTCATTCAGAATACGACTACTTTAATTGGCAGTTCATGTATGGAAAATAATATCTAGATGTCGCTACTAATGCGATATGTAATGTGTTGCTAGTAGCTCCATCTTGCTTGAACAAGGCAGATTCGTAGTAGACAAAGCTGCTCAAACAGTAAACATGAGGCTTTGTAATAATCAATCTTGTGTCTTTCAACATTCAAGGTATGAAAATAGTAGACTCATGCAACTCAAAAACCCAAATAAATGGAGCCATTTTGACGTATGTCAATTCTGACATTTGAGTTATCTTGAGCTGTAGATGAAATGAAAATGCAGAACTCTCTGAGAACCTCCTTCATTTTAGTATGAAAAACCTCAATAAATTTCAATTGGTAATTGGCAGAAGTTTTTCGACTGAAAAATCAAATAGTATCTGCTGTTTTTAAGAATACATAAAATATCATTAATAATACATAGTCATATTCTTTGACATATAGTGTTTGAAATATTTCATCGTACTTTTTGTATGTAGAGAAACAACTTGGACAAGGAGATGCTGGTCTCAAAGCAGAAAAAGAAAGCGAGAATAAAGAATTGGTGGAGCTATCCAAAGATAATGGGAACGTGTCCTCGTGTATAATCGAATTCAAAATGGTTTGGTTCAACTTTGCCGCTCCCCCAAGAGCCCCTATCACTAGGAAAATCGATTACACAAGGTAACTTTTAGCGCATTTTCCACCGCTATTTTTTTAAATCTTCTACTAGTTCATATGCAGCCCCTTTAAGATCAACTCGAAACTTTCAGACTAGACTGGAATTTACTCAGTACTGCCTCCCCAGCTATAAATGCTTGGATGAACCCTAGCAATAGACTCGCCATCAGAGTAGTTCACATGGTCAGAACCATGTACCGGCGATCTACAGCCACGATTGCGTGCTTGATGGCAGAAGCTTTAGATGGACAGATAATTACCCTAACAAAAGTAAATATATTTTTACATAGAAAGCGAATTCTTAGGACATAATACAGTTATTTCGATTTCATAATCATACTGAAAACATAATTGTGAATTATAATGGAAACTAGTCACATATTATCGAAAAAATACAAACAAAATCAATTTCAGAAGCCGGTCTTTATACTTGGAGATTATAAGGTCTCATAATCTCTGAACAGATAGGTTTAGATTAATTTTTCCAATACACAGAGATGTTTCTTTTTCTCTCATCTCTCATCTTAGGGATCTCGAGAAACTGTAATAGATATGAAGAAGGTTAAATTGAGGCAATTGCGCAATCTTATGCTCTTTAATATAGTGAATGAAGAATCCATGATAGCTCTTTGAGTTTTCGAAATATTTGAAAAAAACTGTTTTAATTATAATACTTTTTTTCTTGCAACATCACTGAATATACACCAAAAATGTAAGCCGTTTCTGACTATCCTTAAATTGGAATTTTCCTTGCAGTATTCGACCCTGTTTATCGATTGAAATGTGCAAGTTATAAGAAAACTGCGGATACTTTCTCATTATTACTTTCTGAGATAAAAAATGGCATCAACGAGTTATATCATTCAATTTTAGAGCCGATATGGAAAATTGCGACCACTTGCCCAAACTTTGCAAGAAGACCCTAGTCTGCAGTTGTGTTCCACCTTACAAAAGTATTATCTGGGAGCCGATCCAGCCTACATCGAGATGAATCTTAGAGAGACAGAAATCCCACAGCTTTTTACTCTGAGACAGGTACTTACTGCTTCTGTCACTCGACCATTGGCTTACTGTCATTGTGATATTTTTCCAGGGTGTGATCGTTCTGAGTCGACAATGGAAAAATACCCTGTACACCCCGCTGATACCTCAGCAATCGGTGAAAAGCCGTCTGAAACCCATGAACGTTACTATTACTGTCCCAGATATTCAGGAGGTAAGTCGAAATTTCGAGAAATAAAAAAGTTATGAGGTATCTCTGAAGTTTACCACCAATTATATTTTTTATCTGCTCTAGGTAAACCGTAATCATGAGATTGACGTAAGAGTTATGAAAAACAGTAAGAATCCATTGGATTGTGTCTTAATATTAAGGACATAGCTTGTTTCATATCACAGCACTAACCCACGATAATTTATTAGTGCTACAGTATTTCTAATCATAAAAACAACCATGTAAATTGTACAAATCTACTATTGACTTTTATATCATACATATTCATTGACAGATGACAGTTCCATTGTTTCCACACAAACGGTACTTTAAAAACGTCCATTTTATGAATTAAGGTCCTGTTCATAACTCCGAGAATTGAAAAAGAGTGCAGGGAGTTTCAACTAATGATATTTTTGCTCCTAAGATAGGGAGTTGTAACAAAGCCTACACCGAACACAACAATTCATTACCCAGAAGCTCTTCTCGATCTTAAGAAAAGTTGATTTCCAACTCTCGAAGTGACGATTATAAAAAAATGCAGATCTCTCAGAAAGCCTCCCGCCTTCCTTTAACATTTTATTGAGGTTATGTTCGAGGTATGGATGTTTGCGAGTACCGTTCGTTTCAAAAATATACTTGTAGCACTAATGCGAATAGTCTCGCCTTCTCTTTTGGTTTGCCACCACGAGACTTATCCACCATTTTGTGCTTCCATCACGAACAGGAAACGTGCATGACTGACGGTGAGGCGAGCGGCAATGAAGAGCCAGACGTCACCGACGAACATGCGCGATTACTTCACGCTGGTATCATTCTTAAGCCAAACGCTCATAGAAACATGGGTAGGTTCAGAAAATAGAGGGTTCCCTTCACGTTCAATCAGTATTTCAATGTGTGTGGATTGATTTTTTTTGTTCACCTTTTCCGCTACTGAAGTTTGTTCTTCCCACCTGATTATTGATTGTATCGAATTAAATAAATTTATACAGGGTGTTTCATAATAAATGCGCAGGACTTTGTAACGATCTCAGGGTATTTCCAATTTGTTTCTTTTATATATATTTTCTATATACCAATTATTTTTTTTACACCAATGTAACGATCTCA
Source organism: Chrysomela aeneicollis (assembly GCA_029955515.1). Taxonomy (NCBI): domain Eukaryota; kingdom Metazoa; phylum Arthropoda; class Insecta; order Coleoptera; family Chrysomelidae; genus Chrysomela; species Chrysomela aeneicollis. The sequence continues at coordinate 6,994,290 of JARUHQ010000006.1, forward strand.
GGGTATTTCCAATTTGTTTCTTTTATATATATTTTCTATATACCAATTATTTTTTTTACAATTTATTGACAATCTTCATAAACACTCTGTAGATACAATATAAATGATTATTGAACTTCATTTGACAAATGTCACATTTGATTGATTTCTTATTTTTTTGTAGAAATTCTGGCCAGAACCCTTTACAATCAAGATTCAATATATTATATTAATTTATTTTTATTATATATATTTCTGGCCGGATATCTCGAAGATGAATCTAGTCGTAGATACGCTGACTGCTCACACAGGTCTACCGCTCGATTATATACTTATAGTAACTCCTACCTTCTGCTCTGCATACGATTCTTATTTCTTTTCAACAAACCATCTCCTAGTGAGTACCATGAATATATGTTTTCAAATAGTTACTGCCTCTATCAGGATAATTATTATTTCTTCTAGTATATATATATATATATATGTGGTATCTGCTATTCCAATGTAATCCTTCTTCTTCCAAATTTTTAGAGAGTTATAATTTTTTCAAGTACTTTAACCAGTATTAAATATATATATTGTATTCCAAAAACCCTTCTATATCTGTTCTTTTTTTTCCCCTTATTTATTATTCTCCCTATCATTTATTTTATTTTCCTTAGCAACTCTTTCAAGATACCTTTGTTTTATATTTATCGTACAGAGTGTTCAATTCATTAAATCATTAATACTAATAATGGACCGTTGCATACGTTTTCAAGAAAAATCAACTGTCATGTTGAAAAACATGGTAAATTTTTTTAAATAATTTTTTTCATAATTATACAAAATTCATTTAAACGTTAGAACAAGTAACAAAACCAAACGTTAACTTCATATTTGCAAAATGAAAAAAAAAACAAATCATACATAGTTAAATTAAGTGTTGGAAATGTCCGCCATTAGCTTCAATGCACGCAGGAATTCTTCGATGCATTGACTGTCTAACACGTAGGAAAATACCCGGAGTGTTCCGAATTATGTTGCGTGAAGCAACAATGCGCTCTCTTGAATTGTCAACATTTTCAACTGGAGTAGCGTAGACTAGGGTTTTAAGATGGCCCTGTATGTCGAAAATGGTACACTTTAGAGGGTAAGTCAATAGGAACTTTTTTTCATATTCTTGAAAGAGCTATTATATCCTGAAGTCCTGCGCATTTATTATGAAACACCCTGTATATGTAAAAAGTATGTAAATATAATACATATTTCTTTTCATAACTTCACTTTCCATTGTTGTGGGCCGTGGACATTAGGAACGTATGATTTTTTTAGCCCTTACATAAACGTACATATTGTCATTGCGGATTTCAACGAGAATGGGGCTCTTAACACTAATTCACTAGCTTCATTCCTATGTGGTTGGTTTATTCTGATGGTCCTCTCTTTTTTTTTCGTTTTCTGAAATTCTCATTTTTATAAAAATATAATTTCCAAATAGATATCGAATGGTTTATTGGCCATCTATCGGTGCCAGCACAAATCTCTAAAAGTAGTTCATAATGCATATGTGGCAACTTTGATCAAATATTTCGGAATACAAATTAGTTCATGATGCATTAAAAAAAAGTTTGGAATTGATCAGTTAAGAAAAAGAAAACCGAAAATGTGTAAAACTGAGCTCAGGTGTTCATATTGATGAAGAAAATAAACTGAAATTGGGCGTATTTTCCAACGATATGGATAATTGATGATGATATTGATATTCGATGATGACGATGATAGTTGATGATATTTCTTCAACAGCCAATGTTTGTAAATAACCTGACACATGCTTTTCCTTTGTATGTAAACCACTCAGTAGTATAAGAGATAGGCAAAGCTTCTCATTTTGTTTTATGCAAAAAAAATCCTGCATGAATTTGACACTAAATAGTAGTTATGACTTCATTAGTAGAAATCGTATGTTTCCATTGCATAGTTTGTCCCACAGATCTTTGAATCACTGTTCTAATATTCTTATAGATAATGAGAATGATCAAGGTACTTCAGAAATTACTTATATTCGTTGAACAAATCGCTGTATTCCAAATATCTTTTAGAATTGAATTGTAAGTTTTATCTTGAGAACCGGTTCAGTAAATATCGCGAATCATCTCATTTATTATTGAATGTCAAATTCATCTAGGCATAATTTTAGTGCTTCAAAAATTTGGAGGTCGCCAACAAAGCCAAGTCCAATGAGAATGACATGTATTTTTCAGTAGCTCCTAAGGAACCCCTCGGTGTTTTACACCATTCTCCTCGCATCGCTGATTTTGGAGACTCGATGAGCCACACTCCCCAAGTGGCAGTTGTTTCGGGGGGTGTAGAGAGCATTCTCACCTCCCCCAGTCCGCCAGGTATAGCATGATGCGCGCAATAATTCGCTTGGCAACATCTCACCATTTACAGTTTTGTCATCTTTTTTTAAACATTCACTCTGTTTTGCAGTGCCGCATAGAAAACGCAAAAAAAGTATCCAACCCATCCAACCCCCTAACAGTGGAAGGGCTAGTGTTGTCTTACCGCTTCTAACAAATGCTAACCTCTTTACTGCTAAACGTATTCAAGATGATAATATATGTGAGTTGGGGGTTTTTGTTGTTTGTGTACACCTTTTCTCCATTGTAAGGGTGAAAAGGCAGAGTCTTTCATTATGATTTGAGTCGATGTGTGTGGCAAACTACTCAGACTAGTTTGCTGAATTTTGTTACAAGGACAGCAGGGCAAAGCCTGATAAGGTTTATCCTGACCCTAATTTTATAGCAAAATTCCAAACATGTGTGGAATAACTGAAATAATTGCATATGAATGGAGCACTAAACTATGAAAGAAGTTGCAATTAACTGAAGACATTTCAGCTGAAACGAACTCTTGAGATTAACCAAGAATACAATTTTCCAGAAATTTGGTCCAAGTAGTTTTCTTTAAAAGTATCGACTCTGCTTCTACTGATGGACTATGTATATGTATAGTACCGCTTTTGTACTTGTGTTGCTCTCAAAATATAAATATATCTTAAAAAAAGGAAATACATATTGCTTAAATACGATTTTCTACAGTGAGAACTTTGATATTGTATACATTTTTTTACAATTATTCCACTCGGTAAATTAGTAGTGTAGAAGTCATATTTTTTGTAAATATTTCTGATTGTTTCAATGTGTTTTTTTCATTTCACCTATCAGTTTGCTTAACTAGGCTCGCTATGTGCCTTCCTGTGATAATTTTTTATGTTTGCAATTAACTTTGGGTTTATTTATTTCTATTTGCACATGATCATTTTCATATATCGAACTATTTTCTTGAAGTTCAACTGAAAAGCATTCGTGAATCAAAACTATGATTTTCTCGTTTCGACTTTGTGTAATTAAAAACATTTTATTTAATTTTAAGGTTACGGTACTCTTCACGAGGATAAAACTATAATCAACCTGGGATCTGATCCAAGTGAAATATGTAGTCACTCTAGTCCAGAGTTGCCATCTAGTCCCACCAACAGAAACATAGGTCGTAATAATTCTTCCGAGGATTTATACAGTTGGATGGTGAAGCAAGACTCCGGCAACTCGCATTTGGAAGGTAAAGGTGGATATTGCCAACATCCTTTTATCAGAGGTCCATTTACTTATGAATTCTTTTAGGATGTCTGGAATCGAAAATAGACACTCTCCACACAGAATCGTCCGGTGACCCTGGTACGCTTCCCAAAGAGGAAGTGTTGCATCCTGGGGCACCTCTTTACCCCGTTCAGGATTCCCTCAGACTCCTAGATGCTAACCAAATATTCCAGCCCTTATTGTCTGGCTTGGGAGTTATGCCACAACAACTCAGGTTCACCACTACGTCTGATTCAAGTAAGAGAAAAAGCAGGAAGTATAAGAATTTGGAAAAATTGAGTGTAAATTTCTAGCTGTCAGAATTAACATGTGAAATTCTATTTTTCTCAGGTGCTGGAAATGAAGTGACAACTTTAGATGCATTGGGCACCAATTTTTGTCTGGTGGGTAACATGGAAACCATGAGAATCGACATTGTAGTTTCAGAACATGGTAAAACTGAGAAGAGGAAAAATAAAAACAAAGGAAAAAGGTTATTCGTTGAGATCAGTCAAGGTAAAATTGAATCTCGCCTATAAGCCGCATTATTACTAGGGTGGACAACCGACTTTTGCTTTTGTTTTTAGATGAGTCACCTGCATTTGTATGCGAGAAAGTGGCCGTTGAACTAGAACTTGACAGAATGACAGATATGGCCGTCAATGAAATCATGAGAACGAAAAACGTGCTGTATATCTCAAGGGGCCAACTGAAAAACCACACAAGCACCGTGATAAATTTCACTATAGGTATGACTGGCAGTTTGTAAATACGAATCCCTACAATTATTCCTTCAAGGGGTGCGATACATTCATCAAAGGGTTAACATGCCGCTGTTGAGGCTTTTGCATCAAATAAGCAACATGTACCAAAACGTCAAAGACACGCAAAACGAGCTGAGAGAGCAACAGCCTGTCGAAATAAGAAGGCCCAAAGTCAGCGTCAGTGATCACATGGACCTCAAACATCATTCTTCAAGTAAACAGCATATTTTTCCCAATATTAAGTTCATCTGGTTTCATATGAAAATCCAATTTTCATGGATAATTATTAATAGAGGAAAACATTTCTGCCGGGTTGCCTATAACTTACTGCACAAATATCAGCATTAATACAAGCAGCATAGCAGAGTTAGATCAATCAACTTCAATCTCAGGGTGTCTTTCAGCGAAAAACACCAATAAGTACCTTGCTAATATTTCCAAGAGTATTAGCAGTAATACCATAAGTTCTTGACACTCAAAGAATTCAAAAGTTGACCGTGAAGCGGGAGGTTTATTCTGTTGGACTGACATGACCATTGATTAATGATTTCAAAACTGGAATACCATAAAATTGATGGTATGGCATTACAGCTTATTGTTTCATAGTTATTATAAAATAAATCGTGGATAAAAATGGAGAAAAGTCCAAATCCAGGAATGCTTATTAAGGTGTCACACAATAGTGAGCCCAATACTGTGTATAATTCACATCATTGATTTCAACAGCCAGTTACAAAGTACTTACTAATAATATTATCTATGTTATAACATAGTTATCACCTGATCGAATGTGAAACTATAAAATGGAACATGGACAATGTGAAGAATAACTCATACTTGTGTGAGGTTTGAATTTAACATTTTTCAGCATCCGATATACACTACGTCACCGCCGAAGCTTCTAACAAACTGAGCCTCAAAATCTCAGACCCTGGCTCGTTTACCTCGCAACACAAACCTGTCATTTCGCCATCGCCCAGTTTAAGATCGCGGCCGCAAAGCTTTGCTCAAAAACTGCGCTCTACCGGCAAGACTGTCAAAGGTAAAATATCCTACTAGTGAGTTCATTGTAATTCGTTCCTCAATAATCTCGCATTTCATTTTTGAGAGTGATGAACCAATGAGTCTTGGAAGATTAAATTGATCTTCAAAATGATATGAGAATGATATAAAAATTGCTGGGATCGTGCGACTTAACGTCCATCGCATATCCTTTTGTATACTTAATTTTCTTTTTTTCAATTATATGGTGTAATGAATGAAATTCTCTTCAATGTATTCTAGAACAAATTAATGATAGTGTGTCAAAAGTAAATTTCTTGGAATGGATAAAAAAAGAAGTTGGCCATTTCGGCCAAGTCTTTATTTGTGTAATTTAGAGCACAGATTGGTTCCTTAATGTAACTATTAGTCTTAGGTTTTTCAACTTTCTTCATGTACCTACCTTGACCTGGTTAGGCCTTCGCAATGTCATAATAAATGCATTGCAATCAAGCCTGTGAATTTGATGAACTATCAACCAAAACAATCAGCATTACCATTATTTCGAAAATACTGTGATAACATATCTAACATTTGATGTTTTATTCGAAGGTTATGTCAATTTAAGCGAAGGCGCCGGCACGCCTTTGACAGTTTCCAGCCCTTCGAACTCCGCTCTGGAGCACATCACTGTGTCGTCTGACAAAAGCTCCGGCAGATGCTGGAAGACGATCTTCTATCTGCTGGAATTGTACGCAAACATGCCCGACACCAAGACCATCAAGCATCGATTCTCGGTGGGTACCAGCGATATTTCCGAGCAGTACAAGGGCACCAGGAAGTACGATATTCTGACGGAGATGCGATCCAACGAGGACTTGGATAAATCTGACAGTAATGTGCCAGGGCAGACCAATAAGGATGTCAAAACGAGAGGTATGAATTTGTTCATTATCAAGCAGTCAATCGAAAGTATTTGTTGAAGACATTTTCTTTCACAATCACACAAGAAAAAGCATAATATATCTGTAAATTACTGATACAACAGATCGAACTTAAAAAGTGAATATATTACAAGGTTCATCACACAATTCATATATAATGAAATAAATAGTATATTAAGTATGAAGAACGGTAAGGGTTGCACGATTGATACCATTATAAATTATAGAAATAAATTAAAATTAAGAGATTTTTCAACTCGACGGTAAGTGAATTACTTACCGTCGAGTTGGAGTACTTACCGTCGAGTTGGATTACTTACCGTCGAGTTGCTAGTAAATGTCACCTACTGACGTAAAATCTGTCACGGTAAACAGTCAAAAATGATCAATCGTGCAAAAAAAAAACATCAAGTTTACTATGCTTTTTGCAACAAGAAGTATTTGAGTCCCTTTTGAAGACATTGTGGTTTTAATGTCATCACTAAGCTTTTATAAAGGATAATAAACTCCGTTCTAGTTGAACCTGGTTCGGTTGCTATTGAATAGCCAATCAAATCATTGGTTCTATAGCAACTAAACCAAATTCAGCTTGAAAGGAGATCAAATCGTTTATACAACTGGTCCTTGGTATAATTACTACAAAAATTTGAAGTATTATAATTTTATATAAAAAAAATTATCACTTGATATCCCACAACAACTTTACTTCGTGAGATTGTTGTATAGTTTGTTTTCAATTCGATATATTCATTGAACTTATCATAAAATAAATTCATAACAAGAACATGAATATTAATTGTTGATGACAACCTCTTGGGGCCATTTCCAATGAGTTTGATGTAAAAATGCATAAACAATATTGAGGAAAAAATATTTCAACGCTTTTATCGCATCCATGAGCACCACATGAGTTATGTAAATAGGAAAACAAATTCAAAATATTCCAACCACCTTTTAGAAGAAAATCACGATTTTGATGAAGAATTCAAAATATTACATGTTGAAAATAAAGGAGGGAAACTTAACTATTTAGAATCAAGAATTCAAATCTTTTGCTTAATGACCAATTAGATTTGAATAATTCTCCTTTGTTGAATTTGTTTTCCTAAAAATAGCTTAATTAGATATTCATTTTATTTTTGTTATTTACCGCAATAAAGAGGATAAACATTCTTTAATCCCTACAGGTACAAAAATTGTTATAACTGTGTAATTAGGTATAAATATGGTTGTTATCGTAGTAGTTAGTTTAGTGTACTTATACCTGATGAAGCTACAGTGTTAGCGAAACATGTTGTGAAAAATATATATAAATATATTTATCGTGAAAATCTTATCGTTTTTCGTTTGTTTACAATAACTATGGATTTTCATCAAGTAACGGCCAAGTCAATTGAAGAAAAAAAAATTATCGTTAGATTTAAGAACCCCACGTCCCTTTTTTCAGTCGTGGACAAATTTCACGGCTCCAAATTAACATTCCGTTTTCCATTGTGAAAAAACCCTTCCCGCAGGTTCGAGCGAACACACCAAGCTGATCGTATTCGGCGTGGCAAAGATCCACAGGACGCGGCTGCTGGCCACCCTATCCGGCCTCAAGCTCGAGGCCGAGATCACCAGTCTGCACTCGAGCCTGACGGTGCGCAAGAAGTCAGCGCCGCACGTGCTCGAGTGCTCTCTTACTGGTCAGATCGGCCGGACGATGATCGTCCTGCTCGAGGGCGTGGCCCCCACGCTGCAGACGGTCGTCAAGGTGATGATAGAAAAAGTGAAAGTGTATTTGACAAGTGTTTATGACCGCCAACTGGGTTGATGGTCGAGTGCGTTGAGGCGCTGGCCACCGGGTTGCATTTTTGTATCCACTATACCGCATTCGGGTATCGTATAAACTGTGATCGGACTACCGTGCGCTCGATTGGATTGCAATGTTGTTGGTCTTTAACTAAAAAAATTCTAACAGTTCAATTGATTCGAATCCCGGCGCGGCTATTGGACATTTTATTTCTTTCCGTAGCATCGTTTAGCGGGAGAAGATGGGTGACCAACCGAACATTCTTGGTACCTAGATTTTAATCCTTCGGACTCTCAACGATAACTAGCCGAGTAGTGCTTCGGATGACACTTAAAAAGCTAAGGTCCCCGTCTTCCTTACTTATACAAGTCTTAATGAGATTTCGAGGGTTGCTTTGCAACTAAGTTGGCGGTTAAAAACACTTTAATCTTTTTTTTTCCAACTTAGTTGCAAAGCAACCCTCGAAGTCTTATTGAGACTGAGACTTGTATGAGTAAGAAAGACGGGGACCTTAGCTTTTAAGTATTATCCGAAGCACTACGCGGCTGGTTATCGTTGAGAGTCCGAAGGATTGAAATATAGGTATCAAGAACACTTTTTCAAACACCTAAAACCAAGCTTTTTCAATTAGGTGAAATAATGAACATTTATTGATAGTTGAAATGTTTTATGAAAACCACATATTTTGGTATCGCCTATTTAGTCACTGGATTTTAGTGCGAAGTATGGACAATAGTTTGTAGCTGCTGCCTATTTTTCACTAAAGAATCCAAGTTCGCGGGAAATGTCGGAAGTTTTATCCTAATGCGGGATTCACAATCAAACTTTTTGCGTTTGGCTTTATACGTTTCGCCTTCTGATTGGTGAAGCAAAATCTGGAATCGAACTGACGCAAAAGCGCATTTACAACAAAAACTGTTGGGTTTTCAATAAAGGCTGACCTCTACTTTTATTAAAATAACATTCAGATTCGAAATTCAAAAATATAATATCCATGCGAACTGAAGGTGACGAAAATTGCTTCTTTTATACTCGAAAACATAACCTTCTCACTTCGCGTTTTTCAATTCAAAACGCAAAAAACTCAGAATATTCAGCTTATTGCGTAAGTTTTATTCCAGATTCTGCACTAAAAGCAAAACGCTAAAAATTTTGTTGTTAATCCCGCTCAAGGTTTCGTTTCACTTCAAGTAGGTTTCTATATTTATTGTTAAGGTAACGAGTAGTGTTGAAAACCCAGCTCCACAATCATATGTTGTGACAAAAGGCATTAAAAAATGCATTGCTTGTAGAACTAATTTCGTGTATTCTTGACGACAAGATAACCAAGGCGGGAATGTTGCGACCCGGTATTTTATTTTGATGACCCGGCTGCGTATTGGCATTCTTTACTACAGTACAACGCATACATACCGTGGCAACGCGCTGCACCGCGGTAAACAATGGTCAAACAAACGCTCACAACATTCAGACATACCTTACTACAGCTCAACGCTGAGGCGCGTTGCAATATAGTAAGGATTGCCCCATGAATACGCGAAGATACTTCGGACAATCCTTACCGCGATTCAACGCGCGAAAGCGTGCATTCATTTTAACGTCTCACATATTCTCAGACACTGATCGCTTTTCACTTCCTTCTGAAAAATTGAAATCATGAAGAGTCTTTAAATGAGATTCTGTGTGTAGGCATTGTTTTATTATTCATAACAAATTTCCAGAAAACTTTAATTATAAACACAAAAAAACTCACGTGTTTTCACTCAGAAAATGAAATAATATCATAAAAGTGAAAGAAAAGTTTGAAATACCCACTAACTGTTATTGTCAGTGTGATTTCGCATTTGGTCTGTTGAGCTCAATATTTTTATGAGTGATCTTTGCCTTTTAGGCACATGGCTTTCTTGTGTAGATGGTCTTCCAGCTTGCAGGCGTTTGGCTCCAGAAGACAAACCATCAGGCCTTATTTTTCTCCTACAAACAGATGTTGGCTGAACAGGAATATTCCTCTTTAAACTTATGTATACCTAACGATCCAATTGGTGTTTGTTTTCTGACTAAACTTTTTCATCCATTCTGAGGTCCATTTGTTATAAAATTGGGTATCTTTAACGGTTGAATCGCCACTTTTAGCTCTAACAATCGCTGTGAAGTTGCTGTCGTTTTCGAACGAGAAATCGTTGACTATACCTCCTTCACCACTGAGTTCATGAAGTAGCAAAGAAATATTATTTTCATGTGACATTTTTTGATTGAATCTCTTAGAGGTTCAACTAAATTGAAAAAACTTCAGATAAGACCACAACTGGAGCGTGTAATTTGCATGAAAAAATCGCGTGAGACTGGTACACACTGGAACAGAGACGCGCGCGCATGTGTGTGGCACTGGCGCTATTTTGAGTTGCATCGCGGTAAGGATTGTCCGAAGTATCTTCGCGTAATCATGGGGCAATCCTTACTACATTGCAACGCGCCTCAGCGTTGAGCTGTAGTAAGGTATGCCTGAATGTTGTGAGCGTTTGTTTGGCCATTGTTTACCGCGGTGCAGCGCATTACCACGGTATGTATGCGTTGTACTGTAGTGAAGAATGCCAATACGCGACCCGGCTAATGGCAAACGCTGCTTCAGGTGACCATCGGCAAGTCGCAGGCGCTCTACTCCAGCGTCACCAAGCGGCAGAAGGACAAGAACTCGGGCCTGCTGACCATCGGCGCGGTGAATGTCGACATACCGCAGCACCCGGTGGCATTGCACGGCATGGTCACCAGGGGCAGCAAGCAGCTGAGTTCGACGCTGCAGGAGCTGAGGGTGACGAGGACGTCAAGCAGGATGTCGCGGCTGCCCAACGACGAGGACCAGCAGCAGCAGCAGGGCGGCTCGCCGGGCCGCCAGAGCAGGGAGGCGCCCACGCCCAGCGCTGTGCCCAATAAGGGCGGGGTGGTGGACCAGGGGCTGTTGCAGCCGCTGGTCATGCAGTTTTCTGTCATTTTGCAGGTGGGTGGCCCAAGTGGCGGTTTAGGTTAGGTTAGGGTTAGGACAGAATGAGCACCAGTGTCATGTCCAAAATATACCTTGAACATTATATTCGGAAAATCGGAAAACCTTTTGATTATTCATTCAAAATTCTATTTGAATATTATAAAATCTAATCCTTGAACAATTGTTTTATAGAACATCGACAATGTACAGGGTCATTCACCTAACTAGTTCACCGGAAGTGATATCAAATTCGTTTTTTCAAATGGAACACCCTGTATTCCATTAGATTTTTAATTCTACATAACATTCTGGAGCTATTGCATTTTGAATCATTTATATATCTTCATTTGTTTTTCAGATGGAGTCATTAACTAAAATGTAAGTTATAGCTAACAATAGTTGTGATGTTTCATTTCAAAAAACTAAATATTTTAGAAAAATAGAACACCACGCAATGGCAGTACCGAAAAATATAAAATTGATTTCTCCTTTGGTTCTCAATAAACATCTAATGAATCAGTTTGGTGAATAACCCTGTGTATAAGAAAACATTTGAAGAAGGATAATCAGATGAACCATAAATATGTAACCAAGAATAAAATTGATGGTTGGATATCAACTGAACAATTTTCTACAACTTCAATGCAATCACATGCCATTCATATAGGTGATAAAATTCACAATAAATTACCATTTTCTTTGGAGAAAATCAGTATTTTTGGATTCAAAAATAAAATTGAATGTTGCTTTATTGGGAATTTTGAAATTTTAGAATACCATTTGAATATGTAACAACATTTCTGATATACTGTTTTATACTTGTTTTTTGGGATCAGGACATAAGAAATATATGTCCTTATAATTACGTTTATGTTAATAATTTTTTCTCAATATGTTCAAATTTACATATATTCATATTAAGCATACCTAATATAATTTATGTGTATTTTCAATAGAATTTTTTACTATTCATTATACATAATCAGCTTGCAAACTTATATGGTGTTATGAAAATGAATATTGATTTCATTATTATATTCCATATTGGATTTGTCATTTTGAAATAAATAAATGTCTATGAAAATCAAATGATGATTCACTTCTTGGGATTATTTGCATGCTTTTTCACAGAGTTTGAGTATAACAGCGGCTCTTCTGCCATCTCTGCAAGCCCAATATAAAATGGACCAAGTGAACAGTACTGGTTTCACTGGTAGCAAAGCCAAATTCACCATTGATCTGCCACACCACTCGTTGAGCTTCACAACAAAATTACCGCAGGTGAAAATTATGATTATTTCATTTTATCACGCATCTTAACATGGTGCCCGATTTTCGAGCTTCATAGAAATCTGTTATTATCAGTAGTAATACCATAAGTAATTCAAAACATTCGGGTTATACATCGATAACTTGTCGCATAATTTCGAAGAGTGTCAGTTCAATAGTTCAAATAAACCTGTTGCACTGACAGAATATTTTCGTACGAATTATTGTAATCGAGAGGATTATTTTTTGAGTACAGTCGTTATGATAAAGCACCGAATCGACTTATTTTCTGATACTGATAGGATAAACGTCAAAATTTTACAGAGCGCTTCGTTTGTATGTAACAATATGAACTGGTTAGTGTGGCCGTAGCCTTAGTCTCATGTGCACCGTGTAGCCTGTTGCATTGGGATTTTTCAAAAATAGTTATTTATGTATTAAGGGAATTATGAGGGCCTTAATTACCGATGGCAAAGTTTGCGTCCCGAGGGCCTCTGGCCCGAGGGACAGCAATTGCCAGAGGTTATTAAGGCTCTATAATTCCCGTGGTACATAGATAATTTTATTTTTGGCCGATTTTCATAACAATATGTCCATATTTAGAACGCAATAAATGTTTAAATTCATAACCTTTCTGGTATATTTGAATTAGGTAGCGTTGATTCTAGCATTGTTGGTTGTTGCTAGGTTGTCGCTATGTTACATGTTTATAAGCAAACTTTCTTTATCAATCAATGTTTTTCCGTTTAAAACGTGTTTATTTTTTACCACAAATCGACGATCTTTTTCTGCTACTGCCCTAGCCAATGCAGGAGCAACTATGACAAACTTAAAAAGACACGGAGGTTGAAGAAGTTCCACGGTGGCAGAGGGGTATCTGGAGGACAGTATTGAATTGAGAAATAACACGGCGCGTATGCTGTCTACTTTGCCATCAGAAGAGGCAGGCACCTCGACTGTAGTGAACAGCAACAGCACCACCCATAAAAAAGATGAAATTGTTTCCAGCGGCGGAAGTAATTTTCAGGGAACATTTGAAAATTGTACATTTATTATTTGTTATGACGTGAATAAGGAAAATATGTCTTAGTTTTCATTACATGTAAACGTTTATAAGCATTTCTTGTATCATTTTCACCTGTAAAAGGTAAGAGGGAGTTTTTGAACTTTAATATCCCAAGGGAGTTATGACCCTCATTATAGATATCGTAACTATGACGATATAAGCTTATAATGTCACTGTCAGAAATAAATTGATTAACGTCACAAATTCAAATGTTTTCATCACGTTCATTGTGTATGATAAATACATAATTTCAGTGTGTTAACTACTATGAACCGTTATATTGGTTTTCATGCGAGATTGTTATTATTATCTCAGGTTAATAGACGTTTTTGAAAAACCATAATTATGTTTTTCTTCTGCGTATATGAATTCGCCGAGGAATCCCCTTTATATTCGAAACTTTTTGTAGTTCGTTTCGAATTAATACTGAAATTCTAGGCAGGTGTCTTTATAGTTCTGATTTCTCATATTCATCATGGGCCGAATGTGAACAACAAAATCATGACTTGAACTGATGCGAATTAGTGGGGAATGAAGCTGGAAAAACGGCACCCTGTATAAAAAAATATTCGAATAAAAACTCGTAATTCGGTATTATAATGAGAACCAATGCTTTCCAGGGATACAATCAAAACGAGAAAGCGGAAGCAAACCTACCCTCCGAGGCCAGCATAGCTCTACCAGCTGTGCACGTGTCCGCTGAGTACATTCCCGAGAACGCCGCTGGTGGAATCAGGGATGGACAGAGTGAGGGGGTGGTCTTCAGGCAGGGTGGCTATCTCAACGCCAACGCAGACATCGGGGTGTTCGAACATAGCCTCACCACCGATTTGTTGAACCATCTGGTTTTCGTCCAAAAAGTATTCATGAAGGTATGTAGCTATGGATTAGCAAATGACGTAAAACATACTATAAAGAATGCATCAATGTTCATGACAAAGTAGGTACGAGATATGGAGCGTTTTGGTCCATTTCAAGGCTTATTTCGTTTAGGAACCGACTGAAAAAGAGGGCGTTGCCAAATCCTCAACTCCATTGACATTTTCATCATTTTCATTATTATTGCTTTCAAGGAATTTCTAAGGAGCCGAGACTACATTATTGGGATTTTTTTCAGTAAAATATGATCGCACGAGAAAAATAAAAAATACGTATTCGATGAATGTTCGCAGACTATAATGTGGAATTGAAATCGGTAATTTGAAAACTTCCCCATTATAATAATGAAAATTCAAGTCGGGTTTTGTGATTTATGAGCACATAACAACGACCGACAATGTCGCATTTGAAATTAGGTTAGGTTTGTTGGTTGCTTACAATTTTATTAACCCATTAATTCCCACTGTACTCATTTGAGTACACTTTGAAAAGCCGCATAGTGTATCTACCTATCGAATTATTTCGAAACTTTTAACTTCATGGCTGATCCATTGTACTGTTTTCTATAGTGTCATAAAGAAAAATCACCTTATTGTTTTTCTATTTTCGGATAATAAGCCATTTTGTCAGCAGTGGTTCGTATTCGATTACTGAGCGAGTGCATATATTCGGTGGATATAATAAAAAAATCAGATTATCGTTCTTCAGCCCCGTTTACTGCATGAAAACTTATTGTTGGGTGTATGGTGGTGTGTTTGGAAACAAGTTCTCTAAAAACTTTCACGAACTTTGGAACTGGTAGATGGATAATTGTTCGTGTACTCATTTGGGTACAATGGGTTATAGCCGAGGTTATAGCAGTCCATTGTCATTTGGTCAGCTTTATTCTATGGATGTTGGCTATTTCACAGATATCCAAGGGCCGCTTGATTTTACCAAAATACTTCCTCGCAACTCTCATGGGGTCTCTGGAAGTAATCAAAATGTTATCTCTATTGTTGTTTTTCGCCTAAAGTTGATCCGCAGACTCGATGATAATAATTATTCATAAGAAGGAAAATATTCCATACTTGATGATTGAGTTTCGCCACATAAGCAATGATGTAGAAACTTGTATGAAGGATTTAATTTGCCTTTTTTGCGACAAAAGCTCAGTACATCTTTCAAAATAAACCGTACTGAAAAATACTGCAATTGGAGCTGAAGTGGACGGAAGATTATGTGAATATCTATACTGGCATGCCAGCAAAAACGAGAGATGCAGACTTGATATGGTGAAAAATGTTTTGGAGAATTTGGAACCTAAAGCAGTCTTCAGAAATCTTTTCGAGTTTTCGAAGTTTTGGTGCATCAAACCAATATATATTGAATTCTCGGATTTGAGAGACTGATAATCCGTCATTATTCATCTTGTCACGTGAAGTCGACGTAAACTGAACAGAGATCAATTGGTCAGCTACTCATGAGTGTTAGGAGAGTTGGAGTTGGCCATTTTCCAGGAAATTTGGATACAGTTGAGGTGTATTCAATGTATTCAATGTCTTCAAAGAGACAGTTGAAGTTGTTTGAGATGTTTAGAGTCACTCTCTGCATTGAAAAGAGTTACCACTCTCAGAGCTATGTTTCATTTCATTTGTATCGCCTGGTTATATAAAGGGTACTTCAGTGATTCGGCTATTTTTTTTAGTACCTATTACTTCTCATTGTACTAATTCGAGTACATGTATTTGTTAGGAAACTAAAATTTTTCGATATCAGTTACATTCACTTTTTTGTTCTAAATAATACAACTGAGAAAATTCACGAGAAAAAACAGTGTTTTTCCAAAAAAAATGTCTTGGGATCTAATGGGTTAACATGGCGCACTGGAATGGCGACATCTCGCGTTTTTAGGTTGAAAAGGATTTTGGAACACCTCTCGTTAATTATTAGACTACATGTAACAATATTGATACAATTAGGTACAATTCCTATACTTTTTCTTGAAGTTCAAATGACTATAAGTACATTTTCTCGACTTATTATATTATTTTTTACCATGACATTCCAATATACAAAGGGTTGTATATCACAAAACTCCCCTTCCGAAAAAAACATCACTTCTGTGATGGTATTGGCGTATATTAGAGATATGTGCAGTATCTTCTTCGCCATCGATTTCAAAATGAACATATCCCAAAACTCCATCAATATATTTAACCTTAACTACTTGAAAAGGACCTCTTGTAATATAATCTTTCCCAATTCTTCCTTTTCGTACTAATATCCAGTCACCTATCTTCAACTTAGGAGGTCTTAGTTTCCTTGATTTATTGGCTTGTTCTTGAATTTTCATTTTATATATTAGCTGTTCTTCCGAAGTCTTGGGATTTTCCCTAAAACATGGATTAATACCCAAATCTCTATCTGCCTGCAAAACTGTTGTTTTCCCATGTAATTTATAATTTGGTGAACAACCTAAGTACTCATTATGTGAAAAGTTATGATGTCGAACTGATGCTTTCAAACACTTTTTCCATCCGCCTGGAAAATTTTCATAACATTTCATATACATATGAAATCACCTTGTTAGTTTACCGACTGCGCCATTGTAACAATATTGATACAATTAGGTACAATTCCTATACTTTTTATTGAAGTTCAAATTACTATAAGTACAATTTCTTGACTTATTATATTATTTTTTACCATGACATTCCAATATACAAAGGGTTGTATATCGCACTACATATGACGGGCTATATTATGGTTAATTCTTATATAATGTCAACTCATCCGCTAGACTAATTGCTACTTGATTTTTTTATTGGGAGAGTCATTTCCCGAACACAAATAATAATAAAAAATAATAACTTTTTTGTAATAAATAGTGAATGCGCTATGAGCTTCTTTTGTCATATGTCAACGACAACTAACAATCAATTCGATGGAAATATTTTTGAATATTCATTATAATAACAGGTCATTATTCTTAAGTTATTCAATTAGTTATGTTCGTTTTTTTCATTGTTTAGTTGTGTCATTTATATTCTCATTGTTATCTAATGAAATTTCGTTGTTGCAGTCTTCATGGATTGTAGATTTTATGAGTCGAAAGTGCGAAACTGCAAAACTGCAATTAAGATATACAGGGTGCGGCACCGAAAACGAAACAGATCGAATATCTTATAGACACATGTGTTGTGAAAAAAATACAAAAACACGTCGATTTGTAAACCAAGGGGGACATCTTTCTACCATAACCTCAAATGACAGTGTATGAACTTAAAAATTGGAAAGGCTTGCATAAATTTTACTCCAATCATTCCAAACTACAATAATTCACAATAGCTGCTCAAAGTGTTCTCCATTAACTGCCATACATGAGTATAAGTTAGTCTCGAAACGTCTGAGGTTTTGGAGCATTTCTGGAGTTATTTGACGACATTCGTACCTTTGAATAAAAATTGTTTTTTCCGCAAGAGGGCGCCAAAATGAAAAGTTACGAAGCGAACACTCACATGGCTGAATTCCTTTTCAAATTACCTTTTCAGTGATGTGTCACACTTAGTACTTTCCCTATTTAAATTGTATGGGTGATAGTGACCAAGGGGAGGAGAGAGAGGTATGACAGTTGAGGTTATGGTAGAAAGATGTCCCCCTTGGTTTACAAATCGACGTGTTTTTGCATATTTTTTTCACAACACATGTGTCTATAAGATATTCGTTCTGTTTCGTTTTCGGTGCCGCACCCTGTATATCAAAGTACCCAGGTTCACCAGGCGATTAAAAAAATGTATAGGAGAAGCCAAGTTTGTATTAATATTATTAATATTAATGACGAATCGTCGTTTGAAAATTCTAGACTGCCAAGTTATAGAGCATGATAAACAACTGGGAGAAAGTGTCTTCCTTCTTTTCGTATCTATTGAAAAAAAGACAATAAGAATTGATAATCAAAACTGAAAAGTTTAGTTTTTTCAAAATATTCCAAGAACTAAAAAACTTTTGAACTATTTCTTTGCGGCATATTGCACATATAAATAAACAACCATTTTCGATACCGTATCTCTAACCGTTACAAGTTCCCCATGTTGACGCGAAATTGTAATATTTATTTTCGCATTGTACACCTCAGAAACCTCGATACACCCAACACCTCGAATCCATTGCAGGAAGTGAACGAGGTCGTCCAAAAGGTGTACGGCGGCGAGCGCCCCGTGCCTATATGGCTGGAAGACACCGAGGACCAATCAACTTCCCTGAGCCGGCTGCTCTTCTCGCTGGTGATAAAGGTGCAGCGCATCCAGCTGACGGCTACGACGGCCGGCAGCTCGGCGGTGCGCCTCGAGACCGGCGCCGTGGTGCTCGAGGTGTCCAACAGGGTGCAGAACGTGTCGGGCGGCGCGCAGAGCAGTACGGCCGCCCGGCTGTTCGGCAAAGCGCAGGTCGATCTCAATCTGTCGCTCGGGCAGATCATCAGGAACGCGCTGTTCGAGGAGGCGGACGTGGAGTACCAGCCGGTGGCGTTTTTCAATACGAGGATCGGGCTGCGGAACGCTTTCCAAGTAATGCATTCGTTCGAACTAGCGGAAATAGCTGTTTGTGTATTTAGTGCAGACAGACAGTGATAATCTTTTTGGAGCGGCAAGACACTTTGCGCTCGAAATTTTTTTTGTCCTTTATTTTCCTTCATGACAAATACATTTGTATAGGAATAGTGATCAAATAGTCAAAAAATAAAATTGAAAACCAAAAAAAAAACAACTTTACAGACATACATAATAACGTACATAGGTATAAGATTTATATAACTGTCACAGCTAACTAATAAGGTCATGCAATCAATTACATCATAGTATAGAGACATTTATCAATAAAATTTCAATTAATCAGGTAATTTATTGAAAAAAATCAAACCTGCACTATCTGGCGATCTGTACGATATTGTATATTCATTTTGTGGAATTTGAAAATTATCTTTATACCTAGTATTTTTATTGTGAATTTCTGATCTTTTAATTGATATTTATTGTTGAAAATATAACAGCATTATTCAAGTATATAGAGTGAGGGTAATGTTGGGATATTCGATTTTATGGATATATCCCTACATCTGTGTCGTCGCGAAGTGTACTATTTCGTTTTTGAGCAAGAAAAACGTTATTTGCATGTGTGACCAACCCCAAAAACACACACCATATCTCAGCCGTGATTCCACCTGCCCATAGTAAATGTGAAGTGTATTTTTGTGAATTTAGAGCGCAAAGTGATAGATTGCCGCTTTCGAAAGTTATCGCTGTATTTTCGAGACGCGTAGCGGAACGCGAAGATCTTTCGAGAGTTGCAAAACACTGCGCTTGAAATACCCACAAGATTTTCTCCACAAACACAGTTCCTAGACAAGAAAAGTCGATATTTCATTCAATCAACTTATATTCCATAATATTCTTCTTCTGAATTATTAATTTCATCAATTATTCACTATTATATTGAAATCCAATCCCATAATTCATACATCTAACCGAAAAGAAGGGAAAATTACTCATTGATAGAAAAATAATTGCTCTGCTCAGGGATAGCACCCGGGCTGACGACTTGAGAAGTCACGCTTTGAACCCGTTTGCTATTGAGGCTACTTGAAAACTTATGTCTATTCCACTTTCTGCTACATCAGGAGATGTGTTAGATAATTCACTGTCTCCATTATTTCCCATCATGCAACAAAATAACTCATCATTTTGTTCAACAATAATGGATGCGAGCGGAAATATGCTGTTACTTAATGACATTTTTTTCGCGTACGAGCGGCAATGCTGTTCCATTTCTCGGAAAACGTCGCCTTTGTGTTGAGATTTGAGAGCTTCAAAGGCGACGTTAACCGTTTGTAGAAAAAAATATTTCTTTCACGTGAGGTTGATGGTGACTTCATCAGGTCAAATTTTTGATATTCTGAAATCAAATTACATTGGCTTGTCATACTTATTGAAGTGAAAGTGTTATTGATGCTTACAACATGCCTGAAAATCCGTACCGATGAATTATTGAATAATGTAATAATTTTGCCGACTCTACAGATTCAAAGGTGAATGTAACTAGGTATATCCTGCAATAGAAATAATTTTACTGTCTATGAACTGAATGAATACATTTTCTTTATGTAGTTAAAGATACAAGGTATTGCTGTGTCAAACAATAGTATATGGATTTCTCAGCTGAGCATGTCATTATTATCTGTAGTTTTCAGAGGATATCAATCTTTTGAAATTAATAGTGTTATAAGTGACTCTTTATACATAAAAAGATATTCTTGAAAAATGTTTGGACTGGTAATTCCAAAGCAAACACGCTTATAGCAAATTCAACATTTATTAGTTCATAAAACGACTAATAACCATCAATTGACATACTCGGCTTTCCAAACTAGTTTCCATACATAAAGATTCCTACACATTCATAATAATTCATCATAATTTGAAATTGAATGAATAATTTAGAAATGATATTCTTATACAGGATCACTCACGGTCGATGGTACCTTAGACGTTTACGGAGAACGGGACGTAGGATTATTCTGAAAATTTGGTTTATTGGGTAATCAGTTTTGTTCTATCGATCTAAAATACTCTCAGCGTTGCGGCGTTGCCGCTTCTCTCAAAAAGTAGCAACAACTTTGTTATTTCAAATGGAACACCCTGTATTTTATTTCATTTGTAGATTCTTCCTGAAGAGCTGATTTCGTCGATCTATCATACTTGGGGTATAGCGAGAAAGCTTACAGAGATATAGGGTGTGAAAAATCGAGATTTTTCAATTTTAGGAATTTTTTGTGCCCAATTACCCAATAATCCAAATTTTCAGAATAATCCTACGTCCCGTTCTCCGTAAACGTCTAAGGTACCATCGACCGTGAGTGACCCTGTATAAAAAAGTAATAATTTTATGTTTTTTTTTCATGTTTTTCACACACTTCGTATTATTATTATTATAGTATCAATATTGATCGAAATTCCCGATTCATCCAATGCCCCAACTCTAGGACGAGCTGATCGAAGGCGAAGACAAAGAGGTGGTCCTGATAACCCTCAAGAGGCCCCTCATCTACATCCAGCCCTCTGCCGTCGACAAGGCCATCCTCGTGTGGCTCAACTACAAGAACGCCTACGACTACTGGACCGAGAAGCGGGCCAACCTCAACAAGGAGGTGCTCAACGCCACCCAGCAGGTGTACGAGAAGTTCCAGTTCGGGCAGCTGACTAGCCAGCTGGGCGGCCCCTATCTGGGCACGCTGTTCCTGCAGTTGACCGTCGAGGACATGGGCATATGTCTGCCGCTGAATCCGCTGCCGCTGGCCAATTGGAGCCAGCGGAACGTCTACGAGGATAACAGGGGCGCTGTCGTTGTCACTCTGGAGAATACTAGCATATCCGGTGAGTTTTCGTCTCTATCGAACCAAATAATAATGATGATAATACTATTTATTTCAAAAATATAAATATTTTATTACAAATAAGGAAACAAATGAAGTAGCCCACTGAAGTCTTAAAGAAGACTAGAATGTGGCAGTATTTTCCAAATGTCTCAATCGAAACTGTGTTATTAGAATCATGTAATCATCACTGATTTCAATACATAATTTCTGCACTAGTTCGAATATTGACTTATGTCTCATCAAAAATAATATAATACACATATTATTTATACATAGTATTATAATGTGTTCTTTTCTCAGTATGGCATATATACATTTCCTTATTAATTGTTTAATTCATTCGTTGGCGTTGACATATGTCATTCTAAAGACAACGAAACAGTAACTTTAATTATTTTTCGTTTTGTTTTGTGTAATATAGTTGGGTAATTATTATTCTAGATTTATAATACTAAATGGACGTTTCCAAGGCATGCTCATTTGCCATAATTTGATTTGTTTTTTGAAATATTTTATGTGGTCAATATTTCTCAGTTCTTCGGGAATCGGACAATATAGTGTCCGCCATAAAGTTGGCTATACATATGGGATGAAAATTTGTTATTGATATTTCTGAAAAAGAACTAAAAAATTCTTCACGACTTTATCACGTGATCTCAAATTTGGCGGGAGTCAAATTGACAGGGTATCAAAAATTTTTAACGGAAAACTGTGCTTCGTGGCTAGCAATATGTTTTACTCGTTGTTTCATGAAGATTGTAGGTTCATGAAGGTTATAAGAAAAAAAAAATGGAAATCTGATGGCGGCAAGTACCATACACATATGTAACCGTGGATAGCGGTGCTTCCAACTTTATTCATGACTTTGTTTTTGTTCAACGATTTCTAATATCTGATTTTCTGATATTATCGACTTGTTTCATTACTTTCACAAAAGTCAGGAAGAGATGATATTTGCAGTCATGAAGTTCTCTACAAATATAATATTTTGTAGTTGTCATATGTACTGGTTTAGAATGCAGTGTTTTTATAGATCATAGTAATATAGTGGTTTTCGGCGATTTTAGCTTGCAGCTCTGGTTCCCTAGTCAGCAAAGGCAAGTTCTCAAATCTGTGTCTACGATTCGCTGAAGACTTTGAGAATTCTTTGGACGATTGGAAACCTGACATGACAGATTCCTCCATCATGAATCTTTGTGTTGTCAGTGATGGCACATACGAAGTTTGCAGTCGGACAATTGCAGCAAAACAAGCAAATGGTATGAAATTTGTTTTGTAATTGAAATATTTTCAATAGACCCTCACATTGTGTCTAAGAAAAAAAGAAAAACTTCAAACGAATTAACAATAGGAATAATATGTTAAATTTCCTATGGATACGTTGTCATTCTCGTTGAATTGATTGTAGTTTTGCTTCTGGTTAGTCATATAATACCGATGATGAATCAAATTAGTAATCACTTTCTCGTTGATTTTGACTTGGTTCCAACAAATTAAACGCATAAGCATGTGTCAGTTCAAGAACTGTCACAATTCATATGTTTTCATGTTCCCGAACTCCATGCCAACAAAATTTATCAAACAATAAATAATTTTGACACAAAAAAATCCCAAAGTTGAAAAATCTCGATTTTTCACATATCTTTGTAATTATTACCGCTATAACCAAGTGTAATATATTCGCCTAATCAACTCTTCATGGAGAATATGAAAATACAATGAAATACAGGGTTTTCTATTTGAAAAAACACTTTCGTTGAATCGAGCTCATCGGAAATTGCCAGTATACAAATTTTGAAAAAAACGCACGGACAATTTGATATAACTTTTATATTCGTGTAAGCATCTGCTTTTGAATATCAATGAAATTGTTTCTGCAAACGAAAAAGTTGCAGTAATTCACATCAGGAATTGTCTGAAAAGTTTTCAATGATATCTGAAATATGGAAATAGACAGTAATGTCGTCGTAGGAAAAATACTATACAAAACTCGTTGAAAAGATAATTTCTTATACTGAAATATGTCACTTTCCACACTTGTTACATAATGTTACTTTACTACATTATCATTTAACTGTTTACATCTTCATTTGATTTTATATTCTATTATTAGTTTACTAGTTTGATTATTCTCCTCAGAACACAATTGCAGAACATTTTCAGACACCGTCTCAACGTTCACTGTTCTTATCTCCGCACCGAAGTACTTCTTTTTACGTGATGATTTATCATCTTTTTACGGGTTTCCACTACGAAATGAGCTCTACTTGGAATAGTATCGCTAACACTATTAATTTCTTTTCGTTTCTTTTCTATTCCTGGCATCAATGAATAATCATTCTATTGGTCAGAGAGGAAAGATCGCACTTATTCCAAAAACATCAACCGATTTGTTGAAAATTCGAGGCGGAGTCCGAACTAAACTCGAACCTCCGGCATATTTCTTCCCCCACAGAGAACGCCAAGTGGTTCCTGAACGTCCAGTGGCAGATGGAGGGCGTCGACATCCACCTGGACACCAACGTGGGCAAGCAGCTGTCGGCGCTCGGCCACACGCTGACGATGCTCACCGGCGCCGAGGACGCCGCCGTTCGCGTCGACTACGACAGCGACGACAACGACCAAACGGACGGCGCTAGGGCGTCGCAGGAGAGCGTCCTGCCGGCGTTCGTGTTCGACCCGAGCCTCGACCACAGGAGCCGGTCGCGGCTCATCGAGAAGGAGATGAACGAGCAGGCGAAGATCATCAATGATCTTCGTTCGTTGGGCGCCAGCCACGGCACCATCGAGATGGAGATGCGGAGGTTGCACGAGCTCGAGACGATGGTGTACAAGGATTTCAGGAGGTAAGGGCGTGGGAAATGCCCCACAGATTGAATTTGGATAGGTAGATGGATATACGGTGGATTTATGCAGCAATTTTAAGTCATAAGTTTTAAATCGTAAGTTTTTAGTAATAAGATTCAAGAAATAAAGGAAAAAGGACCATTCATGCAGGAATTATCAAGGACTGTCATGTCTTAAGGGTAACTTCTCCCATTGGTCAATTTCTGTGGTTGTGTCAGTGGTCACTGTACAATTTCAGTCATCAATATCCATTTTTTCTTTTTATAATCTAATGATTCTGATATAAGTTTGAATAAACAGCAGAATCAAAGACAATAACCTATAAAAAACCGTCACAGAATTGAAAACTTTGAATGCATGCGCAAATATGATTAGTTTAAAGTTTTAAGCCATAAGAGATGAAAGTTGGCCAACTTTCTTACGACTTAAAACTTATGACTTGCAACTTGAAACTTATGTCAAGTGTATGAATGGAAACATTGAAAAGCAATGATTGAACTTCTTACGACTTATGAATAAAACCTTACGGCTTAAAAGTTATGACTTAAAATCGCTGCATAAATCCACCATTATTGTTTGGAATAATCCAAAATTCTTATAAGAGAGAGTTTGGCTCGTTTAGATAGTTGAAGTAATCAACATTAAATGAGTCTCTTTACTCGAATGGCGTCATTGTTTCACAGTGGGAATAAGGTGGATATAGGATTGTGGAAAAGCTTCCTCCTAACAATTGTAAAAACTGTAGACTTATATTTCCTGAAAATATCAGAGATGGCGACATACCTTGCGTCGGTAAAACAGAAACTGTGCTTCTGTCATCCTTTGATCAGTGTGATTAGTTCTAGAAGAAAAAAGATTGAGAAGAATCAAGATAGCAATAAAAATTCCAGATTTTTTGAAAATAGGGTGTTTCAATTCACGTTTAAGAGATGCAAATCACAGAAATACATAAGCAACAGAAATCTTCTTCGATAATCGATCTTACCACCATCATCATTCAAATTATGGAAGTATCACTACCCTTCTCAAATTATCTACATATTTTTCGCAGAAACAGCTGTTTCACCATCCTTCATCCACCTTGAGTGAGAATCTTCGATCATATAACAAACTAGATGAATAACGCACAATCCTTGCCAGAGTAGTTTGTTTGAAGCCAACATGTGAATCAGTTACTATAGTTACCGTATTCTAAATCAAGGATAGCAACAACAGAATCCCCCAGTATCAGTATTTTGATTACTTGAAAGGGTCTGAATTTGAATAAATTGACTTCTGACAAAATGATCATGACATTCTTCCTTAAAGTTGATGAGAACAATCTAATATCAACATTTTCTGAATGCATATGAAGGTGGGTGGATAATGTTTATTCAACGAATGATACGACACTGAGTAATGTTTATTCAACGAATGATACGACACTGAGTAACTGATGAGTGGAATGATGTGTTCTGGTCACCACTTTTAAATTGTCTTTCACACATCTCACAGCGTTTCACTTTTCTTCAAATTCGTATTGAACAGAGGTTTTTATGGTATGGTATTTCACACGAACTGGAAATATGCCGTTTGATGAACCATCAAACAAAATTTCATTTGAAAACGAGACGTTTCGCGCTGTCACTGTCAGCGTTCGGTTGATTATCGGACAAACGAAATAACCGGCGTTAGCGCATTCACCAAAAAATACCGCAATCTCCACTTACATATAATTATGGCACAGTATTATATGATTAAGAACCATTCATCTGGCTTTGCATAAAAGTTCATTCACTATTTTCTTTCCACCATGCTGCTAGGTACTTTGCCGTACTCGAATCTCATCTGAGATATGAAATGATTTTCTGTGGAGCTCTTAGTTTCTTGAACTGTAGTTCTCATTAGTATCTTTTAACCAAATTGTTGAAATATTTTTTTCAGGGACATGATACAGAAGTTGCGAAGACAAAGCATGAAAGCATCATCGATCAAAGGAAAGTTTGGATTAGGCTCGAAATCCAGCAGTTTCAGGTCCAAATCGTTCGTGGTGCCCAGTCCAATGCCAGAGGGTCGTGACAGGTACAATAAGTATTATCATAAAATATTGTTTAATTTGCTTTCTACCCCCTTCCTATTAGCTTTTTTCTTGACTTCTCTTATGATTTCCTGTTTTTCTCTTAGGTCTAAATCTTTAGTAGTAGTCCCTAGTACAATTGCTGAATCCGGTAGCAGGTTTGTATTTACTCTATTTTGTTCTGCTATATGTATATTGTTTCAAGAGTTGAGTATTTCAACATTGAATTTTTTCATGTATAGTTTAGGCCATATCCGATGGGAATATCTCGGAAATAAACAAATTTCTGAATGCCGAACTACAGAGCGTTTTCAAAATTATAACAATCTGAAACATAGCATTATGCAGCTGAAATTAGTTCACAATAATTAACCTCAATATGTGACTTTCAGCCCTGAACTGACGAAGGTTAGCCTAGAAACAAACGCCATCAGCAGCTATGAGAGCTCCCCCAGGCTAGGTCCTTCGAGATCGGCATCGCTGCGAGTTAAAACTGGTGACAATGGACCGAGAGTGACCTTCAGTGATACGCAAACGATGGGAAGGTGAATATTTGCGCGCGCAGAGTCGCTCTGACCTTGATTGACTTCGTTTTCGTAGGCAAAAATCACTGCCGAGCACCAGCTCGGATTTGAGCCTCCAGGATACCCAATTGGGAGATTGGGTCGACCAAATTGATGTGGATGGCGAGAAAGTCACTCTCAGGAAGAAACTGCCGGCTTCATTTGAATCAGTGGAAGGGTGATTATTAAAAAAATGCTACACCGGAATATTATGAATTTGAAAATATTCTATCATCAAGAGAATGACTGAAAATATCTATTATCAGTTTACTAGTTTGATAATTTAACTTGGAACACAATTCTACCAAAAAGCAATACATTTGCCGGCACTCTCTCCACGTTTACTGTTCTCATCTTCGCACCGAAGTGACTCGCTTCTTCTTACGTAATGATGACGCCTCATTCCAACGATGACTCAGGTGATTCATCACCTCGTTACAGGTTTCCATCTCAATACGGGATGTTCTTAGAATAGTGTCGCTAACACTATAGTAATTTATATACAAGATATTAATAACACTATACACACAGTTTTGACCAGTCATCTCCACTTCATGAAAACATATTACAAATAATAAAACTTTTTTTACACGACAGTCAGGATTAAAACCATTGATATCTCTATGGATAGTAGAAATTCTTATGAAATGGGTGATGTATTCTCAGATTCACAATGAGCTTTTGAAACAAGGTGGACCTACTATTGCAGAAAGTATGGTACTGGTGATGTGTTTCTTGAAAGGAAGGGAAAAATCGTAAAATGTAACAACAAAATAAAAATGGACTTCTGAATGATCCAATTCTTGGTCCCATATAATGACAGATACACAAGTGAAGAAATGTGAATGAATAAAAAAATTGCAGATGACACTCAGGAACAGGCATACAGACTAATATTAATGCCGATCTTTCCAATATAAGTACTTGGTTATGTAATAATGGATCAAACCTCAATGTGAAAAAAGTTGATTTATATTAATAGGGAATTAATGTCAAATTGAGGGATAAATGAAAACGTGAAATTTCATACAAACAACTGAATTTGAATCCAAGAATGAATGCGGATCTATCTAGGTGTAATGTTGGAGCAAGAATTGAATATACAAATATAAATTATATAAAAGAAGAACTTATCCAAAAATATACTACCTAAAGACGGATATCCATTATTAACTTTTTAGGTCACTTATGGACTCATTTCCGATGGACTCTCCGCTTAGTTCGAGCCCCTATAAGGGTTCAAATTCGAATACCTCCCAGTCGACGATGACGCAAAAGTCACAAGAGCCTAATATCGACCTCGAGCTTGATGTGAAGGTTTTCATCAACAGCGGCAAGTGCGTCTTGCACACCAAAGACCCCATACGAGAAGAAGAAATCAAAATGTGAGTACACCCACGTTAAGTATATTGCGACCTAATTTCGTTTTGATGTGTTTTCTTCAGTAACCGCATGAGAAAAGATCGCAGTTGCTCAGCTGGACTACTGGAATTCCCATCGTCGTCTTCCAGTCCAGACGCAGTTCGCAAAAACAAGGAGAAATTTTCGAATCAAAGCAGCTCCAAGCTGCGCGGGAATCCTCACAGTTCGATTTCTGACCTGACCATATTCCATATTCCTGGCATGGATGTTAAAATCCAGTACCATTCTAAGGTTTTTATCATTATCGATATCAATATTTTTACCGTATAATATAGTGTGTTGTGCCGGTACTTCAACTTGAATGCTATAAATATTTTCATCCATATCCAAAAAGTATATAGTGCTGCTTATAAAAGTAGTAACAAAATAGTTGAATTCATCTAGTTGTGAATCAGGTCAAATACTATCGATGGTCCAGAGGTTGTAAGTACAAAATCA
This sequence comes from Chrysomela aeneicollis, assembly GCA_029955515.1. Lineage (NCBI taxonomy): Eukaryota > Metazoa > Arthropoda > Insecta > Coleoptera > Chrysomelidae > Chrysomela > Chrysomela aeneicollis. Next base: position 7,023,301 of record JARUHQ010000006.1, read on the forward strand.
ATCTGAACTAAGATTCAGTTATATAAAAACATTTTGAAATTCTGAATTTTCTTCCAAATGATGCTCGCAACACAAAAAAATAATGGAAGTGAATTCAAGTATGAAAATTCAAAAATCATGTCAAACAGCGTCATCTGTAATTGAAAAAACTTTCCATACAAGGTGTGCTTCCATGGGTTTTCGTAATTTTTGGTCGTATTAAATTTCTTCCTTTCTTCAATATTATAAATATAAAAAGACAGGATTATTTTAGACGGGATTAAACGAGGTGGTATTGAGTAAAATTTGTTCAATAAAATCTGTTCAGTCAGTTTCCAATAGGTCCTCGTAAAATTTGAGACTTTTTTTATAAATAATATGAGGTCGTTTCGAAAAAATCAACGCATCTAAAAATTTAGATTTAATACATCAATTATCATTATCATATTGCAATCCAGCACTACTAATACCCTCCTCATATCAAATTTCTTAACTTCATGTCAAGCCGTTGCTGAAATATTTGGCCGTTCCAGTTATTTCGGGAAACCCTGTATATCAAAATATATCGCAAATACTGAAATAAGTTGTCCTGAATCCTTCGATAATCCTGTTCATCAGTTCCTGGAGCTTATAGGATTAGATTTTATTCCAAAAGAAAACCCATTTCCAATACAAATTCCACGTATATCCCAATATCAAAAACAGGTCATAAAGGAGGACCCGACTTTCGAGTCACCCCCCGACTTCGACAAGGCCTTCCAGCCGCGCCCCGAGCAGCCCTACGTCGCTAGGGGCAATTCCGGGGACTCGGAGCAGAAGAGAATCGACAGGGCGTTCAAGAGGCCGTCGGAAGGTAGGGCCAGTTATTCGGACGAGTTCGAGCTGAAGGGCTCGACCTCGATGCAGGGCATCACCAATCCCAACTACGGTCACAGTCCGACTTCCAGCAGGACCAGCTTGAACGAGCTCCAATTCGGCGATGTGACTCCTCCTAATGAGTCCCAGAGGATTTTCACAGGTGAGGTCTGAAATTATGTTGGCATTCAATTATTTCCCCCATGTGCGAAACTGAATTTTTTATGCGATTTTATTTTCATAGGTGGTAATATGTGTTTCGCAAAGAAATCGGGCGTTAAAAAGGCTTCTTTGTTCGCATGGATGACTCTGCAAAGCGTTCCAGAAGAAACCATAATAAGTCCTCATATCCTAGAGTTCTTGGAGCAGACTCTCGAACCCATTCCGGTAAAAGCACTCAGCGACACAGGTGAAAAAGCTCGGTCGAATTTTTCGAAGCAAAACTAAAACTAAAAGTTTCCAGGTTCCTCCTTGTTGTCGACGGATCAAGATATAAATTACGGGAATTACGTCTACGCCAGTTTCCCGGTCGACGTCATCGTTTATTTTCACATGCAACCCAGCACTTTCAGGTTCAGTTGTTTGCCGGTCTCGAGGGTCGAATGTCTGCTGCAGCTGCCGTCTTTGGATATCGTCTTCAGTTCTAAAAGAGCGGAGGATGAACTGCTATACAGGTCAGAAAAATCATCAGTGTAGAAAATTATACCACTTACTACTGATACCGAAATTCTACACCGAAATGCCTCGTTCATCCGCTACAGGGCGTTGAAATAGTTTTTTTTTTATATTTCAACATTCCTGATGAAGATGGATGTCAAAAACTGGGTTGCCATAGCATGTGCTTAATTTTCTCAATAAATTCCCTCTGTTAACCCTTCCTCACCTTACATTTCAGTGAATTTGGTGATGATGCACCCAATTCAGCTGCCACCGCAGTGGGTGGTCTGAGTGTCACCAGTTGCCTGTCGGACTTCTCGGTCTACGTTTTCCATCCTTACGGGGGCAAAAAGTCCGCGCTGAAGGAGACCCAATGGTCACCTTTGGCGGACAGCGAGCGCAAAGACTCCCTTTCAATCAATGTGGAGTTCGTCAAATTTCATTTGTCGCGGTCGAGGATGCTGAACTTTAAGCAAGAATCCGCCAAAGGCAAGGGGGTGGATCAGAGTAGAGCTGTCATCCGATTCTCGAGTAAGAATATTTTTATTGTTTCATCTTGGTATTATTATTATTTAATGGTAAAACACTCAAAAGAGATTTCGAGCATAACCAAACAATTACAGGTATAAGAAAGTGGCAGCTATATACAAATTGGGCATGTTGTTTTTCACCCAACATTATCATTTCTTGATACATTGTATTGATAATATTCACTTGGGTTATGAGCTTACGCAAAAGCTGAGTGAGAATACCACCAAATAAGAAACAAATATCAAAAGTGAGTGGATTATAAAATATGATCACTCACCATAACTAGATCCAATTTATTATGCTCATATCTCTTGGGTGCTCGTGCTAATTTTGTTGTTCTATTTTTTGGGATTTATATAAATAAAACACAATCAAATCATATTTTTCTCATCTTTTGACTGCAAAGAGGAAAACCTATAATGAAAGATAGCGAATGAGCCTGAAACAAGCGACATAAAGTTTAGAATCCACATCTCCATGAGTAATGGAAAAAGCACTAATACTTTCTATAATTGAAATATATCACAAAACTGGATGACAAGGGAGTTACGCATACAATAAAATTTACATATGAATGGGTATTGTTCGATATTTGATAATATCTTATTGACAAATTTACTAATTCTGTGATTTGAACTAATATTAAAATAAAGTAATTTCCATCCAAATCTCCAGTGAGTTATTGAAATGAGTATTTTTATTATGCGAGTGTTGCCTCTGTGATTATTTCATTCATGCTAAAATACACGTTTTTGATTGGTTGAAATGATTGTGTTGATTAGCAATAACACCATGTTTTCGATTATGTATTTCGGCTCCTGATTGGCTATTGGATACCTACATGCTGTGTTTTCGTTTCTGTATTTCGCTTTCTGATTCGTAGGCAGTAGGGTAGTTTAATTAAACAACGACTTAACAGTTGCAATCTGTCATATTATTTTCCGATTCCCTGGTAAATAAATGAATGCCACCACACCAAATTTTCGTTTGAACCATGATAAACACTTCATTTCCCACAAATTTTAGACAATTTCAGCATTAATAGTATTAGAATATTAATCTAATGTAACCTAACCACACAAATTGTGACATTTGTGACAACAATCATAATGAATTTAGCTCAGTAGTACCTAGTGCATAGGTGATCTTGCCTACATCATACAGTGGCATAAATGTATTATTGGTTGCATAACGAATCTTGTTGTGTCGGACTACAATGCATAATCGAAATAACTAATTCCATAAACTGTACGTTTAAAATAGGAAATCATCAAAATGGCTTTGATTTTATTCATGAAATAATCTGAACAAATACAACTTGTGTTATTGATGATTATCGAAAATTCCTTCTCTTTTTCGAAACAAATCGAAGGAATTTTTGTTTCGATAATCATCAATACACTTGTTGTATTACATGCGATAATCTCATCGTTCTGTATAGTGAGACTGCAAGACTCATTATTTCATTTTGCAGCCATCATCGACATTGGTTCGGCGTCATTCAAATACGACATGAGAAGATTGACGGAAATCTTGGCGTTCCCAAAAGCTTGGTATCGAAGATCGATAGTGCGAAGAATGTTCCTGGGTGACTTGAGCATGTCTGCACCCTTCAGCGGGGAAGAAGAATCCCCCTCATCGGCCTCACCCGGCATGTCCAGGAGCCACGAGAGGTCGAGCAAGTCCGAGAAGTCGCCCTTACTGAGCAAGGATCGGCTGAAACTCAACCTGAACGAGCACGGCAAAATGAAGGATATGGGGAGGAGTTTGAGTTCGGAGTCTGCGCAAGCCGACACCCCGAGTCCGTCTGAACAGAAGAATGTTAGCGCTTGGGCGACGTTGGTGCTTTTTGCCGTCAACTTCAAGAAGCTCAACGTTCACATGAATATGGGCAACGTCATGGGAAACGTTTCGTGAGTTTGACAGTTCACACAGTTTTACATAGGGGGTGGTCGGAGTTGATATCAATTTGTTATGACAACCTCTTTTCTTGGCAACATTACCGGCATAGCAACAATGTCATACCAGTATTCGGGATATATTTCATGTTATCAAAAATTGTTGTAACATACTGAACTCAATATTCATCCAAGTAACACTTATTTCATAGGAAAAAATATACCACTAATAATGGCAATCATGTTTGGAAATCGTGAATAATATCATAACCTCTTCAATAGCCATTATTCGTCGTGTATTATATCCTTCTTTTATTGTATAATATTTGATGAGTTATGATTTTTATAAGGTTGCCAATATAGTTTGGTTTTGATATGTCAGTCGATGGGTACTCCAAATGTGCCAACAAATTCGGAAAGGTGTTTGCTTATCGTTCGAAGTCGGCTATTTCTTTTTGACAATTTATTAATTCGATGCGTCTATAGAAACAAAAACGAGTTTCGTGAATAGAGGTGTGCTCTATCTATTTTTGTACGACCTGAACATTGCACCAAATGATGATGTCAAATATCATATTAACTTTCTCATAAAACAAAAACAACAGCTGTCGCCGTGGTGGCGATGAGCGCAAAGCGGGTTCGATTCCCAGGCCCGTCAGAAATTACAAAAAAGGCGAGGCGACTGGGTGTAGCGTGTTCTGTCCTTACATTTATATAATATATATTACATAATTCTGTGGCAAATGAACTGTGTTTCGATGCCAGGATGAGTGAATGAATGAATGAGGGTGAGTGAAAGGTGAGAGCGAATCTTTAAAAAAAAACAACAGCTAATGCTGCCAATGAAGGAAAGTTGAACGCGAGAAGGTTCATAGGTTTGACCATATTCACCAATAAATCGTTTTCTAGATGGCTGACGAAAGATTTTCGAAGCGATGGGAGACTCAGCATCGGCTCTACCGGCCACAAAAATCTTTACATAGCTCTAGGCCTAGGAGGTTCCGGCTTAGACGCAAAAGGCGGTATTGTTGGTGGAAATATAGAAATCGCTCATATCAACACATACAGTAAGCTATATACAAATTCAGTTGTACCTGCTATCCTATTTAATCTAGTACAGAAATAATGTCAATGAATTTCAGTTCACATTCGGGAAGAACCGAATTTCGAGCCGGACCACACCATCAGTTTGAAATTGAAAGCCCTAGAGCTGAGATTAGATTACATGGCGACTTCAGTGTTGATGTGCAGAGTGAGTGACTTGAATGTCAATTTGAGAGACGAGTGGAAGCTGAACAAGACCACATCCAGGGATTCATTCATGCCGACAAGGAGGTTAGGTTTCTTTATAAATCAAGGTTGTATGTGTCATTGTTGCGTGGGTTTTCAGGCCGGCGAATATTTTTATGCACGGAGTACTTGGTTGGGACCAACTACAGATGATGATTTCGAAATCGACCACCGCAGATTTGTTGAAAATGTACAACAAGCTGGAGGAATTCTTCTCGCAACAGTTCAACAGCAGCAAGCGGGCGTTCAGCAGTTTGGCTGGGTCCGGCAGACAGCCGAGAGTTACCCCACAGAAGCGTAAGAAATTTTCTTTACTTGGATATTCTTGACATTTACATACTTCACGGTAGTTTAGTTGATTCAAATTGACCAATAAAAATAATAACAACATTGGATTTTTCACCGCTGGTATCGCAAAAATCAAAATCGCTTAAACTGGGCTTTACGCTTGTGCATCGGATTTTGAATATTTCAATGTCATCATTTTTACCAATCGAAGTAATTTCTGTGAATTATCAATATTGAATCAAATTTTTTCAATAAAAGCCTTCAAATTAATGCAAAATAGAAAAAATTGTTTATGACACACGTTTTAAAAGACACGTTGTCGCACTACAAAATAGCGTCTTATAAAGCTTGTATTATACTATTTACGAACACAGATTTTGAATGATCGCCAACTCAAATCAGTACATTTTGAATATATAATAAAAATTTTTAATAAAAGCCTTTAAATTAATGCAAAATAGAAAAAATTGTTTATGACACACGTTTTATAAGACACGTTGTCGCACTACAAAATAACGTCTTATAAAGCTTGTATTATACTATTTACGAACACAGATTTTGAATGATCGCCAACTCAAATCAGTACATTTTAATTCTGCTACTTTTCACCACGCACTTTTGGCACGATTTATTCACCAATAATGAAGTAACCATCTACCTTATGTCACAAAGACCTGCATCTTTTCTCCTCTCGTGTAGTTAATAGATTAAAAAAACACGCTGGCCACTTGTCGAAATCCTCCCACGCACTTCCCGTTCAACGAACCAAGCTGAACGGCGAGTTGGAAACGTTTTCTCTCTTGAGCGAAGCTTCCCTGAGCTCGCTTAAAATGTAAGCCAAGTTTAAACTTATGCGTTATGCACCGAACAACGATGAACCCCGCTTAGCCAAGCGTGAAAAAATTCTGGAAACGTATTATTTAGCTGTTTTCAGATATTTTACATGTCAAAGTCATTGATGGTCCGGGATTTTAAATTCTAACTTTCGAATTTTCGATTTTTATTTGCTATTCTATAGTTATTCATAGCAAAATGAGTGAAAAAGTTAGAGTTCAAAACTTCACATCATCGAAGAAGTTCCACTTGTTGAGAATTATTTCTCATAATTATGCACCCATAGAGGATTCAAAAACCAATGGGGATTCTGGTGAGAAGAAGGAAAAGACCTGAGAGCAGATCACAAATGATTTCAATGGTACTTTATCTACTGGTATTTCACGCGGTATGACTTCTTTGAAGACATGGAGAATAGAAAAAAAGAGCTCAGGAAAACCTTGGCGGATGAAAAGAGGAGAGTTCGTTTATCGTCTCAATGGCGGAGGCCTCCTTCCAAAAATAAAGAGAGATGATACTGACAACTTTTAATGTCGAAAATCAATAGAAATACAGTGGTGGGTTTTAGAAACAAATTTGATGATGATGGAGGTGATAACACTATTGTGTGTGTAAAGATCCTGATGTAGAAAATGAAGTTGAAATGTTGGAATACATAGTTGAAATGAAAGAGGCAGCTATAAACCACATGAAAGCAGAAAATGCTCTCATAATGAGAAAAAGGAAATTAGAAATAGAAATATTAGAGACAGAGAGTTACTTTTGAAACAAAAAAATGTCGTATAGAGTATTTATATTAAAGAGAGTGAGAATATAGATATTAGTAATGGTATTATTATTATGTTACATTTGATTATTAAAAAAAATACATTATATTATTACATCCTTTTTTTTTCATATATGTGTTATGATTTCATTATTGAAGTTAGTTGCAACAAGTTATTTTATATTTTGATAGAATGTGAATTCCTTCCACCTCCATTATTGACTTCCATCATTGGTTTTTATTGAAAAATATTGAAACATTCAGTAGAAATCAAAAAACGGGGTTATGATGTCTACATAATCCTGGCTTAAAATATAAAGCCGCCGATTGTGGCCGCTCAGAGTTGAGCGAGCTCAAATGATTTTGTTGATACGGTGCATACAAATTCGTAACGTTAAGCGAGCTTAATCCTTGAGCATAGCTTAACTAGCATACGGCGAATACGGCCGTAAAAAGTTGAAACCTTCCCCCGTTCTCTCCCCCAGTCCGCGAGGCGCCGCCCACCACCACCACCCCCCACCACCACCAACAACCCCCGGCCGCCTCCGACGCCCGCCACCACCGCCACTGGCAGACGGTGCTCGGCCAGATCGCGGGGCTGCAGCTGAAGACGATGCACGCGCCGCTGCCCGCCACGGGCACCGTCCTCGGCGGCACCGTCGAGCTGCAGGGCAGGAACATATCGCTCGCCTGCTTCCACGGCATCAACTTCAAGAGCAAGTCGTGGGCGCTGTTCAGCTTGAAGGAGCCGTGTATCAACTTCAATACGGAGAGCCAAGAGATACCGTCGTCCTCTTCTTCAGGTGCGTATGTCAGATAGAATAATCAATCAATCAAGATATGCTTTATTGCCAGAAGTAACAATTCAATACATATTAAAATTGTAGAAGTGAAAGATAAAATGAATAAGTCAGCCGAAACATTTCTTAGAAAAAGTCATAAAACAACACTGAAATGGTATCTTAACAGACATATTAAAATTGAACAAATTGATGATTAAATAACCAAAGACTATTAAAAATTGACAGATTAAAATGTTTATAAGTTGAATCTTATTAGTACGGAGATACTTAAACAAGGCTCAAAAATAATAATGATAAACTCATTTCTATAGTGGCGAAACAAGCGTATTTGAATATCAATTGAAGGTTTCACAACTAAAGAATTCCTCCAGATTGTAAAAAGGATGAATGTACAACAATTCTTTCAATTCTTTTTCAAATGATCCAAATGCCTCGATTTTCCTAATTCTTATAGGTAAGCAATTATACACTTTCAACCCGTTATAGGTAATTGATTGCTTAACTAGGCTGTTTTTAGGTTGCGGTAATGGTAATCTCAGTGTTTGTGATGATCGCGTATTGTGGCTCGATGGAAAAGAAGCATACTTGTCACGATTCTTGTGTATTAGACAGGCGGTTTCTAAAATAAAGATAGAGGTGACTGTGAGGATTCTGTGTCTCTTGAAAAGCTCTCTGTAGGAATAACGCGCTTGTACTTTACACAGAGCTCATTAATTCTTTTTTGAGAGGTAAAAACTGTTATGTTGAGTTGCCAGTCTCCATGTTGCGATTTTATTTGATAAATAGCCATAAGCAAAAAACATATAGTATAAGTTCCACAACCCTATTTGGTCCAAAATGGGTATCTGTAGAATGGGGAAGTTTCCTGCGAACTGATTTCCATGAAATTATTGTTTGAATAACAAGTATTATGTTTCTGCTGTCTAGAATTACTGTTGGAATCATCCTAATAATTTTAATTTTCAAATTACATTGATATAAAATTTTTATGGCGGAACACTATGACGTACTAATTAGATTTAGTGACATTTGGGGATATTTGTTGGTTATAAGTTTCTGAACTTAATTCGTTTGAGCCTACGGAGTGAAAAAAGAAGAAGTAGAAAGCTGTTGCTTGCACTGTTGCCAGATTGATGTCACTAATTTCTTGGATGAATCGAAATATTCATCAAAACATGGAATATTTGACTAGCATAATCAATTTCAAAGAGGCATTGCCAGTATCGAAATTATTATTTACCTGGCCATAAGTTCAAAATGAAAAAATACTCTATTTCAATATTTATCTTGTCTATAATCAACATACCCTTGGGCACCGGGATAAAATTTCTAAATATAATTCAGTTTCAACTTGAATTATTGAACAAATGATACATTGGATATTTTAACAATACCAAGATGTTAATGCAGAATGTCAGACTATTTAGACATATCGATACTTCCAGCAACTGTGTACAGGCGCAAAAGTGCTAGCGTGCGTCAAGACAATGATGAAAATATCTATCCATATCTGTCAAGGCTCTTCTAATTAGTACGTCATCAGAATGGTGGGGGAGCCGTAACTATATTTTTGGGAATGTTTTTCTAAGTCAAATTTGATAGCACGAGGTAAATAAAAAATTTTCTTAAACTACAACTGAAAATCTGAATTTCGGAAACTTTCCCATTGTTTCTGAGAAAATTATAAAAACCACCACAATGCTTGTTAGGGGTGCTTTTTGGGTGTGAAGATCACACTTTTGATTTTGTAATCTAATCCTTCGTTGTTACAATTGGAAAAACTTTATATTTTCTCCATTCAGGTATTTCAGGAGTAATTCAAACGGACTGAAAATAATTATTGAATGGGCAGTCAGTGTCTTATATACAAAAAAATATTCAGATATAAAGTAAATCATAATCAGTTCATCGCGAAAACCATGCAGTATTCCATGTGGTAAAGTGCGATTTTTTATTTTCAGACAATCGTCATAACCAAGATGTCCACGTAGTGCAAACTTTGACGTGTAGTTTGGGTTTGAGTACGTACAAAACTCATTTGTCTATGGCGACAGTTTGCAAGGTGTCGAGAAGCGTCATCTTTCCACCGCAGTTCAAAACTCTACAGGAATGGTTCCACTACGCTTTCGCCAACAGCCAAATTGACGGTATGAAAAAAATTATCGAGATCAAAAAATTACCTTATTTCTCGTCTTCTTTTATTTGTCATTGCTAATTTTCTTCAATAAATGCAAGTCACTGATAAACTTATTAACATTTCTCTATCTTCGACCGCAAACCTCCATTAAATGCTTACGAATCGTGACTTATGTTTTTCAGAGGTCGATAGATTTCCATCTTTGGAAAGGGAGAAAGGCGAGGGTTCGATGGAAAGGTCCAGAGGTTCTACTAGCACCCCGAAGATGGCAGATCCGAATCACAATCGAGAAGTGATTTTCGCTCTACCTAGCCTGCAACTCCACCTGAAAACTGAGCATTTGCAGACCGCAGATGTACCAGATTTATCAGGTGGATATCTCTTCAAATTCAGTGAAGTAGCTCTGTTCTTACTCATTTTTTTTTCACAGAGGAAAAACCGACAGTTGAATGCAGCTTTATAACTGAATTCGAGGATCATATCTTTGTGACGGTTGATGCAGAAGCGTTTTTCTTCCTGCATGATTTGATCACTTCCTACGTGAAGGAGAAAGAAAGGGTGGTAAGTAATTTTTTCTTCAACTCTTGGGAAACTGTTATTCACCTATTCTCTACAATTTCAGGAACATTTAGGTCGAATTTGTCAAATTATCACTCTAAAATTATAAAACAATATTTTATTGAACGAAATTACTATCATAACATAGATAACTCATAGTGCACAACAGAAGAAATGTTTGTACAATTAATAATTTTCATTTTTATTGATCAAATAAATGACAGATTTGGCAGGCGACATTTGTCTCAAGGTTAATATTAATCAACCTATAGTATACAACTCATCACGACGACTGCTTATATCAGACTGCCTCAACTAGTCACCCTTATCGGAATCACCCATTCATACCTATCTGACTAATTATTAGCATGACTAACTCTATACGGTAGCCGTTCTGTATACGGGGCGTTCGGACTATGGCTAGTCGCTAACACACGTATCGCTGCCTGATGGTAACAACTCGAACTTCTCGAAATGGTATCGTTTTTGAAAAATGGAAAAGCCATAAATTGGACAACAATTTTAGAAAGAGAAATTAGTCTATCCAATTAGAATATCAAACATAGTTTGAAATGAATGACTGGTAGACTACGAGCAGAAAACAACTACTTTCCTGGTAAATACCACGCAGAACATTGAATTATATCTGCTCGTAATCCATGCAACGATTCACACTGTGAATGCAGATCGCAAATGTTTCTTTCTTCCTAAGACGTGACAAATTCACATCGGGACAGGCACGCCTAACAACCTACAGACCGGTTTCGGGCTTATTGGCCCCCATCAGTGCAGGGTAGTTATCCGAGTAGAGACCGTAAGATCTCCACTCGAAGCGTTGCCTGTCCCAATGCACCTTCGTCGCGTTTATTTGATTCATTTCAAACTATGTTTGATATTCTAATTGGATAGACTAATTTCTCTTTCTAAAATTGTTGTCCAATTTATGGCTTTTCCATTTTTCATTTATTAGCTTAGTCGAGCTATAAGCCACTTCCAAGTTCTGTGATTTGGGAGATTTAGTTCTGGAGTGTTTCTTTCTTCTGCCGCATGGTGTCGACACTTCCAATTGTCTGTTGGAACGCGGCTCAGTGCGGTCAAATAAACGCGACGAAGGTGCATTGGGACAGGCAACGCTTCGAGTGGAGATCTTACGGTCTCTACTCGGATAACTACCCTGCACTGATGAGGGCCAATAAGCCCGAAACCGGTCTGTAGGTTGTTAGGCGTGCCTGTCCCGATGTGAATTTGTCACGTCTTAGGAAGAAAGAAACATTTGCGATCTGCATTCACAGTGTGAATCGTTGCATGGATTACGAGCAGATATAATTCAATGTTCTGCGTGGTATTTACCAGGAAAGTAGTTGTTTTCTGCTCGTAGTCTACCAGTCATTCATTTCAAACTATGTTTGATATTCTAATTGGTATCGTTTTTGTTTTGTTTTCGTATTTGTGACATTACAAAAGATTTCACATGGATTTCACCAGAAGAACTCTCAAAAAACTGCTTGAAATACACCTCTCACATCAGAACCGAATGTAAACAGAACAGAGGTTAAGTTTGTCTATGGGTTATCCCTCAGAATGTTCAGTGGTTTACCTACTTCTAGTGTTTTCACGAGTCACCGCTAGGTAGCGTATCGCTTAGCATCTATCGCAAATATCTCATCTTATTTTTTATATTCACCAAGACATTTATATATACCGGGTGTTTCACAGTGGATGGAACATTGGAAGTAACTGGAGAACAGAAAGACATATCATTTCGAAAATTTGTGGGTGTCGATAATCAAATTTGCTCTATCGATCTAAAATACTTTCAGCGTTGCGGCGTTGCCGCTTCTATCAAAAAGTAGCAACAACTTTGTTATTTCAAATGGAAAACCCTGTATTTTATTTCATTTTTAGATTCTTCCTGAAGAGCTGATTTCGTCGATCTATCATACTTGGGGTATAGCGAGAAAGATTACAGAGATATAGGGTGTGAAAAATCGAGATTTTTCAAATTTAGGAATTTTTTGTGTCGAAACTAATCATTTCTGCTCAAAACGGCTCACATGTCCCTATCTTAACTTTTCATTTACTATCTACTGACATTTAATAGAAACAAATAGAGGGTGATGCAAAACTCAAAATTCTGAACCACCCGTATTTGTTTCAATTAAATATCAATCGATAGTGAATGGAAAGTTGAGATAGGGACATGCAAGCCGTTTTGAGCAAGAATGGATAGTTTCGGCACAAAATATTCCTAAATTTGAAAAACCTCGATTTTTCACACCCTATATCTCTGTAATCTTTCTCGCTATACCCCAAGTATGATACATCGTCGAAATCAGCTCTTCAGGAAGAATCTAAAAATGAAATAAAATACAGGGTGTTCCATTTGAAATAACAAAGTTGTTGCTACTTTTTGATAGAAGCGGCAACACCGCAACGCTGAAAGTATTTTAGATCGATAGAACAAAACTGAATAACCGACGAAACCAAATTTTCATAATAATCCTAAGTCCTGTTCTCCAGAAACGCTTAACCTACCATCGACCGTGAGTCACCCTGTATAAGCCTATTAAATCAAATTCAAGTAAATATTCCTAGTCGGCATCTTAGAATGAATAATTTATTACACATACCTTTTCGTCGAACTAATTCGTCGCAGAATTCTTCTTTATGCAGAATTGTTCGAAACATGAATGTTTATAATGATAAAATTAATATATTTTCTTCATCCCAACAAAAAATCAAACACACTCTGAAACAACATTTTCTTCAATAAACATGTTATTATACCCTGTTTGTTCATCTGTAAATGCACATTATACCATGCATTATTAATATAGGACTACACCGTAGTAAATGTACTTAGTTGAATAGTTTTAGTTTGATTAGATACTCCAGTGGACTTTTCGTCTGTTAGTATCTGTATGTCAATGAATTATTCGTTTTCAGCTCGGAGGAGTCGAGAAAAAAGCGAACTCTGACGACAAATCCAAGCCGATCGGCGAGACGCCGAAGAAATCTTCCATCGACGTCGACATCTTCGCCATGGACTGGCGCAACTTCAGCTGCAAGACGTGGCACCTGGAGCCGACGGTGCGGCTGCTGAGCGTCGCCGGCAAGTACATCGAGCCCTACGGCATCGACTACATCCTGCAGAAGCTCGGCTTTGCGCACGCGCGCACCACCATCCCCAAGTGGACGCAAAGGGGCTTCATGGACCCGCTGGACGCCATCCTGGCCGTGCTCACTCTCAGGATGGTGCAGGTGCTGAAGGGGGACGGGAACAAGGAGAGGGCGGTGGAGGCGAAGAAGTGAGGGTCCTGCTGCGGATTCCTAGATTGGGTTCGCAGGCGGAAGGTGAGATCGTTTTGTCCAGGAATTGTCGATCTAAATCTAAATTAACTCCTAGTAGTCGGTATGATATTGTCTGTTCACTGGAATGAATGACGTAACTGTTTATGTCAGGCAGATACATCTTCTGATATTAACCGTGAACTATTTTGAACTTGAAGTGTCGTACTGGGCATAACCTAACGTTTTTATTTACATTTTGAATAACGCGCTCCTTTTAGCACAGTGGAGCTCCTGTTTCAAGCACAGAATTGTTCGATATCATTGGTTCATTGATAAGAAAATAAGACAGTGGGATTGTATGAAGACACGATCACTATCACAATACGATCAACCTTCATCAACCTATATAGTATGCAACTAATCACCACGATTGTTCATATCAGACTGACTCAACTAGCCACCCTTATTAGAATTACCCATTCATACCTATCTGACTAATGATCAAGTAATATAATGACTAACTCTATACGATAGCCGTTCTGTCCGGACTATTGCTAGTCGCTAACACAAAGTAGAAAAAACGTGTCCAAAATTTTGAAACTGAAATGCGAGGCGAGTGAAAGTATTAATTCACAACTGGGTTGGTGGCCGAGTGCGCTGAGGCGCTGGTCTATGGCCCAGAGAGTCCGCGGTTCGAATCCCGGCGGATATTGGAAATATTTATTTATTTCTATAGTATCGTTTAGCGGGAGGAGATAGTTGACCAACTGCACATTCTTGCCTGTTGGTACGTAGATTTCAATCCTTCGGACTCTCCACGGTAACCAACCGAGTAGTGCTTCGGATGACACTTGAAAAGCTAAGATCCCTGTCCTGCTAATTCATACAAGTCCTGAACGTACGAGGGTTGCTTAGCAACTAAGTTGGCGGTTAAAAAACAAAAACACACTTACGTTGAGTTCTATATTTGCTTCACGCGTATTTTATACCCACTGAAGACAGCTCAGTCAAAACGCGGCACAATTTGACATCTCTAATTTCTGCTATCAAAAACACATGGAAATTAGTTATTCTTTCAACTAAACACCACACTCAGTTACATTTACTTGTTTTAATCAATTTTCAGCAGAAGAAAGTAGTTTAGCATAAATCTATTCATTTCTCATATTTACTATTCGATTTGAATTTACATTTGTATTATAGATTCTTGAGTGAATTTTTATCGTATTATTGTTTTTGTATTGCATTAGATATATTGTTATTTATCTAGTTTTTCGAGACCAGCATGTTAGTGCTGCTTTGGATAACCTTTTTTGGATAGTGCTACTCTATTTCAAATTCTATACTAAATTATGATATGTAACCATTCTTGCACCATTTGAATAAAGTTCTTTGAAAAAAAAATAGTTTGAAAAATTCGCCCTTCAAAACATTAACAGAACCCATCAAGAACCGAGCCCGGCAGCAGCTGAACACTTTGTGACAGTTTCAAGTTGACAGATCAGTCTCGTGTTTTGTTAAAGTTTCGAAGAACAATAAATTTTACGAAAAATATTTTTTTATCCTCTGAAAATTGTGAAACAATTAAATAGAAGAGTGTGTAGTGTTTTACTTTTCTTCATTGGTTTTTCTTGTGTCCTTTCACAAACATGTATGGTTGGTTCTATTGTTCCAGACGGATGATCGACGATGGACTCTTGAGATGTCTGTCGAAAGATTCCTGTTGCCCCCTGAAAATAAAAGTGACGCGCCGATACATACTCCTATTTGGATATTAAGCAAGTAGTGTGGACCTAACCTCACTTTGTCTGATGTTAAAGTAGTCACCCCATGTTCCCATGTAGACTTGTAAGGCGAATGTTTCTTGCATTTTCCCGTACGATGTAGTTTTTTAGACTTTATATCCAATCAATTGAAATCAATAATGCTTCTGATGCGTTGCCTACCCTGCGATATTTTTAATGTGGATGAATTGTGATATTTGTTATATAGCAAAATATTGTTGTAAAAAGGTGATGGTTTTGAAAGGGTTCTGTTTGGTGTTTTACAACAATATTCGTGTAATAATGTAGAATTGATTCATGTGTATATTCGATGTATTGATGTCCATGAGTATTTCTACTAGCCAAAGAGTTGTATTGTGTTGGTCAAATATTTCCTATTTATTTTCTTGACTGAATTTTTTTTATATTAGGCATTAAAGGTTTATATAAGATGTGATCAATTGCGCTTCAATTATTGACATTCAGAACACATATGTACCTTTTTTATTTTCAAATTCAAGAATAATCACTATCGCAATTATTATTAAGAGGTTAACCAAAACCTTGTCGTTTCCTTCACTGGTTGAGTTCGGGAATTCAAATAAAGGAATAAAGCTTAATCTATATGGATGATCTTGAACTATGTTTCCGTACATGTTCAAGAAACACCCTGTATATTATGGATTGATCCATGGGTGGAGCATTGCTGCAAGGTATATTTCATTTCTCTATATTCGTATCATTTTAATTTACTTTAGTGGCGGCAAATTTCCACAATCAAGGTAAATCAACCATGTAGTCTCATAAAGAAAAGATATATTTCGTATATACATAAATAAAAAGATTAAAATCTCATGTCATTGTTAACTCATATCAATTGATAACATCAATATTGTTATTTTTTGTTGATGAATAGCGATAGCAGATGACTAGCTGCCTGCAGCAAGGGGTTGGTAGATTCCTCTTTCTCGCCGCTGGGTTTCACATTATCACTGCCTGTACCAGTACCGGTACCGCTACCTGTAACCGCAGCAGTTTTCTCAGGACAGTTGTACATGGCGTTTATCTTGGTGATATCGCCTCTACTAAAGCCGTCTCTCTGACCCATCTTGCCATTTTTCTTGGGATCCTGTAGATGATGTTAAAAATTATTTTAAATTTTTTTATGCATGAAAAAATTAACAATTTCAAGCAGTTATGATTCGACATTCCAAAACGCAGCATAAAGTATCACCCTACATATAGAATTGATGGAAAATAAATAAACCTGAAGTTTAGTGAAGCTTATTTATTTATTTTCATCCTGTATGTACTGTGTACTCTGCGAATACCTGATATTTGGAAAAATCTACCTTTGAAACAATTGTAGGCTGACCATTTGTGGAGAAGGCAGTGCTCGAGTAATGCATTACTGATTTGTAGTCATAACTCACTCCATATCCTTGTGCAGTACCCTTTTCTGCCTTGTCAAAGTTACGCTCGTGGCCTAGAAAAAAATTAAAGTAAAAAAAAATTCCCTAACGATTGTTTATATTCGATATCAATTCGTCCCATGTTTATCCCTGCGACGCATAATGAATGAATGTGAACCCAAAAACACAAGAAATGTCTTCAGCAGACAAGCGTTCGCACCGCGCCCTTCAATTCGTCCCATGTTCATCCCTGCAACGCATAATAATAAATGAATGTCTCACCGCTCTGTATGTTGCCCCACACGATGTTGACGTAATCGTCCCTCTCGTTGCGGTTCTGCTCGTGCAGGAAGCCGACCGCGTGCATCAACTCGTGCACGGGCGTGCCTAGCTTGGTGGTGCACGAGGGGCTCTGCAGGTTCAGTTCCTGCTTGCCCCCGATGCGCCCCACGCTCGACCAACACCCCGTCTTGGTGTTCGTGATCGAGATGTAGCTGTCGTCTGTGGGGAGCCTCTTCCTGAAGCTGTGGACGAGTTCCAGCGTTATCAAAGGAAGATGGAAAGGGACAAAGGAAGATACAATAATGTTTCCATCAATTGTGAATCAACTGAATCAAATATTAATAGTTATCAACTCTGTAATGGTTATTTACGTATCGAGTGAACGGAAGCTATTGAGTATTAACACGGCTTGGTGCATTAAAGCGATTTACGCCCGAAAACAGCAACTTGGTTTGGACAGTTTGCACAAATAATAGACATAAAAACTGGAGCGAAGGAAGAAATGGATAGCTGCTGTTGAAAGAAGAGAACAAGAGACATAACCTTATAAAGTAGATATTTGGACACTGTGGCTTAAGAATATACAAGTGAAAAAAAAAAACAAATGATATCCAAGAAAAAAAAACAAATACAGTGGAAACACCAGTGAATACTGTTCTCAGTGGTGTTTTCACTGAAGATGGCAAGTCAGTAGGCGAAATACGTATTTGGTTTTTCTCAAGTATTTTGAGGATTTTGAGTTATATTTTCATTTGTTGTATGACATAACCTTATATTAAGAATTCACTGAATCAATTTATTCATGCGATAATAATATCCGTACAAATTATTATTTCTTCACTATTTCAATATCAATAAGATAATAGAAAACAGTATTAGACAACAGTTCTGCCATAAAAACTTCTATAAACCGTTCTTAAAATATGTAAAACCCTGTATGTCCAATGGTATGACAAATTTTGCATGATTATAATTATCCTCTCAGTGAACCTTTATAATTTCAGAGCGCTATCTATTGAAAATATCGAAATATTGAATAAATATAAAGAATAATTGATTCCAACATTCCAGTGCACTATTGATTGATGGTTTCTATGAAAAATTAAAAATTAAACTTTATCAAGCTATTTCATCATGACAAAATCATTCTTCCAATTCAGACATTCTAATTACAAACAAAGTACATTGATGATATATTTTCAATTCCTTTTTTTTATACTTTATTAGCGTTAAAACCTGATATCTTTATAAATAAAGTTTCATTTTGAAATCAGAGATACCAAGATCAGTAAAAGTAATTGAGAACCGCAATAAATATAAGAGTTTTCTTCACACTTACATCAATCTTGCTTCAAATCTAATTGTTACATATTTATTATCGTTTACACAGGGTGTCTCGAAAATATTTGATTTCAAAATATTAAATTCTTGTTTAATTTAGATTTTGAGTGAATCGATGTGAGTAAATGTACTAAACTTCAATCAGGAATAGTTCAAAAAAGTAATTTTGTGTATAGCCGCAGAAAAACAATTCTGACTTTGAATACTCACCTGACACAAGTGTACTTCTTATACAAATTCATGGCTCTGTGTATCATATCAAGACCATCTTGAGAAAAAGCCCCAGAGATTTCATACGGGACCTCCCCATTCTTCCACCTATACGTCTCCCCAATCAATCCATTCCTGGACGACCCTGGCATGATGATGTCACCCTCCAAATAACCACCGTACTCCTCTGGATTCACCCCGCTCGTCTCGTTCCAACTCTCCAGGCGCTTCCCCACTTCCGGATCGGGCTCTTTGAAGGCCCTTTCGCTCAAGATGGGGATCGTTATTGGGCCCCCATCAATCGCATTGTCTCGGTCATCCTCGAGAGGGAGACCCATGGAATGCGGTAGGACGAACAAGAGTGACAAGGTACTGACGAACGCGCTGTACAACATTTCTGAAGGTGGGTATGACTGCACTGATTTGACTGCGGTTTTCGGCAGGGTTTAAATAGGTAATCGTTTTATGTATTCGGGGCAGGGTTGACATAATTTATTCCGCCTCTAAACGCGCTTTTGGTAATCTCGGATGACATGTTATTCAGTATTTAAATAGAGTAATTTTGGTGATAATGGCGATTTTATTATCTTCAAACAAGCAAGACTTTGAATAAATAATGGAAAATGATTTGTAAACGTTTTTTTCTAATTTATTGCTTTTATCATCGCGCATTTATAATTTGAAGTTGGGTATGAATTTTTCCAACATAATGATTGACAAATTCATTTTGTTTCACATCAAAAAAAAATCGAGTTTGTTGTCAAATAATTCAGATACATAATATACAGAACTAGCTATAAAAACATCAGACTCAACTTTAAATTACGCAAACATCAGCTTTCAGAGAGCCTGGTATTATATCAATTCATATACTGCGATTTTCTCTATGGATCATTCCTTGATTCAACATACAACAAAATACAAAAAGATCAAAAACACTGTATTCGCTTTATTTTTGAGCTTAGAAAATATGATCACGTGAGTCAAAAACTGAGTGAACTTAAATGGAATTGGCTAGCAGTTACATTTTGCAACTTAAATACATAGAATAATATCAATGAGTCCTGGAGATATAAAATGGCTCAAGAAAAATTTTTCATCAGATCGATTTAAGATCTATATGACATGTCGAGACTATTTTTTTACACAGTATATTAATTGACTTCATTCGCAAAATGTGCAATTCTTCATTTATAGGATGGTCATTATGGGATTAGATGTAATAAGAGTATCTTCAGCTAAATCTCGCCTGAAACTTTCATTTATGGAAGAAAAAGAGTATAATCTAATTAAAAATATCAAACACAGTTTGATTCAATATCTGGTAGCCCACGAGCAGAAAATAGCTACTTTCCTGGCAAATACCACGCAGAACATTGCATTATAACTGCTCGTAGTCCATACAACGATTCACATAGTGAATGCAAAATGCAAATGTTTCTTCCTTCCTAAGACGTGAAAAAGTTCACACTGAAACAGGAACGCTTGACAACCTACAGACAAGTTTCGGGCTTATTGGCCTCATCAGTGCAGGATAGTCAACAGACATTCAAATTCAGAGTATGTTTGTTTAATTGATCACAATTTTTTCTTTAATAAACTAAAAAGGTATTATCACATCCATATAATGTTTATTTCGAATATTAATATAATGTGTACAGATAGTTCACCTTGCGAAAAAAAATCCTTCCATAATCCATTATTAGCGGCTGAATATCAGTAAACAAATATTTCGAAAATACATTACATTTAACCTTCACACGGTGATAAAATTAATTTAGGTGATAAAAATGGGCTTGATGAAAAAACAGTGACTATCATATATAAAAGCGGAAGTAACCCAAAAAAAACAGCCGATTAAAAATATAGTAATTAATCAATTGAATACTAGATTAACTGTAACATTAAAACTTTCTGATAAGCAGCAGAATAATGCAAATTTTCAGTTCATTTGCCTAGGAGAATAATTTAAATCAGGTACCTACCCAATTTTTATACTAAAATCAAAAATATATGTATTGAAAAATGGTATCAGGATGTTGAATTTTTCAACAATTGGCTACAACCTCAGCTATTGGCGCAAACAGAATGTGGGATTTGGATTTCAGGAAATACACAAGGCTGGAAGAAACTATCATGGATAGGCAACCTAGAGCCATGGTAACTTGTTCATGGGCCGCAGATGGCTTCAAAAACAGTCTCACGCTCATATCGTCCCACCGTGATTCGGTCCATGAACTGAATTCCCCTGAAGACCAGTTATAATCTGAAATCGAATTACATTCTAAGAAATATCAATCAATGGAAATGACGGTGAATCAAATAATAATTGCAGGTTGGATATGTGCATCCCCCGTAATAGTTCTGAGAAAACATTGAAATTGTTGGTTTCCTCAAGGCATTTCAGTTTGAGGAGTCTCTACAGATCACGTTTAGGGTTCTCAGAAGCATATAACAGTTATAACACTGAGAAAATATTGCGACATTGAATTTTTTTATGGAATATGTTTCGTTACCTGGTATGATGAATGCAGGACTAACAGCTTCTGTTTCATGTATCGATAATCTGTAGCACACTGTAGAGTCCAGCCGAGACAGGCTCTCAGACATATTATAATACTTGAAGGCCTGCAAATTTCAGTACATCCTTAATTGTTTCGTCTATAGTGCTGTTTGCAAAATTCCAATAAAAGTAAAGTTAGTAAAGTGAGTGGATGATCCTCAGGTAAGTTTAAACTTCACCTTGACCCAGTGAGCGAGTTTTATTGCCGATATTCAAATTCTGGAATATCGTCGTGATTCAAAATGATAAGTTTCTTTCGCAGAAACAATACAATATGATGATATATATATAGTGCACTCAAGTGCAGTGCTGTATTTTAAATTGAGCTAACAATTCCACAATGAGTTTGATGTGAATATGTATGGAAAATGTTTCTAATATTATCGTTGAATATAGGGAGTCCACGTAATGATCTGAAATTCAATTGTGTACAGGTTTTGTTTTCATCATTTTCAGTGGCATCACTTTCTAGTTAGACCGGATGTGGACATGAACTCGCCAATTTCAAATGAAACTCCCTATATTTTATCACATTATTCAATTATTCGTATTCCATTTAAACAATTAAAAAATTTTAGTTGTACCGTGTGATCTGAATTTTGTTGTCATTTGGTCTTTTAAAAAAAGTAACAGCAATTTTTTTCAAATGGCCACTCACTCTGATGTAACATTATGTGAATCACCTTGTAGTCTTATAGAAGATATTTTCTCAAACTGCAATTTGTGTTATCATCAAATATCTATTGCCAAATTCTTCAGGTTATTATGATTATTATGAATTCAATTTCTACTACTGTAAAACCTATTTGAAACCTGTTTCAAAACAATACAATTCATTTACTGAATATAATTGAGAAATTATTGAATTTGGTGAATTGGATAATTTCCTGAAATTATTTATACAGTAATTCTTACATGATTTGTTGGTGTATTAGTACAACTGCCATTACTCTCCCCCACTATATCTCCAGTAATCCAACCTAAAGCCAGAGAAGTTAGAGTTGTTGCAGAGTTGGGAATATAACTTATTCCTACATACAAACTCAAAGGCTCTTCTTCAAGTACCTGAAGAAGAATCTATCAGAGCCTTCATATAGGGGGGGGGGACAAACTTGTTTGCAAAGTACTTTCTTTAGAAACTTACTGAATCTTTTTGTATGGCTTCATAAACTCTACAATTTGGGTTCTCCAAATAACAGTGTAATAATTCGTTCACCTGAAAAACATGCTTATAAATAATTGAAATATATATCGAAAGGTACAGGGTGGCCCACTTAGCATATGCAATGCTCTCATTTGAAAAATGGAAAGGGAATCGTTTTTTTCATTCACTAATATCAATAAATAAACAGGTGTTTCATAACATGCAAATGTCTCCGGATGAAACATCCTATTCTTGAATCTTTTAATCCCAATGTCATATTTTTATTTCAAGTGAATAAATTACACAAATGACCCAGATCGATTATTGATATTTTTTCAATAATTGATCACAGTCCTGATTTCACAGGTTTTTCGTATTCCTCGGACAGAATGAAAACCATCAAATGTGATGCATAATTTCATTTATTCCCAACTGACCATTATTGGATCACCTGTTTCATTTCCACTATACTCTTCTCCAGTAATTTTCTCGAAAACGCTTTTTCCAATAGCCACCGAAATATTGGCGATGAATTGCTGCAAGCTGTCGACCGGAATGTCTTCTGGCAGTAGTGAGCCGTAGCTTTTGAACGCTATATTGGCTGGATTGTCAAACATGGAATTGTAGAAATGGTTCGAGTAGTTGGATTCATGATCTGCTATTATGAGACCGGGAAAGGAAGCATTCTGTTTCAAGAAAGTATGCAGCGATGCTGGCGGAAGGCCGTTAGTGCCCGGGATATTTCGGAACTCTAGGTGTGGTTCGCCGTTTTTCACGAGTTTTTCGTAAAAACTTTTAATCTAGAACATTATAAACCTAGGTAATATTGCGATGGATAAATCTGGCAGTGTTTAAAAATATGGCACTCTTCAAGCTGCAGAACCATATTTACATTTTCTGATATAGTCAAATAAGTCTATACTACATAGTATAACAGAAACTAGTTGCACTAGGGTGGATCACTTAATGTCTGAAGGCATACATAAATCATTTTTATTTCTTCAAGAAAATAGTAGTTGTCTGTCCTATCCTATTCCAGTAAAGATATTTGCCACAATAATGAAGATCTTTAAAAGTCAATAATTTATGTCAAATGACATTCTATTGAAAATCTTTGCTGATATAAGAAGTGTAGCAAATTTGGTTGAAAATCATTGATAGGTTCAAACATGGGTTCAAAAGATAATAGGGAACACTATTTGCATTTACAAAGTATATATCAGCAGTCTCTTGACTGGACTAGTTGAAAAAAAAACTTATGTATGGTTTATATTTCGATAATTAATTAAAATACATCACTTCTTGGAAATACAACTAACTGAATAAACCATTAAAACAAATGATAGGTATATTTTTCAATTTGTATATATTGTTGAATTATCAAAATTGTGATTTTATTTTTCATTATACATATTATGTAATATAGATCAAAAATACTAGGTATGAAGATCACAAATACTTTGAATGAATGTGACATACCTCATTTCTTTTGTTCAAGTGGTGTACATAAAGTTTATTATCTCTACTGTTGCCCAACTGACTAAGCTCTATGTACAGACTTATATTATCTGGGTGAATTTGAGGCAAAACATTTTCTGCATTTTCAGTAGGAAATTCACCTTTTAGCATATCATAAAGAATTCTCTGGGACCCAATGTAATCATAACTTTCGCCATTGAATAAAATGAACAATACATTCATCTTGGCTGTAATA
Source organism: Chrysomela aeneicollis (assembly GCA_029955515.1). NCBI lineage: Eukaryota > Metazoa > Arthropoda > Insecta > Coleoptera > Chrysomelidae > Chrysomela > Chrysomela aeneicollis. Next base: position 7,047,617 of record JARUHQ010000006.1, read on the forward strand.
TATGCATACATAAAAATATTTATTGTGCAAATATAATGGTTCTACCTTACCCTTCCTAAGGATGTCTGTTGTAATTATAGCTTTCAGATACTTGGCAATTGATAACAGTGTCACAATTCCAGTTATGGGACTATTTGCCCCAGGAATAGGTTTGAATAAGGTAGCAGTATCTAGCTTTGCTGCTATTACAATGTACTCAATATCAACAATAGGTCTGAGTATATTTTCACCTCGATTTTCACTTGGTTGATCCACAAGAGGATACAGACTTACCCATAAGTTTCTATCACCCAATGGATCACATAATTTGGCAGAGTGTAAATTTGTAGATATGTGAGCACATCTGCAAAATCCATAGTTGATGATGGTGGTGTGTGAACAACAATAACCACAAACCTTTGACAAGTTGCTGTATCTTTAGTAGCATACATAAATGCTTTCATTTCCAATGAACACAAAGACCTATCCTCATGTCTTTCATAAGAGAAGTTATTGAACTTTTCAAAGCAATCACTCATTTTCATTATTTCCTTCTCATCATCTGTATAAAATATAGGAAAAGGAATTTCAGCCTGAAGTAGTCCAGTGCCCAATGGATTCCACTCTGAATTTTTCCTACAAGTGCCTGCTAAGCTTGTGTACAGATTTGGGCACTGATGCTCATGAGTGAAAGAATAGAGTGACTTCAAAGTCTTATTGGAGAGGAACAACATCAGGCCTGATACTTTCTGGCTTTCAATCATTTGATCCAATGTTTCCACATCAAATAATGTTGCTGGTAGTATTGGAATGTAATTTTTGCCTTTTCCATTCTCTATAATGAAGGTGAGGTCCTCATGGGTTTGACAGAAGTGTATGATTCCAGTTGAACCTCCATGTTTGGCTAAAATGTAGTGTCTTTCAATTCATGTATGATGGAGGATATTTTAATATACTCTGTACATAAAAATACTCTGTATATCTGATGAATGGTGGTGAAGGGCCCACACCATTACAAAATATAAATGAAAAATAATGAAGATAGACTCACAGGAACACCCTATTTGATGTGTGCCATTCAGTCGTCTGTAACAGCCAATTGAAGACTCAATATTTTCATACATGAAGCTCTTCATTATTTCTCCAGATCCTGAAGAGAACAAATCATCATTTATAAATTCCAGAAAGTAAGAGAAATTACCTTTGAGGGGCAGTTGCAGTAAAATGAATCCGAAAAGAAGTGACATTGATGTCATAGTGACCAATGAACGAAGTCAATATGTGAATAATCTTAGCAGAATAATCAATTTGCCTGGTAGTGGTAGGTGAAGTGAATTCATAGAGTGTTTTCTATGAGTGAATTACATTATTATTTTGAAAATTTAAAAATTAAAAAAGAAAAGGTTAGGTCTATTCTTCTTTCTTCCTTGGAACCTTGGATTTTTTGCTTAGATCATCTAAGCTTCGAACCAAATCTATATTCCGGCCATAGCTACTTGGGCTATCCGGCTAGTTAGATCAAATCACATTGTATGCTTTGTGCCATAACTGGCAGTGGCACAGTCTTTACAGATACCATACCAAAGAATAGAGGTTAACCAAGAAGCGTCAGTGACGACCGCGGGAAATTTTGTAGGATTGACCTTGGAATTTTACTACGATCTGTTGTTATTGCTGTCTGTCAACCATTTGTCAACCGATTTATTAAAATAGCGATTTAATGCCTTTGGAGTTATATTGCATTTACAAGAGTTTACCCAATATATTTTGTGATGTTTAATCAACTTCTAGTGACTTACCTTCGTGTTATTTTTCCCATACAATTTATTATCTAACCCTAACCTCAATATGTACCTGTTGGAAAATATTTACTGAGAGAGCTTTGGTGGAATGAAAAATGATTGCAATAGACCAGTTAAGATTTTTCAGGGATCCTAATCTAATCCATAAAATGCAATGATGAAAAAGTACCAACTGAAAGAAGTGCTGTTCTTACTGAACTAAGAAGTGATGAGTATCATTATCATGTCTGCTTTTCTGATATACCAATCTTTCCTATCACTTTTTCAGATATCTTCGGAATAGATGTAATCCCAATCACTATTGATACACAAACATATTTTATTATGGTGAAAACTCCAACACAATCACATTCAGTGACACAGAAGGTCAGATACAAACAGAAATGAAACTTTTGGCAAAAACATCACCAAGAAAATCAAAATCAGTGATTGAAGTACCAGTATTTGTTATATCAGTACAAAATATACTTTTGTTTTACTTATTTTTATGTTGCTACCACTTTCTGAAACATTTGGAGTGAAAATGGAATGTTCATATCATATTTTTCAGAGGAGAAATCACTTCCTATTGGGTCAACAATCTGAACACAGTTCAGCAGAATCCAGGAGTTTTCATCATATATTTTTGTGATAACCAATCTATGATAGGTATACCTACCCTTGCAAATGTGAAAAACAATATCCAAGAATAACTTGTGAAACTTTTTGAAATATTTCATTATCGACTTTATTATGTTAGTACCTATAATAAATTATTAGCATTCATACTGGATATTATTAGTAGATGTTCCCACTAAAGAATTGGAATAAGATGAAAGAATCAATTTCTGCTTGTTTCAGACTTCCAGCACCAACTTCTTTTCACAACCTAGTAGGTTATTTATGGGTGGTCCTGCCGTCGAATTTCTCAATTCTATTATTTCAGATTCCTCCTATTTTTTCTTCAGAAGGTAATCAACAATATTAACATTGGTAAAGCTGATATAATAAAAAATCTGAAATTTATTCCTATGTATACTAAATATACACAATAATAATAACAACAACATGGGTTTATATGATCTCTTCTTATATCCTAGATTTCTGTCTTGATTGGCTCAAAATTAATATACGCTACAAAAGTTAGTCTGTACACCAATGAAAAAACCGGACGTTATGAACGATAACGGCATTCACGTGAACTCGCCTTTACTGCAGATGTCATTTTCTTGGCATTTATCACGTGATCTTTGCGACCAATAGAATTGTTGGAACCCGACGAAATAGTTCATTCATGAAAGTTACCCAAGGTCATTCGTACATTTTTACTACTTCATTCATAAATACGGCCACTGAAACCTCTTGTTCATAGAACCTATACTCTTTGACCATACATTTGAACGATCAAACGAGCTTGTGAAGTTCGATCGAGATTGTATGAAGCGCTTCGTTCGAAGAGAACACTTTGTTTACTATGTAGTACTGCCCTCTAGTACTTGGTAACGCACACATTATTTTAAAGAAACCTACTAAAATAAAGCAGTTTCTTCCTCTCCACCAGATATCCTACTTACCCACCTGTCATAACACTATTCTTCATTAAGTTTAAAGCAATATTCAAAAAATAAAAATAAATTTGATTACTCCGGGAGGGTAGTTTTTCTTTTCTGGGTGGGAGTGTTCTCTTCGAACGAAGCGCTTCATACAATCTCGATCGAACTTCACAAGCTCGTTTGATCGTTCAATTGTATTTCAGCGCTTCGTTCGAAGAGAACACTTTGTTTACTATGTAGTTGTTTAGAGCATTTTTTATTTTTATTTTTAACTCATGTAAACTTAGAATTGTATCGAACATTTATTAAGTTTATTTCTACAAGTAAGAATAACTGATCTAAGAAGTCAATTACAAGTTTTTTGTATAGAACGGTTTCCTCTCATAACCGCCTCTGCAAATGAGTGTCTGTTCTCCTGCAATGGCCTATTATAAAACCGACAGAACACCTCTGAACTTTTTGTCCAGCCAGCTGATTTTCTGATTAGTTCTAGTGGAACTCCTGCCCTGAATGCTGCCGATGTGGAAGCATGTCTTGTGGAATATCCTGAGAATATGCCAGTATCAATACCAGCCTTTTCCAGAACTTCCTTTATCCACCTACTGAGGGTTTGTGCTGTAGCTCTTCGATAAGGTGGTCTAGTTGTGAGGAATAAAAATTCCTGATCAGGCTCTCTCACTTCCTTGGTCTTTTCTATATATTCAATAATTGTTGTGGCCACACAAACTGAAGGATCTTCGTGGAAAAAAGGTATTTGCAAACATGGTTGGTCTCTGCCTGCCCTTGTTGTTTTGATGGGATCAGGGATAAATATCTGTATTCCAGATACATTGATAATCACATTCAATGTTCTTATTAGGGAGAATGTCTGGAGACGATGCCCTGTTGTAAGCGCTAATAGGGTAATTGCCCTCCTGCTCAACTCAGCCAACGTTAATTCCCCCCCTTTTTGCTGCTTGGATAAGAACTCGAGTACACTCTGGGGGTTCCACACCACTTCGTACCTGGTTTTTGGTGGTCTTAAGCGAGCTATTCCTCTTAGGAACCTACTGATTTGTGGATTCTTTCCAATCTCTCCTGGTAGCAAGAGAGAAAGTGCTGATCTAAAATTGCCGAATGTACCATAATTACACCTCTTCTCCTTCAATTTTCCCTGTAGGAAACCTATAACTTCTGGGATAGCTGCAGAAAGAACTGAAATCTTCTCTCTGGTGCAATAATCCCACCAGGCTTTGTAAACCACATTATATTGTCTTATTGTATTTGGTGCTAAGGACTCCAGCATGGTTGGTATGCTTTCAACTGGCATACCTCTCAGTCTGAACGCTTGCTCTAACATCTTCCTGCAGCCAGGATAAGAGACCTGCTGAGAGGATGTACTTTCCTGAAAGGTGAAGATAAAAGATTATCATCTGGTCCGATTAATAAGGGTTTTTCTACAATTAACTCTAAGAATAAAGGAAACCAACACTGTGAGGGCCAATAAGGTACCACCAGTATGCCCTTTGCCCTATCTGTCATCACCTTCTTTAGAACTCTAAGAATTAGAGAAAAGGGGGGAAAGGCATAAAAGTAGTGGTCGGACCAGTCAACTGTGAATGCATCTATAGCAGATGAATCCGGGTCCTCCGACCAAGAAAAGTATTTTTTACATTTTCTGTTTATTCTAGATGCAAACAGATCTATTTCTGGCCTACCAAACCTGTCTGTAATCATTTTAAAAGCTTTCTCAGACAGTTCCCATTCAGTATCCTCTGAAATAACTCTAGAACTTTCATCAGCCTTATTTTCTACTGATGGTATATATGTGGCATATAACCATATTTTCCTCATTTCACACCATTTCCAAATTTCTTTTGCCAATAAATTCAACTTTCTATATTGTATACTACCCATACGGTTTATATAAGCGACAGCCGTTGTATTGTCAACCCTAAGTATAATATTACAGCATCTACTATCCTTGGCAAAACATTTTATTGCATTTAAAATAGCCAAGAGTTCTAAGTAGTTTATGTGATTTCTCTTCTCTTCTTCACTCCACCACCCATTTGTGGTTCTTCCCTGGCAGTAGGCCCCCCATCCTGTCAAACATGCGTCAGTAAATAATTCTAGATCAAATGAATCATCCCTAATTTGAGCCTGCCCTGAGATATTGGCTTTCCACCAATCAAGCTCTTCTTGAATATTTTTAAATTTTATAGTCATGAATGCATTATAGTTCTGTCCAGCATTCTTTAATGCTAAAACCTTTTCCCTTTCTAGAGACTTTGTATAAAGCCTACTATAAGATAATGCTGGGCATGCTGAAACTAGTAGCCCAATAAAACGAGCGAAAAACCTAATCCTACAACTTCTCATATTTTCAATTTTACTGATAATGTTCCTTATTCTTGAGACCTTTTCAGGAGGTAATTTTAATGTCATCTCAGAGCTATCAAAGACTAAGCCTAGAAATGTACAAGTCCTCTTTGGATTTAAACAACTCTTTTTCTCGTTTATTATGAATCCTAATGATTTCAACATTTGTTGTGCCTTTTCTACCTGTAATTTACATATCTCCTCCGACTCAGCGATGAACAGAAAATCATCTAGGTAAACTACACAAAGGATACCTATTGAACGTAGCTTAGTGACTACTGGTCTCATTAGTTTTGTGAATGTATATGGTACAGATGACAAACCAAAGGGGGCACAAGTGAATTGAAACAATTTATTTCTATATTCAAACCTGAGATATTTCCTCTGATTTTTTTCTATAGGTATTAAGAAATAGGCATCTTTGAGATCAATTTTTGCCATAAAGAAATCCTTCCTCAACATTTTTACTGCTGATCTATAGTCCTCCATTTTAAAATGAGGGATATCAACAAAGCTATTTAATGCTTTCAAGTTTAGTATGAACCTATCTGTGCCATCTGGTTTTTTAACTAAGAAATAGGATGACACAAACTGATCTGTTCTAGGGATTGCCACTTCTATAGCTCCTTGATTTATCAGCTTTCTGATAGCCTCATCCAATTCCCTGCTCCTCTTTGCAATGCCTCTGTACATTGTTTGAACCTGTACTGGTTCATCTTTGAAGGGGATTTTGTATCCCTTAACCCAGCCTAGAATTTCTTCTGGTGGGTTCAAAATCTGTTTCCAAGAATTTTCAAAGTATCTTAACCGGCCTCCTATTTTACTTACCCCTAGAACTACCTGCGGCCATAATTGCTCCTCCTCACCGTTTTTCCCCTGGGGTATTGGCCCTGCTGTCGCGAATCCCCCTTTTGCTTCGCTGGGCCCAAGTAGTTTAAATGACCAGATGCTCCTACTGAGGTCTGCTTAGTAGGCAAGGTAGTAGGTCTTTTGAACCTATGTGTAGTGCTATTTACTGGTCGCTTCAGATCCTGTACAGATCTCTCTACTGCTTTTGCTGTTTTAATCCTATCAGCCAAGTTTTCCCCAAACAGTAAGCTTCCTATAGGAGCAGATATAGAGATCTCTCTGATACTATTATTTAGGTAGGGAATAATCAATGATCTTCTAGTAATTGATGTGTTATAATGAGCATTACACAGAATTTTGCCTGCATCACTCAAGATTCCTAGAATCCTATGATACCTTTCTTTATTAACCTCATCCTGGGACAATAGTAGATTGATAGCCTCCCCCAAGGCAGCCAGTCCCGATCCTAGTTGGCTTTGATTTATGGCCAAGAATCGATCATTCTTTCCAGAGCCTACAGCAATTGCTGACCGTATTTCTGGATTTATTTCCGGTGCTTTCAAACCCTTCAAATTTTCTGGTAGCTGATACTTCTCTATCAACTGTACTTTCTCTTCTTTATTAGAAATTCCCTCTGTTAGAATGGCCTGCCATCTATTTTTAACAATAGAGTGAAGCATAAAGGAAGGCTTGGATTGAGTATCCTCTCCCAATGCTCTCAAGACATCTTCCTCTAGTACTATCTCTTCTGCTTTACCTGGAGTGAGTTCCTCCGTGGGGGAGAAGTTTTCCTTTTCTTGATCTGACTCCCATGGATCAAGGCTGTCCAGGCCCTGACTAGTTCCCATTAGTGATATACTATCATCCTCTACCTCTGAAAATGATGGTTCCTCCACTAACGGCCCTGGTTTAGACCTAGATACCGGGAACTTATTTTTAAGCTCTTCCTTAGAGTTATATCTCTGAGGGCTCAATGTGGATCTGCCAGATTCCCTTTGTGGGGTTCTGGACCTTCGTCTTTTTGACTGATGTTTGTCTTTTGACATATTTAATTTTCTTTTCTCTGCTCCTGAACTCGAGAGACTTGAACAGTCTCGATATCTTTCGGTGCCTTTAAGTTGGTCCCTAGATTGAAAATCCGAATAGCCGTAATGGCGGTCATGGCGTCTCTCTTTTGAGAGTTTTTCTCTAAGATTTTTTATCTCGTTTTAGAGATCTTTTCGAGATTTTTTTGAAGTTTTTTCCCGTTTAGGGGAATTAGAGTCACTTCTCCTCTTATTCATCTCTAGCTATACCCTAAAATATGCAAGAATTTATTATATTTCCAAACCAAGATTTATACCAATGCGTCTTTACCAAGCACAAAGAACATAATGTAGAAGAAGAATAGTGTTATGACAGGTGGGTAAGTAGGATATCTGGTGGAGAGGAAGAAACTGCTTTATTTTAGTAGGTTTCTTTAAAATAATGTGTGCGTTACCAAGTACTAGAGGGCAGTACTACATAGTAAACAAAGTGTTCTCTTCGAACGAAGCGCTGAAATACAATTCCACCATGGTTAACACAGAGGAAGTGAAAGAACACATACATATGTCTGTGAGGTCTGTCTGTGATCCTGTCAATTTTTCTCACACAAAAATCCTGAAGTGATAAAAAATTTCTAATTGGAGTTGGAGATGAGTTCGAGATTTTTTTCATGTTGAAATCAAGTGCATTTTACCACTTATACTCATTTAATCGGACGTAACTTTGTAAATAATATAATTGTTTATATTGTGAGGTCAAAATATTCATCAAAATGGCAGCCACAAGAAGATTACAAAAGGTATGGATGTATCATTATTTGATAATATATTAATGTGTTTACGTTCATAATTTTGAATTTGAAATATCTCATCTATCATGATTGATAAATGTATGGAATCGTTTATTATATTAATTATTGCCTTGAAATTTCTGAAGGTTATTGGCTCTAATAATATAGTAGTCTAAATTGAATAAAACATTGATATTGTGTGTTTGAATTGATTTTATTGTTGTTTATAGGAATTGGGGGATATCAGAAATTCAGGACTCAAGTCATTCCGTGATATTCAAGTAGATGAAACCAATATCTTAACATGGCAAGGTCTTATTGTTCCTGTAAGTCGAGGTCAAAATTAAAAGTTCTCTTTTCAAATGTCTATAGTATGAGTCACTGATTCAATTTTTTTTTCAGGATAATCCACCATACAACAAGGGAGCTTTCAAAATAGAAATCAATTTTCCTGCTGAATATCCATTCAAGCCTCCAAAAATAAATTTTAAAACAAAAATCTATCATCCAAATATAGATGAGAAAGGCCAAGTCTGTTTGCCTATCATTAGTGCTGAAAATTGGAAGCCTGCTACTAAAACTGATCAAGGTTAGAAATTAATGGAAGTAAACAATGATTCATCAAATAATAACAATTATTTATCTTGTCTTTCTTTTGCAATTTAAGAGTGTTCTCTGTTTTATTATCCTCATGATATTCTGATAATTTTATTTTACCACAAATTCTGTTATGAAGCATTATTCATCTGATCTGAATCATATCACTTATTTTGTACTTGATATGGTTATTTTTAGTAATACAAGCTCTTGTTGCCCTTGTTAATGAACCTGAGCCTGAACATCCCTTGAGAGGGGATTTAGCTGAAGAATATTTGAAGGACAAAAAGAAGTTCACCAAAAATGCAGAGGAATACACGAAAAAGCACAGTGAGAAGAGACCTGCTGATTAATACTTGCCTTGTTCATATTTGTTAGAAAATGCATTCACTGAATGAAACCTACAAAACAAATTCTGCCTCTACCATATTTCCTTTCATTTTGGCAATCAGCTCTTTTATTTTATCAGGTGATTAGTTGAGAATATATTTAAATCCTGATCATTCAGTGATTTGTTGAGGATACTTATTTTGCATTTTTTTTTCATTTTTTATAAGATCTATTCATGAAATTATTATGGTATTAATAATTTATTGAGTTACTACTAGTTTGAAATTTATTTGCATTCATTTTAGCAACCTGAGATATTGAAAAATAAATTTCAATCTGCAATTATACTATTTATCTATATTAAATATTTTAAAGATTCTGATTTTCTTTATTCATAAATCACATTGTTACCTGAACATTATTCCTCACCTCCCTATAGTATGCCCTTGCTCCATCTGAAATTCCTGTACATCAAATTGTTCAAATGATGCTAAATTACAATAATGGAAGTTTCACTTATTTTACTTAAATTTGTAATTTTGTATATCCAATTGAATCTACCTCTATTTGCTTTTAATTGAACACTCGACAAGTGAAGATAAAATTTAATAGATTTGGATGATTTATTGGCAAAAAAATTTCTATTCATAGAAACCTTCATTTTGCAGCTATTTTCCATTATTTTTGAACGAATTTCATAAACATATCAAAGTTTAATCAACCAGAAATTGATGAAGTAATCAGAACTATAAATGTAAGCATATACACAGGGTATTTCAGTTTAAAACCTCACATTTTAAGAATCCATGGAACAATTTTGCATGCAAGTGTGAAGTTTTAATCAATTGGTTATCAGCTAGTGGAGATCGAGATGTAAAAAATTGACAACGAAATATCGGCTTTCTATTCGTTTTTTATTTGTATAGGTTATGGCTAGTGATTTTCTCATAACATCAATTACACAATATATAGATAGTGGAATGGAAAATAAAATATATAACTTAAAATTACAAGGATAAACAGTACATCCTATAGTAATTGAAATAATTCACTGCTGGAAATTTGAAGCTGATAGCACAAAACTGGTCCTGACTCCTGGTCACTTCAAACAAAAACATTCTATAACTATTTCAGAAATTACGACAAGACTAGAAAATAAGGGTTAAGTCAGAATCATGCACATCACTTCTTAATCAATTTGTAATTTCTCAACCATTAATGTTTTCACTGGAGATGTAACTGGATATTTACATTCAATCATTTGTGCATAAAAATAACTACTTTCGTTATGGTGCATTTATAAACTCAATCAAACTAAGAATACGAATCAATAATTAACAACTTCATCAACCGAAATTCAGTGTTCAAGTATGCCTTATGCGCATGCGTTGCATTCATAATTGTTGATTTTTAGTTGAAAAGATGAAAGATGACCATCTTCTTAGTTGTTAATTATTAATTTAAATGACAGATACAAGTTTAGAAAGCCTCGAAGGGATTTTCCTGTATAAATCTTTCTTAACTCTTGGTTGTTAATTAAACTCATAATTTAGTTGATTTTATAAATTCACCATTAGCCGCACAAACTCTGAAAGACAACAGCTTTGTTTTTGTTCTGTCAATCAAATGTTTTTTTTTCAACAAAAACTTGAGGAAACGATATAGAAAGACTAGAGTTGTTGAATTTTTGTAACCGTTGGAATATGCGAATTGAAATAATATGTTATGATACAAGTTTTATGATGTCGCACGCGTTGTTTGGAGTATGACGAGTGAAGCGATGACAGTCAGCAATTTCGGAACGAATTCAGGTTCAGTCAGTATAATTCAATAATTTTAGAACAATCTGAAGCACTGAACAGTACTCGTTGGGAATTTCGGAACTCGACATATTGCGCAAGCATAGAGCCCAGTTTTACTGCTAAGCGATTTTGGTTTTCGCGATCACAGCGGTGAAAAATGCAGTGTTGTTATTGGTCAATTCAAATCAAAATGTACTAATAACAACATTGCGTTTTTCACTGCAAGTATCTCCAAAATAGCAGTAAACTGGGCCTATGTCTTTTGTCTTTCATTTGACAGTTTGACGTTACCAACTCGAAGAATGAAAAATAAAATCGAAACGCTATTACGATCATATATATAATAACAACTATATGGATAACACCTAATATTCTCTTCACGTGAAAGTGAAGCCAGTTTTGGAAGAACAAAATAATGTCTAGCTTGCTATAATGATGAGATTTGACGAGTTGAAATCCACTGACTTTTAGAATTTTATAGGTTAGGTATATTTGTCAACCCAAATGATGTAAAAGAGCGTTAATATAGTTATTAATGTACTTCCTGAGTGTTGACAGAAGTGATTAGTAAGTGATAACAGTGATTCATCTAAAATTAACCCACGAATCCTGTTCCGATGACTTTAACGTCACAGGTTTCTATGCAAATCGCAAGTATCGCTTCGTATCATCAACTATTATCCAATATCGACCAACAATCCATCAATGAATGAATATTTGAAAAATATATGTAATGATAAAAACATCGAATTGAAGGTTACCTGACACATTTGATTGATTTTTAATAATTATCATACGTTTTTCGCTCACTAGAAAGCTAATCTTCTCCATGATGCAAACGAATGTCGATTCTTAAATCAAACTAGCGCATGCGCATATCCGCGATTAGTCCCGCAGACTGTCATTTGTTTTATTTTTCGGCTTCATCTTTGGGATCCTTGTTATATATATAGTTATCATTAGATATATGATTATGATAACCAAAATAGAAAAAGGAATATATTTTTGCCAAATTACATGACAAATTACAGAATCGCATATTAACAGAATCCTCAAAGAAAAATCAGATCTAATGACAATGAAAGAAATTAACAAATTGATGAAGAAACACTGTGCATAAACCCGCCTTTATTCCCAACATAACATAAAATCAATCAAAATACGATCTACATGAAAAATTGACACAAAATAAAGACCATTGAATAATGAAAACTTAAGAAATTCCGACACATTTATGCTCATTTTCCCACTTGTGGACCCCATAATTCTCAACAAGAACCAAAATCCCCCCAGCTCTCCAAATCCCCGGCAGCAAACCACTCCCCCTACCTCCTGCCTCCCACCCGGCTCTCTAATTCTTCAAAATGGAGTCGTACGCCTGGAACACGTACGGCGCCACCTCCACCGACCTGGACTTGAGGCTGAGCGTGGCCGACGAGACGCCCGGCTGCAGCTTCAGCTCGAGCAGCACCCAGATGTTGTTGGTGAGCTTCAGCGACTGGTAGAGCATGTCCTGCCCCTCCACGTTGCGCTTGGCTATGGTGAAGACGTTGCTGAGGGCCATCTTGCTGGACACCGCGTCGGTGGTGCTTTTGATGTCGTTGACGGTGTACTGGACCTGGGGATGATTTTGATGAGGTGGGGCGAACATTTCCTTCGAACGGATTCGCAGGAAATTATTGTTTAAATAACCAGTATTATATACCGGTAATTTTGCACTTATGCGATCTATATTTTGATGAAAATTGTTTTTTGTACTCAGGTATTTTGACCTGAAAAGTACGAATTTCATGACATTATCGTGAACATATCTCTAGTTTTCGAGATAATCGATGCCAAAGTTCGAAATTTCACCTTGGTTGTATTGCAAGTTTTGGGCATGTACTGTATTCTTAGATCACAGGACATATTACATGCATTTATCATGGTTAATTATAAGAAAAACATCATAAAAATGTATTCTTTTCGTAATTTTCCTATCATTTCACCAACAAGGCTACATAAATAACGGCCATTTTGAAAACCTCTGTGCGAACCTTGAGCGAATAAAGGTGGTGTTTTCTTCCTTCAATACATGTAAAAAAGAAAGATATATATCAGTAAAATAAGGTGAAATTTTGATTATCTCGAAAACTAGAAAAAAAAATGAAGACCACACCCAATTAATGAATTTGTTTTTTTTTTTATATTCCTCTAATAGTTGTTTATTAGGCAGAAGGACCTTGGTCAATAGCCTTTTGAGCATTTTTTATATTATATTGTATATTTTAGTTTAATAAAGCACTTTCATCATCATCATCATCGAAAACTAGAGATATGTTAACGAAAATATAATGAAATTCGTGTTTTTCAGGTCAAAATAATAGGTACAAAAAAAATTTATCATCAAGATATAGATCGCATGATAAGTGCAAAATTGCCTATATATCTGCTATCTACTTTGATGACTACTGAAATTATCCAAATAATTTCAATTTTCAAAATACATTGATTTACGATTTTAATGGCGAAACAATATGACGTACCAATGAGAATGAACTAACAAGGAGATCACAATCAGCTCTAGCCAATCAGAATCATTCGGTCATAGTGATGTAACAGAGCATGCGACTCAGAGGTAAAAGGGGTTCATACCTCCAAATACCAATTTTTCACAAATTGAGTTTATTCCCCTTCATTTTTGGGAAACTTATGTTAGGTAGGACATTTCAGATTTCAGTCATAATTAATGAATTAATTAATAATTAAAAGAACTCAAATACTCACTAGGATCAACGATCAAACATTGAGAAGTGTTCTACCCTACAAATCCAAATGCTATAAATAGGTGAATGCGAATAATAATCACAATTTACAATGATAACACACGATGATCTCATTATCATAATAATCAATGAAAACTGAAAAGTAGTTAGATTACACCACTGAAGAATGTGGCTGGTGGCCATGACATGCTCTGTGACGTCACAAGGCGTATTATCATCTCTTTCTATAGCGGAACCATTGTCTTATGAGGATTGAGATCTCCTTGATGACGTACTACCTAAATTTTGTGACATTTGGGGATATCTGTTGTTTATAAGTTTCTGGACTTAATTCGGTTGAGTCTACGTAACGAAAAAACAATAAGAAAGCTGTTGCTTGCGCTGTTGCCAGATTGAAGTCACTAATTTCTTGGATGAATTGAAATATTCATTGAATCATGGAATATTTGAGTAGGATAATCAATTTTTGTGATTTTTTTCCAAGTCTTTGATCGCACGAGAAAAATAAAAAATACGTACTCGATGAATTTTCACAAACTATAATGTGGAATATAAATCTGAATTTCGGAAACTTCCCTTTCGATCAGGGACCCCTGTCTAGCTTTGTCGTTACTTAAGTAGAACCTGTGCCCTAGTTTCTAGATCTGTCTAGAGAAACCTCAGTTTTGGAGAGCCCTCCAATTTCAAAATATTTGAAAAACCAAATTATTTACTATAAATTGCGAAAATATTTTTGACGTTTTAAAATATAAGTTTTATTCTGCATCAATAAATAATTGAGAATAACGTTATTTAAAACCGGAAAATCTATTTACTTGTCTTTCTCAACTTACCCTGTCAAACGTTCCTTGCTTTGTTTATTTCCTTAGCCTCAATAGTGGTTTTCTTTTGGTGATACGTAATTCAAATAGAAAAGTGTTGTAGATAGAGTGAGAGTAAACATGGCAAAATAAATATTGATACCGAATCATGTGAACTCATCGAGATTCTTGTCTTTGGTTTGACTTCATAAATACCGGCTTTAGAACCTTTTTTTGTTTAGCCATCTGTCCTCTCTTCCATACTTCCTTGTTCGTTATTATCTCCAGTACCACTCAATAGGTGCAAGAGTGAGACCCTGAACAATTTCGCTGATTTGACTCACCTCATTCGCAGAAGGAATGTCCCTCCAAGTGGTCAAGAACACCCTCTTGTCCAGGGTCCCGTCTTCGGTAAAGAGCACCTGAATGGGCATCTGACAGGCATAGTAAAATACGTCTACGTTGTTCTTGATAGCCACCTGAACAAGAATAGAATACAATTTATTCATGCAGTATATACATACGTCAAATAAGTTAAAATCGATGTAAAACAAAATACAATGTACAGTAAAGATACAGTCAATAAACCCATCAAGGACGAAAAACAAACGTAAAAATACAGGAGCATTCCTCGATTCGCTCGTCGTACTCCAAACAACGCGTGTGACAAAATAGCGTCTTATAAAACTTGTATCATAATATACTATAAATTTTTTTTTCAACTCAATTCCAAAGCAACCCTCGAAGTATTACTGAGACTTATGATAAAATAAAATTTCCAATGGCCGCGCAGGAATTCGAACCCGGACCCTTTGGGTCCAAAGGCCAGCGCCTCAACGCACTCGGCGTCTACCAACATTTTTAATAATGAATAATCATAGGAAAATTAATGGAAATTTAATGAAACAGAATATTAATTTGCAAAAACTCCTGCACTCACCTGCAGAGTGGTTAGGGGCTCCATCCGCTGCACGGGCCCCGCAGTGTTGAGGGTGAGGCTGTATTCGAGGCTCTGGCCCGGCTGGAGCACTGGCACTCCCATGGGGCCGGCGGGGGCTATGCCGAAGCTGTTCTTGTTGAATTGGATGGCGAAGCCGGTCATGGCCTGAAAAAGCGCCGAGGTCACCAATTCGCACGAACCCCCGAAAGGATATTCAGCTGTATAGCTTTTACATTATATTAGGTTTTTATTTTTTTTATTCTCTCTCTTCAGTTTTCCTTTACCTTCCTTCAAACAATACATCGATTTTAAGATATCCACTGCCCACTGCATATACAGGATACAGTTCCATTCACAACAATTTTTCATTGAAAGAATCTTCGATCATATAACAGACTAGATGAATAACTCTCAATCCTTACCACAGTAGTTGTTTGAAGCCATTATCTAAATCAGTTACTAGGGTTACCTCATTCTAAAACAACGATAGCAACAATAGAATCCCCCAGCACCAGTGTCTTGCTATCTTGAAAGAATCTGAATTTGAATAAATTGACCTACTAACATTTATCGTATCCATTCTTCATAAGA
This sequence comes from Chrysomela aeneicollis, assembly GCA_029955515.1. NCBI lineage: Eukaryota > Metazoa > Arthropoda > Insecta > Coleoptera > Chrysomelidae > Chrysomela > Chrysomela aeneicollis. The sequence goes on from JARUHQ010000006.1 coordinate 7,063,781, forward strand.
CTGAATGAAAACAATGTGATATCAAAGTTTCCTGATAATATACATCTTTGATTTATTAGCCGAGTGATGCTAGATTCAATTCACTGACACAACTATATTGTTTATTTTCTGGAAATATGAAGTTTCAAAGTGTCAAACTTGAGAAATATAACATCAAACATGTTGTTATTATACTTTTCAATTCCACTACATATAGGCTAATCTACTATTCTGAGCATTTTCTAGGCACTTGGGCAAACCATTTTATCACTTGTAGTAAAAATAAATGATGCGAGCAAACTCTAGCGACTCTTGAAATATTCTCTTTCCCGATCATATTTTCATATATAACCACTAGCTTTTCATCTCAGGGAAACCCGAGAATGTTTTCAAATTACCAAAAATCGTTTTGCATATGAGGGTGGGTAGAAATAATGTTCATACAACGAATGATACGACACTGAGTAACTCACCAAAGAAATGTTATGTTCTGGTCACCACTTTCAAATCGTCTCTTACACCTCTCACAGCGTTTCACCATCCTTTAAATTCGATTTGAACACAATAAACAAGGTTTTTAAGTAAAATCCCATTCAAATTTTCACACAAAACTGGAAATATCCTGTTTGATGAAGCATCAAACGAAATTAGATTTGAAAACGAGACGTTTCGCGCTGTCACTGTCAGCGTTCGGTCGATTTTCGGTTGAACGAAATTAGCGGCGTTGACGCATTCACCAAAGATGCCACAATCTCCAGAAAGACGTGCAAACATTGAATACATAGGTTTTGATACACTCATATGACTCATATAAGTACTAACAGAATGATATATATATATATTTGGGAACCTTGAAAAAATGTGGTCTTAGAATGATTATCACTTTCAAATGTTACGATGTGGCAACGTTTGTGGGGGAAAAAACATATGAATATGAATCTCATGTTGGCTTCAAGCAATTTGGGGTGTTACTATTCTTAGTGGGTTTGTTGTTCGGAGGGAAGAATATATAAATCAATAGAAAAGACTGTATGATTATTAATGTCTTAGGCCTGGGCCAAGCTTGCGACCTGGTCGCCGCGACTCGAACGCAGCGACTAAAAATCTAATTTCTAGTTTTCCATCGCAATCAGCTGGATAACTCGTACATAAATGTTCATGCTCACCTGCATGGCCTTGTTGGTGAGCGTGAGGTCCATGGTGATCTGGCCGGCGCGCCTCGAGAAGGTGCCGAGGATCTCGAGGCCCTTGCCCTTGTCGGCGGGCAGCCAGCACACCTTGGGCGGCGTGTACATCGCGGGGGCGGCGGACAGGCCGAAAATGTCGCCCAGCAGGCCGGTGGTGGAGGGCGCGACCGCCCCGAGGTTGTTGAGTTCGGGCGGGCCGCCCAACTAGGGGAAGGTGCGTATAACAGCGAGATGAATTGGTGGCGACATTGTACATTGTTTACCGGGTAGGAGAAGCCTAACATTGGAATGTGGCTTTTCCTACGAGGTAAACATAACATTTTATATTAATAATTTTATTCATGAATAAATGGTTCTTTGAAATTCGTAGAAAAACATCATTATTATAAAATTGGTTGTGTTACTATGGAAACGTATTGATAATGAATTGTCAAACTTGACGCATATACATTAATTGCTGGTAATTTCGAAAACAAAACAGTGTACAATGATCACTCGAGCTACGCTATCGTGATTTCGTCAAAACAGCTCTCGTTAAATTGCCTATAAGCCAATCCAGAACACGTGAAAATGGATGCCTTGGGGCATATACGGAGTGTTTAGTCTATTTGATCACATGTTTTTTGTGTTTATAGTTTGAATTTCCATTTTGAAGGTTTCAAAAGTGAATACACTGGCTTGTGATAATAAAAGTGATTATCTGTTATCATTAGAGACTGAAGATAAAGACATTGCATTACGGTATAAGGAAAAAATCAGAGTCATTCAAGGCATCGATCCTTTCACTCTGATGGATCAGTTGAAGCAGCTGGTTTTCCTAAAAATTTGAACCACATTTCGCAACAAATACCTTCATGAAAAGTTATGTAACTTTTTACCTTTCAAAACATGTTTAGCACATACTTTGGCATACTTTAGTTTAACTTCTGAGATCTTCCCTTTTGATTGCTTTCAACCATCTTTCTCTTGGGATTTTTGAGAGTTCATTCAATTCTGTTTTGTGTGCAAAATGTAGTACACTGGGTATATTGAAAAACTTCGCATCATCACGATTTCCTCAACTCCCACGCTTAACAACACAACAAGTATGTGTTTATGTTTATGTAGCTCTATCTTCAATTTTATGAGAAAATTCACAAATGACAATATAGACTAAACACAGGATATTCACAAATGAATGATTAAATTCGTTCTGGAGTACTTATTTCAAATTAAAATCACAAGGTTCAAATAGCTAGAGTTCTAATGCACTCAAACGGTTTGTATGCCCCAAGGTATCCATCTTGAATTTGATTTGACAGCGTCTTGGTTTAGTCTATAAATGCCAACTAATTTTGACATTTGTAGGTTGAATGATATTCATATTTAACTTCGCAGATATCAAGTACCACTTTGATGTTCGTGTAAAGACGGATTTATGCACAACGCTTTTTCATTAATTTGTTACTTCCTTTCACTGTAATTAGACTATATTTTTCTTAGAGGATTTTGATAGTGTGTATAGAATTCAGTGGTTCTTCTGCGATTTGTCAAACAAAAATATATATTCCTTTTATAAATCGACTCTTACATTCTGATATTGATAAAAATATAATAGGTACTTGTATTTCGATATAATTTTCCCGATTTTTTTGTAAAAAACAATAAGACATTACCCGTTTGACAGAATTTCAAAAGTTAATGAAACATAATAGTTAATTTGTGTGCATAAATGGTGAAAAGTAAATACTGAGTTCCCACATCTCTAGTGAAAACGATAGTGATCGAGAAATGACAGATTAATTAAAAAGCAGTGTGCATAAATTCGCCTTAAGATAGTATATTTCTACGTACTTCAGTGGAATAAAGTTAGTCAAGAATAATGGTTTAAACTACTAGCAGCTACCTCATTATTATTTTGAGTAACTAAAGTCGGTATTTTGTATTTCATTTAGCTTAATTTTAACTAGAGTCTTGGTGTTAAATTTTTTCACCTAATACTAGGGATGCACCGAGTACCCGGTAAAAAAATCTCCGACGTCAAAAACGTCCACATAACAAATCGGACCATAAACACAAAACTCCTCCGCCATCTTGCAGCCGCCATTTTGTTATTTTTTCTCAACAGATAACAAATTTAACGATCACTATAAATGGGTTAGGCTCGAGAACCAGATTTTTTTAGACAAAGATTTCAAAGTCGAATGAAGGATTTCTAGTAGACCTTCGAAGTCGAAATAAAATACTTTCTCACCAAGACATCTAAGCCTCCGCCGAGCAGGTCCACGTTGCTGGTCGGGGCTACTGTAGGAGCAGCTACAGGCGCAGCCGGGGCCCCCAGATCCATCGAGAGCAGGTCTCCGATGAGGCTCTCTTGGTTCGGAATGACTGTGGCCTCAGCAGCTGGGGCTTCTTCTGATCCTTGCCTAGCCGGTAGGGTTTTTCTTATGCCTTAAAATGGAGATCGAATATTCCCATTCCCAGTCATTTTTATAGAAATTATTTATCATAATATAAGATTCTCATGTAACATTTTTGATTTTTCTTTTTAATAAATTTTTCGAGTTATAAATAATTGAAAACGTCAAAATAATCTACCGAATTCGAAAGGTCAGAAGAAAAGGGAACCAATGTGACGTCAGTGCTCAGTCAGTACTGAGAGCGTTGCCAGATCAAAAATTAAAGAATAAACTCTTGTATTCCACATTCCCAATATCATACTCAGAAACAAAAAAAAAACAACAATCTCAAAATATCAGCTTTCGTTTCGTTTTGTCTTTTTTTTTTGGGTTATGAGCTGATGATATTTTCTTTCGTACTTTTCAAATCCATTATAAAAGGTAAAGTACCTGATTATATTAAGAGCTTTTGTAAAGATAAAGGGTTGGTTCAAGTAAACAGTGGTAAATATAATAAAAAGGTATGAAAGGAGAAGGTATATAAAGTGCTACTAGTTCAAGAACCATTCATTATATCTGAGAGTATATACTTTTTATCTGTCAATTCTCATCATGAAAATCGGAAGATAAGTAATGTTTTCCACATCAAAGTTACATTTTCTGTGAATTAGTATTTTATAATAACCAATAATTATTATTATGTTTAGATCATGATGTTTCAATAAATTATAGCTATCACATCAAATATATTACGACAACTAAATGTATTTTTCGTACTTCCGGGCCTAAAGTGACAACTTCACTCCCTTGTGACAGGTACTAAAGTGTCACATTTAATCCCTCCGGGATTAAATATTGACGAAACTCCCGGAACGATTAAATCACAAACAAACGAATTTAAGGGATATTTTATTGAAAAATATAATTAATTAGAATGGTAATTAACGTTAATATTCAAATTAATATTGTGACAGTTCGTCATATTGACCAGTCTCAGAGAGTTGAGGCACAAACCGCTTTTGATTTGTCATCGAAGTAGACTAAAAGCGCATTTTCAGTAGGTTGTCTCACATTTTTTAAGCGGCACCACTTTTTAAAAGCATCGTACTGCTGCTCGTATAGTTTTCTAGATTTCGGTGGTAACAATTCTTCACCTACTTCGGCTGCTCTTTTATCAATATCAGATACACCTTCTTCACTCATGATACCAATAATTATCAATAACAATGTTTCTTTACAATGACACTAGTAATGACAATGTTTCTAAATTATAACTGTCACAACGCAATGTTACTATGGTAACTTATTTTAAAGACAGTTTATTAAATGAGTTGAAGAGAGAAAAAACTGATTGAAATTAATGAAATAATTAATAAAATCATACCGGAAGTACGAAAAGTATCGTATATACCTTGCGACTGAAGTACATTTAATCCTTCAGGTAAATTATGGCCCTCCCTGCGGTCGGGCCATAAACTTTACCTTCAGGATTAAATGTACTACTTCAGTCCCGCGGTATATAATGTACTATTGAGAGATGATGAAAAATAATGTGATATTTTTCGACAGATGTGACTGAATTTGCTCCGATTTTCAAATTTTCAAAATTCGGAGTAAATTGATTGTTACTATGTTATAAACTGCCCTCCATCACGTCATATAAAATAGGAATATTTTGAGATACTGAAAATGCAGATTCAACACTTGACACGCCGCCTTAACTGTATAAAGTTTTCAACGCCAGCGTTCCACAAGGATCTGTTTTGGCACCGACTTTGTTTCTGCTTCACACCACCACCTTCCCACCTAAAGCACCTGGAGTTTAAAGTAACCACAAGAAATGTTTCTTACCAGCACTCCTTCCTTCAACAAAAGCAGTTGGTGGTTTATGGTAGACGCTAGCCAGAGATGATATGTGACAGATAAGCTCATCCAATAAAGTTGGCTCTAGAAGATCCGTTTCCTCGGAAATCAATGGTTTGTCAGCAAGGACCACTTCTTTTGCAGCAGCCGGATCAGTACTCAACAATCTACAAGAAAAAATCATAAGATTCACATGATGTGGTTCTCATTCATCAATTTACCTCCAATAAATGAACCCACGGTCTCGTAGATCAGGATTATCGGAGTCTTGAGTGGCCAGACTCAAGACGTGCTGCACCAAGCCTTGCGTGTGTTGGGGGCGCTTCAGGAACAGCTTCACCACTGCGGTCAGCAGCTGCAGTTGGACTTGGGCGTTTTCATCAGCGAATCCTGTGCGATGAATTTGAAAATGGACAATGCGAATATCTTTGAATCCGGGCTTGTATTACCTTCCAGGAAGCTATCCAGAAGCTCATCGGCATTGTCTATCCTCTCGGCGTATTCTCCTATGATCCATACCATGCTGGCTCTAGCTTCTGGTTCGTCGAGAGTATCCAAGTTTTCACACAGAGTGCTGATGATGCTCTCATATTTGTTTGGATATTTTCTGAAAATTAGGTAATGATTTGTGATTAAAATTGAAAATACGCGATGGTGTGAGGGAGATAAAGAGATACAAATACAGTCCTAGGAATGAGATGTGGTTGATAATATCTTGAAAGAAATATGTATGTAGATATAGAAGGTAAAATATTGAATTTAAAGAAGTATATTTGCCAAAAAATAATTGAAAAACTTCGTTTTATAGGTACTTTGCTTTATCTAGAGGTATTTTTTCATCACCGCGTTATTATGACAAAGGCAAAAATGAGAAACATTAGCAAGCTCCTTCTTATACGCCATAAAATATTAACTGTTACTTGTTTGAATATAGTCGAGAGTTTGCTTTTGGTGGGACAGGTATAATACTCCAAGCCATCAAAACATGATTTATCTTCGTCTAATTTGACGAAATGATATTTAATAAATTGATAGTTCAAAAGTAAATAACAATTCATCAATTGAACTGAGAAAACATCAATAGATTTCAAAGTGCAGTAAAGCATTGTTTGAAACAAAAGGCGCATATTATCATACCTGAATATTATACTGGAATAACTTGTGTGATATAACCATATTACTGATAACTAGTTTTTTATCATAATAAAAATACAAGTTGATGTCAAGATTTTATTTACAGTTTCACACGGTTCTACAAGTTTAGTTTTGGAAATGTAACCAACAGTCCTCTTTTGAAGGACAAACCCATTTACAGCATTTATCAGAAACTGGTCATCATTTTAAGCAAAAAACTGGATACGATTTTCTGATTATTTGTTAATTCTAGAGAATATCACTACAATGTGACTAGAATGTCCTAGCAATCAAGTGATATAAAATTCAATGTGTTCCATTATAAGCACACAAGTTTGAGTTAACGCGGTTTAATGAAGTACCCTGTATGTTACGAGAGAATCTCGAAAGATTAAATCATCAAATTCTAATGTATTCAAATTGATTCAAGTATTGAGTGTCATATGCATAGATTTCATGTGATAGTCTCTTTCACAACACCCTGTATGAATATGTCACGCTGACGTCACGTCCGGGATTACAAATTCGGCGGATTGAGCCATCCTATTCAGCTAAACCACAGAACAGAACCTTCGATTCTTCAACTTTGTGTTTGCCACATTGCCACATAACCCATAAAACTGTTAAGTTCATTTGCACGATACAACACAATTTAATAAAATGAGAAGAAAGTGACAAACAGCAGACAACTTCATTTGGTGTAAGTGTGTAAACAAAAAAAATAACTAGGTTAGGGGGAGTGGCATACATAAAATTCATTTGGATAAAATAAGAATTTCAGAATTATGGACGAAACATTACTGCAAGCGAGACTGAATCAATTCAACCCAGAACCGCTTATTGACGTAAGCTACACCAAAACCAAGGAAAACATCGAATCTTACATTATCCCAGATGATGAAAATAATATTGATTTGGCCAAAACAAATTTCCTAGATCTACTGAACAGTGAAGAGATAAAGAAGTCTTGTGAAAATACCATAAGAAAATATGGAGTAGGGACTTGTGGACCCAGAGCTTTTTATGGTAGGAAAATGTCAAATTTGAATATAGCTTCAATTATGTCTTGTATTTGCTTCTAGGCACCACTGATGTCCATTTGTCACTAGAACAATCCATTGCCGATTTCCTTGGTATGGAGGAATCAATAGTCTATTCCTATGGATTTGTGGCTATTTCTAGTTCCATAGCAGCATATTGCAAAAGGAAAGATATTGTATTTCTGGACAAAAATGCTAACTTTGCAATACAACAAGGAGTGTTGGCAGCTAAATGCAAGGTGATATATTTCAACCATAATGATCCAAAGAGCTTCAGAAATGAAGTGGAAAAAGTTATCAAAACAGAGAAAAAACCAACAAGGAAGTTCCTCATTGTTGAAGGAGTGTCTTGGAAGACAGGTAGGCTGTTGCCTTTAGAAGACTTCCTCAAAGTGGCAGAGGATCATAAGATAAGGATTTTCCTGGAGGAATCCTACTCCATTGGGATTTATGGAGACAATGGTAAAGGCTTGACTGAACATTTTGATATTGATCCAAGTCGTCTAGATATGATTATTGCCACCTTGGAATCAGCTGTAGGGTCAATCGGTGGTTTTTGTGCTGGTTCTCAGATGACTATTGAACATCAAAGACTCTCTGGTGCTGGTTATATTTTTTCTGCTTCCCTGCCAACTTTCCTAGTGCAAGCTTGCCAGGAATCCATCATACTTATAGGTGACAAACCAAAGAAACTCAGGATTTTGGCAAGGGAATTCCACAATTTCCTAGTGGAGAGTTGTGAATTTATTGTTGATAGTGATCCTGATAGTGCCTTCAAAGTATTTACAGTCACAGGTGACCAAAATAGGCAGGAAAGAGAGGTGAAGATACATCAGTATTGTAAAGAAAATGGAGTACATTTCATTCTGAGAGAGAATGGATTCCTTATCAATTTAAATGTGGTGCTACATGAAGATAAACTGAAGATGAATAAAATCTATAATGTTTTGAAGAGTGCTTCAATACTTTAATAATACTTTCAAATTCAAACACTTGAAGTACCAATATCAGAACATTACCATTATTTAATGCACATGCTATGTACAAATTGTTACAAAGCTTATATTTTATTAAAAATTATATCATTTTAATGTGTCCACTTCTTCAAACCCTCTAACCTCTTTTCTAGTCAATATTATGAATATAGTAGTTTCAGAATCAATAAAATATGTAGTTAATTTTTGATTCAGTTATATAGTTTTTTGTTAATCCAAATTGATGATTTTATTATAGAGGTCTCAAAGATACACCTATAAATGAATGGAAGATGGCGGTATTATCGATAGTCTATGCTACCTACATATGCTCCATTATCTCTGGCTCCATGTTCATGTGACAGATAATTCAACAATCAGTAAATTCATGTTTTTTTTTGTTTTGATACAATCACAAAATTATCCTATAGATCGTTGAAATATTACCGGTGTTCGAGACTATGATTAAAATTTAACATAATCAAGTCGCGAGTCAAGAAATTTTTCAAAATTTCATATACTTTTTCATAACTTTCAATGAGATCCCCCCATTATTGCAATAAAATATTTTGGTATAAAATCTTCCATTGATTGGCCTATTTGAAACTGTGAGACTGTGTAATTCCACATTATATCTTTCATTTTCCACAAGAATTCAACTAGAGAGCCATATAAAACTTTGAGGGTTTCTTATATGCTGCATATTTGAATATTCTGCATACCCATATCAAATTCTTACCTGAAAATATCCTTGATTACCACAATGGCTTCCTGAACAACATAATTGACCTTAGTCTGGATCAAATCTAGTAAAGTAGCTACACATCTCTCGGCAGAAGGTTCTACTTTGATAGCACACCTACAAGAAAAATCACTCAGTAAAATATGCATTGCCTCTTGCGAGCACCACAGACCTTCCGATAGCACGGACAGCTTTTCTGACAAAGTCAACATCCACCTCGGTGGCATACTCTTTGAGTTCACTGAGGACTTGCGCTATGTTGACTTGAGAAGCTAGGCGAATCATTATATCAAGCTTCTCCAGTTTCACATAGATTGGGTCATTGTATTTGACGAAGAATACCTAGAATCGGACGAGGAAAATTACCGCGCTCTTTTCGTCACTGATCTACCGGTCTAATCGACCAATACCTTCATTTCGTGCTTGAGTATGTCGGGCTTCTTTTGCACTATCAAATTGATGTTCCTCAATGCGACATACTGCACTTCGGGCTCGGAGCTGAGCAAAGTGACCAAAGGGGGCGCTAGCTTCTTGCTCATCGTGTTGCAGAATTCCGTATCTCCCGCCAATATTTCCATCATCTGGGAAAAGATAAGCCAGCAATCACCACACAAGGGTTCTGGAGGAAGTGGATGGGTATCATACCTTGATGAGCACTTTGACGGCTGACAGCACGACAGCGGCGTTAGCGTGGGCTAATCGCGGGGTGATTCTCTCGCAAATGCTTTGCGCCTCGCGATCATCTCTAGGGGTGTAATTCGAGAGGGAGTCGAGAATGAAGACTTGGCCCCATTCTGTGCACTCGTTCAGGGCCGTCAGCAGTTTGTTGATGGTGTTCGTGCTCAATTCTGTGATGGAACGTAGTTATTTATTATATCATCACCACATTAGTAAGGGTAAAATCACTCTCCTGGCGGGAGAACCAAATTCAATTTTTTTAACATGGGAGTCTTATGGAGGTCCAACTGCAAGATGAAACCACACTATTTGAAAGTGAATGTTAGCGTAGATACATCATAAGTGCCTGTTTTCATGCCCATTCCACATCAAAATCCACGTCTACGTCCTCGATTCAAAATTGGAGATGGTGTTATGATATATTTGTAATTGTGATATTTCTGATTAGTTAATATGATTCAATATTTCGAGAGTTATCAAGCTATCAGTTATAAATAATACCATCAGTATTCCATTCGGACTTTTGGAAATGTGTAGTTTTGATATTGGATTATGAATTATCAAGGGAAAAGTGAAGGCCAGCTTGAAGAATGAAAGTTGATATGGTTGGGTGAATATAACATCTAGTTCACAAATCAACATGTAAAATAGAATAATAAAAACAGCAGCATAGTAAATGAGCGTTGTTTCACATGCTGGATGGAATGTATTTCCAAATTTTATGTACAAGTATATCACATAGCATAAAACACAAGAATTAGTGACAGTAAAAAGTCGCCATTCAACTTTTCACCAAATTTTTTTTCTTGGGATTGGTCTATTTGGCATATTTAATTATCTATTGTGACGATATTTCCACTTGGGTTCGTGAATTTAAAACACTCAGTACAAAACTGAACAATTTATTTCACTAAACACACTTAATACAACTCAATAAACACTTAGTTAAATAACAACGATATTCGCTTTACAAATCTCAATGTTCACTGTACTAGCTTTCTTTCTAATCTGACTTGTCCGCGAAACCGCGGTTCTTATATAGGTAAAAATATCATTGTCCAGAAATAAACTGGAAGTATTTTTCATATTCGACGGCAATGAATCATCCGCTAATTATAGCGGTGCCTCTGCGACCGATACATTCGCTGTGAGTCACGCGTCGAGATGATGATTTCCGGCCTTCTCGGAAATGCCAGCAGGTCGTAACACTATATTGAAAATGGGTTAAAGTATTTTTTAATGGATGTCTTCAATGAGCATCCAAGTCAAGTTCCCGATCCAGGATACTCAATTATTAAAAGTAGTGGTGTTACTGGTGTTTATTGATTTTTACCCCTATGCCCATGCTTTTTCATAAATGTTATCCCATATGTTATTACGCCCATGCTCATTATCCATGACCATGGATTGACTCAGTTCAGCTGACAGTTCTCTGTCAAGATTCTTTGTTTTTGTAATTTTCTAATTTCCTCATGTGAATCTCGAATCTGGATTCATTGGGCAATGTTATTAGGCATAAAATCATTCTTTGTCACAATCAATGAAAATAAAGTTAACCAGGTACATTTTGCCTTTTTTATTATCTTAAAAAACAGACTCTTTTCATAATGAGCCTCACTAATTTATGTTCATATACAGGGTGACCAATTTAAAATAAAAGCACCATTATGATACATTATTCAATCCATCAATCCCTTGGAGTGAAAAATGCCTTTCATATTATAAGCCAGTTAAACTAAATATAATACTACATGTATGATAACTGCAAGCATCCAGAAAAAAAACTTGCTTAAATTCAAACAAATTCACAAAGGTTTGCAGTTCCTTACAATAAAATATGTAAAATATTTGAAACTTGCTCAAAGAAAAAGAGAGTTATTGAATGACTCACCCACTAAAGGTTGGCCATTAGGAGTGCTCTCATTGATCTCAGATAGAGCTGCTACTGCATTGGCAACTACCATGGGATTTGAATCACTGAGCAATTCTTTCAGTTGTTCTAGAAATCCTTGGTCTTCCACTAAACCTGAAAGGAAAATGTTAAGATTTCCATTCAAAATTTGTGAAATCAGATGTCACCTGATGAGATATCATATAGCTTGGCCACACAAACAGCAGCAGTTTTCCTTACATAAGGATCTTCATCCTTCAGGCATTTCCTTAATGGCTCACACAAATACTCAGTTATTTTGTCAACTCTAATACATCCCATAGTTCTGACTGCCAGTGCTCTGATCAATGGATTTGGATCCTCACAATCCTAATAAACAAATATTATATTCTTATGATCCTTTTCATCTGGAGTACTAGAATAAGATACTAAAAAAGTGGTACTGAAAATTTACCTTAATGAGCTGAGATGTAGGCAACTCCTTGCATAAAAATTATATAATATAAGAGCAGTGCAGTTCAAGCAAACTCAAGTGGACATCAATACAACTTACCTTAACAAAAGTGTTAACTGCCATGATAGCCATGTCTGGTTGTGACTTGGCATAGTTCATCAAGTAAAGATAAACAAGTTTCTTCAGTTCCAAATTGTCGGTTTGCATGCAATTCACAACGTCTGGGAACAAAGCAGAAACATCTTTGCCCACCGTCATGGAAGCAATTACCTGAGAACAATTTGAGTAATCCCGTTTTCTTATCTATATACAAAAATTCAGTCAGTTACCTTCTTCACTGCCTCCTTTTTCTTTTCTTTCTTATCATTGTTCAATTCTGATTTCAGTTCAAATATTTCTCCCTTTTTTGTAGTTGTAAAATATTTGGAATCTGTCATGTTCACCTGTAGAATTGATTAAATGACAATTATAATAGCATATTCAATAAATAGTCGATGAGAGAATATTAATCACCTTGGATTTTCACTTTTTTCAATGAAAATTTTTCAAAAATCAATTTGAGTGACCCGACTACCTGACCAAAACACCAAAACGCCTACAAATATTTGACGTTGTCAAAGGTGAAATGACAGTACTTTTCTTCTTCTGCATTTCTCGATCTTGGCCGTTTTTTAACAATGTCTACATGACTGATAGCCTTTCATTTCGGCAACACTGTAATGTCCTTGTGTCTGACACTTTGTTGACAGATCACACATCAACATCATAAGCAAGTGTCATCTAGCAGGACGAGGACAGGTGTCAGATAGCTGAGTGTTGAGTGATTAATTGTGTAATAACTCTGGAATTTGTTTATGAAAATGTTGTTAAACGAAATGAAAATGTGAAAAATGGGTGCGAAAGACTCCAAAAGAAGCTGTTTGAGCTACGAAGATTCTGTCAAACGAAGTAAGTGAAAAACTAAACACTTCAGTGCTTTATCCATCACTATCATCATGTGATGTGTCGCTAAAACGTAAATAATGTTCTTGAAAAAATATGTATAATTTATTAATTAACTAATGTACGAACTCAATCAAGGAAACGGGATGTCTAATTGAACAGAAAATTTGGTCGGGTTTGTTTCCTGTTGTCATGTTCACAAAAGGTTGATAACGGTGATATCAAATTGTGTATTGTGTTTATAGAATAAATTCATGATTTGATTAGAATAATTAAGATGATTGGCGATTCTAATCTCTTTCATTGTTGATATTTAAACGGTTATTTACACAATAATTTTTCATATTAAATTAGGAAGTGGTAATTTACAGTTTATGGCATTCTTTAGGGACCCAGTTGGTTGTTTACATATTTAAGTTTTGAGTTAACATATTTTGCATAATAATTCGCTGAATTTTTCACAGGAAAATATATGAACAAATACTAGCCATAAATGTGGCAATTGCTTCTCTTTGGGTATTCACAATATGTGTCTTTTTTATTTACTGTCTCTCTGATGATGGTACTATACCACATACTCACATACCTAGACTAGTTTAATTTTACACTTGTTCAAATGCGCGAAATACCTATTTTAATTTTGAAGCGAGAAAGCCATGGTTTCTTAAGTAAACAAGATAATCAGATAAAACAATACTGGTTGAGTATGTTTATATTGTATTTTTGTGTGAATTTTCTGATACAAGGTCAATGTTTTCCGTCCAGACTTGGCAAAAAAACTTTTTCTTCCACTTAAAACTGTGCTTACGGGTGCGGTCTTATGCAAAGCGCTAAGTAAATTGCCTTTTCTTCAAAAACACTAAAAAAACATTACATCCTGATATTTCAGATATATTCCTACACACTTTCGCTTTTATATCTACCTTAAATTACCGGTGGAACGGATTGTTAATTTAGTATTTCTTCAATGTGTTATTCTTTCATTCTTTCTTATTATTCTCGAATGCACCAACCACTCATTTGTCCAAAAATATAAGTACCAATATAATTAATTGATGATATGAAATTATGAAATAATTCTTTGAATAGCATTGCAAAATTTAATCCAAAATTTATTTATAGAAATCTAAGAAAATCCTGCAAAAAATCTTATCAACTCAAAAACGGCGAAGTATACGGAGTCTAGAACAAACTTTTCGAATTTTGAATACTTTTCATTCATCCACTTGGTGTATTTGTTGAGTTGGAAATTAGAATGAAAGAATTTCCATTGGAAACATCAAAATGTTTATTTGCATATTATGTAGGCATTTGTGGTGAAACCACATACTGTGAATACAGGTATTAATAGCCATGTTTCTTGATAGGTATTGTTCATGCCTCAGTTGAAGTAAAACATATTTTTTATCTGCTTCATATTTTTCGAAATTTTATTTTCAAGGAGAATCGAGAGACATTCTTAAGTAAGTTGAAGTATTATCTTGATCCTATAGTGATTCATTACTAAGGTTTCACTTGATTTTTCATACTGGTTTTTACCTACTTGAGTTTTCATCAATTTGTCCGCCATTTTAGGAACGAAATTCAACTATTTCAAAAAAAAAAGTCGTATCTATCAACTATGCATAATATACAACTGCTGCCAAATTTAAAACAATGATATACTAATACAGGGTGATTCACGGTGGATGGGGTATTAGAACTATTAGAAGTATGTGGAGGAAGAATCTCTAAGAACGGGAAATACAGATTATTCTGAAAATTCTCGTGAAAATTGGTATGCTCAATACAGTGTTGCCGCTTGTATCAGAACAAATAGCAACTTGTTTATTTGGAATGGAACACCCATTGAATTATTTAATTTTTGGATCATGTCGATTTCACAACAAGTATGTAGAATATTTCTCCATACCTATCTGAAGCTCTTTTTGAGACCAATTATTGAATTCGGAAATTTTTCAGCAAAATATGTCCCAAAATTAGTTTCAATATTCTCAAAATCCTGTAAATTTTATATATTGATGATGAGCAGATAACAAATGGATAAGATTAATGATGCGATGATGGACCGAAGCCTTCAATAATAAAAGATGTCCATAATTACGAGGATAATTAGTTAACACTTAATTATTGCTTATTTCATGTTATATTATTGAAGATTTTATTAAAATAGGTTTATTGATGTTAATTTTACTAAGAATGTTTGCGCGTGTTTTGTATTCATTCATACAGCAAGACATGTTATTTTCAGTCAAGACAGCTTTCAAAATTTGTTATGACTAGTTTTTATCTTCATAAGATAATGATATAGGTGGTAGCTTTAAACCATTTTCAAAAACTCAACCTGTTGGAATCATTTGATGGTTACAGTAAAACGTTGAAACCACCGTATCTCCGAAATATCTCTATAAAATAAGATATAATTGAACCGAGAATTGAACTAACTCACTAGCCACTTTATTGTACATGGTTGAATAGACAATTTGAGATGGGCTACAGTAATACAAAAACATTTGAAAAAATAGTTCCGTTCAAACAGGTGGTTCAAACAAATCGTCGTTCAAAAAAACTACAGGCTGTTACATCTTTCCTGGGTCGATCTTCAGATAATCTAATATCTTTGATGACAATAATCGGGAAAACGAATATTGTATTAGCAATTAGCATATATTGAGAATTCTCAGTCTATGCTAATGCTAGATTTCTTTTCTTGGATTTGTTTTCACTAGGATTTGTTTAGCTGGCGATTATTTCTTTGTTTTCTATCGAGTTTTCAACGTAGGTAGGTATACAATATCCTTACAAACATAAACAATAATTCAATAACAACCATATTTTTCATTATTGTTTCCCGATTTTTATCGGTTATTCTTTCTAGAATCGAAAATTCTGAACAATAATTATCACTTTAAAATGCCAAATTGGGACATCGACTGATTGTGCTCAACCATCCGCTTTACCTGAGAAAAATCTGATTAGATTACATTCAATCAGAGATAAATAAATAAAATGATGTGATAATCTACTTGATTGGATATTTGCGAATATTAATTGTTGCCTCTAGACTCCGTAATTTGTTGAATTTAGTAAATAATCAATTAAGTTGTCCCAGGAAAAGCGAACGCTATGGCTGTGTGTTTATTTCACACGTGAAAATTTATTTTGCTCATAATTATCTAAGAATTTGCAAATTCGCCTATTATTGACCTGACAATAAATTAGTATACACTTTCAACGTGTTCTATCCACTCAAGATATTTATCACGGCATAAATAATTTGTTCTATTAACAAAATATCCGAAATCTTGTTATGTATATTGGTATTTTTGCTTTGATAAGTGCGAGGATAAGTTGGATGAAACGGTTTTGGCCCTTGGAACTTACTGGAGTAATTTGTATGGCCCTAAGGCTGAGTATCTCCACAAAAAGTTATCTTAAAAAAAATTGTTCAAATGGAATCAACTTGGGAATTGATAAGTATTAGATTTATAAATGGTTTTTCTTGATTTCTTTTCCTTCTTGTTAGTTCCTAAATCTTCACATTTATTAATAGATCACTATTATTAGCGACTACAATAGAAGCGAACAACGATAACCGCTAATTATATTCCAAAAAATTGTTGTCATACATAAATGTGTGTGCTTTGCCAACAAAATAGCATTGTTCATCATTATATCTCGAGAGTTGTCTGTATTTGACTGTGTATTAGTTTTTTTTATCTTAGAACCGGTTATTTAATATTGTTCAAAAACTTTTTATGATTCAATCATTTTCATGAAGATGGAGTGTCAGTCTCAATATTTTGTTGGCATAGGTACATACGTAATATTTAGTTCGTACCAATTTATGAAAAAATAATTTTTCTGCGATCACGTATGAAAACGTCATAAAGCACACTGTTTTGTTATTTGGAAAGTAGCTCATATCACCATGACCAAGGTGGATATAGGATGGTGAAACAGCTTCTTATTAAGGCCGATTCAGATTCATGCGTGCCCACCCTGCATTTGTGACCCTGCATGAAAAATGCATGCCTGTCGTCGTTCACATCTATGCCTGTCGGCGTGCTTGTGAAAAGCGTGGTGGGCATGCATGGAATAAGGACAAGTTCTTATTTTCCACTGTATTGCATGCGTTTTTGCTGAAACATCCCTAGAAGCCGGTGAATATTTGACAATCTTTTATTTGACATTTGATTTTGAATTTTATGATCATTTTGTAAAGTTTTAAATACATTCCCGCCTTTCTCTGTTGTGATTTTAATCTCGAGAATATGAATGAGATGAAATTTTCGATTTACTTGAACTGACAATACTGAAAAAACCAATTAAAATATGACCTTGGGTAAGAAATGCAATGGAAATGCACATATGTGAAGTGTCATGCCTTTTTCAGGCAGAAGCGTCAGAAATGCATGTGCCTGTAAATCGCACGTGCTTCAAAAACCCTGCATGGAAATGCATGAATCTGAATCGGCCTTTAACAAGCACTAGAATAAACGGTAGACTTTTGCCTACTCGATTTCATACCGTAGTAATATTTCCTGAAGTCACCACAGATGGCGCCATACATTTTGTCGGTAAAACAGAAATTGTGCTTCTGTCAGTGTCATCTGTGCTAGGAGAAAAAAATACCGAGAAGAGTAAAAATATTGATAATTATTGCATATTTACTGAAAATATACTGTTTCAATGTCGTTTCAATTCACGTCTGTTAAATTGGAACCACAGAAATACATAAGCTACAGAAATCTTCCTTGAAATTCGATCTTATCGCCATCTTCATTCAAGTTGTGGAAATATTACTACCTTCTCAAAGTTTCTCGCAGTAACAATTGAAGAGCTGTTTCATCATCCTATATCCACCTTGACCATGACATTGTTATTTGAAAAAAAAAATCACACGGTCTCCGGGTCGCATGTATATGGATAAAAATAATTAGGTATATTAGTTGATACTCACTGTCACCAAAAGCGATTTTGTTACACCACATTCATATTTATTGGATTATCTGCCTTTTCGGATTATAATAAAGAGAATTTGTAAAAAATTTCAATGTGTCCATGATGAACACGAATGTCGATTATTAATTCAAACTTGCGCATGCGCATATCCGCAATTAGTCCCGCAGACTGTCATTTGTTTTATTTCTCGGCTTCAGCTCTGGTATCCATGTTACCTATATATTTATTATTAGATATATGATATTTTAATGATACTATTTTGTAGTATTTGGCACATTTTTTGACATTTGTCAATATATCACAATTTTTCACACGTAATGAATGTTTAGGTAAAATTATTTTAGAATTAGAAGTACCCTTTTTCTGATTCTCGGCTATACTAAATTCCACTTCTCGATCTGATTATTGATTAACGCCTTATTTTGGTGATGGATTAGAATTTTAAAATTTTCTGTGCAATCAAGGGAAAACATTTGCTGAATAACAACGGAATACCCGAACAATAATATCACTCAATAATATTATCATTAAAGTAAATTGACACTAGGGTTTAGGGGTTAACTGGTTTATTTTGTTTACTAAGTCTCACTTGAAAATTATCGATATACCTACTCGCTAATAATGTTTTTGCTTAAATTTCTTATTATTTCAATAATATTGTATCGATGCTTGGATACAAAGAAATAATGAAAATTAGAATTAAGAAAGTGTTCATTTCTATGAATTATATGTACAGGGTGTTTGATATTTTGTTTTTTGAAATGTTTCATTGAGAGAATAAAAAGGAAACTAATTGATATTTCCAAAACCGTTATATTGACATGAAGCGGTGTACTCTGTATATTTGGTGTTATCTATTTGTTGTTTCCATTCTCATAAATAGGTTTCTGATAATAACTAGAATACTCTTTGGCCACCTTCTTCAGTAATAAATGTTCTCTTATCAATTGCAGAATAATACTTGCGTCCCGCTATCGATTGTCTTTATATCCGATGATTTCTCGTGAATTAATTTGATTCAAATAATGGCTCAATACTGGTTGTTTCTCAATAACACGCTTATGTTTAAGTGGGTTTTTCCTGGGTTCATTTTGATAATGAAACTTAGTATCAACGTAAACCATTATACAGGGTGCCAATGTTTTCTACTGCATAACATGATTGTCAGTGGCAAGCGAGGTGGCAAGTTACATGAATTATTGTGTAATTGAGTGGTCTAGCGAGATGCAAATTAATGAAATGAAAATAAAATTGATACACCAGATTTTCTCATAAATAATGAGGCTTTCGAAGACAACTGTTTGTTCAAAAAGAAGTGCGGCGTATCACTTTTTCCTATAAATCGATTCAGAACAAATTCTGCACGAACGCCTCTGGTAAGAAAAAAAAATGTTTTACAGCTGGAAATTCCTTTTGATGCATAGAAGATGGGTAGTACGTTTCACAAAAATATCTAGGTTTATACCGAAGTTATCATAAATATAATATTTGATTCGAAAGTTCAGACGTCTTGGCTTATCTGGAGTTTTTTCTCAAAATGGACCAATAAGTAATCTTAGATATTAGCATGGTATAAAGAAACACCGAGTATGTCGATATATTAATTGTGCCAATAAATTATTGCATCAGCAATAACGGCATGTCCGGCCATAAAAAACAATAATGTTTTTAGAAGTGTTCACGCTTAGCACACTAATTTTCGCAATAATTATTATTGAGGCAATATTGAAATATAACAGATAATGGTTATGCACTTTTTTTTTACATGAACCGAGTTCCTACATAAAAGCTACAGCGACAAACGGATCGATTTCTACCAAAACTGTTAGATATAAAGTACCTATAGTGAGTCTCATAAATCCGAAAATATTTTGACATGTAGAAAGATCCATTATTCCTTGCAGTGGAGGTGAGGTATGACGTTCATACTAGATTATGTAACAAGCTTAGAATAAAAAAACGATACGAGTATCGAATTATTCATTTTAAGCGAGTAACACACTATATTTTCTCCACGACCACAAAGTATGAATAAACAACAATTAGATTGAATATGAACTCGAATGAAAATGATTATGACGGCACCTCGATTTACATGCAAGATTGTCGCGGGTATGTCGTATTGATGCGGAACACGACCGCCCGTCAAGCGGTATGGGAATACGCGCGTCAACGCGTTGACTCAGATATTTTGTTCTTTTTCAATAGCAAAAATTTCGGATGTCAAATAGTGTATTTTTGTAACCAAATAGTTCCATATGTACGAAAATACTTGAGATCGCCGCGTTCACTGCAAGGAATGATCATTTTGTAGCTTACTTTGTGAAAAATTCGCTGGATAGTTCGGAATTATAATAACACATTTGTTGACTATTCCGTACGGATATATCATCTGAGATTCTGAAGGTAATAATCAGTATATTCCAAAGGTTTTTGGGTCATGTATAAAGTAATATAAATGTCAACAAACTAATCCGTTTGTGTAGCACATAATTATATCACTTTTTCACTAAATGGGGTCTGAGTTTTATCGAGAAGTTTCTTTTATAAAATTGCAAGTGGAGAATTTGAAAAAAAAATTGTACAGGCTGATGAATTGGTCAGTGGGAATTTAATCTAGAACCGTTCAACCCAATTTTTAGCAAGAAGAACGGTTTTCAACTTTCTCCACAAGTAAAGAATACACATTTTTTTTGAATTCAATATGTTGAAATGTTTCTTTCCTGAATGGTCTTCGAAAAAAATCATCAAATTGTATATTTATCGGTTAAAATTAGCAAGTGTCAAAAATACATTAATACTATAACACTCATTTATGCATTTTGATCGAGATTTTGTTTCATAGTAAAGAACTTCTGAATCGATTCATAGGTACGGAATCTGTTTCAACTTTTGCCATTTTATTTTCACAAATGAATAAGGCTGAAAAATGCTTGGTCATAACTCATGAATTTAAAATTTTAATTATTAATTTTAAAATATGATAGTGTATGATATTCGACATGGATAACCTTATTGTAAATGTGAATATTCAATTTGGACATATTTTCACAGTATTATATAGATTATCAGAATCCAAGGATGTATCACAAAATGATAATCGATTAACAGCTTTTGAATAAATTGTGTAGACTACTGTAATTATTTTAAGTCATGATAATATTTTTGAGTTAGCCATGGAAAACGAAAGAAGCAATAGACAATATTACATAAATACTTCATTATAACAGTAATCAAAATAAAATGGAAATTCACTGGAATAATTCATGATGATAGACATAGAGATCACAAACGCGTTAATTTGTTCGAATATAAGCCGCTCTAAAATCCTCCAATTCCTGTGTTGTCAGTTTCACTATTCTTCGGAATGTGCCAAAGTTCAATTCAATTTCATTCCATGAATAAAACATATTGTTTCACCACTTATGATATTGAAATGGAGAATTCGTGTTTGATAGCTGTTTATTGAATTATTCTTGAGTGACATGTATGTCAGCCTACTCATATTTTGAAGAAATATTTTTGTACAATGGCCGGCAACGCTGTAAAATATCATTCTCTAACGCACTTTGTGGTAGTTCAGTTCAGTTCTCTGCATAGTTTCCACCTTGGTTTCCACAGTGTTTATAGACAAACTTCTTGGGAATTTATTTCGGTAAAACTATTGGGAAAAATCAACTGAAAACATTTTTCACCTCTTATCTCATCGTTCTGGAAGTTGTGGTATTTTTCAAGAAATTAGTCTCGTCTATTTTTCTGTTCACCACTTCGCTGAAGACATAAATTGCATATTCTAGATACGAGCGGCATTCACAATTACTTGAACTTGGAAATATCCCCCTTACCCAAAAATGGAGTAAGGGTATTTGATCCTTCTTCTCCGGTCACTTTGGGACAACGTACAACTCCCACTAGTTTTTATGTGTGTAATGTAAATATCGGTTTATCCACACTTATGAACTGTATAAAGTACCAATTTATTCAATAGTGGAATAACGAGTGGAATAGTGAAATATACAATCTGGAATTAATCACATTTTACTTATTTGTTATCAATATTTACATTGACATCTATATTAATAAACATTTCGTTCTTTGTATTAGTTGATACTCACTGTCACCAAAAGCGATTTTGTTACACCACATTCACATTTATTGGATTATCTGCCTTTTCGGATTATAATAAAGAGAATTTGTAAAAAATTTCAATGTGTCCATGATGAACACGAATGTCGATTCTTAATTCAAACTTGCGCATGCGCAGATCTGCAATTAGTCAGGCAGACTGCCATTTGTTTTATTTCTCGGCTTCAGCTCTGGTATCCATGTTACCTATATATTTATTATTAGATATATGATATTTTAATGATACTATTTTGTAGTATTTGGCACATTTTTTGACATTTGTCAAAATATCACATTTTTTCACACGTAATGAATGTTTAGGTAAAATTATTTTAGAATTATGAAGTACCCTTTTTCTGATTCTCGGCTATACTAAATTCCACTTCTCGATCAGATTATTGATTGACGCCTTATTTTGGTGATGGATTAGAATTTTAAAATTTTTTATGCAATCAAAGGAAAACATTTGCTGAATAACAACGGAATACCCGAACAATAATATCACTCAATAATATTATCATTAAAGTAAATTGACGCTAGGGTTTAGGGGTTAACTGGTTTATTTTGTTTACTAAGTCTCACTTGAAAATTATCGATATACCTACTCGCTAATAATGTTTTTGCTTAAATTTCTTATTATTTCAATAATATTGTATCGATGCTTGGATACAAAGAAATAATGAAAATCAGAATTGTGAAAGTGTTCATTTCTATGAATTATATGTACATGGTGTTTGATATTTTGTTTTTTGAAATGTTTCATTTCATTCGTATTCTAGATACGAGCGGCATTCACAATTACTTGAACTTGGAAATATCCCCCTTACCCAAAAATGGAGTAAGGGAATTTGATCCTTCTTCTCCGGTCACTTTGGGACAACGTACAACTCCTACTAGTTTTTATGTGTGTAATGTAGATATCGGTTTATCCACACTTATGAACTGTATAAAGTACCAATTTATTCAATATTGGAATAACGAGTGGAATAATGAAAAATACAATCTGGAATTAATCACATTTTACTTATTTGTTATCAATATTTACATTGACATCTATATTAATAAACATTTCGTTCTTTGTTCTTGTAATAACAAGCTTGTAGTTGTTATCTGTTTCAGAACGCATGGTGCCTGTCGGAAGTTTTTGATACATCTCTAGGGTCAATGGATGCCTGCTCTTGAAGAGTTGACAGCTGCTATGAAAGCAAAATGTCGAATCATTTTTTGATGTAAAATGTCTTCGATTCTGATTCTAAATGAATGTGAAACGTTAATCAAACGCCATCTAAAACACTCATACCATAACTAACCGTTACAGAAAAAAAAAACTATGATGACTCTCACACAATTATTTTCCAGTGAGCGATGCCGAACTGAAGAGGGTATGCGAGGCGTTCAAGAGGCTGACCAATGGCGGGCAGCTGCTGTCGCGCAACGCGTTCACGCAGAACGTGCTGGGCGACGGCGTGCCGGCGGCGATCTCCGATTGGCTGTACGCCGCCTGCGGGGGCGGGGCCAGAGGCATCGCGCTCCGCGACCTCATCTGCGGCCTCGTGCTGCTCACCAAGGGCACCCAGGAGGAGAAGATCAGGTGGGCTAGACCGGTCGGAGAATTCGACGCGCATTTTCAGCAAAAATTATATTTCGAAATTAATGTAACTCGTACACTTCCTTTAATTTTGTTTGTATCGATTTATTGAGAATTATTCAAAACGCAAAAATTATCTACCAATGTCAAACGATCAGAATACGAGGGAGAGCATGTGACCGATGTTGATTGGTTGCATGTATGATGTCCTGAGCACCTGACAGCGTTGCCAGATGAAAAATTGAAGAATTAACTCTATTTTTTCACATTTCAAATATAATATGTGAAAAGAAAAAAAAACTATCCGCAATTTTGAAAAGTATCAGCTTGTTAGTTTTGAATTTTTTGTTTATGTTAATGGCTAATGACATTTTCTTTTGCATGTACTCCATAATTAATAAAATATAATTCATGAAATGAAATACGAAGGGCCGGTTGCACAAAGATTTAACAGATGATTGAATATTCAATCGTCTGTTAAATCTTTATACAACCGGCCCTAAATCTTTTGTGAGTACCTACTTATAGTGAGGAGCTTCGTATAGGTCAAGGGTTGGTGCGTGTAAATAGTGGTATATACAGTGCGCGTCTAAAGTCCGTTCCCCCGTACACATTTTTGAATCGTCTGGTATATCGCAACGAAATTTTGAGGGCTTTAATACGAGATGAAAATTTATTTTTTATGGAAAAATCACAGCAAAAAGTTTCAAAATGGCGGCTGAACACCCTTATATTATTCAATTTTCGAAATCTGCTCATCATTCTTGACAGTTTCCTCCAATACCCTTCACTCCTAAATTTAATTGATTTTCAAATATTAACATTTGAAAAGTGACATTCCGCTCAACCGCCACTTTGAAACTTTTATCTGTATTTTTGTCATAAAAAAATTTCGTTGCGATATACCAGGTGATTAAAAAATTATCAGGGGGGAACGGTCTTTAGATGCGCACTGTTTAATAAATGAGTATAAAAGGAATCGAATCCAAAAATACATACACCCTCATCGTCTATGCACTTAATTCCATTTCATTAACCATTGTTAGTGATAGGTAGGTATATAAGGTGCTACTAGTTTCAGAGGCATTTATCTTCTCTGAGAGTGCAAATGATAGTAATGCAACTGAATGTAGCTATTTGAAGAGATTATGAAGAAGAATGTGATATCCTCTGACAGATGTGACTGAATCTACCCCGATTAAAAATGACACCATATATGATGATCCCTATGATCCCTAATCTTGGAATATTTTCATATTCACAGTGAATTGGAAATATATGACAATTAATAAGTCGCAATTCAGTTCAGTTTGTCATTACACGAAATGAATTCCAAGATTTCACAGAGACTTGGCAACTACGGTAGGTATTGCAAGGAGACACATACGTCACAGCTGAGGAGCAAATTTTCTAAATTCAGAGTGAATAAATTGTTACAACTATTTTACAAACGACTTTCCATCATGCAAATAACTTTAGTGTCCTGTGATTCTATTATACACAACTCCTTTAGTTTGAATAGAATACCATGTGCTATTTGTTACATTTTTGAAAGTGGTGCTGTTGCCATTGGCGGTAATTTAGCAAGTTAGTAATTTAGTTTGGATGAAAAACAAGTAGATATTGGAGTACATACTTGAAGACCGATACCAATCTGTTGGTCACTTGAATCAAATCATGCAATTCCTAGAATAATCTTGCATGGTATTGATGTCGTTGACGGCATGTTTTTGAAGATATCGTGAATAATACCCTTTTTGATTTTATGATGATAAGTGATCAATAAAGAATGAAAACATATCAGTTTTTGTTAATTAGTTATCAGAGTATTAAGTATCAATATAATTTGATCTAGATACCTTGGCGCAAAAGTAATTCAGATGACATAATTGTCAGTATTGCAATTATTTGAGTAATATTTTATTAACATATTTCCACCATTTACTGACAGTTCGATCATTGATTACATGCAAGATTTTCTTCATGATCATAATAATTTACACCATTTGGTAGTACTCGATAAATGCCGGGTAATTCAAATTCGAAAATTTCAAAGAACTAATATTCTGTCAATAATTCATGAAAGGTAGAGGTAGTCCTCGACTCTGAATAACCCGGTATATGTTCACCGGAAAATTATAAATCTGAAAATAGCGAATGTTAATATAGAATCGATTGTAAGATTCACGTAGAAAATTGAATTCAGAACAAAAATTAGTATATCATGAATATTCAGATTCCTCTGGACCCTATATTGCAACGATTCCGGGACTCACATAAGTAGAAGCGAATTCCAAAGTGCGCTTCAAATAGAAGGCACTCTACCGCCACCTGACGGGCCATCTAAGCCCAACCTCATATGGGACCGCACCATCATGTCTCTCTTTGGAGTGAACCAAGATAAAGTCACCTTCGACGATTTCAAAGCTTGGATCATCTATAACAAAGATTCTACTGTGTTATCCAAATGGTGAGTCTCCTTTTTAGATATTATGCAATAATAAATTAATAAATTAGGATGGATCAGATTCACCTAACCGTCTTATCTAACCTAGATAATGTAAAATTGATTTCTGGTATCATCCAGTGTTTAATTTCTCTATTTTTTAACTTAAACTAAATCAAGAAGGGAAAAACTTAAAAGAAACTCCAAGTCGGTCGACCACACATATAACATATGGTCGACCGACTTGGAGTTTCTTTTAAGTTTTTCCCTTCTTAAAAACCTCTTGGACCACTTTGAGAAGCAATGGATGATTTTCACAATTTTTTAAACTAAATCTTTCACAGCATAGTCCAACAGTCATAATCATAAGAATCAAATGTTGTCCATCAGGTGACGTCATCACCTTGTCTCTTTGGTGTTTTCGAATGTATATCAAGATATCTATGAATTCTTCAGGTTGTTGTCAAATCCTTGCGTGTCCCTGAGCTCGGAATTGGAAACTCCGACTTTCTACCAAACCTTGGCAGGCGTCACCCACTTGGAAGAACAAGACATCTGCGAGCTGGAAAAGTGCTTCTGGGCTTTACAGAGCACCTCTGCGACTGGTCATCTTGATTTCAATTGCTTGAAGTCGCTCGTTTGCCCACCTGTGCCTTTGAAGGCTTGTAAAGGGTAAGTGCGGTGTCATTCAAGCAGTTTTTGCAGAATAAAGAAAAAAATGAGTTGTGGTAATTCAATTCTTACCTAACCTAACTTTTGACACTTGTTTGTACTAATCATAAGTTGAAACGTAGATGTAACTTAATATATGTTTAATTTAGTGGATTTCAAATGGAAACATAGGCTGAGTTATTTCTATGAACAGACTTTGATTCCTAATTTATTTTTTGCCATTGTTTCTCAAGTTTTTTCTTCACAGGTTGTTTCTCGCATTGGATGTTAACCGAGATGATCATGTAGACTTCAAGGAGCTATGCTGTGGTATATCTGCTGCTTGCAGGGGACCAATGGTGGAGAGAATGAAATGTATGTAATTTTTTTCTATACCGGGGGTCGACGGAAAGTGGAATATTCAGCTGATCCCGATCATTGTGTTTCACTCTTATGTTAGAGTCAATTCCTCTCCCTGTACACTCCATCTAGATTATATTTCTCATGTTTCGGTATTGTTGGTATTACTGGCCACAGTAAGCAATTTCGGAACGCTTTATAGCAACAGTCACCTCGAACTACTGACGAATTTCGGAACGGTACCGGACAGTATACATTCACGCATATTTGTTTTTATCTTTTCACTACATGGCTTGATATTATTTATTAAAAAGCTGAAACATCCTTCATCCATCCTTAGGTAGTTTCTGAAACTATTGGTATCTTCCAGTCTGGATTCATTAAAAATCATGGGTAGGACTCCCCTACCAACATTTCTTCTTTGAAGCCATCATCTTGTCCATACCTCCTTCTTTTTTATCACTCTCTGTATTGCAAATACAGCACAAAATACTTCATAATAAGTTTTAATTTAATTTTTCCTAGTGATTTTTCCCATCATAAAAAACCTAACCAATATTTTTGTTAAAAAGTCTTCAAATCGTCTGACCTGGATTTCTTGACGTTTCAAAACATTTGAGTCAAACAGGCAAGAATGACGTCACATCAAACAAATTTGATCAAATTGTTGGACCGTGAGATACGGACTTTCAGGAGTTGCGTACGGTATTAATATCAGACTGCTCCGATCAATCTAAATCGTTCGTTTATGACATCTAGATGTAGGGGAAGTAAATCTCAACCGTTCGGCAATTAAAATCTGAACGATTCGTCGACGATCTCAGTGCTTGGAGGATTTTGACGAAGCAAAGCGATAAAACTGAATTTATGACGTTAGGTCAAGTCAAATTACAGCATTGTTTTTTATCTACATAGTTCATTGTGCTAATTATATTATTGAAAGAATGAAGGACCTAAACCTAAATCAGCGACTGAACTAAAAAGAACAAACAACTGATGCATTTCTAATTCCAAAAGTACAGAGGTGTTCATTATTGAAAACTTTTCATATTAGACAAACACTAAATTGCAATCATGGCTTGCTTTTCCAGCATTATTTCTGGATGTCCAGCAGCTACCACTTCATCTTCTAATACCACACGTAATTTGTTAGGCAAATCATCAAAGGTAGATGCGGACATTCTAAAATGATGCCTGTATTTACTCGTAAACCGGGGTACCAGTTACTTTTTACAAAATACTGATATGTTCCTCATCTTCAAACATTAATTGATAGCCTCCTTCAATTAGTGCCAATACAGCAGCAGAAATACTCATTATTTTAGAACAACAAAAATTTTTCAAAAAATCTTGACACTTTTATCTTTGACACTGATCTGAACCGTTCGTTTATTCCTATTAATCTGACCAAACCGTGGTCACGTGATAAAAAAATCCCTCGCATCTAGGATTGAATTGCCGAACTCGACTAGGGTATCCGTGAAATGTGGCGCGAAATCGTTGCCAGTGAATTCCAGTAAAATCGGAACGAAACTTCCCCCGTTTCCAGTCTGCTTCAAGATCTTCGACATGGACAGAGACTGCTACCTCGACGTCGACGAGGTCCAGCACATGACCCACACACTGCTCTTCATCGCCAACGAGAACAAGTTGACGTACTCATCGCCGAAGCCCTCGGGGGTGGAACCGCCCCATCTGGCGACGGTGGAGGCGCTGAGGGACAAGTTGGACGAGCGTGGCGGGCTCAGCCAGGAGGACTTCCTCGTGTGGAGTGTCGAGGACAACGGCCTGGTGGCGCCGCTGCTCGAGCTGCTCTTCCAGGTGTGCCACGTGTCGCTGGGGCTGAGGCCGCACTGCCGGCACAACGAGTACGAGATAGGTTGGTGGCGTTTCATTCCGTTTCAGGGACGTTTATTTAGTTATTGCCGCAGAATTCTATGACGATGTAGGCCTCTCCCTAAACCACATGTCTCATATGAAACACTTCAATCTTTAGTTAATAATTAAAACGGGTATATAGTCTCTTTTTACGTGAATTATCGGGCAATCTTTCTCGCAGTGATGGGTTGGCTGGAGAGAGAAGAGCGCCGCGGCTTTCACGTCGGCCAGTTCTGGTACCTCATCTCCTCCGATTGGTGGCAGCAGTGGCTGAACTACACGTCAGCGCCGCGCAACAACTTCGACTTCTGCAGCTGCCGCAGGGAGCCGCGCACCCCCGTAGAGGAGGGCA
Organism: Chrysomela aeneicollis; assembly: GCA_029955515.1. NCBI lineage: Eukaryota > Metazoa > Arthropoda > Insecta > Coleoptera > Chrysomelidae > Chrysomela > Chrysomela aeneicollis. The sequence continues at coordinate 7,093,408 of JARUHQ010000006.1, forward strand.
TCGTGTGCGACGAGAGCCTCGTGAGCACCAACACCGATTGCACGTCCAACTCCAACGACTTCAACTCCAACAGCATCGAGTCGATGGGCGATCTGCTCGGCCGCGGCGACAGGTGATTGTTTTTGTCATTCGGTCAAGTGGCGCAGTCGGTATAATCGGAATCATAACTGATGTGCAATGAAAATAATTTGACGGATCATTTGGACGTGTACAGTACCAATTATGTTTGGATTAATCAGCCACTACGAGATAATCCTAATTTGGCCACGGGAATTATTTTACTTAATCATTTTGTAGTTCCAGCATTGCTTCTAGCTCCGGAGTATCGAGCAGCTCTGGTACCGGACCCAAAAGAAGTTTGGGACAACCCGGACCAATTGATAACTCTAGCTTGATAGAGGAGCCCATGTCTAAAGTACAAACTCTTACAGGAGAAGGTGAGTCTCATCAGACTTTGAATTTGTAGGTGGTGCCTTTCTTGGTCAACTGATGGAATTCGGTTTTTATTTATTGTTTGATGAAAATTTACCAATTATATCTTCCACTGTCTCGTCAGAGAATTACTCAATATAGAACACTTCAAATCGAAATGTGACGTATATATCTGGTCTCACCAACATTTCATTGCCTACTTTGCCTTCGTAAAACGCCTAGATAGATGAAAAAGGCGAAGTGTGAAGGTTATTATGTGGTGGTCTGTCATGTTAATTATCAAGAATATTTGCTATCATTAGTGATTTAATCTACTGAATGGAAAATATCCCGTTTTTCCAATATAAGGACGGATTTTTGTTTTCAATTAGGTATGAGGAGCAATTTTAGTCAGCTCCAGTTTGCATAGATATCATTCATTAAATTATGGAAAGTCAAAAAAATAACAATTGGAATTCTGATATTATTTATAAAATAAGAGGTTATGCTTACTTTATTGACGAAGGAAAACGGTTTTTGTTGTGAATGTGCTTTTGCGTCAGTTCAATTCCAGATTTGGCTGTTCCAAAACCAATCAGAATGCGAAACGTAAAAAGCAAAACGCAAAAAGTTCGGTTGTGAATCCCACTTTATCCACACATAGAGTTCAGTGGTTATCCCACTGAAATATAGGTTATCCTACTTCGAGGGTTTTCACTAGTCACCACTAGGTAGCGTATCACGAATAGAAAAAAATAATGGAAATAAGTGAATTTAAAGTTCATTATTTCGATTTTGAAGTACAAAATCAGGGTAATTCTTCCGTTAGGTGACGATGTCTCAGATTCGTGATCAGGAGGCCAAAATACGTAAGTAACGCCAAAAATTTTGAAAAAAAAGACATCGTCACCTAACGGAAGAATTACCAAAATCAGTACAAATAAAAAAACTCGCGATTTAATCGAAGAACCCAAAATTTTTTTTTTTTTTCAAAAATAATGATGTTTCCCTCGCGCGATTCCAGGCGGCCGCTTGAAGCGCGACACCACCCTCGTGCAGCACCGGGACTTCGAGCTGGTGCCCGACTCGCTGTGGAAGGCGTTGTCGATGTGGTACGGGGGCCCGCTGCCGCTGCCCCGGCAGGTGATCCGGCCGCCGGGCCGGCAGGAGGTCGAGCTCGAGCTGTACCCGCTGAATCTGAAGATTCTGCGGCACAGTCCGCACCAGAGCGTCAGCACGACCTCGTGGAGCAGTGTGGTGGGAGGGTGAGTGTACCCGTCGAACAGGTCGCATTTGTGAATCTTGATGGAATTGGCATTGTACTAGTCTCTTTATTTCTTGGGAAAAAAATAAGTCAATTCACTCCAGTACAAAGTTGCCTCAGTTTTGAGCTCTAGATGGTCCTGAAGATACAATTTTGAAATAGGTTTTTCTTTATGAATTATGACTGTCAATCCATAAGCATGTAACTAGAGTTTTTTGATAGTTGCACACTTCACATTTCTTCACTAATGTAGAAGTTTCTGAAATTCAGATTTTCATTGCAAGTTGAAGTTTATGAAAATTCATCGAATACGTATTTTTTTTACCTCGTGCTATCAAATTTGACGAAAAACATTCCCAAAAATGTAGCCACGGCTCCTCCACCATTCTGATGAGGTACTAATTAGAAGAGCCTTGACAGATATGGATAGATATTTTCATCATTGTCTTGACGCACTCTCGCATGAGCACTTTCGCGCCTGTACACAGTTGCTGGAAGTATCGATATGTCCAAATAGTCGGATATTCTGAATTAACATCTTGGTATTGCTATGATATCCAATCTTTCATTTGTTCAATAAAATAAAATAAATAAAAAGATAAATATTAAAATAGAGTATTTTTTCATTTTGAAAATATGGCCAGGTAAAAAATAATTTTGATATTGGCAATTTTTTTTGGAAGTTGATTATGCTTGTCAAATATTCCATGTTTTGATGAATATTTAGATTCATCTAAGAAATTAGTGACTTCAATCTGGCAACAGTGCAAGCAACAGCTTTCTACTTCTTCTTTTTTCAGTCCGTAGGCTCAACCGAATCAAGTTCAGAAACATAACCAACAAATATCCCCAAATGTCACTAAATCTGATTAGTACGTCATAGTGTTCCGCCATAAAATTTTTATATCGCTGTAATTTGAAAATTAAAATTATTAGGATGATTCCAACAGTGATTCTAGACAGCAGAAACATACTCGTTATTCAAACAATAATTTCATGAAAATCAGTTCGAAGGAAATTTCCCCATTGAATATTTTCTTTGAAAATGGTACATACTCTTGTTGATAATAACGCAACTAGTATTTTAATAATTCTCACTGAGTATAATAAAAATAAGCAACTAACACATGAAACGATATACAGTGAGGACCAAAAGTCTGTCGCCCCCCCTGTAACTTCTTTATTCTACATATTACAAAAAAATGTTGAATACATAAGTTGTAGGGTTTCATTCGATCTCTTTAATGGTTTAAGTTTCATTCATACAGAGTGTCCCAAAAAAGCACGGTGACTTAGAAGTTAATTTTTTTAAATGGAACACCCTGTATTTTATTTCATTTTCAGATTCTTCCTGAAGAGCTGATTTCGTCGATCTATCATACTTGGGGTAAGGAGAGAAGGTAGGGAGTAGGGAGAGAAAGATTACAGAGATATAGGGTGTGAAAAATCGAGATTTTTCAACTTTAGAAATTTTTTTAGTCGAAACTGATCATTTCTGCTCAAAACGGCTTACATGTCCCTATCTCAACTTTTCATTTACTATCTACTGACATTTAATAGAAACAAATAGAGGGTGATGCAAAACTCAAAATTTTGAACCACCCGTATTTGTTTCATTTGTTGTAAGCCGTTTTGAGCAAGAATGGATAGTTTCGGCACAAAAAATTCCTAAACTTGAAAAATTTCACACCCAATATCTCTGTAATCTTTCGCGCTATACCCCAAGTATGATAGATCGACGAAATCAGCTCTTAAGGAAGAATCTAAAAATGAAATAAAATACAGGGTGTTCCATTTAAAAAAAATAACTTCGTCACCGTGCTTTTTTGAGACACTCTGTATGAATGAAACTCAAACCATTAAAGAGATCGAATCAAACCCTACAACTTATGTATTCAACATTTTTTTGTAATATGTAGAATAAAGAAGTTACAGGGGGGGCGACGGACTTTTGGTCCTCACTGTAGATGCAACCAATTTCATGCACACAAAGATTTTCACGACGTAAAAAATAAGAATGTGTACCGCGACGTGGTTATTTTGATACTGTCACATGTGAACACAAATGCGGCGTTTTCCAAAACGTACGCCCCATCTGAAACGGCACTAAATACCATCCACCCTCCGTTCACCAGGTACGGCGCCGCCGCCCTCACCACCGCCGGCCTCACCACCACCACCAACCCGCCGGCGGGCACGCGGCGCCACCTAGCGCACACCGCCGCCTTCTCGCGCCTAGCCACCGTCCAGCAGGTAGCCGATTTCCTGTGCCAGCGTCTAGCGCTGCGCCCCGACGCGGCGCGCCTCTGGCTGCTGCGCGACCACAACCAATCGGCGCCGGCCGCCGGCCTGCTGGACGACGAGGACGCGACGCTGCGCGAGCTCGGCGTCGCCGACGGCGATCGCGTGCTGCTCGAGGTGCGCAACGAAGACCTCACGTGGCCCGAAGAGCTGGGCCAGCTGGCGGCCAGCGGCGGGGGGCACGAAGCGGCGTTGGGGGTCGAGAGGAGGCCGACGATCTGTTTGCCGCCCGGTGAGTTTTTTTTTTGCATGGAAGGGAAACTTTGAAACTTGTGGTTCGGTTATTCACTCATTTGGCAGCCATCCCGACTAGGTGCTATTTCACTCGAGGATACTGTATGCGAGATACGCGAAAACTTGGGCTGATGTATCGGATTCTTCAATCAGTACTGAAATAGTCGCAGTGACGTTGAAGAGTCGCGTGTATCATAACCATCAACAAGGAAAAAGAGGAAGACAAGAAGAAGACGTACTTTGTGGGTTTATCCGATAGTGCAATCAAGATAAACACAATAACTCATATAGTACACTATAATATACAGTGTCCTTCATAAAGTCCGCATCATATGGGAAAAACTTTTATTAATGATTTATTTTGCAATTCGACTTGGGCGTTAAGTTGTGCTTTGAAAAATATGAAAAATGACCTACTCGGATGTGGTCACGTGACTTTCGCTACCTGTCAAAAGTAATATTTTTTCAAAGTAATCGCTGAAAATAGGCTTATTTATTCGAATTTCAAAAAAATTTAAGGGGAAAAGTTGTTTCTTTTTCGATTTTACACCTACATCTCAAATTTGAACGTTCTATTGCACTTTTCACTTTTTGCCATTTTTTTTTATAATTACAAAATTTCTGGAACATTAAAAAATTCGTAACTTCGACAAAACTGTTTTATACCAGTAGCTCTGATATGCGACTAACTTTCAATCACGAATCATCCAAATAAATATGTTTTTCTCAAGAAAATGAGAGTTCATGGTTAACATTTCTGTTATTTTTGATGCAAAGTTGACGTATCTTCAAGCATGTAGGATAAGAAATCATCTTAGTGGATTTTTTCAGTATTAAAATGATACCAACGTCATAATTCAAAACATCATAAAACTTCTTTACTATTATCTAACCAAAGTTTACGACTTTTCACGGTACAAATCTCAAATTTGAAAAAATATTACTTTTGACAGGTCGCGAAAGTCACGTGACCACATCCGAGTAGGTCATTTTTCATATTTTTCAAAGCACAACTTAACGCCCAAGTCGAATTTCGAAATAAATCATCAATAAAAGTTTTTCCCATATGATGCGGACTTTATGAAGGACACTGTATAATAATTTATAACGAGAACCATCATAGTTATTTGTATGCTTGGGCCGCGAAATACTTTTTTAACGTACCGAAAGAACAGTTATCGCCGAGGCCGCTTGTGGCCGATAAAAAGTTTCGCGGCCATGGCATACACACTATTTTCCGTGCAATCACAATTTATTTCTGCATCTATCATCTATCGTCCAACAATGAATGAATATTTGAAAAATATATGTTATGTTAAAAAAAACATCGAATTGAAGTTTACGTGACACATTTGATTGATTTTTATTAATTATCATACGTTTGTCGCTCACCAGAAAGCTACTCTCTTACATGATGAAAACTAATGTGGATTCTTAATTCAAACTTGCGCATGCGCATATCCGCGATTAGTCCCGCAGACTGTTATTTGTTTCATTCTTCGGCTTCAGCTTTGGGATCCTTGTTGCCCACTGAAATATAACCGATAACTGGAATGCCAAAGGAACTTCTCAAGCATAGACCCTTTTGAATCTCGCGCAGACTGAAAATAAATCAGGCCGGGAGCATGCGCACTATTACTGTAACCAGGTCCGGTCTAGCCTTTGGTACACAGACCATCTGGACTGTGCTTTGTGACTAATTATCAACATTAACATCTCTGAAGAAACATTACATAAAGAATTATCTAAATTAGCAGTTCCAGGGTGAAACCAAAGTTTTTGAAACTGGTGGTAGGATTTTTTCATATTTTTAATCAATCAAATGTTTGTATTTTTTTGGATTCATTATCTTGATTGTATATTTCTTAACGTTCTTTAACTATTCCAAGTTTCTATGTATGTATCGTTTTATGTGTATGTAAAATTCTTCAGCGACGAATAAATTCTATTCTATAATCCTTGTCCTACAGTAAATAAGTTTGTGTACAACCAATATTTGTAATAATAATTTTAGTTCCTGTGACACTATATGGTAAGTAAACAGTCGAAAAAAACAATTTCCATATAGAATAAAGCACAATATATTATAATTTATGTATTTATTCTAAACTACACAGCACCAATCACGTCGCACCCCGTAATTTTGCCCCTGTTGAAATCTGAATAACTTTTCTCTGCTTTGAACAATTTGAATTCTGTTTACACTGTTCACTGGATAATTGACAGAGGCTTTTGAGGACCAAGATTCAGTCTGGGAACTGAATCACAGTCGTTTTTATCACCAGAAGTTATATGATGTCATCAATGATGATATGTTCTTCACAAATCACATTTCCATAGCTCAAAGTCTCGATATTTGGATATCTACCAATATCTAGCTTTCATTCATGAACAATGTCTATTCTTAGTTAAACTGAAAATGGTGATTTCAAGATAAAATAATACAGCTCAAGTATAAGTATCAATCTCAACTCACCAAAAAAAGGTTAAACTAGAATTAGTACTGCAGTTTTTGCATTGCAGCAATACACCTTCACCTTTTTTTGTTTATGAAAATGTTATTAAACTATCAAACAGGACAAATTGACGATATGGAACAACTTCTCTTTGATTTGAATTTGGCGAATGACCATTTACCACTTGACCAGTTAGAATTAACACGAAACAAAAAGTGCGAAGCCGCGTCTGATTCAATTCATCTTATCACAGACGTACGTCATCAAATGTATACAGTTGTAGTGATCAAAGACATGATTTTCGTACCTTTACTTTTACTGCGTCGGCGCATAATCTGAAATCTCAGTTCGCATAGTTGGGATCATAAGTTCCCATTTACCTATATTAGCGTTCCAGTTATTGGTTATATTTCAATGTTGTTGCCTATATAGTTATTATTAGATATATGATCCCAGTATGCGTCGCCTGTGCTGTGTGAATAGGTCCATTTGAATGTATGCTCAGCCTGTATCTCGGATACGCGTATCTCGTGTATCGTTTTCGATACAAATTCGATAGGACAGTGTGTATCGAGAAAAATACACATGGCGCTGAACGTGATCCTCATCCGTGTCTCAGGCGCGACCGGCCTGCACAACCTCGGCAACACGTGCTTCATGAACGCGGCGCTGCAGGCGGTCTCCAACACGCGCCCTCTCACGCTGTACTTTCGGCGCGACAGCCAGCTGTCCGAGCTGAACAGCGCCAACCCTTTGGGCACGAAGGGCACCGTCGCCAGGCGGTACGCGGAGCTGTGCCGCGAGCTGTGGGCAGGGTCGACTCGCAGCGTGGCGCCGCTCAAGTTCAGGTGCGTTGATGGTGGTTGCACGAGTGCGCGCGCATGTCAGACAAGGTGGTTTGTTTCAGGTACTGCGTCACCAAGCACGCGCCGCAGCTGGGTGGGGGCGGGCAGCATGATTCGCAGGTGAGTTGACGGGGTTTCGCACGACCACAGATTAGAAAGCTTTACAGATGAGGCAGTCAGACGGAGCGAATAAAATTAGGGAGAGATGTCGAAAGCGCAAGATTTGAAGTTCCAGTCATAGATATGCGCAGTCGCTAAAATATTGATCGAGTTTTGATTCATCATCATGTTGGTTATGTTACAAATGTTTTCGTTTTATACGATTCATGATCCAGTTTTTCAGATAGGTTTATGATACCTTCATTATCTGGAATGTGAATCAGGTACAATAATATGTGTATTGGCAATCATTACTGTGTATATAAATATTGCAAATCATCTTTAAATGAATCGGAGATTATCAAATTACATTGTTTTCCAAAGGACGAAAAACTGAGTACTTATGAGTGATATTATTGACTTCAATCAAACATTTCTATTTGATGAGAATATCACAATTTTTACTACACCTATACTGCTTCACATTTCAAGTTGAGGAATTCAGAGTCTGATCATCTATTAGATTATTAGAATAGAATAGAATAGAATAGAATAGAATAGAACTTTATTTAGCATCTATAGCTATTACATAACAATACATGAATGTTACATTTGATCACACATAAACAATATAATCTATACATTAAAATACATTTTTCTTAACCTTGTTTTAAAAGTATTGACATTTTCTGATGTCTTAACTAACAGAGGCAGATCATTATATATTCTCAAACCTTCAATGAAGAGGGTTTTTTCCAAAGCATTTGAGTTGAAACCTTGTATGTAGAACTGATCATTGAACCTTAAATCATAACTAACCATATCTGCCCTTCTGATTATATATTCTTGTAAGTAAGAAGGAGCTTGCTTATTAACAATTTTAAAAATTAATACTAAAGAAGACTCAACAATCAGTTGGGAGACATTTAGAAATTTCAAGGTCATTAGCATATCATTTATTGCAGTTAATCTGCTACACCGTAGTAGAATTCGCAGTGCTTTATTCTGAAGTAGCTGCAAACGATGTATTTGTGCAGATGAACAGGAGAGAAGTATGGACATGCAGTAATTAAAGTGTGGAAATATAATAGTGTTATAGACAATTTTTCTACACCATGGGGAAAGGTTTGTACAAATTCTATAAAAGTGACCGACCTTTTTGCCTATTTTTTTACATAAATAATCAATATGCCCAGAGAAATTGAGTTGAGGGTCAAAAAGTGTTTTATTTTTCTTGATGACAATGAATGGGCTACATTCGAAATATTCGAATTTCATCGTGAAATTCATTCAAAATACATCTTATTCCTGATAGAAACTAATTTGTGATGACAACTTTTTCATAATATATCAGTATGAGGTAGGTAACCTTTTATATTGGTGTTGATTATGCATTATTAAAATGGAAATATTGCACATCAGTAGTTCCAGCGGTGACAACGACTATCCGGCAACTGCGATGCGCAAAATTTAAAGGTCAGAGTCTCATCTGTAAAGTTTTCTAATCTGTGACTCGACGTTGTCGGCACTATAGTAACGGCTATTGATATACCAATCCTCCTAATGAGGATTCGTCTAGTGCTCTGGTCATTGAACATAATATTTTGTCTGAACGATTCTTTGAAACGAAATCCTTAGTAGGAACTAGTTATAGATATTGAAAGATATATAAGAAGTGAAAGGTCTATATTTTTTGTTGCACAGAGTATTGAATTTGCTAAAAGAAATAATTTCAATATGATGAATGCTGAAACAATTCGTTTTATTCATGAGATGGAATTGAAAAACATTTACTCCAAAAGTTAATAAAAATAGAGAAACTGACAACACAGGAATGTGCCTATCAGAGGACTTGTGACGTCACAAGAAGCGGCCATGATGCTGTTGAATGTCTCGCTGAATTGGAGGGTCTTAGAGCGGCATTTATTCGAAAATTACATGATTTATCTTCTAGGAAAAACTAAAAATACATTATATTTTACCATCATATCAATTACAAGCACGCTTGAACCAAATTCACGCCTATTATAGCTCATAAGCGTATCTTAAGAAGAAGGATAATTTAATGTTTCTTTTTTCGACATATTTCGATATAAACTGGTCATTAGTTTCAATAAACTTAGATTTTTATAAACTCACTATGGTAAGTTTTTGGATTCACAAAATAGGTTTTCAATCCACCATTTCATCAGGATTGGTTTGAAAGGTACTAGGGTGAATTTCGAAAAATTGAAGGAACTGCAGTTCACCAATTGTGGACATCAAAGAATTTAGTGGATCCATATGGTATAGAAAGGTGTATTTGACGAATTTTCATCTTTGGGAAATCGATACAAGAGTCTTTACTTAGATTTCTGTCTACTTAACCTCACTTACGAAACCCACTACACAAAACATCGTGGGATCACAGGAAACTGCTGCTTCATGCATTAGATCTGTCATATTATCCCATTGACCATCGATCGCTTTCAGGAGCTCTTGGCTTGGCTCTTGGACTCGCTGCACGAGGATCTGAACAGGGTGGCGAAGAAACAGTACATGGAGTTGAAAGACAGCGGAGGCAGGCCAGACGAGGTGGTGGCAGAGGAAGCGTGGCTGCAGCACTTGAACAGGGACCATTCGATCATCACCGACCTCTTTTACGGCCAGCTCAAGAGCAAAGTGAGTTGATCGGGCGAACGTAGGCGAACCGATTTTGAACCGGCGTTGCTTTCAGGTCACGTGTCAAACCTGCGGGCACGAGTCCGTACGATTCGATCCGTTCAACTTGCTGAGCCTGCCGCTGCCGATGGAGAGTTTCACTTTGTGCGAAGTTTTGGGTAAGACCATTGTTGGAAACACGTTGAAATTCGAAAGTATATGTCACTTCCGGTGAATCCGAAATTCATGAGGTTGAATTGCTTGTCAAAAACTGCATTTAACAGATCCACCTAATTTCATTAAAAAAAGTGGCGAGCCACCTTCCGTGAACACCCGTTATATTGAAAGTGTTTTTTTAATCCAAGTTTCATCATAATAATTCTAATATCAATTGAATTTTAATCAATTAGTTACTATTGCTTTTGATATATTTGACAGATTTTGTAATATAGCATTAATTTGTATAGCATTGATTTGCTAAGAGCGTTTTTTATATTTTCGTCACCTACAGCAAGCAGAGTGAAACATCGAATAGATGAGCAAGAAATAACAAGTTGACAATCTTACCATAAAACTATCTCCCAACACCTCACACTACACAATTTCCACTTTTAAACAGTTACAAATTCAACTGGCCCCGATCTTTCAAATAAATTTCTCCAAACCAAAGTATCTGTTTGTTATTTGTCAGCAGTATCAACTTATAACATAATTTCATAACCAGATCATTTTAACTAAAATCTACTATATTGACATTTTTACAGTACACTATGGTATACAATATACTGTGTGTGCACTACAAAATTTAGTGTACATGGTTTTCTGGGTTATACATTATAATTATAGTGCTTCAACATTCGATCATATAACAGATTAGATGAGTAACATACAATCCTTGCTACAGTAGTTGTTTGAAGCCAACATCTGAATCAGTTACTATGGTTAGCTCGTTCTAAAACAATTATAGGAACAACAAAATCCCTCAGTACCAGTGTCTTGTTATCTTGGAAGGGTTTGATTTTGAATGAATTGTCTTACTAACGATATAATCATATCCATTTTTCATAACAGTTAATGAAAACAATCTAGAATCGAAGTTTTCTGAAAATATATATCTTAATATTTATTACCCGAATGATAATAGATTTAATCTAATGTTAAACTATATTGTATATTTTCTGGTATATATTCTGGTATCCAAGTTTCGAACTTGAAAAATATAACATGTTATTGCCTTTCAATTCCACTCAATGTAGGTTTATCTACTACTCTGAGCATTTTCTTACCACTTGGGCAAATCATTTTATCACTTGTATTAAAATGATGCGAGCATACTCTAGCGTCTCTTCTCTTTCCCGATCATATTTTTCCATATATTAACTAACTTTTCATCCGGGGAAACCCGAGAATGTTTTCAAATTACCATAAAGTGTTTTGCATATTGGGATGGGTAAATAATATTTATACAACGAATTATTCGACACTGAGTAACGCACCAGTGAAATGTTGTATTCTGGTCACCACTTCTAAATTGTCTTACACAATTCACAGCATTTCACCATCCTTCAAATTCGAATTGAACAGAATAAACAAAGTTTTTAAGTAGTCTCAGTCAAATTTTCACACAAATGAAAACATGCCGTTTGACGAACCATCAAACAAAATTCGATTTGAAAACGAGAAGTTTCGCGCTGTCACTGTCAGTGTTCAGTTGATGTTGATAAGTGGCATTAGCGCATTCACCAAAAATACCGCAATCTCCAGAAAGACGTGCTATCTAAAAACCACTTTATTTAAATGAGGCACTGTCTTATAGGACGAATATTGAAGAAATACTGGTACTGAAGTACCTACTGAATGATATATATATTTGGGAACCATAGAAAATGTGGTCATCGGATGATTACCACTTTCGAATGTTAAGGTGTGGCAACCTATGTGGGGGAAAAATATATGAATATGAATTTCATGTTGGCTTCAGACAATTTGCGGAATTACTATTCTAGTGGGTTTGTTGTTCTGAGGCTACAACTATAACAGAGTACCTTTTTTATGAATGATTTCTTTACTCGTATTACTTCAGATTGTTACGGGGTCTTAAAACATAATAAATCTAATTATATAACATTCCTTTTGTTGATTCCTACTGACCCATGATCCAAAGAGAAATTACAATATTCGGACAATAAAATTCATCATGACATAATTTGGAATAGGTACTTCTCGATAATGCAAATATATATAATAATATAATAGGGAGGGTTTAGATCGTCGTTTACGGGCAAACTAAAAAATTCCAAAAACACGTATATTTTTTTTCGATGAGGAATCTCATGGGCGTATCAAATTTTTTTTAAGGGGTTTTAAATGAAAAAAAAAATTGATTATTTTTTTGGAATTTTTTCAATAGTGCCATGAGCAAGAGGACCAAAAACTGAAAAAAATTTCCTATAACAATTTTTTTAGGGGGTTTAAAAAAAATAATTTTTGAAAAATGTCAGATCTAAAAAAAAAATCAGATTTGAGATTAATGGCCTATATGGCTGTATGCGTGAGTTCTGGGTGATTAATGATAAAAAAAAATTTTTTTGGCAGCGGCCATCTTGAATTTTTTTTTCCACTACGTCCACAGGAATGTATGAATTTCGACGAAAAAATGTCAGAAACGTCTTTTCCGACGTCCAAAACCTATGTATCGAATTTTTTTGACATCTGTAAAAAAAAATTTCAAATCAAGATTGTAGAAAAACTTAAGGAGATCATTTCACTTTGATTCAACTTTCTGACAAGTATGAATATCTCAATCATACAGTGTGTCTTGATTTTCCGTGCCACAAGGCCATGACCAAATTTCATAGTTTATGTGGAATGTTGGTGACATCAAACTAGAAAAGTACTCTCAGAATAAGGGCCGTAACCAGAATATCAGCCCTTCAAATTCATAAATAGGCGTACGGTTCCCAAAAAGGAAAAAGGGGTATAAGGGGAAACAAATTGATTTAATAATGAGAGTGGGGGGGATCGATAGGGTACTAAAAGGTCTATCAACTGTCAAAATATTTTTCCTCAAGATTCATAAATAAAGAAGTTGTCCACCATCATTGAAAGTCCAAGAAAATGACTTCAAGATATATTCCAATAGTCATAACTCTGGTAAAATAAAAGTGACAGCTGTCAATAAAATCTGAGGTGGTAGAACAAGGCGGGATCTAAAAAATACGTCCTATAAAATTTTCTTCCCAGATTGATAGTTTTCGAGAAAAAAAATTCCAAAAGCGGTAGACTCATAGAGATGGATTACGACCCCACAGCTTCAGAGTCGGATTTTGGAGAAACGAAAGGACTTTCTCCATGGTTTATTTTTTTTTAAATAATGTACATTATAAAATTCATCATGACATAATTTGGAATAGGTACTTCTCGATAATGCAATGAAATTTGGAAAGTATTCAAAAGACCGACCCACCCCCTGTTCCAGTGGTGCGCCTGAACGGCGAGTGCCCCGTCAAGTACGGCGTGCGGCTGAACTCGGACGCGCGCTACGTCGACTTGAAGCGCCGCCTGCACGAGCTGTGCGGCGTCGAACCGGCCAGCCTGCTGCTGGCAGAGGTGGCGTCCTGCCAGATTCGCGCCACGCTCGCCGACGACGCCAAGGTCGGCGCTGCCACCGCCACCGAGTTGTACGCGTACGAGGTGCCCGATGGCGGTGTCGGCGACGTCGCGGCGGAGGCGGAAGCCGAGGGGGAGACAGGTGTGTGCGTGCGTTCAATTCGGGTCGTTGTCTGAATGGACACCTAGTGGACGGTGTAATGTCTGTTCACTTTTTCTGTAAGGCAAAGACATCTGATGATGATAACCGTGAGCTTTCTTGAACTTGAAGTGTCATGCTGGGCCACGGCCCTCTTTAAATAGGCCGGAAACAAAATAAGGCAACACCGCAAAGTGCTGCACACGTTGGTTTATGCACACACAGGTCGAGTCATAATATTGTATTATGTTGAAATTGTTGAACAGACACCTAGTGTGGTATTGAGATATTTATATTTCACAGTAATCACAGTGTTTTCAATGGGGAAGTTTCCTTCGAACTGATTTTCATGAAATTATTGTTTATGTTTCTGCTGTCTAGAATTACTGTTGGATTTATCGTAATAATTTTAAATTTCAAATTACAGCGATATAAAATTTTTATGGCGGAACACTATGACGTACTAATTAGATTTGGTGACATTTGGGGATATTTGTTGGTTTTAAGTCTCTGAATTCAATTCGGTTGAGCCTACGGACTGAAAAAAGGAAGAGTAGAAAGCTGTTGCTTGCACTGTTGCCAGATTGAATTCACTAATTTCTTGGATGAATCAAAATATGGAATTTTTGACTAGCGTAATCAACTTCAAAGAAACATTAATCAACCGGCATAAAATTTCAAAATATAATTCAGTTTCAACTTGAATTATTGAACAAATGATACATTGGATATCATAGCAATTCCAAGATGTCAATGCAGAATATCCGACTATTTAGACATATCGATACTTCCGGCAACTGTGCACAGGCGCAAAAGCGCTAGCGTGCGTCAAGACAATGATGAAAATATCTATCTCTGTCAACGCTCTTCTAATTAGTACGTCATCAGAATGGTGGAGGAGCCATAATTACATTTTTGGGAATATAAAGTCAAATTTGATAGCACGAGGTGAATAAAAAATACATATTCGATGAATTTTCAAGTTGACCTTATAAGGTCTCGCGATAAGTTTTTTGAAATCCTTTAAAAGTGTTGAAAACAAGTAGATGTAAGCGTGTGTGGTGTTTTAGTCAAAAGAAGGAAGAATTTTGTGTTTTTTATGGCAGCAATTCGTGATATCTAGTTGTGTATTTACAAAACAAGCGTTTCGACTTCAGATTCTTGTTCAAGGAAGTCAAAATACGTGAGTACCAACAAATTATTTTTCTCTTTGGAATTAGTGAAAAAATATCAGATTAGGATAGATACATAATATGTGCTGAAGTTTAAAAAAGAATAACGCAACATGATCCTAAAATTGAGTCGCTGAAGGAGAAAAAAAACTAAAAAATGAGCATCGAACGACTTCTTTTAAGTAGCGACCTCAATCTCGGCAGACTAGCCACTAGCCATAGTCCGGACGATCCGTATACAGAACGGCTATTTTATAGTGTTAGTCATGCTATTACTTGAATACTATTAGTCAGCTGGGTATGAATGTGTAATTCTCATAAGAGTGACTAATTGAGTCAGTCGTCGTGATTGGTTCTATACTATAGGTTAATAGACTTTTGGGAGTTAAGGGTCAATTTAGTCAACTTTGTCTTCGTCTCAGTCTTTGTCCTAATTTTAGTCTTTAAGCCAAGTTGAATCCATGCATTTACATAAGAGCATTTATACAACTATTTTCGTCTTAGTCTCAAGTCTTCGTCCTAAAAACGTGACCTTGAGAGTTCCTAATTTTTAACTTTATGTTTAGGACTAAGACCACGGAGTCAGTGCGCATGCTCCCCATTCCACAGTAACCACAGAAATATAAAGTGTTAACCGTCTGTGACGATTTTTGACAAAATTGCGAATGTAGAATAGTGCAAAGAACATTCAATCATCAAAAAATACACACCGGTTGTGAACAATGTTTGATTATCCATACATGTTTTCACTTTTTCAAGTAATGAATATTTATTTATATTGATGTCATTGTCTTAATGTCTTAGTATCTTGAGTTGTATAAATAGTCATGTCCTTATTCCATAAGACAAAGACTGAAGACTGGGATTGGGACTGAGACTTGAGATAAAGACAAGGATGACTAAATAGACCCTTAGTGAACAGACAATTATAGTTCCAGCCTACTAGGTTTCCATTTAGAACGACAATTGTTATTACCTTCAAAATATCAATAGAAAAGAGAGATCAATAACTTTTTCATGATGTTCAAGAGAGGTCAGTGAGTAATATTCGCCAACTTTTCTCAGATGTTCTAGATAGCTCAGATAGGTTGTAAGTTCAGGATTACCATCCATAAAATTGTCGACAAACCAGTTATTGACATTATGTATTACATCATTACAAGTGCTCATCAGATTTGATAAAGTCATCGATTGCGTCATCACGTCCACATGCCATAAACCTTTTCATAAGATAATAAGACTATATACTTGACTATGAAAATTGCTTTGTTTCAGGGTTTCTTCCACTGTATGTATGAAAATATTGAATAGCATATTCGCAATAATCATTTCATTAATGAAATGCTTCATTTTCATATTTTTATCCTATCTTATCTTATAGAACATCAAGCAACAGATTATAATCAGTGAACTGGTGTAATTGATCATTATTGTGATTCCCCCAAAAACATGTTCAATTTACGTTGTGGAAAAGTTTAGTTTTCATTCAATCATCTCTCATTCAATACTTCTTTGATAAAGATATTCGAATTTCAAGGTCATACGATTCCGGCTTTCATATGTACTAGTTAAGCCGGCTTTTGTTATCAAACAAAAAATATCGTATTTTGTGGTTTTTGCATGCTATCTTGTACGATTCGCTATACTTCTTATTTTCAGAAGTCGAGTTGGATGTTTGCGTAAGCCCTTTAGCGAGAAGTCCCGAGGTAAGCGCTGGTTCGGCCCTATGCATGCCCAACATTCTATGCTTCAAGGTATGCACGTACTCAGCTAGCCTAATACTTGTGAGTAGAAATAAACGGCAGTACCTACCGTATATCTAGATGTTTTGTGTAGTTTCGACATTTTCAGTTTTGGAATTTGTGTTTAGCTATTTTTTATGCGGGTTGTTTCAAATTCGATTTTAGTGAATCGAAAAAAAAAATTAGCTTATCAATTTGTGGACAAGTTAAGGGATCCTATCGCAAGTCTTAATCGAAATCATTGATCTAAATATATTCATCAATTTGAACATATGTATTTCATACATTTTCCCAAACAGGCATTTCTATAACGAGCTCTAAAAAATCATCATTTTATGAGACGTATGAACGACATAAAAAAAAAGACCACGTATTTAAAGGAAACTTTGGTCCCACCACATTGTATCCGTTAAATGTATCATTTCGAACATCTCACAAATGATTCAGTTCAGAGGAATAACATTTGAATGAAAATTCACTTGAAATGTTGTTCTTCTGTAGTTACTAAAAATGTATTCGTAGTTGAAACAATCCGTTCTCCAATCTTTTTTTTAGATATTCATATTTGTTTCGTATTAATCTTATTCAGTGACTTGAAAGTACATTTGGCTCATCTCAGTAAATTGATTCTGACAGGTTAAAATCAGCACTACTTTATTATTTTCATTTTATAATAAAATCAACTCATTTTGATTCAATAACCAAATACAAATATCAAAATTCAACTGACATTACTTCACAGGTGTTTAAATTCGATAAGTGAATTGGACTTGAGGATTTTCAATTCCAGACGAAAAAATTCAGACGATTCATCCAATGGCATCGTTAGGGAGTATAAATGAATTATTTCGCAAAAAACATGGAATATGAGTTCCATGTGAAAATATTCAATACCATTCAATTCAGAAAGGAAAGTCCTAATGTATAAAAAATTTTTGAGATGTTCATCATATTCCATAATTCACTCACGGTAAAAAAGTACAGAGTCACGAATTGTTCAGTGCAAATTCTATTAAAAGAATGGCCGAATTGAATGAAAGTTTCAAGGTCTCTCGTTCTAACTATTGATTCAAATTTATTCAGTTTTTTTGCAGTGGCAACCTGTTGGAATTAATTTCGTAGCAAAAGATAGATATCTATTGATCTTTGATGAACCGTAGTAACATGTTGTAGGTACAAGATTTATTTCGTAAAGTATTGTGAATTGTTGCATAGTAAAACGTTGTGGCGACCAAATGCAAAATCAATGTTCCTCAAATTGGCTATTACTGCAATAATGCCTTCCAAATTCAATGTTCGTTTTTTCGAGTGAACCCACTACAGGCCTCAGGTCCCAGAACACTGTTTTCTTTTGCAGAACAACAGATCAAAACAAGGCGCCCAAGAACCCAGGATAAGAAACTTGTCTCTCAAAACGCCTTCAATTTCAATACATTCCAGCGCCTCAACCGCGACAGGTTCGTTAAACAAATTTCCACGGACGGTCGATCCACATCACATATTTCTCTAGTTACTTCACAGACCAGCCAAAAGTGCCCCTCCTACCTTGTCGCCGTGCACAGGAAGTGCGTGCGGCAAGAAACGTACTTTCTCTCCCAGCAGAAGAGCAAGCCCAGCCTGTTCGGATTGCCGCTGCTGTTGGGGTTCAGCGACAAGACTACGTGCCAGAGTCTGTACGAAGCCGTGTGGGGTCAGGTGACAAGGCTCCTGAGTCCGCTGCCGCAAAGCGATCAAACCAACCATGCCACCGACTGGTGAGTGGGGAGTTTTGTTGCGACAGAAGTGGGTGTAGGCGGCGCTTTTATCGTCGGTGGGCGAATTTTCTTCTCTACTAATAGCGAATCCCATTGGCAGAACTGGTGCGCACTCGGTGTACTTATATCCTTCTTTTCCACATGTATTGAAGCGAGAAACATATACACTGAGTGCGCACCAGTTTTACCAGTGCTACTAGATTATTACATCTGTCACTTTTGAGCGGCAAATTTGAATTGAATGAAATTGATGTTGTTCTTTGTGGTCGCGCTTTCTTTCATGGTATTGTTGTTGCGTCCTCATAAATCACAAACACGTTTTGATTTTTTATAATTGTTATATAGTTTGAAGCAAAATTACAATGCGAACACGATGCTCAAATATGAACAAATTAATATATCAATGGAGTTGAGGCAACGCCCTCTCATTGCAGTCGCTAGCTGAACTGAGAACGGCACCAAATCTTGAAAATTATATTTTTTTCTTGGTTTAATGCATTCTTCATCGTCTGTGTGATAATGTAATACTCGAAGTTTGATCAGTTTCGAGATTTTTTTTGAATACTCATTAATTTTTGGGAGTGGCCATAGATAAAATGACGTATATTTATCATTCATCTATCTCCGTAGAAAATCTTAATTGATTTACTCCAACCATTCTTTCACTATTCATGACAAGGCGAGTCGTTGATTGTGGTAGAAAATTGTCCATTGCGACTCCCACTTAATTGGATTGGAGAATATTTTCTGCGGTTTCTTCTCAGTTGACCCTTTACTTTCGTAAGTTAACACAAAAAATCCATCAAATGAGTATATTTTCTTCAAGTTCACTGTCTAATAATTAAAAACATTAAAATAATGTCTGAAAAAATATAATTTTCATTGACAAAGCATAAGTACCAAAACAATACAATGAAGAAGTATCCGAAATTCAGATTTTCATTTCACGTTTTAGTTCGTGAAAATGCATCGAATACGTATTTTTTAATTTTCTCGTGCGATCAAATTTGTCTTGAAAAATAATGAATTCTAGGCTCCTCCACCATCCTGATGACGTGCTACCTAGAGAAGTACTTTTGGGCATGTACACAGTTGCCGAAAGTATCGATATATCTAAATAGTCGGATATTCTGTAAACATAAAATTGATTATAAAATCATAGCTAGGTACAAAATAATTATGACATTGACAAATTTTCTTTTGAGTTGATAATGATACTGGAATATTTAAATTGATACTAAAAATTAGTGACCTCAATCTGTCAATAGTGCTGACAACAGCCTTCTACTTCTTCCTTTTTCGGTCCATAAGCTCGAAGGAATTAAGTTCAGAAACATATAAACAACAAATATATCCAAATGTCATAAAATCTAGGTAGTACGTCATAGTTTTCCTCCTTAAAAATAGTAAATCGTCGTATTTTGAAAACTGAAATTACTTGGATAATTATTTCAGTAGTCATTCTAGACAGCTGTAATATAATATTAGTTATTCAAACAATAATTGCGTTATCATATAAAAACGCACTAGGAAATATAATTGCATGAAACTTAAGAAAAAAGATAAAAATGCGCTCTCAGTAAAAGATTGGGCGAGTTGACAGTCTTTTGCTTTTGCTAGTCAGGGTTTTTTGTGGTTTTGTATTTGTCCTCGGATGGATTATATCCTCCATCCTCCATATTCTCCATCTTCCAGTGATGATTCCTTGGGATACGAATTCCCTTTTACGCTGAAAGCTGTGCTCCAAGGTGGCCAGATTTGCGCCATATGCCATTGGACGCAGTTCTGTCGAGGATGCGCCATCTCTTGCAACGACGATCTCATAGTCGACATCTATGATGGCGCCCTCAGCAGCATGTGCATCGCAATCGACTGGGATCCGACGGCTTTGCATCTGAGATATCAGAGCAGCAGGGAAAAGGTGAGGCCTTAGACCATACACTAGATAGACGCGGTATGTACCTTATGCAATGTTTGGTAAAGGTAGGGGGCGCTGACTATGGCATTTTCGGGGAGGTGAGACGATCGTTGAAACGAGAGTCCAGGGACGTGCTTTTTTTAGGGATTCAAAATATGACAAAATTGATGTATTCTCAAGCATATTTTCGGTTTGGTTTTCAATTCCCGCAAAAGCTGAGTGAGAATTTCAACAAATGTTTAACAAACATCATGAAAAAGTTGATTTGAATATAAAGCTTATTTTTTTCCATTTTTCAAATAGTGTATTTGCTGTTGAAATCTATAGATAATATATTTCGCCTGATGAGCTGATGCTGATTCGAATGTTTTCAGAATCCATCAGAATACAATAAATAATATGCAAGCACATCATTAGTTTGCAAGATGAGAGAAGAATTCGAATAATACACATTTAATACAATAAAATATATTTATACTTACAATATACATATCGATGAATCTGTGAATTGAACAAATTGAATGTGTAGTAAAAACTGAAAATGCCCAAACTCTGATTATTTTATCTAAGATAGTATAACCTTTTGTATAAAGTTTTGAACTTTTCTGTCAAATTTCTGTTTTGCCTTCTCAGCCCAGCTATAGCTTCTCTTTTTTGATTGACCAACCTTTTGGAAACCTGGAAATGTCAAAGAGTTTTTCTAGGACTTTGCATGATCATCAGATGTAATGAATGGCAAAACTATAGGGTGAAGGTTTCCTGATGAACAAAAATGGTGTTCATAT
This sequence comes from Chrysomela aeneicollis, assembly GCA_029955515.1. Taxonomy (NCBI): domain Eukaryota; kingdom Metazoa; phylum Arthropoda; class Insecta; order Coleoptera; family Chrysomelidae; genus Chrysomela; species Chrysomela aeneicollis. Next base: position 7,114,777 of record JARUHQ010000006.1, read on the forward strand.
TTCCCAAGTGCAAATGACTCATGCTTCAACATTTTCTGTGGATATACCTAAGTTTACCTGAAGAAACTATTTTCTGTCACTATTAGAAAAGCTTTCTCAACAAATATCTGCAGTAGGGCAGTGATCATATCATAAAATTCTGTATGTTTTTCCAATGTTTCTATTCTGAAACTACTCGACACAACTGCATCAATATTTATATGTTATTTGAAAACCTAAAAAACGTTTCAAATGTTACAGTTTGGTAAATATTATATTCGAAATATATTCCCATTCAAAATGTTTTCAATATGGATCATTCCAGAGCTACTTTGCATCTACGCCTATGGAATACTTACAAATGAAATCATTCCGTCGACGTTTTGTTATCTTTGTTAACACCAAATCCACAAGATTTCGCCACAGTCCTTTCCTCTTAAATACACTCAAGAATTAATCATTTCCAACACAAATAACATTGAAAAATAAATAAAAACACGAGAAATTCTCCACATATACAAAATGTAAACAAATACGTCAACAACGTCAATGTCAGAATTGGCCAATAGGAAAACTCGTACCATGTCAAATTTTGTTTCCCCCCTCAGTTACAAAACAAATCGCCCTCGATACCGAGTCTATCTAGTGTATGGTCTAAGGGTGAGGCGATCTTAACGTTCTAGGGTTGGTAACAATCTGTCATAATTGTCAACTGTCATTAATGGCAACTATCATTGATGTGAACTGTCATCTGATTTGATTTCATATCCTGGTTTTATATAAATTTATTTCAAATATGAAATAACTAAACATGTATATGAATATAAAAATATTGATAACTTGGTGGGCTTATAAATTAATATGCACAACTGACATCTATGACTATTGACGTTGGTGACAGATTCTTGCTAACCTAAGGGCCGGTTGTATAAAGATTTCAGAGATGATTAAATATTTATTTTTTGTAACCATGGCTACGCATGCCTCAGCTCGCGAATTAGCAGAGTTAATCCGACGTTAAGTTAACAGAAGACTTGACGAGCTTTTATGCAACCGGCACTAAGAATGCTCAAAAAGCTGCCACCGACAGCTGATTGATATGGTCAATTAGAATAAATATAAAGTTTCGGTTTGTACGTGTCGGTTTTGTTTCAGTTATGGATGGAGCATGAATCTGTGGCCACTTATAGGAAATTGCATACCGAACCTATCGATCTGGACTATTGTTTGAGAGCTTTCACTTCAGAGGAGAGGTTAGAGGCCAAGTACCATTGCAGTAATTGCCAAGACAAACAGCCAGCCACCAAAAAACTGCAGATTTGGAGATTGCCTCCTATCCTGGTAAGGGTTTGATAATGCCAAATGTGTTCTTTTGGTGTTTCATTCTGATATAATCCACACCAGGAACGCTCATGAACCGTTCCACAATATATGACTATGCTTTTGCTCACTTAAAGTATAATTGAAATAATATCGATGTGTGTGATGACTTGAAGATCATAGACCCAAGAAAAAAATCATAAAAATGGACACCACCTGATTAATTCCTGTACATATTCTCAGATTTTTATTCGTAACGATCACACAACAATTTTATTTCAATTCAAAATTATTAACCCAATCTAATTCACTACTTCAAACCATTTTTTCATTACTGCATTCTTTGAAAATTTATTGAATTTCATCATAATTATCTCGAATCTTCAGATACGCGAGAAAATTATTGAGTGAACTCTCTTTATTAACCCGTGACGATCAATCACATGCGAAATCATATGATTTCTTTTCTGTGACGTACGTATCTATCTTCAATTTATGTCAGATTTATGATTTTAGACTGAAGCCTTATGTCGTTCTTATCCAACATTCTTTTGAAATCGCTTTAGTCTTTAGGGCTATCCGGCGATTTCACTTTTCAAGTTTTAATCCTGAACTTTATTCACAAAATTCTGCGCAGTTTCCTTATTCATAAAATAGTTTGCGTTATTATAACAATTTGAACATAATTTTGAATGAATATTGACATTGAGTTGGATGAATGTATTTTCAGTAAGTTTATAAGTTAGTACAATACATGAAATATCATCTTAAACATGAGTATATTCAGAATATTTAGCCTGTACATTTAGCATCGCCGACTGATTGTAAGAAATTTCTTGCTGCTATCCTTGCACAGAATTGTTTTCTGCGCACCTTCTCCCAGACCTTCTCCCTTCTCCCAGATGTTCTCTGGTGGATTGACACAGACCAGTATCGCTAATATCAAACTTTTCAAAAATAATAGAGAAAATCCTCAAAGTCAGAATCCTCAGTTTTTGTAACAAATTAAACCTGATATCTGAATACCAATATGGATTCAGAGAGGGAAAATCAACGGAAGACGCAATTTACAAATTGACGTCTTGTATATATAATTCACTGGATAAAAGTAAACCTTCTCTATGCATCTTTGTTGACCTCTCTAAAGCCTTTGATACAGTGTGCCACAGAAAACTGCTCGATAAATTGGATAATTATGGGATAAGAGGAAACATTTACGAAATACTAAAAAGTTTTTTAACAGATCGTGAACAGAAAGTATGTATCGGTGGGGAGTTGAGCGATTGTAGGTATGTGACATATGGAGTTCCACAAGGAACTGTACTTGGTCCACTCTTGTTCACTCTTTATATAAACAGTTTACTCACCGTAGGAATCCGAGGTAGAATCCTGAGTTTTGCAGATGACACTGCCATATTCTACGAAGCGAATTCATGGGACACCTTGAAATCAGAAGCAGAGGATGATTTTAGGGTTATTGAAAAATGGTTTAGATATAATGCATTAACTCTCAACCTTGATAAAACAAAATACCTTCCATTTTCCTCATACTCCAGTGGTTTACCAAGGATGGGTCCTTTGATAATCGGACCAAACTCACAAATCCCTGAAGCTGATTCGATCAAGTACCTGGGTATTGTGATCGACCGGCATCTCAAGTGGGACCTTCAAATAAAAAATATTGTTAACAAGTTGAGAGGCATGCTATATAGATTCAAATATTTGAAAGATTACCTTGATATGAAACACCTCACGATACTATACCATGAACTTGTTCAATCACATTTAACATACGGTATTGTAGGCTGGGGTGGTGTGAACGATACACACTTGGAAAACCTGAACGTAATTCAGAGATGGATCTTGAGAACCATATATGGTAAACCACGCAGATTCTCTAATGATACATTATACAATGAATCGGGAATATTTGATATCAGACAACTTTTCTGTGTGAATATATTACTCAACATCAAGAAAAATAAAATAACCTCCCACCCTATCGCGCACACCTACAGCACCAGAAATAAAACTCTCACGTTAAATGTACCTCGCTGCTACAAAACCATAGGGCAACGTCACTGTGATTTTCTTGCTCCAAAACTTTATAGTTTAATGCCTGACGATATGAGGAATATAATAAACATCAATCAATTCAAGAAACGTACAAAAAACTGGATTTTGGCTTATGGAAGAAGGAAACTTCACGATTTTGTTAATCAAAAATAAGATAATATAGTAACAACAAATTTCATTCAAATGATGGTTCAGTGAATTATCTTATATTGTCTTCATTCAACAATGAATGGTATACCTACTGGATTTTTTCAGTACTCTTAATTTGATCATGTCTTATATTAGTCTGAATGTGTTCTATGTCTATACATGTATATATATATATATATGTGTGAATATGTGTATTTGTTTTGGAATTATATAAAATACAAAAAAAAAATCACGTACAAGCGACAGTTTCCTTGAAACTGAAGCTTCTGTGATATTTCCTGTTTATTTACTTCAACAACTCGATTATATATTTTTGTAAATTTTTTTATTGTATTGGTAAATAAACATTATTATTATTATATTATTATTGAATCCCCTCATTTCGTGATCATTTCTCCCTACCCGTGGCCCTCCTCAGTTCACCACTCAAAAGCTTCCTCTCCGCTCCAGATCATCCACCTGAAGCGATTCGACTTCGTCAACAACAAGTGGGTGAAGACACAGAAGCTGGTCAACTTCCCGTTCAAGGACTTCGAGCCCACGGCGTACCTGGCGTCGGTGCCGCAGGAGACGATCCTGCGGCACCGGCAGCTGCGCGACAATCGGCCCGAGGCCGCCCCCATTGAAGAGGAGGGTGAGCCGACCTGCGCGGGCGGCTTGGCGGAGCCGAGGGTGGCCGAGGAGCGGCAGCCGCCCATCGGGGTAGAGGCGGGCCAGCAGCGTGGGCGGCTCGAGTCGACCAGCCTGCTAAAAACGCCCATCATGGACGAGCACCTGCGGGACTACCACCAGCACAAGCTGTTGCCGGGGCAGGACCCGTTCGATTTGAAGTATCAGCTGTACGCGGTCGTGGTGAGTGGGTGGCGTTTGTTTGCCGGGGATGTCTCTCCTTTCTATTTTTTTAGAACTTGATTATGTTTGTTGCTGAAAATATAATCCCTTATCACCATCATCCCGCGGGAAAATGTAGAACTCTTATATAACCATAACACAATGGGGTAGTTTCCTGCTAACGAATTCTCATGAAATTATTGTTTAAATAACTAATGTTTTAATTTGTGCTGTTTATAATGACTACCCTCTATATCACTAATCTCCATAAAGCTTGAATATATCATTTTCTCTGAAAAATTCACTACCGAGAATAAATTTACGGAGAATAATTCAAGCTCGCGGAAGATTCAGTACGAAAATTTTATACCAAAAATGATTTCATCATTGTTTTTTCATATCCTTTTACTCACTAAGCCAGGCAAGTTATCACTTATTAAATTTGCAGCTAGGTCACGGGACCGAAAACATTTCCGTCTTGTCAAAATCAGGGCATCTGACTTGAAACAACAGTTATAAAATCTTCCAAATTATTTCAATTTCCAATGTTTATGGCGGAACACTATCATATTAGGTAGTACCTAACCTAGATTTGGTGACATTTTGCGATATTTTTTGATTTATTTTCTTTGAACTCAATTCGATTGAGCCTACGGACCAAAAAAAGAAGTAGAAAACTGTTGTCAGATTATGACTAATTTTTTGGATGAATTGAACTATTCAAAATTTATGTTTCGTTTATAATTAAAATTCCATTGGGCACTGGGATAAAATTTCAATTTAAAATTCAGTTCCTATTCAAACTATTAACGAATCAAACATTGGATGTCATAGCAATACCAAGATGTTGATGCAGAATATCCGATTATTCGGACATACCATCGATACTTCCCGGCAACTGAGTTCAGGCGTAAAAGGGCTTCAACCTCGCGTTCAAGGCTTTTCTAGCGTTACACTTTTGATATTTTATCGCACGAGAAAACTAAGAAATACGTATTCGATGGATTTTCACAAACTATAACGTAGGATAAAAATCAAAAAAACACCCCTTTCTCATTGCGAACATGTATTCCTCATACCTTATTTTCACCTCTCCAAATAAACATCAATTCATCCACCGTCGATTTCAGAGCCACTCCGGCCTGCTGAACGGCGGCCACTACATCTCGTACGCGTGCAACCCGAACGGCCACTGGTACTGCTACAACGACAGCTCGTGCCGCGAGGTGCTCGCCGACGCTGACCCCAACGGCGGCGCCGCCACTGCCCCGCCGCCGCTCGCCCGATCCGCAGTGTCGCTGGAGTCGCGCGGCTCGGGCAGCTGCACTCCGCCCGCGGTGCGAGCGGGCGGCTCGCGCAGGCCCAGTGCGGGCAGCGCAGGCGCGCCGGACGAGCGGGTGGGGAAGGGCGACGCGGAGACGCGCGACAGCTCGAGGTCGAACTCGGTGTGCTCGGTGGACAAGATGGGGGTCGCCGCGGAAGGTGATTCTTTCATTAATTCGTTTATTTTAAGCGAGCAAGTCGCATTTTGAGTTTGAACCCTCGCAAGACGCTACAGTACCTTTTGTATCATCAAGTGGCAGGATTTTTTTCTGAGACTCATTGCGAATACGTAATATGTTCATTAAATTAAAAGGCCAAAGTAATAATCAATGCACTGCTATATTATTGTTTTAATATACATATCAAACGAAGCGTAGCTGATACTCGTAAGACATTTACATCATGGCTGCCGGCCAGTTGTATGCGCAGACGCACGGGCAAGATACAGATGGGCAGGTCTATCGACTAAATACATTACAGTTGTATTGAGGATATTGAAAGGTAGTCAATACCATTGTCGTTCTAAATGGAAACCTATTAGGCTGAAACTATAATAGGGTTGTAAACTTTTTTTCAAAAATTATATATGTGAAACGCGGGCCTCCAGAGAATACGTCGATATTTTTTTGAAATTTTTATTTTCAAGGGTTTTTCCAAAATCTGCATTCAAAAATCGAAAATTCTCCATCCTTTTCTAATAATGTGACGTCACCTGGTAGGTTGGTTTAGGTTCTGTTCCATTAATCGAAGTGGAAGAAGAATTGACAATCTCTGTCATCTTTGACAGATGGCGGTAAAAAATTACTGGGCGATTTTAATTCTTCCTGCGAAAATATTCGGATGATAAAAGGTAAGTTACTATTGAGTTTTATTTCATTGTTCAGCGTTCATTATACCCCTCACCGACCACTTTTTTCAGAAAGATTCAAAGACTTACTGTGCTTCATGTAGCAACAAGAATGTGGATTCTCGAAATTCATATTTGTGCTCCAAGTGTTAATATGAGACAAACTTTATGTTTTGCAGTAGGACAACACATAGCTATATCTGCAAGTAATTGCTGAGAAGATAATTTTGATCTAAGTTAAAGTTCTTATCCTTATTCTTTGAATCTTTGTACATGAACATCATGAGAACCTGTTAAGTGAGAGCACAAAGTATTTTAGTAATAGTTATAAGCTAATAAACCAAATCCTTATTGTCATGCACTTCTGTAAATAATAAATGTATTTTCCTAAATCCTCAGTTATTGTTAGTACATACTCTATCTATGATGTGAGTTTATATGAGATATCTTCTTTACATTATATTGTGAATATGTAATTATAATATCAACTTGTGTTGTTTATTTAAAATATTATCAGATGCACCACTACACTTACCTACTTTTCCCAGACAATTGAGTTATTAATTGAATTAATTCTTCATTTTTATTTCTCTATTTTATAGTGTCTTTGAGTTCAATCATCTCATTGACTTCGCTGAGGTGGTATTGAAAATCCTATAGAAATATATTAACTCATATAAAATACCTGACTTGCGTTATATAGATGATAAACAATCAATTAATGCGCCCTTTTAGATATTTTGAATTAGTTTCGTTATCGAAAAAAATTTGAATTAAAAATTGACATATTGTCATCTGACTTATCTGCCATCACTTATGTCAAAAAATTCTTCTTCCCTATTATTTTCGATATTTTCACGATACCATCCCGATCTACCAGGTGACGTCAGCAGAAATATGGTGCTGTCAAATAATTATTTTTGATTTCGATTTTCTCGAGCATAAAAGAATATTCCGATTTAATTTTGATGCCATGTCGGTAGTAGTTTAGTAAGGTGTCGGAAAACGATTATTAATTCTGCTAAAGCTCTAGAGGTTTATGACCCCATTGTCTGTTCACTTAAGCACAAAATGTCTGCCAAGTTGAGGTCACTACTTTATAGAAGTCGTTCGATGCTCGTTTGTTTCAGTATTTTCTCTGTCAGCGACCCAATTTTAGGTTGAAGTCATGTTCTTCTTTTTTCTAACTTATAGCACAATATTATGTCTCTACTTTCGTACATATTTTTACTCAAATAGGTCCAATACCAGTTTTTAGGAACAATAATATCGCATTCCAAGGAGAAGAAAAAAATTTGGAGGTACTCATGTATTTTTGTCTCCTGAACAAGAATCCGAAGTCGAAACGATCGTATCGGGAATACACCATTTAACATCTTACATTTCTGCTATTTGAAACACAAAATTCATCCTTCTTCCAACGAACCTTCAACTGTGAAAATCCTGTACTTTGAAGTTGTTTAAAAAAAATTATGTAGGTGATCAGTTATGAAATTTGCAACAGCTGGAATGTTGGGCTAATAAAGCATTGCACACATTCGAAAATGAACCACTCTGTATATAAATTTGTTTGATTTTGGACCTGATAATACAGGGTGTCGCAACAGTGCGTATTAGTTTGTGTGGTTATACATATATTCATTTTTCACTTAGGGTTGATAGTTTCAATATTTGAAAACCGATTTCTTAGAGTAGGTAACAGAATCAACAATATTTTTCACCGCAGTGATATCGTGAATGAAATATTGTAAATTCAAAGTTACTAACATTCTTGTGTACCAATAGCTGTATTGAAAAGCAAGTCTTCATGATTTTCTCTACGTGTATAGAACTGAAAGTAGCTTTTTGGACAATTCTTATCATTTCAAAAGTATAATTTTTGTAGAAAGAGAAATTAGTCTATCCAATTAGAATATCAAACATAGTTTGAAATGAATGTCTGGTAGACTACGAGCAGAAAACAACTACTTTCCTGGTAAATACCACGCAGAACATTGAATTATATCTGCTCGTAATCCATGCAACGATTCACACTGTGAATGCAGATCGCAAATGTTTCTTTCTTCCTAAGACGTGACAAATTCACATCGGGACAGGCACGCCTAACAACCTACAGACCGGTTTCGGGCTTATTGGCCCTCATCAGTGCAGGGTAGTTATCCGAGTAGAGACCGTAAGATCTCCACTCGAAGCGTTGCCTGTCCCAATGCACCTTCGTCGCGTTTATTTGACCGCACTGAGCCGCGTTCCAACAGATAATTGGAAGTGGCGACACCATGCGGCAGAAGAAAGAAACACTCCAGAACTAAATCTCCCAAATCACAGAACTTGGAAGTGGCTTATAGCTCGACTAAGCTAATAAATGAAAAATGGAAAAGCCATAAATTGGACAACAATTTTAGAAAGAGAAATTAGTCTATCCAATTAAAATATCAAACATAGTTTGAAATGAATGTCTGGTAGACTACGAGCAGAAAACAACTACTTTCCTGGTAAATACCACGCAGAACATTGAATTATATCTGCTCGTAATCCATGCAACGATTCACACTGTGAATGCAGATCGCAAATGTTTCTTTCTTGTACAATTGGAAGTGGCGCATGCGCCACTTCCAATTGTCTGTTGGAACGCGGCTCAGTGCGGTCAAATAAACGCGACGAAGGTGCATTGGGACAGGCAACGCTTCGAGTGGAGATCTTACGGTCTCTACTCGGATAACTACCCTGCACTGATGAGGGCCAATAAGCCCGAAACCGGTCTGTAGGTTGTTAGGCGTGCCTGTCCCGATGTGAATTTGTCACGTCTTAGGAAGAAAGAAACATTTGCGATCTGCATTCACAGTGTGAATCGTTGCATGGATTACGAGCAGATATAATTCAATGTTCTGCGTGGTATTTACCAGGAAAGTAGTTGTTTTCTGCTCGTAGTCTACCAGACATTCATTTCAAACTATGTTTGATATTCTAATTGGATAGACTAATTTCTCTTTCTAAAATTGTTGTCCAATTTATGGCTTTTCCATTTTTTATAATTTTTGTGTTCTCGGCACATTCTTATTATGTATTTAAGGCTTTTTTTGCGAGAAACAGTTTTGAAACACTCCATTTTCTTGAACCATTTGTGACGTCATAATTGATTTTGACGTTTTGAAAGCGTCTCTTGGACCGTTTCAATCATGTTTCAATCATATATATAATAACAACTATATGGATAACACCTATTCTTCTGTTCACGCGAAAGTGAAGCCAGTTTTGGAAAAACAAAAGACTGTCTGCTTTGCTAATGATGAATTGTGCGCATGCACGGGTTTTGACGAGTTGAAATCCACTGACGTTTTCAGAATATCATAGGTTAGATATGTTTGTTGACTCAAATTATGTAAAAGAGCGTTAATATAGTTACTTATTAATGTACTTACTGATTGTTTACAGAAGTGATGTGAGTGATAACAGTGATTGATCAAAAATTGGCCCACGAATCTTGTTCCGATGACTTTATCGTCAAGCAGTCACAGGTTATTTCTATGCAAATCGCTTTGTAGATTACATCCATTTCTGCATCTATCATCAACTATTATCCAAAATCGTCTAACAATCCATCGGTAAATGAATATTTGACAATATATGTCATGATAAAATAAAAACAATCAAATTGAAGGTTAAGTGACACATTTGATTGATTTTTAATAATTGTCATACGTCTGTCGCTCACTAGAAAGCTACTCTCCTCCATGATGAAAACGAATGTCGATTCTTAATTCAAACTTGCGCATGCGCATATTCGCGATTTGTCCCGCAGACTGTCATTTTTTTTTATTTCTCGGCTTCAGCTCTGGTATCCATGTTACCTATATAGTTATTATTAGATATATGCAAGGTGGATATAGGATGGTGAACCAGCTTCCTATTAACAAGCACTAGAATAAACTGTAGACCTTTGCCTACTTGATTTCATACCGTAGTAATATTTCCTGAAGTTATCAGAGATGGCGACATACCTTATGTCGGTAAAACAGAAACTGTGCATCTGTCATTTTTTTATCAGTTTCATCTGTTCTAGATGAAAAATGATTGAGAAGAGTCAAAATATCAATATTCATTCAAGATTTATTGGTTTAATGTCGTTTCAAGTCACGTCTGTCAGATGTGAACCACAGAAATACGTAAGCAACAGAAATCTTCTTCGATAATCGATCTTACCGCCATCTTCTTTCAAGTCGTGGAAATATTAGTACCTTCTCAAACGGTCTACAAGTTTTTCGCAGAAACAATTGAAGAGCTGTTTCACCATCCTATATCCACCTTGGATATATGGTTTCAATATGACGAACTGTCATCTGAGGTTAAATAACTATGACACGTGACGGTTTGAAACGTTGTATTTTTCGGCTCATAAAATGATGACGTAGAGGTATAAACTATTTTAAAACGGTCTTTGAAACTGTTTCGTCGCAAAAAAAATGCCTACTAAATTGGTGAGGTTGATAAAGAGTAGGGGAACGACATATAACAGTTGAAATGAAGTCCCGCCGTTTTCGGAAAGCGATTCAGGCAATGTTATCGCCCATCTCGCCTTCCAAAAACGCCAGCACTAAACCGACCTAGTTAATCGCGCTTTCACAATCAACACGTTCGAAACTTCTCCAGGCATGAACGAGAAGTTGCTGAAAGATTCGCCGCACTCCAGCAGGCAGTCGCTCGGCGACTTCAAGTGCCCCTACGGCGACGTCAAAGTGCCGAGGATCGACACCAGCTCCGCCTACATCCTGTTCTACGAGCGCTCAGGGCTCGACTACCAGCCCTACTCGCCCAGGGTGGTGGCCAATGGAAGACACCAAGTGCCTATAGATGATTTGGAGGAGAGCGAATCAGAGTTGAGGAAACAGTTGTGTTCCATACAGTAATGCGTAGGGGTTTCTTCTCTCGCATTTTGTTTTTTTTTTAGTTGAATTTGTTTTTTTAGTACTTGTAAACGGGTTCGTTGTTGGATATTGATGGTGGCGACGAATGTATTCGGTGATAAACGTGTGATTCGGTTTGGAAGTCTGGGTTGTGTTGGCATTCGTTCACTAGTGTTTTTCCCCAAGTTTTTCCTTTGAACATTTTTTAAGGATATTTGGAGATGTCCGCAGAGGTTGAGAATGTACAAATAATACAGGAGGTAAGGATTTTCATAAGAATTTCAATTATTGATAATATGTTCTGTTGTCTATCCAAACCAAGTGTAAGTCTGACCCATCCAATTTCCCAAATCCTTCTTTTCTGTATTTAAATAAAATATACAGGCTGTCCATTAATCGAGTGCCACTATGGGGATCTTGCTTATCTTAAGGGGTTGAATTAGAGCAAAGTTGTGCATTTTCGTGCTGAAAAATGAACTGAAAAGAAATCGGAATATATTCCATAGTTTTGAAAATATCGCAAAAAAATAATTTTTTTTTAGGATTAACTAGTCGCATTATCTGAATTCTAACCAATACATCAATCAAACAGTTTTTATTGGGCATTCGAATATGGCTTTGGTATTTTAATAATCCTAAACATGAGGAAGAAACACCTGTCATCTTTATTTTTTCTTATGAACACCATTTTGGATTTTAAAATTTTCATATAACGTTTTTGTTTCTCTTCATCATATTAGAATTCTCCATACAAAAGTATTTGGATAATTTCTTGGTGACAAATGTCTAGTATGATCAGTTTCAGTCAAAAAATCAAGAGTTTTCTTTTTTTTTTCGACATTTTAAAAACAATTGAAGACATTTCAAATTTCTTTTCAGATTATTATTAAGCACCATAGTGGCCGAAAAATGTATGTTGATTAAATATAACAGGATATTTTCATTCGTTTAGATAGGTGGATTTATCAAACTTATTTAACATTTGTTTGTTATACCTGGAAAGGTTTGAGTTCTATTTAATGGTGGAACTTTATAATAAATGCTTCAAGAATTTGAACCATTTTAGAAGTCCATTTGAAAAAGGCAAAGATTGGATTTAACAGTGTACACGACACTTTTAATAAATAGATTTTTCAAACAAATTGAACATTTTGAGGACGGTTAGGTTTAGTTTCATGTAACAAATATTTCTATAAAAATTGAATGAGTAAAAATAAGCAATTATCTAGTCTTGGGTGAAATTGGCTATTCAATAAATGCCCTCCTGTATTATTTCTAAAGTAAAATCTATAATGAGAATAATAAAAATATTTCAAGATATATTAATGCACCATTAGACTGAACTGTTAGATGTATATGTATAAGTTTGTGTGAAGTGCGATTTTAAATTTCGTCAGACTTTAATGTTGATATTGTATTGTCATTGGAAATCTATGAGATTCAATTCAACAATATGAGTTCTCATTATTTGTTAACTATTTTATTATTTTGCCATTGCCAACGTTTTTTCAATCAGAACCATTATAAATTGCTGTAGAGAAGTGGTGTGTTCATAAAGTTATGGCATTTATAATTCTTGTTAATTCCGTGTCAAGGATTTACCAAAACTCCAAAATTTGTTAATATTTAAACACGTATCAAAAAATACTGCGTGAGTTAATTTTACCATCAACACATCTCAAAACATGCATTGCCATAAATAATGCAGATGAAGTAACAAAAAATTCGGGTTTTCGAAAACGTACATTTACTGTAGTGCATGAATGCTATGTAACAAAAAAAAGGAATATGCAGCTCGAGGAATGGGTTCTACTGCTGGCCCATGGGTTGTTTATAACCAACCTGACTCCTTATAACAAATAGATATGCTAATTGTGGTAAATCGGTTGATTTATTTTTGTTGAATCTTGTCGCCAAGTTGTTATTTGAATGAAAGAGATGGAAGTAATTGTGTATTATTGATTATATTTTTGTATATTGTAGACAAAACGTGTTACTTTTTCATTACTGATTTAACGTGTATTTAGTATTATTTATGTTTTAAAAGATCTATTTTGTTATCGGAATAATTTGAATAAGCATTTAAGTGAGGGATGGCACAACATATTTTTGAAGCATTACCTACTTCTAAAATACTGTTTCACTAAGCTTTTTAGTGAATAGATTTCCTTCATTGTGTTTTCTATCAAGTTTGAATCGAGAAGCTAACATTTCTTGATGTTTGCCTAGAAAAGGGTGACCAGCAATTGGAATAAATGCACAAAATCGATATCAGTTGAATATGTTTTGTAGGTAATGGTTCCAAACGTTTTTGCCACCTAATAATTGTTAGAATATTTTACAAAACAGGGATTTTTATTTAATGTAGGTAAACCAAAGATATTTGAACATTTTTGTATGTCAAAACAAGATTGTGGTATGATCTTGTCGAAATATTTATATGCTATGTACATTTTCCTAGTCTGATATTTTAATTCCACTATTATTAAGATATTTTAACTTGTCACGAATGACGCGAAATTATTTCCTTTTTAAGTATGCGAATGTTATACAGAGAGTGGCAAGCGACTAGCACACCAAATGGATGAATGGTATATAATATATTTACATAGGGAATTCAATCTCCCGTAAACCTTGTTCTGATCATGTGTTGTTGCCTGCCCTTTTCTGTATGCAATAATTACATGGTGCCATTACATGAATAAAGCTTTTACATTGTTTTGTATCCTTTTATTCGAATCAATCCTTTTCTACATAAAATCGAGCACGAGACGATCACGTTGGCAACATTGTGATGTTGAAAGATGACTAGTTTTTCAAATGGTGATTTTTTCACTCAAATATTTTAGAAACAAGTAAATATAAGCGTGTAAGGTGTTTTAGTAGAAAGAAAAACGAATTTTTTGTTTTTAGTATCAGAAATTAGACATGTTAAATTGTTTATTTTCTAAACAAAATGAAACTTAGATCATAGATTACGCTATGATCTAAGTTCTGGAAGATAGCAGAAATCTTGTTTCTTCATTAATTATCTGCAGTACGCCATTAGAAGAATTTAATACCTACTTTTATTAAATACATAAATAAATTGAAATTTATTAGCAGCTTAGATCATAGGCCAGGGGGGGCTACACCGTATATCTCACGAAACAACATATTATGTGTAGTCTCTGATATATCTATTAAACATTTGTGTGCTACACAGTTTATTCAATTTCCCACCAATCCCCTTTTCTCAGGGACCCTCTAGCCTAAAAGCATTTTATGAACCCTACGTGTGCCCTGAGTATTTGTAGAAAATAAGGAAATTTCCAAAATATCTACCCAAACCAATTAACTCGAATTTTCAATGAAGACCTTCGTTACAAACGAACTATTATACATAAGACGGCATCGTTCTAAAAAATGAGAAGAATAAAAGTATTTTCCATATGGTTTTGACAGATGACATGACCAATGTCATAAATGGTGTTCTGTGTTCATTGGTTGTCAGTGTTGTTGTTTTGTTACTTTGTTAGGTTAGTTTACTGTTGTCAGCTGAGCTGTTGTACAAGGTTGTGGATTTTGTTTATTTTTATGATGGCCGCATTGGGAGTAAAAGGTAAATATAAACCAAGAATATCTACTATAAATCTCAAGAAGGTTGGAATTATGTTGCAGGGGTACCAGAAACTGAAGAGCAACAAAAATACCGCTTCCAAGTTGAATTAGAGTTTGTGCAGTGCCTGGGAAACCCAAATTACTTGAACTGTAAGTTAACTGAATGCAATAGTGAATTGTTCACCTCTTCAAATACCCTTCAGTTTTAGCTCAAAGAGGCTACTTCAAAGATACCACCTTCATAAACTACTTGAAGTACTTGCTGTATTGGAAAGAGCCAGAATATGCAAAGTTCCTGAAGTATCCAATGTGTTTGTATTTCTTGGATCTCCTTCAATATGAACACTTCCGAAGGGAATTAGTGAATGCCCAATGTTCTAAATTCATAGATGACCAACAAATATTGCTGTGGCAGCACTATACAAGGAGGCGTAGTAGGTTACTCAATACACCAGCTTCTAATGGAAATATGGATCCCAATGTCAACCAAATGAACCAAAGTAATGGGCACATGAACTCAAAAATCACATAAATTTATATTTTTTGATACAACAATCCTTCCTAATGTTAGTACCTAATAAGTGTATTCTGTAATTACAGAAAGTTTAT
The DNA here is from genome assembly GCA_029955515.1 of Chrysomela aeneicollis. Taxonomy (NCBI): domain Eukaryota; kingdom Metazoa; phylum Arthropoda; class Insecta; order Coleoptera; family Chrysomelidae; genus Chrysomela; species Chrysomela aeneicollis. Next base: position 7,130,413 of record JARUHQ010000006.1, read on the forward strand.
TATATCAAATGAATATATATTCTCTTTCTCATGTGTAAGTATATAAGGATCTATATATAGTGGTTCCTTCCAACAAATTCAAGGGTGTGAATATCAAGTAGTCTTTATTAATCATTAAAATAACTTTAGTTAATAAATATTTATGTACAGGTTTTTATATTTTTTCATTACTATCTTTGGTAGAATTCTCTAGTAGTCATAGTCATCATCTCCACCATAGTCATAATCATCATCTACACCTGGTGGAACAAAAACGCCATTTAGTGCTTCTGAAATTTGCTCTCCAAGACCAACTCTTGTTGCTATGCCATAAATCAGTCTCATAACTGCCAACCTACAATGAAAAAACAAGGTTGTCTGTTCACCAAAAGAAAAAGTGTTGTCACCAAAAGTTGTCCGGATATACAAGGTGATACATTATCAAATAACTCACCTTATGAAGTCAACAGGATTTGTTTCTTTCTGGCGCAAAATCATCTGTTTACCATTTTTCTTCTTTCTCTTTGCTTCACAGGAAATTAATATGGCCATTATCACCAGTACAGTTATGATATATCTATAGGTGACTCCCATTATTTGAAACTTCGATGTCCGTTGTTGAATGATACTAAATACCTACTGGGTCGCGACTCCGCTGTTGTTATATTCAAAACTAAGTACCTGATGGTTATTATAAATGAAGTATGAACGCTTTCAAACTACATAACTCAACTTTTTGGTCGGTGTAACTAAAACGAATAGGAATGATGTTTGTGCAGAATTTTAAATTGTGAAGTACAGTTAACTCTGAGATATGATGGTGTAAGTAGGTTACAAAACACTGACTTTTCTGTGCGTGTGCATTGCTAGAGTGTCATCCTTTTATTCGTTGATCAGCATCGCCGATATTCTGTTATAACTGTACCGTACCATAGCCACAGGCCACAGCATAGACCCTAGTATTTCATTTCAAGCTTGTTTTTATTCAGTTATTGCCGTACAACAAAATCCTAATTTCTTCATTGAATGATAACCATTCCCAGATTCTTTTAATAAGTACCTAATATTTTTTTACACCCTATACATACTATATACACCCTTTAAAAAATAACCTCTACTGCACCTTTTTAGACCAAAACAACAATTGCCTCAGTACACAAAATAGGTAGCTTTATTACTCGGCTCTGGATTTACAATTTTCGTTTATATATATTTTTTATATAATTTACATATTTATTAGAGCACGCCAAGGGTGTTTGAAATGAACTTTATAAAAAGCGCGTTTTTTAAAAAGAATTTACCATATGGTTTTGAAGAAATTACCATGGCAACATCTACAACTCGAGATCATTCGAGATATTATATATTAATCTGACAGGAGACAGGATTAACTGATAAAAAAATAGCGTGGACGTATTCGTTGATTTATTAGTCTTTAAAGCTTTATTTCGTGTTTTAACGACCTTTATTATATCTATTATACTCCTGGGTTTGCTGGTTACCTAACTGAAAAATCTTATTCTGTATGATTTAATCTCGAAAATTTCAACAACATTAGACTTATTGATGTATCTCTGTGGGGGGGGGGGTGAACCCCGAAACCCCCCACCCTGACGCACGCCACTGCTTATACTTCAATATACTATTTTGATGCCTCATAACTTTGAAAAGACCCAGATTTTGCTCAAATGTATTACATTTTGGCATATTCGGTGCAATAAAACCTCGAATAAAAACCCATATCGTAATACAAATCATGATCATGCCATGGGCGTAGAAATTGATTTTATCAGTAAATAAAGATCATCTGAAAATTTGTTGCCAATGAAAGCGAAGGGAATTGAGTATGGAATCCTGATTGCGTACATTTACTACAAAAATTCACGCCTGATAAAATCGTGCAGACAAAAGATGAAGAAAATGGTTTCGTCAAAATATGAATTTTGATTTATAATTCAGTGCACATAAGTATAAAATTCAAAACAATTGACAGAAATCTACGAAAGCGCTGAACGGATATACAGCAAAATAAAATTATAATTGCCAGTTTGAACTGACAATTATACATAATTGCCAGATAGAACTCGCATTTATAGATAATTGCCAGTTTGAACTGACAATTATACATAATTGTCAGATAGAAGTGGCAATTATTCATAAATGCCAGTTCTATCTGGAAATTATAATTGTCAGTTCAAACTGGCAATTATCTATAATTGCCAGATATATCTGGAAATATATCGTAGAAATCTAATAAAAATTGCACAAAATGTGCACCAATAAAAATTCACCAAAAAGATATATAGTTTTGATGACACAAAATAAAAGAAGCTCACTTTTTACAAACACGTGTTTATTTCTAAAATTGTAACAACACCAACCTAATAAACATTACAGCGACTTTTATACAATATTGCAAATTATTGAATTGAAATCCTAGGGGCCTTATTAAGAAATTCGATACAAAAACTGTACAGATCCCAAACAAATAGAGCTGTCAACGGTTTTTCGTCACCAATTCCACGCTACAATAAGCTCAAAAGAAAATTAAATAAAATGAAAAAAAAATGTGTTAGTCCACTGCCCTTTCGCTTAGACTGTGTAGGGCATCATTTCAACTGGTATATTCATAAACACTTTGGTGACTTTTGTACAATATTGCAGATTTTCCCTATAATTATGAAAACCCTGAACATTTTAGGTACATTTAATATCCTAAATCATGTTCCTATGAGTGCCTTCATATGAAGAACGTCGTTACAAAACTGTACAAAGCCCACAAAAATAGAGCTATCAGCACACAATTCGTCACCAAATCCAAGTAATATAATCTGAAACAAAAAATTGTATCAGTGTTACAGATAAGTCGCATATGTACAGTGTGTGTTCGCGAATGATGGGTTTTAAAGTACGCCAAGACAAGGAACATTTTTTTCAGAAACATTGGAAACTTATATGGAAGTTCAACTTTGTGATTAAATCACGCTGTATAAAAGTTAATGTTAGCATTCAAGTCGAATATTGGGTGTAATTTACCTGTTTAATAATTTCCTAGCATGCGGCAAAGTATCCTCCTTCTCTTTGACACAATACTTTCTTGCGCCCATTACATAATCCAGCATGTATTTATCGTAGTTTATTGCTTCCCTGTTGGTGAAGAATATCTCTTTATCTTTGGCATTCAGCGAGTCGTAAAGTTTTGTTAGTTTGTCGTTGTGGAAATACCACTCTCTGGTGGTGTAATATTGGATGGTTTCTAGACCATTCTGAAGTCGTACTTGAAGCTTCACCAAACTGGAAAACAACATAGATATGTCGTCAATACTTTTGATCAGCACATTTAACGATATTTCAGAACGAAATTAGCAGTACTAAGTAAATCACAATTGAATTGGGGCAATCAAACATGGTACGTCGAATTCTGGTCTCAAATTAGTAAACTTCTGCGCATGACGTCACTGTGGGGGGAAAGTCATCAAATCTTTTACGGCCGGGCGTAAAATGCATGGTATCTATCGCCCGGTTGTGCGGGCCTAGAATAACACTTTACCGCCCTCGGACTACTTTAGCGCCAGTCGGGCGAAAAATGGAACTTTACCGCCCGCCGGGCAATAAATTATTAATTATTCGCATCCTCATCAGATGCTTTACTGATTTCTGGTGGAGTACAATTCACACTTTCTTCGTCACTGGAATGCATTTCGTAATGACTATTGTCTGTATTGACAGCAAATATGGCTACTAGCCTATTAATTCACCCACCAGTCTGGAACATGAGCAAATTGTAAACCCTTGATAACTCCCTTATTATAAGAGATAGAGAAAAAGTAAAAACTCTCTCATGCAATGCTTTTTCGAGAGGAACTTCATGGGCGTAGCAATAATTATTCCAAAAGGGTTCAAAAGGTATTTAAAAACCGTTTTATTCCTATCATGCTTGAGAGGTGAAGGGTATTTACAATGAAATATACTGGTCGTGCATAAAATGTTAAATGTATTTCGGGCGTCACTTGCTTTTATGAACCTAGGCGTGTCAGGTGCCATAATGAGGCTAAGATCGGATTGAAGGACCAAATGACGAAAGCGGATTTAAAGACAAAAGACAAAGTCTATATTAACTTCTCTCTATATGGTACTCAGGTACAAGGTGGATATAGATGGATAGATATCAAGAAATTGATCATTTAATTTATGTTAAGGTTATGAATTTTGTAATAAATCGAATAATTTGAAAAATATAGGGTGTTTCCCCCTGACATTAACCGATATAATGTGGGTTCATCTCAAAAGTGAGGTGCAAACAACTATGATGCACTCCATACTCTTTGGTAGTAAATTGTTGATATAATATCACCTGCAGTCTTCAATATTATCAGCCATGTAGTAAGAATAATTTCGGTAGTCCAGAAGTTATGCCCTCTATCATTGGCACATTGGAATTGTTAGGAATTCTCCTCACAATCCGAATAGGTGTTAGAAAATCGTTAAGGAATTTGAATGTGGTGTGAGAAACGCATTCAGTAACAGTGAGTACCAACAAATGTATTAAAATAATCAGAAAACGTCTGTAATTTATTCTGCACTCACAAAGGTTTGTTTCCTGTCAATGTCATCAAAGCATCCACCAGGTAAGCGGGTACCATGTGAAGGAAGAAAGCGGCTACCACGTTGACATAGTAATTGGATTTCGGACCGCCTCTTGGGTACCACAAACTCACACTGAACGGGTAATTGAGCATGTGTTTCTTGCCGAGTTCCAAGGCTTCTTTCCAATTGATAGGGTCGTCCTGGAAATAAAAGCGACATAATACCGGATATGGTAGGGGAGCCCAAGCATAACATATGGGGATACCTTACACCCTTATTCTTGAGCACCTCCACCAAATCTCAGCTCTCTAACCTAACCTATTCTAACCTAACCTAACAACCCTACCTAACCCAACCTAACCCAACCCAATATAGAGCCGCGCATGTAGGGCAGCCTATCAGAATAGTAAAAAAATCTATCGTTGGATATACTCGAATGCGTCAGATTGAGATAAGGTGTTTTTTATGTTCTCTGGTTCTCACGAGAAGGGATATCCTGTAATGTTCAGAGAACATCGAGAGAACCAAGGGAAAGAAGGTAGGAGTTGGTGTTTTTCGAGAAATCACCCAACGGTATTAGTGTTACACGATCTACTCTTATGTACAATAGTGTATATAGTTAATGGAGACAGAGCGAACATAACTAAAGACAACATATTTTTTCTCTCTCAACGCTGGCTGAACTTGTCAATGGATTCTGCGCAGGTGCACTATTGAGTTTGCGCTGTAAGAGACTACAATTTCACGTGATTTAAAACGTAGTCAGGGTCGGCCTTAGATTTTTGGTGGGGAATGAACGGTATACCACTATTGATCGAATTTTATTTTCCTTCAATGAGCTTTATTGAGGGTGTGATATTATTTGCTGGATAAATCAACAATGGTGTCAGCGGTGGGATAAACGAACACTCGAATATATTTTTGTTGGGGAATGAAAAATGTACCCTCAATCCTTTCGAAAAATTTCTAGTTTCATTGTTACTTATTCAGATATGAAAACAAAGTTACAAAAATGCGCAAACTCAGAGGTGCACCAGCCTTAACCTAAGTGGGGTTATTTGGTTCTCGCGCATCCCTATCTATTGGCCTTTTGAGTGTGTATAAGAATTCTGTGACCCCAAAACCTACCCTGTTGGCCGTCACGTTGTAGACCTCGACCTCGGGCCTCCTGGGCGCGCTGCCCACCTTCCAAGCGACCAGCAGCACCCCGTTGACTACCATGTCTACGGGCACGACGTCCGCCTGCACCCATTGGTCGCAGTGCATCGTTCTGAGAACGCCCTTGCCGCCAGCGACTATGATGCCTGTCGGCCCGTTGATGTTGTCCACCCAGCCGGGCATGGGTTCTTTATAAGAGGCGGTGACTGAGGAAATATAAGGTGACATATTTTATTTGGGACGTTACTAGAATATGGGAGGAGGAGGTGCAAATATGGAATATGCTTGTATTATGGAATAGTGAAGTTTCCGCGCTAAACGATGCTACAAAAATGAATGAAATTGCCAATTCGCGAAAATCCCGGAGTGGGCGGCCTCTGGTGTCAAATTTTCTAAGCCTTCCGAGGGTGATCAACAAAGCATTTTAGCATTGCATAGCATAGGCTTTCGTATTATTTTTAATGAAATTGAATTGTTTTGAATAGTTTTCGGACTTGTTTCGTGCTTATCAGCTAGTAACTAATATTATTGAATTATGCAGCAAGTTCAAAAGGTCGTAAAGACGAAATCGACAAAGATTTGTTCAGTATTTCAGCGTTCCTCCTACCGTACAGACATCGTTCCTTTGGCACAAAATCCTGAATTCCCTTTCAGGATTGTGTGAAAAATGGATGATCACGTTGAAAATAGGAAAACTTATCACCACAAACATTTACGTTTGTAGTAAGCACTTCCTATAGAACTGGATTTCTCAAGTGAATGCGAAGGTATGTCTTTCAGGTTAAATCAAACAAATAAGATCTGGTTTAACTGTAGTTGTGTCTCTTTTTTACTTTAGGACCATCAAGGGGAATTAAACCAAGATATAGGCTCAAAAACAATGCAATTCCTTCAATAAACATCTGCAAACTTCAAGAGTGAGGGCAATGTGGGCTGAATGAAATCAAATCTTTATTCATGAATAAACTGTGAATTGAATGAAGTATCAATTTAAATAAATGTATTTGAATGACTGGTAGACCACAAGGTCTCAAACTTTTTAAGTTATTCTTGGAACATACCTACTCATCTATATATTATGTAATTATTTTTATTATATGATTCACCATTTTATTGTTAACATGAAAATAATAACTTGTCTTGCCTATTTAAGATAGGTAGGTATCTCAATATAAGCACCCCTGTACTTACTTCTCTCAGAGAATAAAGTTAATTGACTACAATTCTTTGTTTTTATTTTGCAAATCATTTATTTTTGGGTTGGGATAAAATTATTACAGGTTTACAGATAAATTCACACTTCCACTGCTAATTTTTCCATGGAACTATTTTAATTTCATATTAGAGCTACCTACCCTAGAGCGCTGAAGTTTGTGAACAGGAGTTTATTTATATGTGTTTGACATCTATCCCACAAAGTATGTGACCAGCTTTGAATAATGCTTTTCGCTATTTTAAGGGTTTCTTCTTATCTCCAATATACTCTAGATACTTATTTCAATCTTGGCCATTCTTGAAATAAAGAGAAATCATTGGAATACAAATACCTTAGTGGCCCCATTGATTTTGCAGAGGTGGTTTGAAAAGCCTATAAACACATAATAAATCCACGAAACTCACATAAAATACCTGTTTTGAATTCTATAATCTATCAATATCGCCCCTTTTGGATACTACGAGCGCCATCTGTTGGTTCGCGAATAGTCGCGCCGGGATTAGAACCCGGACCTTCTGGGCCCAAAAAGGCCAGCACCTCAACGCACTCGATCACCAACCCAGTTGCCGTTGTTGATAATATTTGATAATATTGATGATCGATATCTGACCTTGTCAATAGACTCACAAACGTATAAGTACCATAATAAATATTAGTTTGATTCCTACACTTCCAATATTCCTCTTATACCCATGGTTTCTATCCATTTATGATGATATTTTGAGATCGACAATTTCCAAAGGATGTGGATCTTTTAGTTGTGATAGTTATAAGGATGTGACGAATGCGAAATGGATATAGACTAGCCACAGAAAACCTGCTTCTTACCATTCATTTATACAAAGTTTATCGTTAAGAAGGCCACTTCTACTAACTTGATTGAGCCTTTCGCAGGAAAGAGCTGGACACTCGCAAAGCAGAAATTTGGGTGTTTGCCCCTTATTTGGCAATGAAGTCTGCCAAAAAGGGGCAAATAATGAAAATGTTATGATTGGGACGTAAAAAAGAAGAAGACTTAGGCGCCTCGCACACCGGAGCAATACGCAACTAGCAACAGGCAACGAGCAATTAGCAATATTATTGCCAGTATGTATTTCACATTAATTTATATGGCAACTCGTACACCGCTGCAACGTGATATCGTTATCGCCTATGTAGAGCAATTTTTGTTGCTAGCAACACGACGTGCGTATTGAAATACAATATATATTGCCTGTAGTTTAGCAATATGTAGGAAGATTTGTCTCGTCAGGTAGAACATCAAATGTTTGTGAGTCTAGTTTTCTAGTTATTTGGACATGTCCGATGAATCAGGATTCAATATCAAATTTGTGGAACTTGTGGAAAAATACTCATGTATTTATAATTATCGACGGCAAGATCATAGTAAAAGGGATGTGGTAGAGATGGTATGGAGTCAGCACATACAATTGCTCCATGATTTTTGAGTACACGAAATGATGGATGAATCCATTATCATCTTTGTTTTCTATTTCTTCTTAGCCGATACGGTCACAATGTCGAAACTTCGTCTTCATCAGATGACGATATTTTGAACTAGTGATATTTTATCACTTTGGTATACGAGATAGCTTGCAATGCATTGCCTGTTGCTTATTGCCAATTGCTGGTTGCTTATTGCTCTGGTGTGCGAGCTTACTTATATAACCTAGTTGTATATAATTGGTTTCTTTTACATGTAGTTTGTTTTCGTTACTCCGATTATTTAGAATATTTTGTCAACATTGTCACCTTATAATTTTTGAATGATTCCAAAGACATTATAAATGTGTTATTAGATTTCTTCTCTTTTTTACGTCGCAATCATAACATTTTCGTTATTTTAAGTTGCAATCTTGACGACAAAGACAACACTAGGGCAGATTACAGTGGCTGGGCAGACATATTTTTTCTCTCTGGCTGAACTTGTCTATTACAAATCGTGTCAGTTTAACAGAATGAATCTCTCGATTCGCGATCCGTTCAACTTCAACTGTTGAACTGACACTTTGAAATTATGCAACAAGTTATCGATGTACAAGCCAAATATTTTGAACTACTCATGGTGTTATATCATAGTATATGATAATGTCTCACCTATGGAAGGTCTTGCTATAGCTATAGGCAGCCTCTCGGCATATTCCGACACCAGCTGCTCCGTCAAGCACTTGGTGTAGGAGTACGTGTTGGGCGCACCCCTCAACAGCATGGGGGTTAGCGTCCTCAGCAGATCTTCGTCCATCCATTCGGCGAGCTGCAGCATCCTCCTCGGGTCCTGCGGACTCTTGTACAGCTTCTCCTCCAGCACCTCCACTTGGCAGTGGCAGTACGCGGTGGAGACGTGAAGGAAAACCTGCAATCAATCATATCAATCAATCAATCAATACAATACTCAAAGAAAAGTCAAAGAAAAGGTATTCTTATTGACAAAGCGTACTTAAAGCTAGGACATAAATAACAGATAATCACATATATATATATGTAAGTTATAAATGTAGAATCGAGGGGTAGTTCACTCGACCAAAAAACGTACACTAAGATTGCATTTGATGAGATTGGACAGGATTGGACGGAATGGACCAGATTGGACAAGATTGGACGATATTTCACATAACTGGACTGGATTGGACGGGATTGGCCGGGATTGGACGGATTGGACGGATTGGCCGGGATTGGACAGGATTGGACGGATTGGACAGAATGGACAATTATTGGACAGAATTGACAATGATTGGACATAATGGACAAGGATTGGACAAGAATCGACGGAAATGGACCAGAATCGACTTGTTTTGATGAGATATCGAATGAGACTAATCACTAATTCATGAATTATTCTCCATCACGGGAATTTTTCGTAAGATTCGCACTCGACTCGATTTATTGCTACAATTCTATGTGTTGTAAATAGCAAACGAAATGATAGTTTCGAATTCCTAGAATTCAGTGCATATGGTCATCGTGATAAGGTTTGAACAAATTCGAAAATATATTTGAATCCGAATCTAATATTCCAGACAAAACATTTAAAATAATCGTATGGAGTCTTGAAGTAGAGTTTTATTCTTCTAATGTCTAAATAGGTATGAAGATTTGAATTCTTAGAAAAGAAGAGTTTTATTGAAAACCGAGCTGAAAACTATATAAATAATGAAAAATATTCAAAATGGTTGAAAAGAGAACTAGATTATCGAAATGAAAGACCCAAATGTCAATAACCTGAAAACATCAAATTAAGTTAGTAAGAGATTATACCTGTGAAGTTTATTCTGGAGAGAACACGAAAAATCAAAATCATATTATAAATAAAGGTTCATCGCAGGGATCCGAGCAGGGATCATCTCACTTCACACAGATGAAACTACAAAAGTTTATTCTCATAGTTAATCCACCTAGCAGTCAGGTAATAACTTCAAATTAATTTTCATTATTTCAAATGAAATTTTCAAATTGTGGGGCACTCAAATTCAAAACTTGATAAAAACAATTCGTCACATTTTTTAGGAATAAAAATAATCTCTTCAATTTATTACTATGTCCCATTGCAAATTTCCAATTTTGGTGATCAAAATAACACAAACCAATTTGCAGATTTCTAATTTTTGTGATCAAAATAACCCATAATCGCCCATACCTATTTGAAAATTCAAAATACATTCGAAACTCGATAAATGAGAGTTTGTCACATTTCTTAACATATTTATGTTTCAAATTTTTGTAATTTGTAATAGAAGCTGGTCTCGAAGCTGGTGTAATAAATTCAAAACTCAAAAAATAAAATACTTCATTCAATATATCAATTCAGAAAATCATATGGAATTCTAATAAATGTCATATAAATATTGGAAATGTTTTCTCGAACATTTCAATTCAAAAACAGCAAGACAACTACAAAAATATATTTGTACTGGTTCGTGGAGAATTCCGGCACCGAGTCTTCGTCACTGAAGATTCGAGATATTTGAGTATATCCAACCTCTTTGGATCCATCAAAATGTAAATAAAATAACTTCGCTTGTTTTAATTAGATGTGTTAGAAGTTTTGTGAATGATTCTGTGACTGTCCACGTTATAGGGATTATTCGATGTTCAGGAGTATTTATCCTCTAGGCCTCTAGGCCCTAGGCGACCGACATTTTGTGAATGATCTGTGATAAATATGTAAGAAATTATAGCAATCGGCCCATCATTATATATAAAGATGTTTCGTTAGGGACGCAAATTTGTAACATATGTACCTATACAAAATTATGAACTAGCTTTTTTTGAAGAGTACCAAAAATGCTGGCAAGTACAAGCGGGCGGCGACTCCATACATAATGAAGAAGATTCGTTTGTGAAGATTTGTGTTTTTATGGAAAGACGCGATGCAAAAGTGAAATTGATACCTACCATTCATTTGTCAACAATTCAATAGAAATATTGAAAGATATCGAGAACATTTTTCCAAGATTGGACATATTGACCCAAGATTGGACAAAATGGACTAGGATTGGACGGAATGGACCGAGATTGGACGGAATGGACCGAGATTGGACGGAATGGATCGAGATTGGACGGAATGGACCGAGATTGGACGGAATGGACCAAGATTGGACGGATTGGACACTGAGTGTACACCTATTGGACAGAGTGAACTACCCCTCGTGTAGAATATACAAATACATAAATAAACATACAATTTATCACAATTTTATCAGAAGAAAAATTGATCATCATCATAGAACTCCTGTAGGCCATAGTATGCCTTGAGCAACAATATATTTTTGACTTTCTTTCGGAACAACTGGTGTACCGTGATTTCTTTCAAATTTGTGGGCAGTTTGTTGAATATTTTCTTGCTCTCGTACAAAATAGATTTCTTTGTCAGTTCTGAACGAGGGATGGGTAGAGCTATATTATTATTAACAACTTGACGCGTATTATGGATTCTTACCGGTGGATGTTCAGTATCAATTATGTTAGCTCTATGTTTGTGTACCAAACATGTAGTCTCCAATATAAATATGGATGTTAGAGTGAGAATCTTGTGCTCTATAAACAAGGGTCTACAGTGAGCAGTGTACTCAACGCGGGACATGAATCTTACTGCTCGTTTTTGGAGAACGAAAATGGAATTAAGTAGATTTTTAGAGCAATAACCCCAGAAAGCTATGCCATATCGTAGGTGTGACTCAACCAAGGAAAAATAGGTCACCCTACCAATTGACATACCAAGTTCCTTGGATACCACTCTTACTGCGTAGCAGCCTGATGCAACTTTTTTTTGTAGGGTGTGAATATGGGAAGCGAATTTCAGATTGTCATCTATTACAATGCCAAGGAACTTGGTGGAAGGTCTATTTATAATTGGATTCATACCTAACATAAGTCTATCCAATTAAAAATATCAAACATGTAGTTTGAAGATGAACGCCTGGTTGACTTAGAATATAAAACAACTACTTTCCTGGCAGATACCACGCAACACATTGAATTATATCTGCTCGTGGTCCATGCATCGATTCACACTGTGAATGCAGATCGCAAATGTTTCTTTTTTCCTGAGACGTGACAAAGTTCACATCGAGACAGGCACGCTTAACAACCTACAGACCGGTTTCGAGCTTATTGGCCCTCATCAGTGCAGGTTAGTTAACCGAGTAGAGACCCTGAGATCACCTCTCGAAGCGGTGCCTGTCCCAATTTATCTCCGTCGAGTCTATTTCAGCGCAAGGAGCCGCGTTCCAAGAGATAGTTGGAGTTAGCGACACCATGCGGCAGAAGAGAGAAACACTCCAGAAACAAATTTCTCATGTCACAGAACGTGGGAGTGGCTGATAGCTCGACTGAGCAAATACATAAAAAATGAGAAAGCCATGAATTTGACAAACATTGGATATACTATGTTTTCTTTCAATTCTGATTTGATCAGAGTCTCACCAAATATGTTTCCTGGGTATATTCCGATGACTACGAATAACGGAAATCTGATGAGATGTCTATATTATCTTTGTAGCTCGGTGTTATTATTTTCCATTCTTTCCATTCATAGGGACAGTATACGGTGAGAAATAAAAATATTAAATTCGATAAAAGCTCCACTTCAATATACCGTTTTGGAAACTGGAAGCAAATTAGTGGTTCCTGAGATATTTTTTTTCATTCATTCTCCCAGTAATTATTCATAGGATCGTTTGAAATTTTGTATAATCAGGTAGGTAATTAACAAAGCCAAAGGATTTGGCATTTGGGATTTTCAAAAATGGTCTAACTTCAATAGTTTCGGAGATAATGAGCCATACACTTTTTGGTTTTCTTATGGACGCCATATTCGTTTTTTGTACCATTGAATAGAGCTAAACATTTCCGTTACATCCATGTATCACACATTGTTATCATCATTCGAAACAGCTCGAATAACACACGTTACTGCTACAGCAGCTATCATAGTCAAGATTTGAACAGTCCAAACATGGTAGGCCATGATAATTGCTGGGAAAACATGACATTTCAAGCATCATGGCTACTCTGTATTGATATTTTTTTCTAGCCACATAGGTAATACATCGAATTCTTCTTGAATATCTTGTTAAAATGTAACGAAAAATGGAAAATTATCATTATTTGTTGAATAATCACAAATCTGATTGATTTCCACCTATCAATGAAATAATATAGAAAATTAATAATTTATAAATAAGCAGATTCACTAATGCAACTATGAGGAATCGAAAACATTGAAATGAAATTTTTCAAAACGTCAACTCAATTATTAGATGAAAAATCATCGATTTTGAAACATCAATTTTGCAGGTCTTGTTCAAAGTATCCACGAACTGCCTTTTTAAAATTTTTATGACATCTGACGTAAATATCAAGTATATATTTTTTTCACTTACAACAATTGTTATAAGGACCAATTTTTCAATGCATTGAAAAAACAACTACAAGACAAATAATGCAACCTTCTGAATGATTTGAATGTCAAAGAACAATTGTTAAATGTTGCCATGGAGATTGAAATATCGAGTTTCATGGTCTACCACGATTGATCTGAGATAAAAACAGTAGATAGTAACTAGCAGAATAATATTTTTTCCTCCACTATGATATGAAAAACAGATGTGGCGTCAATAAAAGAAAGGAAATTTGTATGGCTTACGAGATGACTTATCTACGAAACTAGTGAAGGTAGGCCATTTCTGAAGATCCCAACTCGTTTGGCTTGGTCAATTACCTAAGTACACAATAGTCAACCGTTTCCTCTGAATAACCAATTGAGAAAATGAATAAAAAAAAACGTCAAATTTCAGTTTTCTCAAAATATCTCAGGAACCACTAACTTTGTTCCAGTTTTCAAAACGGCATATTCAATGGTTCATATCACGCAATTTTTTCCTATTTTCCTGTATCCTGCATATGCCAACCATACATCTAATAATAACTATAAAGGTAACAAGGATACCAGAGCTGAAGCCGAGAAATAAATCAAATGACAGTCTGCGGGACAAATCGCGAATATGCGCATGCGCAAGTTTGAATTAAGAATCGACATTCGTTTTCATCATGGAGGAGAGTAGCTTTGTAGTGAGCGACAAACGTATGATAATTATTAAAAATCAATCAAATGTGTCACGTAACCTTTAATTCGATGTTTTTATTTCATCATGACATATATTTTTCAAATATTAATTTATCGATGGATTGTTGGACGATTTTGGATTATAGTTGATGATATATAGATTCAGAAATGGATGTGATCTACAAAGCGATACTTGCGATTTGCATAGAGACCTGTGACGATAAAGTCGTCGGAACAAGATTCGTGTGCTAATTTTTGATCAATCACTGTTATCACTTACTGATCACTTCTGTAAACAATCAGTAAGTACATTAATAACTATATTAACGCTCTTTTACATAATTTGAGTCAACAAATATACCTAACCTATGAAATTCTAAAAACGTCAGACTCGTCAAAACCCGCGCATGCGCACAATTCATCATTAGCAAGCCAGACAGTCTTTTGTTTTTCCAAAACTGGCTTCACTTTCGCGTGAAGATAAGAATAGGTGTTATCCATATATTTAGTTGTTATTACATATATGATGCCAACATGCAGTTTTCAGGCACGGATTGTTTGTAAATTTTTCAGCTATAAAATAGGGGAAAGATAAAAAAATCATACAACGCCAGATAATTTCAGAAAACTTCAGGCGATTTCATGAAAAGCTCACACGCACCTTGAGTTTCTGGAAGTTGCAGGCTACTTCTAGAATGTTAAGAGTGCCAAGGGTGTTGGTGACGATGGAGGGTTTCATTGGTTGATCGAAACGAACATTGGCGGCCACGTGGAAAACCACCGTGATGGTTGAGTTCAAAAGGTCCTGGTCCTCCTTGGACAGGCCGCAGTTGTCCTGGCAAACGTCCCCGGCGATGCATTTCAGTTTATCGAAGATTTTCTCGCTGTCGGGGGAATTTTTCAACGATTCGAAGGCCTGGAAAAAATAATCTTTTTCAACGCTTTCAAATCTCAACACAAAATTGACGTTTTCCGAGGAATGTCATCAAAAGTGACAGCATTGCCGCTCGTAAGCTGAAATAATGTCATTAAGTGACAGCGTTTCCGCTCGTGAGCAGAAATATTGAAAAAACGCTATAGCCTCTATCATAGGTATATTGTTGAAAACTAACTCTATGGCACCTCCTAATGAAGCAGAAAGAGCAAAAATTGCTTCTTGATCCTCCTACTAGAGAAATCGAGTAAAAGTATTGATTATTATGATATGATAGATTCATGGCATGGTGCCATGAAATGCTTGAATGTTGAAGATATCAAAGTAAGTATCGTAAACTTGTCGCATTTCTCAAAAAACATCAGAGTCTGTTGAATGTAAACCAAAAATAATATTTACTGAAAGAGGTAAATTTCAATTTCACTTCCATACTTTATGGTAGTTTGAGAAGCACCATGAGTGGTAATAGTAATGAAGTATCGAGTTAACTCATATATAGGAACTTCGTTTGTAGAAAAAAATCTTGTGTGTGTTTCGCAAAATATCTTGCCGCTCTCGATTCACAAATTACTATTATTTCCGGAGATATTCGGAAAAGAACGAAATTTGGTTCGGTTAATATTTTTTTCTGAAAGTATTTGAACAGTTTTGAAAAAACCAAAGGTACTTATCATTGCCGCTTTTTCAGTTCTACAATATGGTGTTCACAAAATCTCCGTACAACGTTTCGTTTCGAAGAAATTGTTATCAAATTTGTTTTTTTATATATAAAAAGTACACCCTTTATGACATAACAATGAAAAATGCTATAAGGAGATTTTGTGGACGCCATTTTATAGAGATGGATAAGGGGCGATCAATGAAAAAGTGCCTTTGGTTTTTTAAAAACTATTCAAATAACTTAAAAAAAATGAAAACCAGACCACCAAAGTAGAAGGAACACACCTGTGGATGTGGATGTGGTCGTTTTTTTTTTCGAATTTCACCAGAAATAAACATTTTAGGGGCAAAGGACAATCCCGTTGTGTGATTAAAAAATATAACAATAAGGATTTTCAGGTTTGGAATAGTTCCTTCATTTAAAAACCCTGTTTATAATGTAACTAACCGGACAATTGACGAATTCGGATTTCCGCTGTGTCGCTTCCTTTCCCCTCTTCGGCCTAACTAGCACATAGACAGTTGACACATCCGGGCAGGATCGCAGCACCTTTTCCACGAGTACTTTTCCCATGAACCCGGTAGCTCCAGTGACAAGAATATTCTGGCCCCCATACCAGTTGGCAACGACTGAACTCTCCATGACTTGAAAGCAATCTACGATCAATAAGTAGGTACTTCATTTTTTCATCGGGACTACACTTGTCAATTCGGTAAAAATTGTACAGGGTGTTCCGTAAATATACCGACAATATTTTGGGGATGGTGAAATTATAGAGGGTACGCCAAATTCAATGGGAGAGAACGGAAATAAAAATATTATAGTTAGGGATACTGGGATATAGCCTTTGGAGATATTTTTCGGATTCTATAGAAGATTCTGAGTAGGTATATTCGCTTAATTTATTAATGATTTTAGACTGCAAAAACAGCATACTTTATAAAATGTGATATTTTTCTGGCCAGTACTTACTGACAAAAAACTACTATTATGTCAGCTTCCTTGAATAAGGTGTGAATAAAGTTGAGTTCAGAAAAAATAAACCTAAAAAAATCATTTTCTCAAAATGGAATACTTTGTAATTCCTATCAAAACTGACGTGTGAAAAAATAATAATTGTATCTGACATATTTGAGTTTTGGCCTGCTAGGTAAAATATGATGGAGACGAATTTTTTTCTGCTTCGCCTAAAATAAAAATGTGAACATTCCACATTTCAACAATTCTAGTAGGTATAACCGTTCAAAGTATAAATGGGGCGAATGGGAGATTTTATCATATGTCCACACTACACACGTGTGAATGTGAAAAACATAATATATAATAACCGTACGGACATTTCGTTCAATATCTCATAGCATATCTGCAAATTATAGAGCTCATGAGGTCAGGATATTAATAATTATCTTCAATATCATGATATTCATCAGGAGGCTTTATTACTATCATCAATGATAATTCGATTTATATCACTAAATACCTTGGTATATTTTTAATTGTTACAAACGATTGAAGATATACGTCAGGGCAGTGTGCATTGATTTTTTCATGAAAATTCAAATGCATTGCTAGTTTGCCTTGAAATTATACATACAGACACATATAAAAAAGTATATTGCATTCACCAAATATCTAGTGGAAAAAAATTTACGTCAATAATTATTATGTTAAATAACAGTTTGGGCAATTTCAAGGCTTTTGATCAATCTTCATTTTATGATTCTTACAAGAATATCTGTTTCTATTTTCCAGAAAATGTATAAGTGATACTGAGAGGAACTAGAATTATCATTCTATTATTCTCATTTTAAACCTTTTTTGGAATTAGGTACTATCATACAAGCTGAATTGGTGATTGTTTTATTCATGTTCTCTGAACGATTTGACATGAATTGTTCCAAGAAGTTTTGTGCCTAAGGCTTCAGGTGTATTATGTACTCTTTCATTAGCATTTCTTGATCATCATGATCAAGGACAAAATCTCTCAATCATCATCATTCTAGAACGGAGCAAGAGATTTTGTGAATTAAATATTTTTCCATAAGTTACAAACCCCTTTCAATATTTTATAACTCGTAATAATTTGAATAAATGCTGAGTGGTTCCATGAATATAAGAAGTAGTTTGATTGACATTTTGTCCATATAGGCAGTTATTTGGACAAGTAGAGTTTGACGAAAATTGGTACAGAGACATACAGAAGGTGAAAAAGGGGTTGAATATGTAAAAAATGCCTATAATTAGTGTATAACCATTCCTCATTGAAAAATTGATCGGATCTATATTTTCATTTGCTGTATATTCTTAAGCCACAGTCTCCAAGATTCCACTTTATGTGAATTGATGTTTAAATTTTGAGACTTCAATGATACCCGCATGCCTTCAATAATTGTATTTGGGTTCTATTAGATTGTCTATAACTAGAAATCCATTGGATATCCGTGGACATGCGATTACCTGATATATGTTGAATAATGATCTTGTCAGTTTTATGTTTTCTTTCGAATATCTTCTGTCTATCCCAAGTCTATCCACAAAATATCTTCTGGATAATGTCCATTTCAAATCCATCGATGGATATCTTATGAATATCAATTTCAAACCTATCAGCGAAAAAATAATTAAAAATACGATTATTTTCTTAAGATTCAGTTTGTGTTGAGATAAATACGTTGGGAAACAATATGAAAAACAGTGATTTTTATTCATTATATTCGCTTTGGATATTTTATGGCTTTTCCTATAGAATATATTCGGAAGGATATTCATTTTCAATGAAACGAATGTCAATTTCAACTTCAGGGAAACACGAAATATACGAATAATCTCTAAAATATCCAATAGGTTAATGAAAATAAAAAGGACATCATGAATTGAAGTAGAATGAGATTTACGTTGTGATCTTGGAAGTCTATTTGTCAAGTATTATTTATTCTGATTTGGGCAAATATTCCTAATTACTTTCAATAATTCATTCAAGAGAATTTTCTTGTTTATACTATTTGAATTTATAATATGTTTACCTAGTATTTCCGATCAATTTACTTGAGAGTATTTCATAGTTTTTGGGCACGTTTTCGGGTTTCAGTTTATATATTTACGATATGATGATTCATGCATCTCATTAGACTTGAAAATGCCTGAAGTGGTTCACTGTTTACATTTTACGTAACATTTTCCCAATATTTGCACATTTAATTCAATGATTTGGTAGAAGGATTGGATACTTCCTTCTGATCCTTATTCCTGCAGATGATCAGTGATAAACCACTTAAACATTTTCAAATCTGCTTGGTAATCTTCGGGGTAATAAGTCTATGGTAATCTTAATCTTCAATATCTCAAAATATTTCTGTTCTTGTATATATACCTGAAGTCATGAATGAAATACAGTGCTTTATTGAAATCTAATGAACATAGGTAGACTTCAGGAAACTGAAAGTATTGCTCGAAACTGTGTTGAAATTGAAAAAAAAACAATGCCTACATTTTATCTCATTATTCTTCCATGAAAATAATCTTATTTGGTTTGCAAATATTCATCAGTAATATATTCATAGATTTTTTATTGCTATCTTTTCGATATCCACAGACTCCTTTATAGCTAGATATCGTTTGCAATGACGTCGAATTAAATACTGTTAGTTTTACTCGAAATGTGTTAATTGAATTTTAAAGAACAAACATTTGATGTCACGATGATTACAAGTCTAGAGGATCGAAAACCCCAACACAGAAGTTATTCTAAACATTATAGTTTCAATCATTTCGAGCTTCAATTACAATTTCGAAACGCTGTCAATATTTCAACATTGAACAGTCTTTCGTTTTGTACTCAGAAATGCTTTTTCAATGTATTCAAAATGGACCATACTCCATTAACACAAGCATCATTTATTCGAATTTCACAATTCTGGACAACGAGTTGTTGCTTGTGAAATCACGTTGAAATTTTGATGATGTTAGTTATCCAACACTGGTTAGTGCCGTTAGTGGCATATTATTACTGCCATTCGAAACAAATAAATCAGGACAGGTATGTGTTTATGCGAATAAAAACAAGTCAAATTTCGAAGAATCTCATTATGCTAATATTCATAGTTTTTTGAGAAAGGAAGCGTGTTTTACAAAGTCATCATTCATAAATAAGTTTCGATCAACCTGTATAAATTATCGATTAAACGGTACTTCAACCGTCTTCAACTATGACCTTGGGGTCGTTGGGGATCCCCACATATTTCATATGGTTGGTTGTTCTTGTAACTGTAAATTTTTTCCAACAAAATATATTACAAAACCGAATACCGATGAATCTCAGATGAATAAATTATTGTACAAAATAAAATAGTTGGCAAAAATACGCTTCCGTCCTTTTTCTATAGCTCTCCAGATATGTTATTTGTTCTTCCTGATTGACCTTTTCTAACATGAAAAATGAGAATAGTCGATGGTAATACTGTAGTGGGTGAAATGGCGCAGATTGAGGTCGTATTGACGCAAAACGTCAGATTTCTGCGGCCAGTGACTTTCATATTTTGTCGGTATGCAAAATAGGTATAGCAAAAATTCTATCCCTATGAATTCAATATTTTTTAGAAACCTGATGATGATGATTACGATAGGACATGACTGAATATGAGCCTGCTGAAGATCATTTGTTTCAGTTCTGTGACGAATATGTTTTGGTTTGAAATGCAAATGTACTAAAACTCCTCGAAAACCAAATGTTCAGGCTCAGATTTTAGGAGTATGCGATTTGTAATTTTGAAGTTTTTTGAAAGCAGTCTTAGCACATTGGATTAGCATCAGGATTGAAGCTTGTCATCTACAGGGTACACGTTTTTTGAGCTCCACCATGGGGATCTCAGTTACTATTAGAGATACAAGGCGGTTAAACTATATAGGGCAAAGTAGCCCATTTTTATGCAAAAAATTATCTGTAAAAAATTTGATTTCATCATTAGTTTTTAAATCATTGAAAAAAAAGATTTTTTTTTTATTTTCTGAACACGATGATGTATTCTCGGATATATCATTCAATATATTTGAATCCTACATGATGCTGCTCAGAATTGAGAAGAAAAAGTTTTTTTTTTTTCTATAACCGGTCAACAAAGTAGCGTATGTCGCTTTCAAATCCCAACACAAAAGCATTTGCGCTCGTGAGCAGAAATATTGAAAAAACGTTCGCCTTCACTTCAGGTATATTGTTGAAAACCAAATCATATTCTCTTGGTGTGATTGAAAATGGTGTGAATTATCTGAGAAAACTCCTCTTGTAGCAGAAATATTAAAAATTGTGAAGTTGAACCTTCTATACTCGCTTCTATACCAGAAAAATCAAGGACAGTATGAATTATGTATGATGTTGAGGATATCAAAGTAAGTATCTTGAACCTGTCACATTTCTAAAAAAACATCGGACAGTTGACTATGAAGCAGAAACAATATTTACCGAAAAAGGTATATTTCGATTATACTTCATGCTCTATGATAGTTTGAGGAGCACCAGTAGTAGTAGTTAAAGTATCGAGTTTTTTGTCTAGGAACTGCATTTGTAAAAAAAAATCTTGTGTGTATTTCGAACCCATGCAAAGTGTTTTGCCGCTCTTGAAATATCATAACTACTGTCTTCTTCACCCTAAATACACAAATTATGAAAAGAACACCGACAGTTTTTCAACGATGGGTACAATTTTAATGAATATTTCTACATTTTTCATAAATAATAATCCAGTATTCTTTCTTTTGAGATTCGATTCTTAAAATTTTACCCATCGATCGAGCTATTCATAATAGTTATTTATGTATCAAGGGCGTAAAATAGGCGTGTCCATAAAAGCAAGTTATGCCCGAAATACACACAACATTTTATGCACGACCAGTATATTTTATTGTAAATACTTCTTCACCTCTCGAGCATGATAGGAATAAAACGGTTCTTAAAAACCTTTTAAATCCCTTTAAAATAATTTTTGCTACGCCTATGATGTTCTTCTCGAAAAAGCATTACATGATGGTGTTTTTACTTTTTCTCTATCTCTTATAATAAGGGAGTTATTAAGGGTTTACAATTTGCTCAATACAGACAATAGTCATTACGAAATGCATTCCAGTAACGAAGAAAGTGTGAATTGAACTCCACCAGAAACCAGTAAAGCGGCTGAATAATTAACAATTTATTGCTCGGCGGGTGGTAAAGTGCCATTTTACGCCCGGCGGGCGGTAAAGTAGTCCGAGGGTGGTAAAGTGCTATTTTACGCCCGGTCGTGCATAAAAATATTGATGAGATATCTTATTTGAGTTTTTACTGCAGCAATGCAGCATCGAGTGCAGCAAACATAATTATTTACGTCGAAATATGCATGTGTTGAGGTTATTTCAATTATTTCATTGATGTCTAATGTATTATTCTCGGAGTTATGCAGGGTGGGTCCTCTTTTGAATATCACACAAAATATTATATCATGAAGGTCGCCAGATGCAGCTTATATTGTAGTATTATTGTAATTATTTACTTATTAGCTCTGACAATGACCCATAATGAGTTCCTCAGGCACTCTTCGAATATTAGAAAGTGATTTGCAGAATTATTCTCGACGAGAGGTACAGCGAATATGCATATTTTTTATGTCTATGTTCAATATTTCGCAATTATTACAACAGTGTGAAAATATTGGAGGTCAAAGATATTGGGAATGTTTGAGGATGTGAATGGGAATATAATCTTGATTATCAAAAGAAAACTTTGTACATGAACACATATGGAGTATGAAGAATGCGGAATAGCCATTACCAACAATATTACTCATTATACAGTGTGACTCACTTGAGTGCAGATTACAAAGAGATAATTAGTACCTATATAAGGCAATCTCCTGAATTTTCAGACATGATATAACAGCGCTCAAGTAGTCAGAATTAGATGATTGATGATTTCTATATTACTCAAACAATACTATGGATGACGTTATGACAAGTAGGTGAGTTATCCATTCCACATTCCAGAAAGTTACGATTTGACAATCTTCGAAATAATGATTTTCCAATATTTTTCGTTCTACAGTACTCGCAGCGTCATGTCATAACGAAAAATTCATTAAAATCACGATCATCCGTGACCGTTTTTTTAAGGTAATTAAAAACGTTACCGCGGCCACGTTTTATGATGGCACTTATCTTTTTAAGGTTTATAGTTTTGTTGGGTGTAAATTGTCGAATTGAATTTTGTGTGGTTATAATAAGAATTTTTTACATCAATATCTCGGCAATGCAAAAACTGAAAATTCGAAATATTTAAACATGATGTCATGACAAAATTTTCAAGAAATTCGAGATATCGTGTTATCAAAACCAGTGAAACTGCGATCTTCAATCAATATAATGATTACGAATTGAGTTGTTCCAAATTTAAAGAAGGAAAAATGTTCTCACATGTTTCAATTTTATTTCAGTTTGTGAACGAAACGAAAATTTGCTATAATTGTAGTGAAATATCAATCGAGTTTTGAGTATACAAACATATAAATTCGAACTACTAATTTTTGCGGACATTAATAATACGGATATGTAGAATCGAAATATGGAAAAAATATATTTACATTCAAACGCCAAAGCATTGAGAAAATCATATTCTTTTTTTGTGAAAGATAAAACCCTTAAATTTTCAGAAAAAAATATTCGTTTTGAAAAAATCCAACAGGTCGATTTTAATTTTTACACATCTTTACGTCATCAATAATTTTTTACTGTTAATTTTTCAATTTCTGGAATATAAATGGAGAGTTGATTTTGGAATCAATTAAATTATCTGCCTGAATTTGACAATTTGGAAATTATACAGGTTTGAAGCAACTCATATTTTTCTGGAAAATTCAATAGGTTGATTATCATTTTACTTGACTTTTACTAACAACCTTCTAGAAGTGAGAAATACTCTACTGATTTTTCAATTAAGTGAGTGTTCCAGCAAAGAATCTACAGAAAATTATTATCGAAATTAGAATCAGAAATATTTTAATAGATGAGCACGATATTTGATGAAAATCCACACTGAACAATAAATCCTTAATCCAATAAGATCGAATTTTGATAATTTCACAACCTGTTTTTTCGTTTCTGAATCCCCCAACCATTTCAAATGCATCCTTAAAATCCCGCTTCACTTCTATCAGCTCACCTGTACTCTCGATATTCGATCACTCGGTATATTCTGGAAATGAAAACGAGTTCCGAATAATCCAAACACTAATTCGCAAAGTTGAGCCGTCCTGTCGACTGGTGCCAAACAAAAGGCGAGGTACGCTAGATGGTACCATTGGTACCCCATGTAACTCCAAGGGGGGCGGTGGGGTGGGGGTAAAAGTCACAATTCGTTTACGCGAGCATGATCGTGCTGGCCAATGTGGGAAAGAGGCATTTTTTTAACACTCCTGTGTGGCTCGATTGCGTTACTCTTATTCAACCGAATGCGCGAAAGGAGCGATTCATTCTGGTAATTGAAAGTCTTATGGTGGATTTATGCAGCGATTTCAAGTCATAAGATTTAAGTCGTAAGTTTTTAGTCATAAGTTGTAAGAAGTTCAATCATTGGTTTTCAATGTTACCATTCATACACTTGACATAAGTTTTAAGTTGCAAGACATAAGTTTTAAGTTGCAAGTCATAAGTTTTAAGTCATAAGAATGTTGGCCAACTTTTATCTCTTATGGCTTAAAACTTAAAACTGATCATATTTGCGCATGCGTTCGAAGTTTTCAATTCTGTGACGGTTTTTGTCTGTGATTGTGTTGTTTAATCAAACTTTTATCAGAATCATCAGATTATAAAAAGAAAAAATGGATATTGATGACTGAAATTGTAAAGTGACCACTGAAACAACCACAGAAATTGACCAATGGGAGAAGTTACCCTTAAGACATGACAGTCCTTAATAATTCCTGCATAAATGGTCTTTTTTCCATTATGTCTTAAATCTTATCACTAAAAACTTACAACTTAAAACTTATGACTTAAAATTACTGCATAAATCCACCATTATTGTTTCTGCTAACTATCTAAGTGATAGCACGTATAGTGATAGGATTGATCGCAACCCCCGGAAGTCCGCTTGAGACATTCATTTTCATTACATGGAATGTCTGAATTTGCTAAAAAATGCAATAATTAATATTGTGAAGTAAACTCATCAGTTGTGTCCCAAGTTTAATCATCCTTGCTGTCTCTTCCTCTTTGGTAATATTTCAAGAGTTAGCCGTGAAAAGCTACGAAGGCGTAAAAATGCCCATTATTTTTTATTTTATATATTATTTCGACTTGTAACTCGGAGTTACAACTTTCAACTCGAATTAACGACTTATAACCCTTAATTTCCACTTATGCTGGGTTTATAGATTCAACTAAACTAACAACTAAGAATTAACAATTAATAATGAGGAATTAACAATTAGGAAGGTGTTTATACAGGGTCACTCACGGTCGATGGTACCTTAGACGTTTACGGAGAACGAGACGTAGGTAGGATTATTCTGAAAATTTGGTTTATTGGGTAATCAGTTATTTTCTATCGATCTAAAATACTTTCAGCGTTGCGGCGTTGCCGCTTCTATCAAAAAGTAGCAACAACTTTGTTATTTCAAATGGAACACTCTGTATTTTATTTCATTTTTAGATTCTTCCTGAAGAGCTGATTTCGTCGATACATCATACTTGGGGTATAGCGCGAAATATTACAGAGATATAGGGTGTGAAAAATCGAGATTTTTCAACTATAGGAATTTTTTGTGTCGAAACTAATCATTTCTACTCAAAACGGCTTACATGTCCCTATCTCAACTTTTCATTTACTATCTACTGACATTTAATAGAAACAAATAGAGGGTGATGCAAAACTCAAAATTTTGAACCACCCGTATTTGTTTCAATTAAATATCAATCGATAGTAATTGGAAAGTTGAGATAGGGACATGTAAGCCGTTTTGAGCAAGAATGGATAGTTTCGGCACAAAAAATTCCTAAAGATGAAAAATCTCGATTTTTCACACCCTATATATCTGTAATCTTTCGTATGATGTATCGACGAAATCAGCTCTTCAGGAAGAATCTAAAAATGAAAGATAAAATACAGGGTGTTCCATTTGAAATAACAAAGTTGTTGCTACTTTTTGATAGAAGCGGCAACGCCGCAACGCTGAAAGTATTTTAGATCGATAGAACAAAACTGATTACCCAATAAACCAAATTTTCAGAATAATCCTACGTCTCGTTCTCCGTAAACGTCTAAGGTACCATAGACCGTGAGTGACCCTGTATACAATACAATTAATAATTAAGAATCAGATTTTAAATGTTACATGATTGAAAGTTATTCAATGTCATTTCAAGTGTTGAATTAAATAATGTTATTAATCGAATGAGCAAAAAACCCGAAAAAACCAAATACTCCTGAACCTGAAAACCTTAACACTATCAGAAATTATGACAAATGATGGCATTCTAATCGTTTTGCGCGTTCTGTCCACAAAATTTCTTGATTTTCAATTGTTTAGTTGAAAGATGACCAACTTCGTAATTCTGACAGATGTAAATGTATAAACTCAAATAAACGTTCTCGTGTATTCAAAATTCTTAATTCTTAGTTGTTAATTTAATTTTGGTTTAGTTGAATCTATAAACCCAGCATTAACTACTCAGAAATCCGACCTGTTACTCGGAATTTCGAGTTAGAAGTCGCCGGAATTCTGATATACAAGCCGGAATTTTGAGTTACAAGTCGAGATTCCGAGTAAAAAATCGGAATTCCCAATTACAAGTCAGAACTTCGAGTATCATGTCGGATTTCCGAGTTAGAAGTCTGCGGAATTCCTGAATGCAAGTCGAAATTACGAGTAATAAGTCGGAATTCTGAGTTAAAAGTCGAAATTCTTAGTTACAAGTCGGAATTCCTAGTTACAAGTAGGAATTACGAGTTACATGTCGGAATTCCAAGTTAAAAGTCATCCTTGCTGTCAGTATTACATAATATCAACCCCCGGAAGTCCGCTTGAGACATCCATTTTCATTACATGGAATGTCTGAATTCGCTGAAAAATGCATTGATTAATATTGTGAAGTAAACTCATTTGGAGTGTCCCAAAGTTTAGTCTCAAGTTTGGACATCCTTGCTGTCTCTTTCTCTTTGGTAATATTTCAATAGTTAGCCGTGAAAAGCTACGAAGGCGTAAAAAAGCCCATATTTTTTTATTTCATATATTATTTTGACTTGTTACTCGGATTTACAACTTTTAACTCGAAATTTCGACTTAACTACTAGGAATTCCCACTTGTAACTCAAAATTCCGGCAACTTCTAACTCGGAAATCCGACCTGTTACTCGGAATTTCGAGTTAGAAGTCGCCGGAACTCTGATATACAAGCCGGAATTTTGAGTTACAAGTCGAGATTCCGAGTAAAAAATCGGAATTCCCAATTACAAGTCAGAACTTCGAGTAACATGTCGGATTTCCGAGTTAGAAGTCTGCGGAATTCCTGAATGCAAGTCGAAATTACGAGTAATAAGTCGGAATTCTGAGTTACAAGTCGAAATTCTTAGTTACAAGTCGAAATTACGAGTTACAATTCGAAATTCTGAGTTGCAAGTCGGAATTCCTAGTTACGTTACAAGTAGGAATTACGAGTTACAAGTCGAAATTCCGAGTTAAAAGTCATCCATGAAAAAGGTTTCATCTGTTCACTGACGTGGAACGTCGATGAAGTGGAACGTCAATAAGGTCGAACAAAATGGAAGAGGAGATAGGGCCGCCATCTTGGTTCATCAATGGGCTTCTACTACGATTAATGTGAATGCTTTCTAAACTAACCAGCTCCTTATTGTCCGTGACATGTCTAACTAAATTTAAGTTGCTCACAGTGATGGGGTGACTAGTTTCAAGAATTTGAGCAATATGTTCTTTGAAGCGAGTATCTATATTTCGTCGTGTTTGTCCAATATATTTCATGGCAGCCACTACATTGTATTTCACAAATTCCTGACTGTCTTCACTACCCCAATTTTCATATACAAACAAATGATTCTGAGGATCTGAATATAGATCTGCCCTGCATATCTTTTGGATTTCGTTTTGATAGAGCTTTCTTTGGATGTCACGTGTTCCTCAGAATACCATGAATTTGAAAATCTATCAGAATAAATGAATTCATGGTCATGAGTAAAATTAAGTTGTTTCCTTTTAATTGGGAAAATATCTCTGAACTCTGAACATGCCCAATCAGTTTCAGT
Source organism: Chrysomela aeneicollis (assembly GCA_029955515.1). Classification (NCBI taxonomy): domain Eukaryota; kingdom Metazoa; phylum Arthropoda; class Insecta; order Coleoptera; family Chrysomelidae; genus Chrysomela; species Chrysomela aeneicollis. Next base: position 7,158,789 of record JARUHQ010000006.1, read on the forward strand.
AAATCACTGCTTGTTTTTCGTTCAAATTAGAGCAAATTTCGACTGCAGACGGAAGTCAAATCAACATTCTACGGTGGCACATTATTTTTCGATTAGCCGTTTGTTTGCCGATTCTCTTTCAATTGGTTAATTTTGACTTTCTCTTCAGCGATGTTATCCGAACTATAAGCAATGCCAACCCTGAGATTGACCAGTTATCGGTTCATTCTTTAAAATATACTATTATCACACGTTTTTGCTTTTTTACTCACCTACCTATACAGGGTGTCGTTTTTTGAGCTTCATCATAAGGATCTCAGTTATTTTAAGAGATACGAGGTTGGTTAAATTATCTAGAAAATTCGTTTTTATCTTTCGAAAACCGAAAGATCTAGAGCTTTTCAACTATAGGACGTGTTTGCAAGAAATCAAAATCTGCCATCGTATTTTCTTTGGTATTTATTATGATCACCACATTGGATTTTTGCATTTTTGAAGGCTTTTTACTCCTGAATACGATGCTGTATCATCGAATCTCCTGAGCAAAATTGAAAAAAAAAACGTGTTTTCGATGAGTGCTTTGACAGTTCGATTGAATTCGGATCTGGAACGTAAACTTGTCATCTACAATATATCAACAGTATAGACATCTTTCAGATATGCTTACCGTTGGGGTAGAGATTTTCAACCAAATTTTCCACACTTGAATCGTGAAATGTAGTAATAATGGTTCCATAGAAAAAAAAGTGTGAAAACTACTTTTAACCGCCAACTTAGTTGCAGAGCAACTCTCGCAAATCTAGGACTTGCATGACTGTTGAAAAATCAAACACGAAATGCAAATTCCCTATTAAACATTTATTTTCAATGAGCTTGAAGAAATATATACAGGGTGTCCATAATAAAATATTTTGGCTAGGAAGGGATGCGAATGTTCTGTTTTAGGATTTATTCGTATCGTATCACAAAAAAGTAGTCCACTGATATGAAAATAGCACATCGATACCTCAATACCTATATATTTGAAGACAACACAGGGATATCTCGCAAATGTTTAAAAAATTGGATACACTGTACGTTTGGCAATATAAAGTCTGCATTATCGGATGAAATAAACTTTCACATTTATTATGAATGAGTGGCCAGATATACTTGATATCTTACAAAACTACAGAAACATGTACCATTAAATTGGCTATTATGAAATTTAAATCATCATTGTTCATATTCATAACTTCCTCTTGAGAAATTATAACTAGAAAATTAACATATATACTATTGCCACTCATTACTATACAGGTGTCTATCTGACAAAGTATCTGATTACCAGATATCAGCTTCTATATACCTAGGGCTAGTGATACTATCTTATAAATTTGTGGAGCCATTCAGATGATGATGCATTCGAGAATAATTGTAGACAAGTTTCTGACACTTTCTATATTACTCTACCATTTGTATCGCCGATATAATAATAAATAATTATCAGTCGCATTCATCAAATATTCACGAGATTAATGAAATTTTTTCATCAAGTTTCAAAATATATCATGATAGAATATGTTTAGAAACAATAACAATAATTATATTCCATGATTTCTTAAACAGAAGTGAACTGTCTTCGGAAACTCCACGTCAGTCAAAAATATTTTTGCCATCTAGCTGTTTAATTATTTATAAAGTCAATACATGTTGAAATTGTTGAGAAATTTATAATAATTCATCTATCGGATTTTGATGATTGAAATTCTTATTGAAGATCCCCAGACATAAACAATCTTCTCGATATAATGATTGATGAATTCCAAGGTTAAACTGGACAATATACTTTCATAATATCTATCACCTGAGTATTACCTATAGAAATAAATAAATTTGGTAATGTTTCGTCGAGGCTGTTCTTATCAATTGAAGACATGACATTGTGTCCATTGTGATGAAACGAAAGATATTTCATTCGATTTGACAATAATGTCATGATTTATTGTACATCAGTGTATCCAAGGTGGATATAGGATGGTGAAACAGCTCTTCAATTGTTTCTGCGAAAAACTTGTAGACCGTTTGAGAAGGTACTAATATTTCCACGACTTGAAAGAAGATGGCGGTGAGATCGATTATCGAAGAAGATTTCTGTTGCTCATGTATTTCTGTGGTTCGCATCTGACAGACATGAGTTGAAATGACACCAAAACACAATATTTTCAGTTAATCTGGAATATTTATCGATATTTTGACACTTCTCAGTCATTTTTCATCTAGAATAGATGAAACTGATAAAAAGGTGACAGATGCACAGATTGTGTTTTACCGACACAAGGTATGTCGCCATCTCTGATAACTTCAGGAAATATTACTACGGTATGAAATCAAGTAGGCAAAGGTCTACAGTTTATTCTAGTGCTTGTTAATAGGAAGCTGTTTCACCATCCTATATCCACCTTGAGTGTATCCAATGTTTGATATTTTTGCTAGATATCTCAGTAGTTGTCTAGGGGATAGAGCGTTTATTTTATTACACGCTTCATATCAGCTTCTGTATTAATCTTGAAATCAATTTTCACCCACTTGCAGAAGAATGAAAGATAAAACGTTTGAAATTTCCGTTTCCAATGATTCTCAACGCTCGAGATGAAACATCCATTCTTTTTAGTCTAGCACCCCTGCTATGGGTCAGAAGTTTTTTTTGTGATCGAGAAAATAATGTTTTCGTCAGTATAGATATCAACAATCTCCCGAAATTTCGTGAGCGAAACAGTTTTTTCATTGTATAGCACTTCTGCTAGTATGCTAGAGGGGTATGATTAACTTTTTTATAAAAACCAATAATATACTGTTATGTTACAAAATAAATAAATTTGGCAACATTTTGAAATGGTATCGCGGAGTCATAATTTGTGGATGAGGATGTTTCGATAAATCCTCACAAAAATCATGTACACTAATCTTTGTTTAGACTGGAAATTTTTTGCTCAAATAGAAATCCAATGAAATCTGTTAATTTGTGGACATCTGAATGAATACAATCAATCAGATTAAGATTATACTGAGAACAGCTTATGGGGTGTGTTTCGATTTGCTGTATGGATTCTTACAATTCGATTTCGACATTTCAAATATTCAATATTTCAAAATGTCACGATTTGTCACGAATCAAATAATTACCAAAGCATAATATTTACAGTATGAATCAGCAAAAAAATGTTCTATCCGAATAACCTTCGAAAATTGATAAATGCTCAAAAATTTAATGACAACTTCCTCAAGCTTGTTCCTTAGAGGCAACAAGCTTTCGAAATCTGTTGTAAGATTTTATTATTATCAATGTCAATTATCAATGTCCTTGGGATTACTACTGATAATTATTTAAGGGTGTCATGAGAACTATATCGTTTATTATATATGTACTACCATATTGTATTTCTCCGTTCTCGGCTCATGATGACTTTTCTAAAGGAACACCCTGTATACAACTACTTGTAAGTGAGTATAGTTCTTTCACAGTCAAAAAATAAGATTGGCATGTCTTTTTTCCAATGTTTTTGTCACGTAATAAAACCACGTATTTTAATACCTACTAGAGTAGGCTGAGTACATCAGTGACCTTAAAAATGCCTTTAGTGTCATGATCTAAGTAATACATGGCTTTGTTGTATAGAGATCACTAGGTATGTGGTATCAGAGATAAGTTACCCACTGTGGCAAACTGTGGTGTGTCATTGTAGTTTGTAGTACAGTGACTTTACGTCACTGTAGTTTGTAGTAGATGTACAGTGATTCTAGTGTTCATCTGACATCTAGCGATGTATAACGTAGGTAGCACACCATTTAATAATGTATTGCGAACAGAGCGCTGTAACGACCACAAACTGTAAGTTATAACAGTTTCCACTAGATGCCGCCACCAGGTTATGAATTCATGATGGAAACTCACATAGATCTTATTGCTTACGTTAGATCCGTTATCCAGGTTACTTGTTTTGTAGGTCCAGGGGGGTTGAAAGTACTAAGCCATTGATTAGTCGTTTTTTTTTCCATACATATGTGTTGTACCACGTGATCATAGTACCTACTTGCTTGTAGACCCCTCTAGACCAAAAAATTACTATAGGATGCCGGATCTAGCGTAAGCAATAAGATCTATCGAAACTCATTTCTTGTGTTTTTGAAGCAGGAAGCAGTAGGATGCAAATTCGTACTCAAACCCTTGATGAAACCCTTGATTATATAGTCTAATACTAAAGGCTATAACCAAATGACAAGAATAGTGTGATGAATAAAACAACATTCATGAATATTTTCAATTTATTGTTCAACAAAAGATACATTGAAATTATATAAATGATGATAGTTGAAAAACAGATGATAGAGTGATCGACGTAAACTCTCTACCGACACACCTGAATCTTTGCTCACCTAGTATATTACACAGGAAAAACAAAGTTCAAGCGTACCGATAAAAGAGACCTCTCCATCACAGTCAGTGTCATTCATAGATCTTATTGCTTATTCAGGTAGACTGATAATAAAGAACGGCTGATGAATATTACCACTTGAACAACCTACCATGAAGAAAATAAAAACAAACAGAAATGAGTTGTATGCGTATCAAATCATAAACGAATCTAATTGAACGTTCTAGGACGAATAAGGAACATTTAATGTAGAAGGGTAGCGTGAAAGTAAGAAAGTAGGTACATAATATGCAGCTGAATTTTCATAATTTTCAAGTCGATCGTCGATCATTCACTCACTTCACAAATGAACTGACTATCTGAACCCAAAAACAGCCAACGACTTTTTTTATTATTTGAATCGGTAGATTGCAAAAAAAGAGCGAATCACCCAAAAACTTGTTTCGATGTGACTTTTGGTATTCACATGTACGTACGTACACAGGGTGTTTATATTCGAGCGTAAGCAGGCAGGTTGTTAAACCAAGTCCAAAGTCTTGGAGAAAGAGTTAATTTTTTACCATCAGAGATCGACAGGATATATGTTTGCTTGCCTGTGTGACACATATGTCCTAATACTTATTCTGCAGAAGGGTTCAAGTCCCAAAACTGATGTTCCACCCCCTTTCTCGAGTAATTTTTTTAGATTACTATGATTAAATTTCAAATCATTCATATTTGCGAAGAGACAAATATCAACATTGTTATATATCTGTGGTGTATTTTACAGTCCAGTCTCGACTTTCAGCAACACTCGTTCAATAAAGAAAATGAAAAATGCAGTTCTGTAGTGGAGAATTGTGAGTTATGGCAGAAATTAATTATGTTTCGCATGGAAATGTTCCAATTACTTTAGAAACTTATCGCAACCTTATCCAGAAAAACAAAAACCAGCCAAATACAAATTATCAATCTCTCCTCATAGAAATCCAGGCGAATATGGATTTTAAGTCCGGATAGAAATTAATATGAAGAGAGCACTTTTAAGCTTCCAGTATACTAAGTAATTAAGTTGAATTAGGTCCACTCAAATTATTGTTTCCATGAGGAAAATATCTTCATTAAAATTCGTCATCCAGGTGACAATGATGAACGAATTGTTCTGTAAGTAGATGTTTTTGATGAACCATTTGTCCATTTACAGAGTGTTTCAAACTTTCTTAATGATGTAAAACAAATTCATGTTCAAGTCATTTTTGTCTGTCAAAAATTAATCAACAAATATGCATTACGGTAGATATGTGGATGATAAGCACCAGTGGATTAATAAGTAGATATACAAACCTCTCCCAGTATTATTCCGCATTTTCAGGCCATATTAATGAGATTGGGTGGGAAATTTGAATTATGATCTATCTGTGGATCCCACTTCTGAATTTCCCATGCATTTCTTATGGGTTTAAAAACCACGCGCTGCTCTAGCCTGGTGTCGGATGCTTTGGCAAACTTCTCGAAATTTATTTCTATTGTTCGTTTCCACGATTAAATCACAAAAAATACCCAAAATACTTAACAATCACTTTCGGTAAGCGTGGTTTCATCTCAAAGTTAAACCTCCAAATGTCTCCCATGTAAAACCTTAACTAGGTAACTTATATGGTCTATACACAGAAATACAGGTGACTTTAGTTCAATTATCTAGTTAGTATGTGATTCGAACATTTCAAGAGACGCACCAAATATTATAAATTTACATTCAGAGTCGAGCTATGACTAACTTTACCTAAAGAATCAAGCAATCTGAAGGAAAAAATGTACCTATGCAGTGTGGGGTCTTTATTTTATAGGTCGGTACAACCATTAGACAGCCTGTAATTTACACGAACGAGGGTAGAGCATAGACGTAAAGTATCACTTTACCTTTACCTCCCAATGAAACAATGTACGATCGAATTACATCTATTCCCCGAAACGACTCAATCTCGCTGCGCGCTCTTTGTGGTCCTTCGAGCCGGATGCTGTCGAAACAAATGAAAACGTATCCCGATCGAGCACCAATATCGAAATAACGTGTACCTCTGATGAATCATTCGCTGTTGCTCTGGCCTGGTCGAGAATAAGTCCCCGTTAAGTTATTTATAACTCATTACTCAAAATCCCATATGAAATATTCGATCGTTAATATCTGGTTTTCATTTGCAGGCACGTCCGAGCAATAAAACCCGGAGAAAAAGCAGAACGGAAGCTCGACTTGCTGCGGTGCCAAACGGCTAGTGCCGTGAAGCGAACAACCGAAAAAAGAAGAAGAAGAGCGGAAAACAACAACGCCAGGCTGCGATGCGAAATCGGATCGGAGATCATTCTGGTTTTGTCTTCAACGCTGCTTGAGCAGTCTAAAGGGTATTTCACACATTTCACCCACAAACTGTTTATCATCAGTTTGTGATAAATCGTCCAAGAAAGAATGCTTCGATTTCGAATTATAACAAATCGAAATTCACACGATTATGTTACAAGGTGTCACTTTTCAACGTAGGTAGTAGGTACTAATTATTTCAACTACACGAAATGAAGCTAGCAACTTTTTCATCGACTTTCTGTTCCAAATGGCAGAGATATCTTTTTGAACTTTTGAATTTTACTCGAGATGACCTTTACACATATGTATTTATTACACTCTGTAGTGGACTATAATTTTTATGGGCAAACATTTTCATTATCGTTTCTGCATGAGGAAACCTCGGAATCATTTTTGAGAAATAATGTGAAATGACCACCAATATGGCGGCAATTTTGAAAAATTCATAACCAATGGGTAAAAATGGAATTATTTTCGAAGAGAAAGAAGTTATTCGAAAAACTTGTTTGAAATTCGATATCAGACTTGGGTGCGAAATTGGAAATATTTGTGAATAGTTATTAAATAACAACTCTTGCTGTTGCAATGGTTCGTATCTCACAACTTCGTGCACATTTTTTATGACTTTTTGAATGCAAAGGGTGCTATTAGAAATAAAAAATAGGTATACAATTGTACGGTTGTACTAAAATACATTTATCAGTGGGTACAATTTTCAATAATTTTGTGATATTCAGCAAATCATGGTTACATTTTACAATCTACTGAACGAATGCGCTCGATGAGCCGTAAACGAGAAAATAATTTTAACACATTTCAGATACTTTCGAGTGTGTCTTTTGTCATTTGTTTTTTTTTTAATGTCCCAGTATTAGGATTGTTGCAGATCGATATAGTTGAATCTTTGAATCAAAATATTTGGCTTCTGCAACAATTATGCAAACTTTGATAGTACGATGAAAATGATTATTTTGTATATTGTATATTCAAACAAAGATATATTGCCATGATGAGGCGTGAGTTCCTCTTCTATGATAAATCCATAAATTAACACACAAACATGATAAGTAATCAGAATTCTTGAAAAAGTCGTTCGTCGATAAAAAGAAATAAACAGTATGAACATCCTGTTTCTCATGTGAAATTACGGTAAGTTTTTTGTACGCAACCAGGACTGAATCGCCAGAAAGACTGGCTGATTCTTGAATTGGAATCATTATAAAGGTTCTTAAAATTATTATAAACCATTCTTAGAGTTTGGTTTAAAGAAAAATCGCAAAGAAATACCTCAAAAAAGAAATAATTATGACCGAAGACTACGCATTCTAATAATTATGAGTGTAGGTCTATCTATTTGTTATTTTTATAAGACCTATATACAGCTTCAAATACATGAATGCATATTATTAACTAGATATTCGAATTATACGTGTACTCAAAAAACTAAGTTGGCGGTTGAAAAAACATTTTCAAAACATTTTTCAAACACCTATACCAATAGACTTGTCGATAAAAGATGACTGTAAAAAGATTCGGTCCTGTACGCGAATGCTACTTGCATTAAATTCTATAACATTCTTCAGTGTTATGAGGCGGAACAAACGCAAAAAATAAATGGTTCAGCTTCGATTATATTCGAACAATACCTACTAGGATTTAACTGTAATTTCAGATTGGTTTGACCATATTCATCAGCTTTCGGTGGCAGCTTTTTGAGCATTCTTAGGTTGGCAAGAATCTGTTATCAACGTCAATAGTCATAAATGTCAGTTGTGCAGATGAATTTATAAGCCCACCAAGTCATTAATATTTTTCTATTTATATAAATGATGTTCAGTTATTTCATATTTAGATTTATATAAAACCAGGATATGAAAACAATCAAATTAAATGACAGTTGACATTAATGATTGTTGACATTTATCACAGATTAGTACCAACCCAAGAACGCTATGAAGCTTCCACCAATAGCTATTGAATATATTTTCACTTGTCAGATGCATTGATCCATATTCCAAATTATAGATTCCAGTGAACGAATTTTAAATAAACACGCTTTTGTACTATTCCGACGAAAAAAAAATCAAAAGGTGCATATATTATACCTACAGTCGTTATGAGAAATGTCTCGTGATACAAGGTGGAAAACCAAAGTTGATCTATTATCAAATTAACCAATATACCTACGATATTAGTCCGCATCACTGTTCATTGCATCACTATTAGAAGAGTAGGATATTCACATAAACTGGTAATTTGATATGTGATTCAACTTGTTAGAATAATCGATGAATGTATGGCTTAAAATATCGAAAAGACTCAAACAATGTTATGTTAGATTTCAGAATATATTTTATTGAATATTTAGAAAGTAACAGAGTAATGAAAAAGCGTTATGCATAAATACGCCTTAACTTATGATGAGTATTGATTTCTTTTTTAATGACACTTAACAAAAATAAAGTGTATTTTTACTGCCTATTAGACAGAATAAGTTCGTTGCAACGTTTCAAGTGATAATTTGAATTAAACTGGCATTATTAAAATTGACGATGACATTAGGTAGGTAAACACAAAATACAATAATGTACTTTTAGATAATATTGTGAAGTTGGGACAAACTTGGAACAAAAATGTTTTACACGGCATAAGAGCAGCTTCAATATGCTTTTTCGCCTGGTGAAACAATGAACTATTATCACTTGAACTGAATATTGGAAAATCGAACTAAATAATCGATGAGAATGAATCATATATTTTTTAAATATGTGGCTAAATATGAATAAATTGATCATCGCAATCGATGTTTGAATTTTTTTTGGAAACAAACAGTATTTCGCTCCTTTCAAAATATTTTGTCGAGTAAATATCCCACTATTTTCCACTCGGTACAAATAAATTTTACTTGATTCAACACACTTCCTCATTATTCACCGTGTACCATATTTCAGTTCGAGTTTCTATATCTATTCAGAGACATAATATAACGAGTTGAACAGCCGAGTATTTGGTTGTAAATCGTATTCAATTTCATAGTCTACTGAACATTAACCATTTTTTGAACACTCGAGCATAATGGCGTCAATGAAAGCACTGAAAGCAGTTCTTTATGTCAGATGCATTATGCATCGACATAACCTCATCGTTCTTGGACTGTTTTGCTCCACCAGTGGCGTTCCAAATAAAGATTCTTGGGGAGTTTTTCCCCCAATACCCACACGGAAAAAAATGATTCGCTACAGGTACTAAAATATAGGTCAACGCAACAAAAAAAATTAGTACCTATAGAGACAGCAAAAAACTATGTGAAAGCAACAAATATTTCCTCCTAATAATTCTTTGCAGTATCAACTAATCCAACTGGTGTCGGAAGCAAACCAAACTTCCGACATTTTGGCTGCATGTAAGAACATTCCTAAGCTGTTATTACTAATATATTTCGCAGCAGTAGCAAATATTTTCAGGTATGATTACATAATGCTCTTGCTATAAGAAACACTATACCAAATGCTTCCAGCCAAATATTTTTGCTCTAGTAGCAAATACTACTGCGTTAGTAGCAAGTATTTTCAGGTATCATTATGAATGCAATTGCTGTAAGAAACATTGTAGTTGACACTCTCAGCCAGATGTGTTTGCACTAGTGACAAATATTAGTGCTGTAGGTAACGATGTATTGAATATTAACAGCATACTAATTTTGCACCAGTAGTGAGGTTTTCTAGGTATTATTGCAAATGCATCAGTTGTAATAGAAGACGAAACTCTGAGAGCTGGAATAATGTTACACCTGGTATAATATAGAAACATTACTTCAGGTAGGTCCACTAGAACAACAATTTTTGGTAAACTCTCAATTTGCAGTTTATCTCCGAGAAGTGGTATACTATTTTTTTCATAGACGATTGATGTAATGATAATCCCTCAAAATTTGTATGATGATCTGAAAAAAAAAACGTAAATGAGAATAATAAACCTAGAATATACTTTGTCACATCTATATAGGGTTTTTCACCTCATCAGTGATTACAACATAAATGTATAGTACCCTCAGTGAAATTTTGAAATCATACCTTCAAATTTTTGCCTCAGGTGTCCGAATCCCCACGATTCCAAGAGCTCTTCGACAGACATCAAATTTTTCCATTTTTCACATATATTGTTTCTGACAGTTCTAAACTATACATTATTATTTGCATGCAGAAAAAGAACAACAGCAAGCAGGACACTAGCTGATCCACGTGTTAATACTCTCAACAGTCTCAACTCAACTGAAGACAAAGATCGATGCGTCGTTATAAAGAATTCGCACAAAAGTAGGTCACGCCATTCCATGTAGCCAATCAGGACGCTTCTTTCTTGTTGCCATGTGAATTTTAGCAAATTTTATTTGCACCACCACAAAGTTACCCAGGCGCTCTTAGCAAATTGAATTTGCTCTATTCGAGTCCTGAGATTTTTGCTATTTCGCATACCAAAGTTCAATACATTGATTGACGTTGTTTAGGTTCGATACTTGGTAAATAATAATGACTTTGCGTGGTGACGGATCATTGACAGCAAATAGATAATTGGGTAAAAATGTTTGCTGTGTTCATTTTCAAAATCATGCATGATTGGAAAATAGGTGATTTCATTAACTATTCCCACTTGAACATATGGATATATACCCAGCAAAAATAATAGTCCACCCGAATCCAAACTTCAAGTAGGTAGTCTTTGCAAATAAAACTGTCCAATGTTACAGAACTAATATGCTATCGCAGCATTGTTGGTGAGGGATTCGAGCCAACAAATTATTATAGCTGGATATAAATATAATTCCAGTCCCTACAGCAGATTGATTATAGCATTTTCAATTATCATCTGTGACAAATGCATATTCGTAATGATGGCATAAATGTTTCATCTACACCTAGAAATGTTGTTGTGAGAGCAAATATCTCACCAGCAATTCTGTTTTTGTTATGAGTAGCAAGTGATTTTTTTCCGTGCAATAATTGAAATGGAAACCACGTTGGCTAAGTGTATACCGTAATATTGTCTGATCACTAAGCGAGGGAGATGTATAACTGCTTTTCATTAATTCAGTTGAAATGCTTGGCACAAAATTTTTTCATCGTTTTGACATTCGAAATGTCAATAGAATATTATTATGTCCTAGGGGCAAATCACGTGGGAAATGTATCCGAGACAGGACTTCCTCGGGAAGTCTGGAAATTTCTTGAGAAGTCTCATGAGTATTCTTATGATATTCCTTTGGATATTTCTTTGGGAGTACGAGAAGAATGAAAAAAAATCGGATCGCGAGAAATCGAGCGTGACGAAACATCACGAGTATCGAATTATTTATTCTAAAGTAGAAGTAACAACCTTTTTTTTCTCCACAACAGAAGGAATAAATCAAAAACAATCAGATTGAAAAAGGACTTCTTTGAAAATTATTTAGGTGGCGACGTCATTTACATGCGGTGGTGCTGAGGAACACGACCGTCCGTCAAGCGACACACAAGAATGAGCATGTTTACATTATATTATTAAAAATGATTTCGGAATTGTTATTTTTTACTATACTTATGAAGATAACTACAGCATTTAGGTTAAAACTGTTGAAGTTGTGATGTGATTATTTGTACAACTCTTCATTTCAGGTATTTGTTCGATGGATCGATTTTCACTTTCTTCGCATTTTTTCAAGCTACTACTGGGTAACAAAAAAGATAACAAAAACTGAGTTGAGTTGAAGAGAAATTAATGTACCTACTGGTAAGATTCGTTCTGAATTATATTTTGAATGATAATGTACTATTCAGTTAATAAATCCAAGTGATTTCAAGAGTTAATTGGATTGAAAAATTCATGACCAAATGAATCCAAAATGAATTATTAATATAATTTTTGTTTCAGCAATTGAACGAGAGATACTCAACACTCCACGAGGATAGGAATAAGTTGTCTCGGATGACAAACACAGACAGAGGTTGACCAGCATTGTAGTGAATCACGTGCCGCGATGTTCTTTCGATTTACTGACAGCTTTTGATGTGTTTTTGTGCCAATAGTGGATTTTTTTTGTATTGTTGCTATGCAGAAAATGAAATGTCTTTCATGATATATGGTTATTTCAGTATTTTGAACTTTGAATTCTAGCAGTAGAATATTGTTGAAAATACACTGAGTTGTAGTACAATCGACAACTTTTCGTGGCTAGAACTACATTATGACGTAGGACTCATAACAACAAATTAAAGTGAAAATGACAATTTGTAATTGCTCAATTAACTTCAGAGAATACTGCGAACAACTATAAGGTGAAGTAGAATTATTAACTTACTGTAGTTAATTCACCAATAAGACGTAGTAGCCATACAAAGAGGCGGTTGTTGAGACGAGCAATAACCATTATGGTGAAAATTAACTTCAAACACTCTTGATATTTCAACTATAAAATGTTGTAGACCTACTGGGACTATATTTTTTTGCTGATTTAGAAACTAATTTCCAACAGGGTACATTAAGTATTCGTCATAGTTTATCTACCGTTGTTCAGTGATCTGCTTTCTATTAAAAAAATCAACCTATTATTGAAGTATATCCTGGAGAAAAAACAGATGTTTATGTTGTACAGAGAATTAGCATATATTAAGGCATGTAACAAGAGCTACAGTGCATGAATGGATTAAATTCCTTCGACTGTGCTTTTTAATAAATATATACGACAAGATTAGATTCGCCTATCATGACAATTGAATCTGAAAAGGACCTTCGTGAATCGGTGGGTGTATTTGATGTAAAATGATTTGATGTGTATTTTATAGAACATATTATAATAACTATATAAAGAATTTCTTAGTGTTTGTTTTTCACCAGTTTGATTTCAACTTTTAACACGTATTTTGTCGTTAATAAAAAAGTTATTACGTCTTTTATTTTTTATAGCGATGTAGTACCCTTTGATAGTTGGAAAATCGCCTACAATACCCCCATCAAAAATATGATTTTGATCCGCCCGTGAAGGCATTGTCTGTTTTTCAACTTAAACTCCAACATTGACTCATTTTTTATAAATAATAAACTCAGATATGATATAACTACATTTATTTTTTTAAATTGTTTCTGATGAATTTTTTAAAATTCACGATAGCTTTCTCATCACAAAATGAGTTCCTGCGAGTTTCTGGAAAACCAGACCTTTCGATGAAACTTCGAATCAGAAAAATCATTTTCAATTTTTCTGAGTTACAGAGTGAAAATTCCTTCCTCGATCGGCCGTCTCGACGTTCTCCCCACTGTCATCGTCGCGACGACGTCGACCTTCGACACACCTGAAACTTTGCTCACCCAGTATAAAACACGGGAAGGCAAAATTTCAAGCCTACCGACGGCACGCCTCAGGCCAAGATTTTCTCTTTAGTTTCCGAGGTTAAAACAAGTTATAATACATAATATACAGGGTGAGTCAGAATAAGACCGACAAACTCCCTATATACGGATTCCTTACCTCATTTCGAGATAAAAAGTTGCTATCAACGTATGTCCCAAAATGCCTCCTATCTCAGATACAGGGTGTCGAAAGTACGAAAAAAATTTGATTTCGATAACCAGTGGCGTAGTTACGCGGTCGTATGTCGCCACATTTCACTTCATATACTTTTCGTAGACAGATGAAATGTCGAATTGGTGTTGGCAACATTGATTGAGGGCGCATGCGCGAAATCGGGTGCGAAAGTCAAATCATGAAATGTCTAAAATTCGTGAATCTCATATTCATAGGAAAAATTTACTTTATATGTGAATAAATATAGTCATTTGGAACATATCCGATGATGTATGCTTAACTTCGACAGAGAGTAATCAGAGATCTTCTAATTCAGCGAACCACTTCTTCGGATTTAAAAGAATATGAAGCAATCAAGATCAAAACAATGGTAGGCATATATGATGATTTTCAATTTGAGTAGCAGCGAGGACATAAGAGAGAAAAAACACTAGAGTCGCTTTTTACACTGTCATCATCTACTTCCATTTTGGCGCATGCGCACAAATTCATCGTTGCCAGCGACGCTCTTTTGTTTCGGCTTTAGATAGGCTGTCCTTTTTTTGCGAGGGATTTGGCATTGGGAGACCCGTTATTATCAATATTCGTAGTTGATAGATATATGTACTTACCACATGCCCAAATGTAGATATTTGATTAAAACTAAATAAATGTCTTGAGGCAATATCAAGTAGAGAATCCAGAATATACAATATACCAGGCATATCACAAAAAACGTTCGAAAGTCCATGAAAGATTTGCGTAGAATGTAATTTTTCTATTTCGACAAATTAAAAACGTTACCATGGTTTCCCTTGGATGAAAACTGTAAAAGATCAGCATTATGCGATTATATGGTACGCAGAATTGGTTCTCTACTTAATAATTAATGTTACCCCAAGACATATCTTTAGTTTTCCACAAATATCGCAGGAACCTCTACATTTAGGCATGTGGAATGTAATAATTACTTTCAGTCTGAGTACCAATGAGCCTACTGATCAACTCCTTAGCACAGTGGAATATGCAACGGGTTTTTAAGCAGAAATTGTTGCAATACACCACTGTGCAAAGGAGTTGATCAGGCAACTATTTTAAGGAAAAACCATTGCCATTTACTTCGATAGCCGAGCGTCAATAAAAGCAGTCGCTCGTTGCAAGTTAACTCGAAACTAGTCTGGACTGCTTAGACTAACTCTAGCGTCGGTACCAGCACATACAGGTTATAAAGGCAACGAAGAGGCTGATAAACTAGCAAGAGAAGGAGGAAACAAGGCTCTGAATGGTCCCGAACCGGATCAAAATCTGTATGCGAAATAATGGAATGGTGGAATAACACTACCTAACCTCTCTTCGAACCCAGAATAGGAGAACTACCAGAATTTAATGGTGGAACTCCTCACAGGGCACGGTAGGTTCAATAAGCATATGAACACGGTTGGCCTCTCAGAGAAAATCATGTGCAGGTTCAGTCTATAAGAGAAGTAAACAGTAGTACACATACCGTGCCAATGTGATGGCTTATCAAGACTAAGGTTTCTAACGATGGGAGAGGAAAAACCAAATGCTTCCAGACTCGCTTCCCGAGGGGAAAACATCTCTTCAAATATGGTGTGCATCTTGAATTTTCAAGTACTTAAATACTTGTAATTATTTTAAATACCTGTTAATTATTTTTTCAGTCTTTCAAGTACGTCTTCATTATCTCAATTACCTTTCAAATATTTTCTAAATCCTTTACTTTTTCATTATTTTAAATATTTTTTAAGTGCTTTAATTACATCTTCAGTACATTAAATACATTTTTGAATCCTTTAAATATATCAGATGCACGTTGAAATATCAGATATCGGCTCCGATGTCGGTTAGGATTTTTACCCGTCCGCGTCCCGACGGCTTGTGATGATTCTTCCATGACTGATAATTTTTTTTTACTTCTCAGTTCACGCGAGAAAAAACGTGTTTTTTGTACTGTAGTTGTTTACTTCTGAAGAATAATCATAAAAATCTTTATTATATTATTACACCAGTATTATTGCTGATTTTTAATACTTTCTGTCATTTTAAATTTTGAAAGGCATGGAAAGCCTCTGAAAATATGTTTACTGCTACCCTGTTGCCAGATCTAGTGTTACTAAACATACATTATACATATACCATTATACAAAATATTCTGAATATATTTGCCTCGGCTATGATGAATTAATTTTCAATTTTCGACAGCAAATACAACATCATTAAAAAATATAAAATTTTTCCTTGAATTTTTCTGGTCAGTAGATACCTACTGAAATCCTATAAATTTTGACGCATATTGCATTACATATTAAATAAACTTGAAGAAGTCGATTGTTTTAAACGGAACACTATGATATGCTATAGCAAATATTCTCAGAATCTTGAATTATTCAGCTACTTATTCATAATAAGGAAAAATCAATATTGATTTATATTCCAGGAAGTCTTTTGATTCCTTAATAAATATCGTTAAATAATTCTTAAGTTGTTGAAATACATTTGAATACTTGTTACGAGACTTGTTAATTCCTCTATTTATTATCAAATACTGCTGTATTACCACTATTACCCTTAAATGTTTCGAAAATCTACTCATGACTTCTAAATATTCTAAATTCTTTCAAGTATATTAAATACTTCTAAATACTTGCTAATTATTTTAAGTAATCACAAATAGCTTTTAAACACCTTAATTACAAGTATTTTAAATATGGTGTACGCTTTTTTGAGGAGTTGTTTGCCCCTCGTCTCTTCCATATCTAACAATTATGAAGTATGATAGGGTATACAGGGCTAGGAAAATGTGGCGACATACATATCCAATATTTTGACCCCTACCTACATCTTTAACTATACGAGGTGCGAATCGCAAAATTCCAAAAATGACAAATTATATTTTTTTAGGTCTTGAATCCGTATGTCGATCTCATTCTGACTCACCCTGCATATCCATGCTTTCCGAGCGCCCATTTTTGACACCTCCCAAATTGACAGCCTCAGGATCGACCTCTTTCGGCGACTTCATAATTGGATGTGCTAGCTTCTGGCCGCCATCACCTGCAACAACAAATAAAAAGCCAATTAAATTTCGAAAATAAACAGGCTACGCGGAGGATGTCGAGAACGTCTCGGTTCTGGTACGTCAGTATTTCAAGTTTGGAATTATACGGGGTGAGTCCATTCTTGCAGCAGAACATTGACAGCTAAAAGAATAAATTTTTTGAAGATGAAGATATAGTACTCAAGAGTTGTCTTGAGAGATACAAAAAGAAATCATGTAGAAGCAATCCAATACAATACAAGCTATACTGGGTAAAAGTTGCGTAGTTTGATCCAATTCAATATGCCGTTTTGAAAACTGTAGAAAAAAGGTTATGGTTCCTGAGATATTTCAAAAAAACTGGAAATTGCAAAATTTGTCTTTATTCATTTTCTTAGTCATTATTCAGAACAAACGGTTGACATATTGTCTACTGAAATGATTGACCATTCCAAGGAAGAAGAATCATCAGAAATTGTAAAACTTCACGAGTTTCAGAGATATAACATACACAGTAAAAAAACCTGGGTGTAATTTCAATCAAATAGATTTCAGAGCTAACTCCGACGAATATACAACACTTTTTATTATACATTTCACAATTTTGTGTTAGGTGGTGTTAATTCCGAGAACTTTTGCCAATAGGTGGCATTGACGTCCTTCCTACCGTACCTGATTTCAATATTGAGCATGATATATTAGATGATTTTGATATAGATCAGTATCAATTGGCCTAGGACATAGTGACACAAACAGTTTGTCATCATCCGAAGTTGTCCTTAGTTTCTATAGTCTAGTTTATCATCATATGAATTATACTTCCATAGGTAATCCACCTTAGTAAAAAACACCGGAGGTGGTGAAGAAAAGCACTGTTTCCCATGAACACACTTATGATAAGGTGATCCTTCACACCACAAAAGTATTCGCAGGTACCTGCTCAGTGTTTAAACGCACCGAAGAGAATTTCAAAGAATGTGCAATATACCACTGCGGTGTTAAATCGCACTTTCGGAAAGGCATAAAGAACCCCACCCAAGTGTTCATTCTGCTAAATTCAGCAGTAACACTAGTGTATTGAGATACGCCATTAACGTCACCTATCATTCGATGAAGTCCTACCGATATAAATCGAATCACCCTCTATACAACATCACAGCGATGTACAGGGTTTTCAAATTTTAAATCCGGGAGATTCCCCACTTAGGTATTCTGGTACACCCTGTATAGGCTGCATCACGTCGTAAAAAATTTTCGAGCCGTTTGCGCCATCAGTCACCATACCTGCTTGGAAAGTACGAAGTTTTCAGCTTGAAATCTCCACAATACTTTTTAATTAACATCACTTTCATGGCACTTTGGGCATCATCTTCGAGATGTGGCGTTACTTTAAATTGGCTCGTTAGGCACAGTCGATCTTAAAGGCATTGGATGTTAGTTGAAGCAGAATGATGACAGATTTGTCAAAGCTGTTGATGCCTCAACGCTTGTTTTTTATATATTTTTATTTTATATTTATATTTTATATTATATATTTTAGATATATAATCTTTGAAGTAAGTGTGATCTTGTTGAACGAGTAACATTTTTATCAATGTAGAAAAAGAAAAAAAGTTTGACATTTTTTATATGAAAGCAAATCAGTACTCACTTGTCAGATATTACAAGGTTTCCATAAAAAAACTATATAATGTTTGATTTGTGCCTTGAAACAAGTGCTAATTTGACTGATTGACAAGTGAACTTTAGCATGAACTGAAGAACTGAAAGAAGGTGCTGAAATCGTTCCTTTCTGTTCCTGGCTTTCAACAAGTGAACATGTGTGAGATTTCTTAAAACGCCATTTCTGAAAATCCACGAATTTCCATCATGAACATCAGATAAATGTTCTGCCAGGCTACTTTCTTGATAATTGTTTTGTATTTTCTTGATGATTGCTTTGTACTTGCTTGATGATTGCTTGCTATTTTGATGGTTGTATTGACAATTTTAGCAGATTTAATGGATTTGACTGCTTTGAATAACTAACACCAGCTATTATTGCTACTAGTAAAATCTAGTTAATTTTTGATAATCATTGATACCATTAGCAACCATTAACCTCCATCTTGGTACCTATCAAGAGGCTAATGTGAACCTCATGTGAGGTTAATCTGCAAATTTTTGTGAAACAGTCTTCATAGTAAGTCTGTACCGGCTGATAAGTTTTTTTTTGTTCCTGTGAGAAGAATTTCCATTTTATTCAAAAGCACTGGCTGGACTAAGCATATCTAGGTTGCTGTATCCAAGGGCTCGTAGTCTCAGAAATCTGAGATGGATGTCACTCCCATTTCCACTAATGGAGCTGGATATTGGAAAGTTATTATGAAGTAGGTGTCTTCCAACCTTCATCTTCAAGATGGGATGCTGCTCCACCAGGGTTTCATAATTTTTTCATCACCAAATTTTACTGACAAGGTATCTTACCAATTTAATCTGGGAAATTGTTTTATTTTTGATATAATTATCTTTAAATGTGAAATCGTATTAATATCTAAACAGAAGTATTTCTATTGTGCAAATTGAATGCATTCAATTTAAAATCAGAAATATTCAAATCTAAGGGATATCTAATGCATAATTATTCCTAGTGATAAAACACTATTTTCATTATTTATATGCATGGAAAGAATTTTACAATTTAAAAATCGTAAGTACCTATATCTCCAAGTGTCAGTAAATATCGAAGTTAAATTGTATTTTTATTTGTTATCCTATCCTTAGGCATTTGCAGATTCTATCTACAGAGACTGGCTTAAGAAAGGAGGTTTGTTAAACTTTAATTTTTGCTGTAGATGGCGTCCATTTAAGATCATCCCTGGTATAACCTTTTTTCTTTTGCCACTTGCAAATATTTTTGATTGGCTATATAAGATTAAGTAAGTAATCGAACCACGACCTTTTTGCCCTGACTATATGAGCTAACCGTTCGCACAGTATAGCCAGAAAATAATTTTTCTCAACTTTAACTGCTATAGTACATCTGTTACATTCTTAGATCATATATGCTTACGTTAGATCCGGCATCATGTTGTATTTGTTTGGTATATAGAGATGTCTGCAAAAAAGTACTATGATATCACCTGGTAGAACACATGTGTATGGTCGAAATTTTGAAACGACCAATCAATGGCTTAGTACTTAAACCCCTCCGGACCTACCAAACAAATAACATGTTGAACTTAAATTACGATTACGAATACTCAGATAACAACAAAACACAGATATAACCTGCTTGTTTGAAAAAGATCGCAAAAGTGATATCCGACATACGTTCATTTCCAATTTAAGTAGCAGCAAGGACATAGGAGAGAAACAACACTAAGAGAGTCGCTCTTGACTGTCATCATCTACTTTTATGTTGGCGCATGCGCATAAATTCATCGTTGCCAGCGATGCTCTTTTGTTTCGGCTTCAGATAGGCTATCCTTATTATCAATATTCGTATAGTTAATATAGATATATGAGCTCAATACGCCCTCTCATTCATCCGATCCTTGATAAATATTCCCCCCATTCAGTTCACAACATCCTGAATAAACAGAATTCGAGGAAAAATCTCTAAAAGAAAGCTTCCACGACTTGCACGACATTAGCCACGAACAAATAGAAAATAGATCCACACTTTTCGTCACAGATGCGTCAGACGGGGAAAATATTGCGGTTTTCCCTGAGCTTGTTTTGCGTAAGGATCCTTGATGATGTTTTAAAGACCGTCATTGGTTTGCCTAACCTTTCCCATGCAGCAGAAAGTATCAATTACTCGGGGCAAGTCGGGCAATTGTAATTCCTTCGACACTTATCTTGTTCTATACAAATGGTTATTCGTGTCTTGGAAATGCATCAGCGAAAATTCATCGTCTACAGGGGACGGTCGGAAAGAACAGTCGGTGTAGATGTTGCAAAAATTACCTTTTGAGCAGATTATAGGGTCGCACAAAAATATGTAATTTGCTTGCGTGAAAAATCGTTTCAATCACAGCCTAGGACACTGTAGAATCTGCTAATCGTGTCTTCACAGCCAAGACAAAAACATTTATTGGAAATTATAATCCGTGAGAAAATAATGTCATTATCAGGAATGACGCGTTTACACAGTAACAAATTAACATTTAGCGTGCGAACATACAATGTTATCATGCATGCATCAGATATCTGGAAAAACTGACGAAAATATTTGATATAATATGATATAATCAAGGATTATGGCTTCATATAAAATGAATATGCTGATTGAACTTATATATGGAATGGCTTTGTATTTATTTTCAAAAAAAAACGGTATACCTGGCAACAGCGCAAGCGGAATCGTCCAGGACATGTTGACAACTGTGAACTGACTCTGGAAAGTTTGTATCGCATAAATTAATTTTCAACAGAGTTTTTCAAAACAATAAATCCTGTGTTTGAGCATATATTAATGCGTTGATGCTTTACACACAAATTTCGTATTCAATATTTTTGTCAGTATAATCAATAATGTAGCCCCAAATTATGTTCTTGCGAAATATCACAAATTGCAATTTAGTGAGTCATGATTGAGGTTATGACTAAATTAGATTTTATAGCAAATTTCTTTCAATAAAAAATGTACATGATAATAATAGGATTTTCCCGAGGATTTTCCTAATATCATTCTCTCAAAAATGTTAGTTGTTGCAAATTCTCCTATCATTTTCTGTTTATTACTTATCTGTATGCATAAAAGCGCGATTATCTCGAAATCTATTTTTTTTTTCTGGGTTCAAACAAATATACATTTTCTACTCAAAATCGAATGAAGGATTCGAAAAATTAATAATTTTTCGAAAATCTTGTACGCCACTTGTGGCAACTGAAAATTTGATATGGTTTCAAAATAGAACAACTATTTAACAATTGATTTGAACATTTTCAAAACTGTAGAAGGTATATGAATAAAAAATATATATATTTTTTCATATTGCAACGAGCGATGATGATTCACAGTCACTATTTTCGATCATGCAAGAGGATATGACTTCGTTTTGAACAATATACCTATAGTAGATGCGAGCGTTGTTTCAATATTTCCGTTCACGAGCGCAAATGCTGTCACTAAATGATATTCCTCGAAAAACGTCAATTTTCTTCAATTTCTTTGTTAATTGGTTGTAGAAAAAAATAGCTATTGCTATTGCCCCTCGTACATTGCTTGCATTACGGGTTAGTAACGCGACACGACACGTCCTGCACACCTTTTTCGACTCCTACATCTTCGAAGTAGGTCGAAAAAAAAAAAAACTACTTACGTGCGTTCTTCTCATGTCGTATGTTATTACCAGCCAAGCATAGAAAGAAATACATCATTCATCATGGTAACCATTAATCAGCAGAATGGATGCGAGAAAACGCGTATGAGATACGGTCCTCCGTATATACACAATGGGGAAATCTCGTTACAATCATGGTATGACACATGTGAGCAGAGTTGCCATATTTCCCAACTTTAGAAATACATTTTTCGACTTATCCTCTCATTACTTATGGTTGATGTTTAGGGACAATAAAAGATATGAATCCAATGTTTGATAACCTGTTCATCATAATTTTTGTCTAAAAGACCTCAATGGAAAATTACCATGTTCCACAAAAAATTACTGATGTTAATGGTTTGCAAATAAAAATTGCAATTTAGTCTCAAGATCAGTATAAATATACAAATTAAAACGAGGAGGAGTTTAGTTAAATTGACTGCAGAAGAAATCATAAAAATCAAAAACTGTCCATATCGATGAAAAAGCCAACTTATATCAGTACAAAGTTGTTCAGATTGGTCGGCAGTCGTTTGTGAATTTAGAATTTTCAAATAATTTTCGCTTTATAACTTTGAAACGAAGCATTCGATTTCACTCAAAAATATGGGGCAATCATAATCATCCATGGGCGTAGGATAAGCATGTAGAACTTCTACGCCAATGGAAAGAAACAGGTTTGCATGTGAAATTCAGAGTGCTCATAAGCAATCTTAAATTTTCATATTTTAGAGCATAAGTAAACTTAGAAAATATAATAACGTATTCATAACGCCACTTCAACTATAGCTTGTATGGCTCTACTTGATACAATATACGTCTTTTCAGAACAGGACTGTAATGATTATTATTATCCATGAATTCATGAAATTTAAAAGAAGTACCATGCATGATTCGCATCAAGATTGTTCAATTCCTGAAACTGTAACTCAAATTTGATGCAATATTTCGGGTCTACGTTTCTTTCCTCTCAGTAATATTAGTGGAATATCATATTCGCCTCACCAAGCAGTATTTCGAAGAAGACTTATCAAAGTTCGACGTAATGAGGATGAAATACATTTATTTTTCAGGTTTGATTGAAGGATCAGTTCGATCCGAGGTTCGATCTATCAAAACTTATAGTTAACGAAGTTTCACTGTAAGTGTATTTAAATGTATCTACTCAAATGAACTGCTGAGCATTGCATTGCATTACATCAATAAAGGTGTTATATCAATGAGCTGAAACCAAGATTGTAAGATAATAGTAAATACATCGCGGAAATCTATAATTACCTACTGTTTTTGCACTTGGATAAATCAATGACTTTACCGTTTTCGATGGCTAAATAATTTATCATCCTCGCTCTCTATTTTCATCAATTCTCAACTCGAAAAACAGCACAGGAAAGTGATTTATTTCCGATCTGTTACAAAATCCCAGAATAACAGCTTCCAAATAGACGAATAAGACCTCGAATAAGACGCAAGTTCCGATGATATGGCAAAACTATTGTAGAGCAACTGAATTTCATATCACTAAGGAAAGATCCATTCCGAGTTATTGAATTTCAATGCACGTTAACTATCATTAAATACAATAATCTGATTGCAAATATGGTCAATCAGTGTTATGTTTTTTGAATTCAAAGTTTTTCGGCATAATACATTATGAAACGGTCCTATAGCTTTTTTTGACGTCTTTCATATGCATACATTACATTCATGGAGACATTTAGATAGATAGCTCTTTATTTCCAACAGGTAAAAAACACCCAATTACAGGAAACGCTAGGAAAGAAAAAAAAACAATAATACAGATAATAGAATAGCTACGTACTAAATTATGTTCAATGGTAATAATTCACTCGTCTATAGGGACATTATGGAGCCGCTCTCACAACCGCCTCATAAATGTCATTCACACTACATGAAAAAATGTCACAATGTTGGCAGATTGCATTGAAATTTTGGCACATAATAACAATTGGAGACTTCCGTAATACATTGGTGCGGTAGTTGACACAATAAAAAGGACAGTGATGTCTAGAATTGACGCGAGGTACTAAAAAATCAATTTTGGACAACAGATCCTCACAAATTATATGGTTACTGATTAGTTTGTAAAGGAATTTTATAGTGACATATAATCTTCGTGTGCTCAATGATACAAAATTGAATTGATCCAGAAGAACTGAATAGCCAATTCCTCTTTCAGGGTAATTTCCGCTTGTTTTATAAACTAAATATTTCAAAAATCGTCTCTGGACGCGTTCAATATTGGCAACATGAATGGCATGCACAGGGTACCATATTAGTGCACCATATTCTAGTTTACTCCTGACATAACTGTAATATATTGTGGTCATTGTTTGAGTATTCCTGAAATCTCTACTTTGCCTCACCAAGAACCCATACATCTTGTTGGCTGAGGAAATCATTTTGTCCATATGTGGTATGAATGTCAATTTTTGATCGAAAATAATGCCTAAGTCAGTGATTTCTCTACATCTTTTAATATTAGTGTTTTGAATTTTATATTCATGTTCAATTGTCACATATTTCTTACAGTAGGAAACGACAGAACATTTGGAAATATTCAATCGCAGATGATTATCATTACACCACTGGAAAATTGAATCAACATCATCCTGTAGATGCAAACAGTCTGTTGTGTTGTCTATTATGTTGAAGATCTTGAGGTCGTCGGCATAAAGTAATTTTGGAGAAACAATAATTTGAGAAAGGTCGTCGATAAACAAAAGAAATAGCAGGGGGCCAAGGTTAGAACCCTGTGGCACGCCTGATGTGGCTATATAGGACATAGATTTATTGCCTTCAATCTCTACATATTGATATCCAGGAATGCCTATGAGATAGCCAAGCAGGACAAAAAGCCCTGAAGTAATACATTAATAATAATTTTTCATGTTTAAATTTTCACTATAACCATTGGTAAGTTTTTAGGTATTTCTTTTTTGATGTGTCAAGATTTCTAACATTGTTTTTTTCTCTTAATAGATGTACTTTTTATTATTGCTGATAATGAAGGATTAATCCTTCGAAACATGTCCTAATGTAAGTCTATGACTACATATTAAACACTTTGGTGGAGTTTGTCTGTAAGTTCAAACCCTTATCCTATAACTTCTACCTCCACTGTAAGAAATGGATCACCTACGTTGGTTCAATGCGTTTTGGTGAATCAGGGTAACAAAATTATTATATTTATCGGGACCACGAGGGGGGAGGCCCTTATGCCCCCCCTCTGGATCCGCCACTGGAACCCCTTTGTGGCCCACCAAAGCCTACTTGAAAGATGAGTTTGGAAGCTGGAAAACAGGTGAAAATTTCAATATGAGGAAGAGTTTTTCAGAATGAAAATCAAGCATTCTACTCAATTTAAGAGATCTCCTCTCAATATGGGATTGTGAATAAATGTTCGTTTAATCTACGGTAAAACCAAGTTTATCGAGACTAATTCGAAACTCCTGAAAACGTCCAGGTAAACATGACGCGTCCTGCTAATTAGCCAATAACTGCAAAGTAGTGCGGATTCGGATCTAATATCTAATTGGTTTGGAGACTTGCTCTGTTCAATCTCGAGCAACTGCTACTTGGAAAACTGTAATTGAAATGGAGCCATGTGATGACATACGAGAGGTAATTTGC
Source organism: Chrysomela aeneicollis (assembly GCA_029955515.1). Classification (NCBI taxonomy): domain Eukaryota; kingdom Metazoa; phylum Arthropoda; class Insecta; order Coleoptera; family Chrysomelidae; genus Chrysomela; species Chrysomela aeneicollis. Next base: position 7,185,082 of record JARUHQ010000006.1, read on the forward strand.
ATATTCTGGGATCGTATTTAATCGGGTAATGCTACATCCATAACAATAAATAAAAACAGTTACTTTATTGTCTCATTCGGTTATTAGGACATGAAAACCTACCCATGCAATGATAGTCGGGTTCAGTTAGTTTCCGAATAGGTTATTGAAGCCTTGTTCATTGATATCTCATTTCTGGAATTCCTTCGAAAATGTGCGAAATTGTATCTACGATCGAAAACTGAACTTTCATTGAATTAATTGGAACAAGTGCACTATAATCCTAGAAAATGAAAACACTCCATTACCTTGCAATAATTGTCATTGATCATCATCATTTTCATTTGTGACAAAATCGATAGAAAAAGTGGTTTCTAACTTTTTGTTAGACGCGTACAGTTGCTTCTGCAGTTAAGGAATGTTTTAACCTAAGCGTTTTTTGCTACAAATCGTCCTTCATTGTTTGTGGAAGCTTGATATCATTACTTTAAACTTCAAAGTTTAGACCACTGTCTCTCAGATCAATGTGGTGCGGTCCAGTTGAATTTTTGATTATTTTGATTATCCACCGCGTAGATCTGTTACATTTTCTGTTGGTCGACTATGCAATGGTCAATGGAAATTGAAATATGAACAGTGAAAAATCTTAGATGCGTCCCTGGTTTATAAAACACTCGAAAATCGACAGTCATAACTCGATGTTTGTTTGTTCTTCTACACGATTCATCAGAACTTTCTAGCCAGTCATCCTGGTAAAGTACAACGTGGGATTGGATATTTTTCAAGGGAATCTGAAGTGGATTGTATCACTGGAGATATTTTTGTAGGGGAGGGGGACCAAAAATCATAATAATAGTAGCCTCCTAATAAATAAGGGACACGCTTATGTATTTGCGTGGGTTAGTAATGATTAGAACAAACGACATATTTCAAGTGTGAATTCTCGTTATATAGGACGTCACACCATTTCTTGACCACTATGCGTCGTTCACACCCTACAACCCCTCCGAAAAGATGACATTTTAAAATATTTATTGCTTCCTCGTAATCCATCCAGCTATTAAAAAGAATGCTGTGACCTTGAAATAAAACAATTGAGATTGGATGCCAAAGCCAAAATCGCTTAGCAATAAACTGGGCTTAACTCGAGAAGCTGTTTAGCTTCCTTAGCTTTCCTTGGTGATAGGCTCACTAGCCTTTTCGCTTGACTTTGTCCTGGCACTTTATTCCGGTGAGATTTTATTTCATCTGTTTGCCATATTCGAAACACTTCCTTCAAGTTGGCTTTGGAAAGTACGCAGTAGTGTTCCGAATTAGGGAATTATGAGTTTGACCCATTTTTCGCAGGGCAGTCTGCTTCCTCGTTGCCTCTGTGACCTGGCATCCACATAAAAGGTACCTGGTTGCTTGCTACCAGGGTTTGTTTGCAGTCGCAAAACAATTCAGACTTAGTGTATCACTTTAGAACTCTCAGTACTGCTTGGTTTATTTCCCTCGGGTAAGTATTCCTTTCGAGACACTCTTGGGCATCCCATATTTGCTCGATAGATGGTTGGGTTGTTACGAAGGAAATTAGAAAGCCTGAAACTTGACCCTCTTCATTAGTATATATACCACCCTGTGTACGTATCACTCGTATCAGATACAAGATATATTGTATCTGATTCCAGAAGTACGTCAATAGAATGAAAACACTTTCCTCTCAATTTGCAATGCAACGCAAGATTACCTACTCTCAATAAGAATTCCCAAAAATTCGTAAAGTATCCGTTTAACGACCAAAGAAAGGAAATCAAAGTAACTGAGAGGTTGGGACACGGAAGTGTGGAATTCTCAATATGGAAATCACCTCATCTGAAAATTTCGCACGAACGTGTAAATGGAAAAGCCTGCAAAAACCTCGGCAAAAACACTTTCAGACTCCATCTCCATTCGAGACACCTCTCAAGGAAGGGAACACAACATATATATCTGGTAAAACAAAAATGTGAAGTCATCTGGAAACCGTGCCAGTCGATGGAAATAGGAAACATTTCTCGGTAGTGTGACATGCAAAGCAACGGATTAGGTTATGTCTTAAGAGTGACGGCGGATCTTGTAGATTTTGCATCGCAAAGAAGAGACAGGGCCACATCCAGAAATCCAGAGGAATAGGGAAAAACAGAAACAAGTTCTGAACGTCTGGATATCATAGTAGAAAAAGTTATTCAACTGAAACTCATGATAATAAGATCAGTAGCAAGTGAAGAGAAACAATATCTTGCTCATGAAAAACTACTTACCTAAAGCCTTGAAAATTATTAAAAAATATAAGAAGATTCGAAAGAAGAATTTCGCTTACTATAACGATTCATGACTAGGTGATTCAAGAAAATATTAACTACAGTGTGAATGTGATGGTGAAGATTATAAAGATTATTATTTCGAGTCAATTTTCAACACAAACGCTATAAGATGGCGTAAGAAAAGTATTTTGGAGAACAAAATTGAATTTGCTTGAAATGATATAAATGCCAAGGGAAAGCCACTTCAGAATCTTACAGAGAAGCTAAAAAACTTGTCAAGGTGATGTAACAAAATATGCAAAAACATTCTCATCGTATAAGAATTATTCGATAGAAAGAAATAATTTTAGAAAATGTGGTCTTCATATACCTACTCCATTTCCATACACGATGGTAAATCTTTGACAATAAAGTAAGCCTATTATTGATTGATTTATTATGAATGAAAACTAGAAAACAACAGCATCCTAATGCAATTCGAATTTTCAACATTCATCGTGATTAATCTCGACCTTATATTTTGACGGCTAAATTTCGGTTGCATAATATACTCAAGCATTGTTGTTTAAGAACAAAAGCACTCCACATTTGCTAGAGCGCTCTGGATTATTATCTATACATATGTGTCGCACTATGGAACAATGCTTTGGTACCGAGTTTCTTACATAATATTTTCGAAAATTTTAGACGGAAAATATCAAGTCCCTGTTCTATACACATCAGGAAATTTCATAGTCCTGGGCTGGATACGGTCCTGTCGCACCACAAGCGAGGAGGCGAAGACAGCGTAGGAATCGACACAGTAGCGGGGAGAAGTTTATTTTGCCAAACTCGGGTCTAAATATATTGCAGAACAACATACACGCCTGCCTGACAATATATCTACTCTAATCAGAGATGTCAAACCGAGTCGACGAGATCGAAATTTCATTTGATTGCTACTCCTGAAGCCTGAATGTCTGGATGCAATTCAAGGCTAATGCAAACCGATTTGGGCTCCTGTATACTTCTCCATGAGGCAAACTCATTAAGCAATTATGGAAATTAATAATTGGTAGAGTGAACTAGAAAACTGATGGGGATATATTTTAAATGCGAATAGATTCATGAGTCTAACCTGACTTGAGCACTGCAAGCAATCCCTGAGCCAACTGACAAGAACAACCATTTGCCAGGTCACAAGGGAGTTAGAGACAACGAGGAAGCAGACTGCCTTGCTGAAGAAGTGACAAATACAAAATTTCCTGGCCCCGAACCCTTCTGCGGACCCTCCAAACCCTACTAGAAAGAAGAGTTTCGACGCTGGGAAACGGATTGAATGAAATCTAACCGAAATAAAATGCCAGGGCCAAGACAAGCTAGTGAGCCTTTCGCCAAGGAAAGTTAAACAGCTTCTTGAGGACAAAAAAGACTTGAAACTGGTAACCGGCCTCCTCACTGGACACTGCCCTCTGAGGTATCACCTCAAAAATATGGTTAAAACAGAGAGATAGTTGCCGCTACTGCGAGGAATTCGCTGAAAATGCAGAACATTTGCGCCTTGCGAATGCCTAGTGCTCTTCTGCAAGAGACTCAAGTTCCTGGAAGGGACCTTCTTAGAGCCCTCCGATGTCAGGAACCAAGCTCCCAGGAGACTGATAAACTTTGGACGAAGTCTCGGAATCCCAGGCCTCGAATAGATCAAGGGTTATGCCCAAAATATCTTATAGGTCGAGGTGCTTGAGAGGCTGTACAGCCTTAACGACCCCCCCCCTATATTTTTGAAGAATAACATTTTCTACGAAACTATTTTTAAAAAAGTTTCCCACATATTCGCAAGTTTTTGGCGGACACCGAATACTAAATAATCATCAGATTATTGACCTGTGAACCTTGATAGCAAACCGAACGAAAATCTCAAATATACACGCCGTTTCTCGTACTATAACAAAATGAAATCTCAGTGATTCACAATTAACAATTGGCAGGAAGTTTATTCATTGAAAAGGGATGTTGCTTTGATATTATTGATGTCGCAATAGCACATGTGTGCATATGTGTGATAATTAATTTTGTGCAAATAAATTCCATACATTATGGTCACCAGCATAGTGATTTCATTAATTTTGACCACATATGCGTGTCATATCGGAAAAAGCGGCACATATACTTGCGACAATGTTAATATGCTCATCAAGAACAATTACGAAATAATTGATATTTTTGTTGTTTAGCTGTGGTTTATCGTGAATCATCAAACAATTCTAATACAAGTAAACAATGACACCCCCGTATTGGGCCCCTCGTATTCGTATCTATTGTTTGAACTTGCCCCAAGTGGAATATCAAATATCGGAGGTCAGAAATGGGGTGTAAAGACCTAGATCGCTAGCGATAAGACCTATACATAATGTCAGATCGATAAAATATTTCCGCCCGTTTACAAGGACTTTTTTTGAATGGAAAATAAAAAGGAGAAAAGGATGGTTATTGCAAAGTATCACGGGGATATTCATGACGTAGAAGAACTATGATGATATTTCTTCTATCCTTTTCAACACGCTAAGAAATATCCATCTGATGAATCACATTTCCGGCTATTGAAAATTTCCCGATACTTCTCAAGAGCAATCTTAGTAATCCCAACTGCGAAAAAGGTTTCCCTCAATATACCATTAGGAATATATACCAGTCTGAAAATGACATTTCAGTTAAAGTAGATAGTATACCTCGAAGTATTCTTCATTTATTTACTAACAAGAAATCGCAGGTGATGTATTCACTATTCCTTATTGTGATTTTCACTTGAAAACTCTGGTATAATATGTCCGAGAGAATATTAAAAATCACTGTCAGCAGTTCTAACAATGTATTCAGAAATATTTACTCTCACCTTAGTAAAATTAATCTCAGAAAATGATAAAGTGAACTAATCCAGTTTACATTTTGTTCGCACATTCAAAATACATGATTTGCATAGTAAATTCACCTCAGAACTGAAAATAATCACTTACTCTTCCGAACCAATGTTAAAAACTATAATAATTGTCATAATGCTGTTCATTGATGAATACTAAATTGAACAACAAACATTCAAATAGTCGTTTTTCCTCTCAATGGTGTGGGTTGACATTTGTCCTCTATTCAAGAAAGTATCTGTTTTTCGCAGCTAGTGTGCCATCATAATCGAGGTGAAGATGAGATGTTTCTGATGTTGTTCAGCGGTATTTGCTTCATTCAAGGCATTCATTGAACGTTTGAGGATTACGCACTAATTATAAAATGATTCAGGGTATGAATGTGTTGAAAATAAAATGGTTGCTAGAGCGATTCTTATGATTATTATTGCAATAAAAGGAGAAGAGTGATAAAACTAAGACTAGCCAAGAAGAAAAATGAGGAAAGTGAAAAGAGAGGCAATGATAGCGATTTTAGAGTAAATTATGTGATTGTTATGTAGGTTGGTATATTTCTTATAGAAACACGAATACTTTCGTCTAGAAGATGGTTGAAAAGTTTTCTGGATCCATGGACATAATGTTGACACAAAAATGGAATACCTTTCAAGGAAGGGTTATGATTACGAAATATGAAAGCATCGATGGGATACTGAAGACACTTTCTGCTAATAAACATAACCTGGGATACACTTTGGTATTGGTACATTCTATATATTATAATACGAACTAAATAATTACGATATCGAATTCCTATAAAAATCTAGTCTGGACCAACTGGATAACAGCAAAGCGGCGCTATATTTTTCATTGAAAATAACTCATCATGAAAGCCCCCGAAATAAAATTGGAAGCTCAAGAAGAATTTTTGCCTCCTGTTCTAATCTTCAATGCCATCAATGAGTATAGAAGAAGGGATTACAATAAATCGGTTGAGAGTATTCCACTACCGGTAATTAATATGTGAATTCGAATTGAAACTTTGTGTTCCTAATAAAGTTGACTATTATATTATGTGATCAGTAAGTTGACTCAATTGACCTGGACTCAGTAGTAGTGTTGACTGGAAATAATTTTTGTCCATATATATCAACTGTATAAACCAGTGAAAATCACTTCGATTCTAGTAAATTCTACAGTTTTTTTCTTTGCGTGTAATTTCACCTCTTCAACTGCCAAACATGAACGTCAACGTACAATAAGAACTCCTGAGGATGAGGAACAAATTTTGGAAAAAATCACTGAAGATACAAAATTGAGCACCAGACGCTTTTATTAGGTTATTCCTATGCGGCATCGAACATTTCAAACAGAAATATCTCGAAAACGTTCATTAAACTATTCCCTCAACAAGAATAGTTGAAAACTACACTGAGAAAAAAGTTACGGCTATTCTAAACCATTGCATTGTGAATCGCCCTCTAATGACCACAGTAAAAGGTATCTGTATTCGGATTTCGCATCCAAAGAAACCCCCGGCCACCAATTTGTGATACGTTGAAAAATTCGATATTCATTCTTCAACTTTACCACCCTGTATCTCGGAAACATAGCGATTTCGGACTGAGGTTAGTTGGTCCGAATTGGCTTATTTTGACCTCATGAATATGTGCTATAGTTAGAGACACCCTGTATATTCACATTATCATCGTGGAAACGAAGCGCGGTCGTCATCGATCGTACATCCCTTATACCCAAGTACTTATATCGCTCGACTGTAATGTTGCCCTCTATTACCCCGAAAATGCATCAATTCCCACGAAGAAAAGCCCGCGCCTTTGGGGCATTCGAGCTCGCAGGAGTGTTCGGGAAATCGGAAAAAGAAAATTCTCTACGACGTAGAGATGCCAGATAGGCATTTTCCACGGGATCGATTAGACTTGATGTCTCGTTCTTCTATGGGAAAAACGACAGTAGCGAAGTGAATCTAAAGTGACAGTTATTTTATCTGGTGGTAAGCACATAAATGCAACACAAAATAACTTTTATTCCTCTGTTTTTGGCAAGACATTGGGGTATATATTTTCACGCACTTGCCAAATGGACCAATTAGGACCTCTAGTCGGATTATCGATAACACAAACTTGACTATTCGCGATAGAAAATATCACGTAGCACTATCTCATGGTAACAACTCGAAGTGGTATCGTTTTTGTTTTGTTTTCATAGTTTTGATATTTGTGTCAATGAGACATTGGTGTCTATGCCACCAAACAATAACTGAAACGAGAAAAACGATAAGATTTCACATGGATTTCATCAGAACATCTTTCGAAAAACTGCTGGAAGTACACCTTTCACGTCAGAAGCGAACATAAACAAAACAGAGGTTAAGTTTGTCTGTGGGTTATCCCTTAGAGAGTTCAGTGGTTATCCCACTACGAGTGGTTCACGAGTCACCGCTAGGTAGCGTATCGCGAATTGACTATGATGATTGACCTGTCAAGTTCGGTGTTTTCAGATTTGTATATCTGACTGTTAAACGTCAAACAAAAATAATCACATATTTGGGATAAATTCCATCGACCTAATCAATTTCAACCATTCACTTTGTGAAATAGTCTAATAAGTTAAGTCTCAGTTTCGTATGGAATAAATCAACAGACTTGTCGCGAAAATGCAATCACTTGTGGTAGTACTACTGATAACACAATGAAGTAATGCATTGCAATGAAAACTTGTGACAGATCTGTCAATTCAGTTTCATCACGATATACTCACGCCCGGAACATTTTCTACTGCATGGCTGCTGTCGACCATTGTCGAATAATGATGAGCGGAAAATCAATTAACGTCATTACTGGGTGTTGTATCTATATCTAATAGAGCCCAGCCCAACTGTTGCGCAACTGTTGCACAACAATGTTTGCTTGGTCTATTCCCACCTTCATGATTGTGTGTTTTGGAATGCCGTGAAAAAGTTCAATAATTATAGCGAACCATTTGTCACATCTTGAAAACCAACTTCAACGCATGATACAAACTTCGAAATTACTTGAGACACTATTGTTAATCATCATGGAGATCGAAATATTCAATTTCATGGCCTTCCACGTTTGATCTGGGATAAAAAACAATAGAAGAAACATGTTTTTTGTAACAAGCATTTTTAGTTATATCCAATAGTATTAAAAACTCATATGACGTCCACAGGAAAAACGAAAGTTGTATGGCTTATCTCTGAAACTTTAATAATCCCAACTTCTTTAGCTTGGTCAATTACCTAAGTGAACAAAATATTAACCGTTTCCTCTGAGTAATAATTGAGAAATAAACAAAAATGAAAACGTCAATTTTCAGTTTTTTCAAAATATCTCAGGAAACACTGACTTCCTTTCAATTTTCAAATCGGAATATTGAATTGGTTCAAATAACGCAACTTTTTTCTAATTTAATCCATTTTCTATCTCTAACCGTTTAGGAAATATCAATACTGTCCCTATGAAATCAAAGTATTTTTGTTGAGTTTTCGTTAAAAAGCCAGAAAATATACGTTTGACAGATTGGCGCCTGCCTGTCGTTAATTATTGAAAAATAAAATATATGAACATGCAAATGAATGATTGATTGTTAATACTGATTTCCACCAATATATATATGTATTGAAAGCGATAGGAGTAATTATAGACTAATAATGAAAAATCGGATTTATATACTTTTACAATCTGACGTCGTTCCAAGAGCAACTGTCATTCGCAAGAACTTGATGCAAACGTGAAACAACAGATTATATTCCTACCCACCTACACCTATATCGATCCACACTAAAACATCTGAAACCTCTAACCTAACCTCAAACAGCCGCCGTTGGAAAAAAGCTATCGAATTTCGGGCGACGAATGTTCCTCGTTTTTTTTCTTCTTCCTCAACAGATGTTTCCGCCCGTCGCATGTCAAAACTGCACACTATTATAATACGAGACGAGAGAGCTTTACGAATCCGCCGACTTTAAAGAAATCGCGGTTTCCAGACGTTTTTTCGGCTGTCAGCGTGCCATCCGTCGTGAAATATGATATCACGTAGTGTACGGGCGGAAAAGAATGATAATAACAGCGCCCGCCGTACAAAACATGTTATACTTTCGAGGAAGCTTCATAAATACGAAGTTCTTTGTGTCACTTCGAAGACGTTTCAGGAAAACAACAACTTGCATACAAATGCCTCGTCTTTTATCTCATGCAGCCAGAACGGATTGGTCAGTCGGGATTTCCCGAAGGACCTCCCAGTTTCGGCCAAGCCTGGCCGGTTAATCCGTTTTCAAAATGCACTGCCATGGAAATATCTATAGAAAAACAGCTCTCATCTTATATAATTCAGGCAGGAGTCTAATCGTATTTTTGGTTGCTGATCTCCAAAAATGTGAACAAAACTCCATGACAGGTCGAATTCGTGCTTTGTTGATCATGAGAAACTGTTAAAGTATGAAGTAGCTCTTAGCACGGAACAAAAAATAGAGTTTTTTTTAAAGCATAGTTCTAGCAATATACCTCACATGATCATCTCATGATAGGTTATTTTTGATGGTTACAACACTGAAATATAATCAATAACTGGAATGCCTGAGGTTCTTCTCAAGCATAGACCCTTTTGAATCTCGCTCAGACTGAAAATAAATCAGGCCTGGAGCATGCGCACTATTACTGTAACCAGGTCCGGTCTAGCCTTTGGTACACAGACCACCTGGACTGTGCTTTGGGACCAATTATCAACACTAACATTAACATCTCTGAAGAAACATTGCATAAAGGATTATCTGAATTAGCAGTTCCAGGGTAAAACCAAATTTTTTTTCATATTTTTAATTAATCAAATGTTTGTATTTTTTTGGAATTATTGTCTTGATTGTATATTTCTAAACGTTCTTTTACTATTCCAAGTTTCTACATGTATGTATCGTTTTATGTGTATTTAAACTTCTTCAGCGACGAATAAATTCTATTCTATAATCCTTGTCCTACAGTAAATAAGTGTGTGATCAACCAATCTTTGTAATAATGATTTTAGTTCCTGTGACACAATATGGTGAGTAAACAGGCAAAAAAAAAACAATTTCCATATAGAATGAAGCAAACATTATATTATAATATATGTATTTATTCTAAACTACACAGCACTAATCACGTCGCACCCCGAAATTTTGCCCCTGTTGAAATCTGAATAACTTTTCTCTGCTTTGAACAATTTGAATTCTGTTCACACTGTTTACTGGATAGTTGACAGAGGCTTTTGAGGACCAAGATTCAGCCTGGGAACTGAATCACGTTTCAGTCGTTTTTTATCACCAGAAGTTATATGATGTCATCAATGATGATATGTTCTTCACAAATCACATTTCCATAGCTCAAAGTCTCGATATTTGTATATCTACCAATATCATTCATGAGCAATGTCTATTCTCAGTTGAACTGAACATGGATGATCTTAAGATAAAATTATACAGCTCAAGTATAAGTATCAATCACAACTCACCAAAAAAAGGTTAAACTAAAATTAGTACTGCAGTTTTTGCATTGCAGCAATGCATTTTCAACCCCTTTTGTTTCTGAAAATGTTATCAAACTATCGAACAGGGCAAATTGACGATATGGAACAACTTCTCTTTGATTTGGTTTTGGCGAATGAAATTATTATATTTCTGCTGTATAGAATTACTACTGAAATTATCCAAATAATTTTAATTTTCAAAATACCTAAAGCAATTTTTATGGTAGAACACTGACGTACCTACGACCTGAATTTGGTGATATTTGATTTGGGGATATTTGTTGATTATAAGAAGTTTCTAGACTCAATTTGGTTGAGCCTATGGGCCGAAAAGAGAAATAGAAAGCTGATGCTTGCACTGTTGCCAGATTAAAGTCACTAATTTCTTGGATGAATTGAAATATTCATTGAAACATGAAATATTTGAGTGGCATAATCAATTCAAAAATCTAAAGTCATCTACTGCATGATTGTTCACGAATTTAGTTAAATCAAGTAAATTCGTAACAACCCCTTGAAATAGTGAGAAAATGGGGGCGCCACAAAAAAACCCACCTACGGTCATAATTACATGATTCATTTGGTATGAAACCTTCTCAAGCGAATACGCCCCCGACTTTCGGCCACTCTGTACACGAACCAATCAAATTATTCACCTACTGAAACAATTGCGTCAAATTGCGTAATCCACTCTCGGATTCACGAGCGCGAATGGAAAAATTCACAAGTGCTCCGTTCGGCAGCTGAGAGGCATTCCTTTGAGTGCGTGCACAGCGCGCTCTTTTCTCGAACAATGGCTCTTTATCAGTCCGCTTTGCCGCACTCTGATGAGCGCACTTCGTTTTCGCGGACTTCCTCTTTCCTTAGAGGTACACGTCGCACCCTTTGTCGGGACCAAGCAAGATTGGCGGGGACAGGAAGACGGCATCAGCAGATGAAGATGGATTACGCTTTGGGCGACAGGATCAGCAAAAAATATACTTCGGATTTTAGAATGCGTCCTTGTCGTGGATGCTTTGGAAATGGGCGAAACACAGAAATGAAGTACAACGCTTCTCTCACTGTAGATTTCCATGAAGAAACCGCAGAGATATGTTACTGTTCAGAAGAGGTATTGAGGCAAGAGTTCAAGAAAACAACCATTGCTATTTGCTCTGACAGCCAAGCGGCTATAAAAGCATCAGCTCCATCCATCATACTCTAAAATTGTCTGGGATTGTTTGGAAACCTTTGGTTGGTTGGGCACTCGGTTGGGCATCAGTCAAAACAGACTGTCTTTAACTTGGGTACCAAGCCACAAAGGCAACGAATAGGATAATCGACTAGCTAGATGAGATCTATCCTCATTGGTACGGAACCTTTCTGTGGTACAGTGAAAGCGCTGCTATAACCACGACAGTACTTGGGATGAAAAAGCAGCAATCTCGTGAATTTACGAACTCTGAGTCATACACTCGTGAGTCTAAGCAAACTTGGGACTGTAAACAATGCCTGAATCCCCTTCCATCACTGTAGATTTCCTGGAAGAACCCACAGGGATATGTCACTGTTCAGAAGAGGTATGAGACAAGAGTTCAAGAAAACAACCATTGTAATTTACTCTGACAGTCAAGCGGCTATAAAAGCAACAGCTCCATCCATCATACTCTAAACTTGCCTGGGATTGTTTGGAAACCTTTGGTTGGTTGGGCATCAGTCAAAACAGACTATCTTTAACTTGGGTACCAAGCCACAAAGGCAACGAATAGGATTATTGACTTGCTGGATCTGCCCTCATTGGTACGGAACCTTTCAGTACTTGGATCAAAAAGCAATCTCGTGAATTCACAAACTATTGAGTCATAAACTCATTGGTCTAAGCTAACTTGGGATTGTAGACTATCCTTGAATCCCTGAGACAAGTGGCAGCGAACAACCAGGTCACTTTGATGTGGGTTCTAGGTCACAAGGGAGTTGAAGGCAACGAAGAAACAGACTGCCTTGCCAAAGAAGGAGCAAATGTACAATTTCCCGGTCCAGAATCCTTCCGTGGACTTTCCAAAGCCCACTTGACAAAATAGTTTCGACGATTGGGAACAGATGAAATGAAATCAATGAATGCACTCTCATGGTATGAACATGTGAGGTCTATTGGTAGAACTGCTTCACAAAAACTCGGTTATCTGTTTCGTGCCAAAGGCTACCTCACACCTCATCAGCTTCTCATATATTCGACCTGTCAAAGAGCATTGTTTCACATGTCAGAAAATTTCAGCTCTGGTTGGTTATCCCGCACTTACAAACTTCTTGACCTCTCTAGAACATCGCAGAAAAGCGGGCTAGCACTCCCTTTTCCAATTATTGATATTTTTATGGTCGATACTGCCAAATTTGTCACCATCAAAATCCCATGAATATTATAGGTTTTCTGAATATGTATAGGTTTTCTTTCGTGTATTCGAGATAAATCCACATTTCAGTTTAGTTTATGGCCCACTCGGATTCTACACAAACATGGACGAACTTCCTGTCAGGTCAGGATCAACAATATTACTGCTCTCTATATATCTCTCTCTTTCCATCTCTCTGTCTCCTCCCCGTCAATTGTTTCGTGAACAGCGACGGTATTGTTCCGATTGTTCCCATCATCAGAGTTGGCCGTGAAAGTAACTGTAAACACGCCTGGTTAAGCAGCGTTCACATCAAGCGTAGGCGTGAACCCAGCAAACGTATAGAAATTCTTAGTTTCCAAATAAAAACACGACGTTCAGATGAAAGCCATCCGATATCGTACGTGAACAACAACAAAAATGTAATCGAGACAAGTTTTTGTGTCTAACGATGATTCTGATGGGAATCGTAGTAGTAGACTAATCAATAAAACTTGATATGTAATATAGTATTCTAATGAAAGAGCAGTCACACAGAATGATTCGTTTAGTGTTTATGGGGTTAAATGTCAAATATAGGTACATTATTTCGATGATGGGTGAACTTGATCTCAAAAGCTGAGATCGTTTTGTTGTTGAGTGATGATTTAGTTTTCTAATAAAAAAAATTATATTATAAAAATAACCATTTTTTTGCAAAAAAAGTCCCAACTTTACATGTTTTTATGGACTCTGGAATGAAATTGTATATTTTTGGATCATTGAGAGCATCAGATTAAAAAGTTTGAATTTGTATGAGAAATAATCAGATTCTTGAGGCATTTTTGTTTTGAAATTTCAACATGAGAAACATCGATGTCGCACTTTATTTCTATTCCAACATTAATATATAATTGTGATGTTATATCAAGAATGTTACTTGCAAGAGTTGGTCGGTTGGATATGCCTGCGTTTTTTTCTGGGAATTATTTTCAAAATTCATTTCTGTGTAATTTTTTTCTACTTATCAATCACCAACCATCAGTGTTTTCAACCTCATCTAGGTATGCCAATTTATAAAAATAGAATGCAAAATGTATCATATTATAGCAGAATATCAATTTCAGAAAAATAATAGGTAGCTAGTATCAACGCGAAATATCCTGTTATTGCAGAATCTCATCTTCAGCTACTATTTATATGCAACTAAGATGCCTTATGCAACCAACAATACATTTGTATGGGGTTCTGTTTCAGGAACGAATGCTACATCATCTTTCGCGTTTTTGCACCCCTAACCTCAGTTCCAGTGTTTCAACATAAAACCATTTACTTTCAATACGGTTAAAATAAATTCGCGTTTTTCTTATTTGTGCACAAACAATTGATATAACTCAAATCAGGCAAGTTTCTGTAGATTTTGCGTGTATTTCAAAAACGTTTGTATTCTGATGCTAGATTCCTCTCAATTCCTATTTGAATTTGACAAGACGATGGGATGTCACAATATCACCAAATCGGACTGTCATTATCACTCAATTCATCATAGCAATGACTGTCATTAATTATTGAAAATCGAGTAAGCAATGGATGACTCACTCGAAAGTTGTAGATAAAAGGTATTTTTACTAATTTTGGTTCGTCTATGAGAGTCACGTCGATGATCACCTGTGAAATAGCACGTAATTTTTCTAGGGGGTCGGATGAGAAAGCCCATTTCCATAGGGTGATAAAAATCCGGAAACGACCAGCCGAGTGTAAAGACAATGGAAACACACCTTAACGCGGAAAAAAGTGGACTAGTAGACGGTTCACGTGTTTCCTTTGTTCTGTACGCAACCTAAACAGTTACATCTATTCCGACCTCATCTTTTTCTCTACTCCACTTAGATTAGATGCTTTTTTGTTGCAGGGCCCGAGTTGATCACGGCACATTACGTAAATCGAGTCACGGTTCCGAGAGATCCAGATCTCGGATTTATCTGATGAAAAAGGCATCAGTGGCGTCGGTGGAGGTTTTTACGATTGTCCACAAAATTTCCATTTATTTGGGGCGAAATTTGGGAATATGAAGTATATTTCATTGAAAAAGTTTTTAGCTACTTACTTTGTTTCATAGGAACTTTCAATCACCTTTCATATCGAGAAAAACGTATTAAAAAAATGTGTTTATGTTATTACTATTATGGCAAAATTTCAAAACCTTTTTAGATTTTCGCTTAGAGCCATAGAGTTTTTCAACTTGAAAACTGCGTAAGATATATACCAAAACAAAGGAGAATGAAATTGTATTTTGAATCTGTGATGAAAACAAAATGAAAAAATATGAAACCTTCGCAATACATAATCATAATTGATAAAAACACCCAAAATTATTGAAATTTATGTAAGGTATAATATTTAATACACCCAATTTGTAACAGTTAGACAAATTTTATAAAAAATAACTGAAATTTGAAAAATCTTGAGTGCTCTTTACATTGCTATAAAACGTAGTTTCATTTTTTTGAACTGTAATTCTAATTTATACTTTTTTGTTTTAAATCAAAACTGATTTTTTAATCGAATCGCATCATAATCGCAACTCCGTCATCTTCAAGTCCAATTTTCAAAGAGTAATAGCTTGACTTGAATTTGATTCTCTTAAATAAATATAACATACTCACTAAATAAAATCATATAGGTACTGATGTTTCCGTATGGCCTAAGACAGCCCTTTCAATTGAGTACTGGTCGACCATTATATTGAACAGAACTATACATGGCAAAAAACTTCGCAACAAACTGTGAATAGAATTTTGATGAGGAATATGTAAAAAAATGCAAAATAAACGGTGAAAATTGTAATAAAGAACATTTTTCAACTAGCGCAGATAATTGCGATGAACTTTCCTATACTCAAGGCCTACTGACTGAAGATACCACTCATAAAAATAGTAGATTATCAACGAGAAGCATGATTTTCTTCATCAAAATCAGCTATTTGCAAATAACTCGAAAACGAATAAGGATATCGAATAACGGTTTGCATTTTGCAAGTCTAAGTCATGGTCCAAGTATAGTGATGAAAACATACACATCGTCTCATCTTGTTCATTTTAAAATACTAAACCTCTTGAAGTAGCGACAATGATCAAAATAGGAATTTGAATGAGTGTAAAATAATCTTTCAAAGAAGCAAAGTTGATGAACCTCGAATAAAGGGTATGGAATGTTTCCTATAACATCATAGTAAATGTGCCCTCGAGCGGTCATTTCAGACACTTTCTCAAGTTTTATGGTTTCCACATCATAATATCGTATCTTACCGACTTTATTGGACACCCGGTATATTGATTATATTTTATTACTTACATCCACGTTATTCCTATTTTATTTAGCAACATCCCCATCATCATCCACTTGATCCCTTCGATATCAAACATTCTTTTTTTCTTCATTATTTTCTATTCAGACAGATACCATCATGAGCCGGTGTTACTTATCAAGTATTTTGTAACTCACTAGGTAAATAATACCACATCCTATATTTCCTAACAACGATTCGGTGTAATTTTACATTACTCGATAGAAACGAACACGAATCACTCCTCTTCCTGTCACACAAAAAACAACTGAAACTTGATGCGGCCCACAGGAAATTAATACTGGGTTTATTAGTTGTTGGCCAAGAATTTTTTAACGATCGCCATAAAAGTTAATGGTGATGGTAATACCAATATTGCGTTCATGCAATACCCATCGACTTAGTCAATTGTTTGTTTGTAAACATAAGGTGGCGGTGGCGTTGCACAACTGTGACGTTTATTTGCGAAAGTTCGGTAGACGAAATCTCATCTAACACATTGTATACAGGGCTTTTCAATATAAGCGTTGTTAGAAGTTTTTGATGATAGGGAATGAGAACAGAATACAGATCAATCTCCAATTATGATGGTATGCACAAATCTCCGAACAACAAACTCACTAGAATAGTAACACCCCAAATTGCTTGAAGCCAACATGAAATTCATATTCATATGTTTTTACCCCACAGAGGTTGAAACATCGTAACATTTGAAAGTGATAATAATAATTATATCCTACTGTTGGTAGGTACTTATATAAGTCATATGAGTGTATCAGAAGCTATGTATTCAATGTTCGTCATGTAATACAGTGCCTCATTTATATAAAGTGGTTTATAGATAGCACGACTTTCTGGAGATTGTGGCATTTTTGGTGAATGCGCCAACGCCGAACGCTGACAGTGACAGCGCGAACGTCTCGTTTTCAAATCAAATTTGGTTTGATGGTTCATTAAACGGCATATTTCCAGTTTTGCGTGAAAATTTGAAAAGGATTTTACTTGAAAAACCCTGCTCATTATTTTGTTCAAATCGAATTCAAAGAATGGTGAAACGCTGTAAAATGTGTAAGAGACGATTTAAAAGTGGTGACCAGAACACACCATTCCACTGGTGAGTTACTCATTCGTTGTATAAACATTATTCAACAACCCTCATATGCAAAACGATTTTTGGTAATTTGAAAACATTCTCGGGTTTCTCCGAGATGAAAAGTTAGTGGATATATGTGAAAATATGATCAAGAGAATACTTCAAGAGACACTATACAGGGAGGGCCAATGGAAACTTTCCACCCTAATTTGTGGGAGTTCAAATCAACATCTTAAAAAACGCTCGAATACGTCGATATTTGATTTTAGGGGGAACTAATTTTCAGTTTTTTTCACCCCCGTAGCTTTAACCCTGTAGCTGGGGGGTGAACAACCCTCAAAATTTGAATAGGGAAAAGGGGTCGTGCCATACCTCTTTTTGAAGGTCTCATTGAGTTCTTCATGACCCTATAATTTTGCCCTATTATTGTCATCGATAACGAAATGACAGGTTGTCAAACTCTTGGAAATAGAGTGGGAAATTTGTGGGATTGAAAATCAAAATTGTGGAATGTTCATGGCTGACATTTTGAACAGCTTGGAATTTAAATTTGACGTGTCCACCTGATTATTGCACTGGTAACTCGAATGATTTGGTATTTTTATTACGAAAACAATAGTCTCTTACCAAGATTTTGACAACCTGTCATTTCGTTATCGATGACAATAATAGGGCAAAATTATAGGGTCATGAAGAACTCAATGAGACCTTCAAAAAGAGGTATGGCACGACCCCTTTTCCCTATTCAAATTTTGAGGGTTGTTCACCCCCCAGCTACAGGGTTAAAGCTACGGGGGTGAAAAAAACTGAAAATTAGTTCCCCCTAAAATCAAATATCGACGTATTCGAGCGTTTTTTAAGATGTTGATTTGAACTCCCACAAATTAGGGTGGAAAGTTTCCATTGGCCCTCCCTGTATAGAGTTTGCTCGCATCATTTCACTACAAGTGATGAAATGGTTGGCAAAATGCTTAGATTAGTAGATAAGCCTATATTAAGTGGAATTGAAAAGTAATTACAACGTTAAGAGTCGATTCTAAAACATTATCAGGAAAGTACTTGATGAGGTAAACAAAAGTGATATATGTAGGAAGTGCGTATCGTATGTGATCCAAGAAAGAAATAGAATATTGCAAATGATGATCCAAGTTCTGAAGAGACCATTAACTGTTTTTCAGTGTTTGAGTTTGTAAAATCCCCAGTATAAACTGTCGACATTGAGTGTCATTAGTGAATTAGCAGCATTGTCTGTCCATTTCCGATCGAAGTGTATTTCATCTTTGATTCATTCGAATCTAGTGTGGATATATAGTAAAATTTGTTGTTTCAAATCCACTTACTAGGTACGTCTTGATAAAATGATGCATTAGGTTAAGTTTCCGTATAAGCCGAAGATTATATTTATTCGTGGTACTAACTAAAAAAAAATCAGCACCGACGCTGTTGGCTACAATTTTTCAAAATAAATGTTTCGCCGATGCGACACCATAGTTACATTTTTTTCAATGTCTCAACTGACTTCGTAGACTATAAATCGATAAATTATTCAATTATCGAGCATATTTCCTGTGCATTGATTATAGTAGTACCTTGCTTCACCAGTCTATCCAAGAGCAATTTTCTATGAGGCTGAATCAGCGTTTCATCTAATGAATCAACATCGTCGGGCGCCTATTATGAACAAACGTTCGCATTCATGATCGATTTCGATATTAATTTCTTAGAATATATTGGTAATTAGACATGGGCGGTTTGAAACCATAGCCGTCGAGGAAAATAGCAACGTCCCCCCCATTGAGAATCCAAAATTGCCCCACAGGAATTGCATTTTTATTGTTGAATAAATGAATCTTAACCCTAATCACTAAATTTTCTAAGAAATCTCTGCACTCCTTATAGCTTTGTGAAATATTATAATTTTTTGTCCTTGAAACTTTAAAAGACCAGCATACTGATGACATACACGAAATGATAAACTGACGTTTCGGCTCTGGGTTGCCATCATGAAGTTATATTTAGGGTTTCCTTTTTCATAATAGAGAAGACGTACCTGTATAAATCACATAGTACACAAGTACTTTATTGTAGCCAAAAAATGCTATCCTTCGAGCCGTATAATTCGACCTTTATTTGATCCTATACCGAAGGCCTAGCTTCTAGCAATTGGTCTAGGTATAAACCAATTACCCGCTAATAGACACACTTATTAATCTCTAGATTCATCATGGTGCTGCTGCTGTCAAATTACACGTACGTGATGCCATACTTCTGTCTCTAACGAGGTTCAAGGATCGTTATATATTAGAGGTTAATTCTCAATTGACTTTTGACATCATATTGGAAGGCTTTCGTCTCAGTTCAGTGCGGAATGGGACTCATCATTTTCAGCTCAGGTATACACCGGATTTTCACGAGGTACGGGGAACTCTCAAAAATTTTTATTTTTTTGGAGTTTTATTCTCGATTTCGTCAAAAATAAAAGTACTTCACTCTTGTACCAAATTCTCTTTATTTCATAAACCTCGTATACTAGTGATAAATATCAATATTCGATTATTTCAAACATGTTTCTAGAATACACGGAAGCACACGTGTTGAAATAAACAAATTCGCACGCTCGCATGTATGGTATAATGTATGCAGGCGCTTTTGTGATTTATTGGAGTATACGGCTTGCATCACATAAGTTGCACTTTTGACATTTGAGATAACGCACCAACTTATATTTCTCGATTAATGTCAATACGCACTGCTGTATTCCTGGTTGTGTGATTACTTACTGGCGGCAACAGATAAAAAGTGATATTTGAAATATCTTTCATATTCGTGATATTTGGGTAGGCATGTGGTTTCAAACACTAATGAAACTATTAATCAAATTATTAGTGCAAAGGAAGAAAACTCGAGAAAAAACTATTTCACATCTGAAATTGACGAATATATATTAAATTATTGCCTAAAATAAAGAGGCCGCTCAAGTTACATCTTTGAAATGACTCGAAATAAACAAGGAATTATATAGGTTTGTGAGAAAAATAGTTTTCTTACGACCCCGTATGAAAACGTCATATGGCACACTGTTTTGTTATTTGGAAAGTAGCTCATTATCACTATAGTGTTGTTATTTGAAAGAAAAAAAGCACACGTGTTGAAATGAAAAATATCACACGCTCGCCTGAATTGATTGAAATAATTAGGTATATTAGTTGGTACTCACTGTCAATATAAAAGCGTTCTCAAATCAAATTCATATTATTTATTGAAATTTCTGTCTCGTTTCGAATTATACCGAGAATTCTTCAGGTATCTATTAATTTCAATGTGTCAATGATACATAACCTCTGAATTCACTATGATAAAAATTAGGGTCAGTGACTGGAACTATTTCTATACATGTCTGATGATGTTGATGACAGCGGGTGAGATTAATCAAAAGAGTACGGCTACAGTTTTATGCGCGGCTTGCATCAGTTGCATAATGCATCATATCACACACAGGATCACAGATGTTTGCACTTTTATTTACATTTGACAAGGAGTCAAGGACGCACTAACTCGTACGCGCTTGCGCACCACATACTTCTGTGGTTCTGTATTCCTGGTTGCGTGATTACTGGCGCTAGCAGGCGTATGGTGTTAAATATCAATAAAATTGTTTGTCGAAACGAAACTAATTCAATCAATCAGTAATTCACACAATGAGGAATTGTCGGAGAAGTATTCAAATATCATAATGAATATGGAAATAAACAGTACTTGATATCGAATCAAAACCACCTGAAATTCTAGAGACCGCTCAAGTTAAATTTTTGGCAAGTTTTCCCGCGAAATGAATGTATTCGGAGTCGTAAGAAAAATAGTGTACAAAACTCGTTGGAAAGTGCATTTCCTTCACTCGTTACGTTTCCACACTAAACTACTATTTAATGCATAGTCGTAGGAATAGTGCATCATTTCTTAAGAATCGAAAGTAAGACTTTGTTTGACAAATGAAATTTGCGATTGCGAGACCGAGCACAAAAAACTTTGCAATTGAAACAAAGTCACTTTTGATTGGAACTAAACTTTTTTTCGCAACCCAAAAAAATAATTGCTATCGTATTGATCAAAAATTGAAGTAACCACCATTGTGGCTCACGCCAACCTAACCTTGGCCAATTTTCTGGCAGAAAATGACCAATAAGACGAAAAAAAGAAGAAGAACTGACCTAACCTCTATTTTTACTATTCGATAGGATATAGAGTTATGGTATTGTTTTTTTTGTAATCCGGCACAAAATTCCTCGTCCCCTACTAGCTAGCACATTCTTGCACACGATGGCCAGATCAAAGGTCAATTCAATTTCAGCAATTAATCAACGTGACGCCGGCTACGCATTCGCGCCCGCGTACGTGATCTCTTCTCATTCTTCCCGTCTTCTTCGTCTTCTTTTTTTTTACGATCTTTGCCTACGTTCGTCCTCCTTCGCGGAGAGGTTAACGCTTCGCTCTGAACTTTCGCCGCACGAAACAAAGGAACAGCTTCGGTGCAGGGACGGCCCAGTTGAGATTTTTATTTTATTTTGAAGTTGACAAAAAATAATCACTTACACTGAGAAAAATAATCCGTTATGAATACCGAAAGATGACTATATTATACCAAGCGTTGTGGTCAAATAGGCGCCAATCACTACATTTATTAAAAATTACCACTACGAAATAGTACGATTCAAACAATAATAAATACTGAAGCTTCAAGTATGAAGTACTTTTCCTGTTTGGTTATTATTTACCACTACAAACAAGTAACTCCCACTTGTCGATTTGTTCTTATTTATCGGTGGCATGGCGTACTACATACCGAAATCAGAATATTACCTAGCATTCACATGACAATGTATAATACTACCTATCCTTTTTGGTTCATGAATCTATGAATATCGTTTATCTATACTGATGTAATATTAGAGGTTTTAGGAGGTTAATTATAACTTCACTATGAGTATTTCATAACTATATATTGTTTTTCGGTAAGATAATCAATTGTTATTTATTCAACTTCAGTAACCAACATACCGTCTGGATATTATGCGAAAAAAATTTAGGAGTAGTATATTCTAGAAAATAATGCCAAAAAGGATTAAATTATTCTTCAGAGCCAAAGAGCCTTGAATTCCATGGACCTTCTAAAGATGTCCTTCTGTCTCAATATTTTTGCTTCTGGATCCTGAAAGTGTACAATTGAAAAAATGAAAATATTCGAGAATATCATGATGAAATAAGCTGTCACCGAGGAAATCGTGAAAAAATAACACGTTTATTCATTGAGATAATCATTCGAACCATATGCACCCTTTCAATATATCATTATCAATGTCAGAAAGGCTCCAACAAAAATGAATAAAGAGTATTATCATCATAATATAATAATAATTCACCATTAACTTCCTTGAAAACAAATCAATACATAATCTTCATAACAAAGTTTCGAAGTTATGATTCCCTTTCATTTCACGGCATTTAGGCTATAAAAAGCATTTATTTCAAAAATCCACTCTGAAAGGCCAATAAGCCTTATATTAGTGAGTTTTGAAAAAAATATGGACACTTTTGGCAATGTAATAGAATCACCCTCCCAATTTTTAAGGCACAATTTTCGGACATCAGGTATTTCTAGAGAAAGAAATTCGTGAACGAAAGTTGTTAGATCATTCAGGGAGAAATAATTAATCACTGTTGAATGTTGATGAATATTCGCAATGGTCTCATCAGGTTTTGGGAAAATAATCAAATACAAAAGTACAAAAATAATCACATATTTTTTTCTTTAATTAAAAAAAAAACAAAAAAAAACCCACTGTTGGTGTAAGACATACTTACATGCGATTCATGAGTCTGCCATTACTGCCATTCCAAATTCGCTATTACACCCAAAACAGAATTCAACTTGAATACTATATGGTATTAATTGATCCAAATTCCACTGGATCAGTAATTTTTCCATTATAGGTATAAATTCGTTCTCATTAAACTACAACTTGAACAAAGTGATAAAACAATGATAATGAGTGCACAAACCACCAACGGCAAACAACAGCACAACAAATGGCGTCGCAATTCGCATCCCCGATTCACTACTGAGCTGGTGCATCTTTCGCGTGCTTATTGATTCGGAAATCGATAATTAATACTCTTCGTAGTGGTAAATCTTGACAACATGGAAAGTATTCTCATACGTGCTACCATTTGTAGTGGTAAATATAAAAATTAGTTGAGTTATATTCACCCTGAACCTAATACCACTACAGGAAAGGTATTCGATAATTTCGTGTTATGGAACATTTCAATTGATGAGGTAGTCAATTATAATTTGAATTATTACTATTCTGATGTGGTATGCAATAGATTTGTCGAGATATTGAGCACTTATAAAAGTAATATCACTAACATGTAATTTGTTCAATGAAACTTATTCGACATTACCATTCATTTAGTAAAATAAAAATCTATTCATTTTTTCAGTGTAGGTCTTCCTAGAGCTCTATGATTTTGGAAATTTTTCTCGCGGTGCGAATTTTTTTTAATTTTCTTGAAAAAATTCGCTACAGTTTATCAAGCAGGATCCAATTGATAACACATGTATGCAAATTTTCAGGTCAGTATCATTTTTAGAACTGAATGTTCTAATGAAAATCATCAGTAAGATCGTATATAGATGATTTCTGCTGTCAGATGGAGGTTATTATATCGTTATAATATTTGTTGTTTTTGATGTTTAGTTCAGGTTGATGCAAATCGATAATGGCTTCGATTATCAAACTAACAGATATAAATGAAAACTTTCAGGATGATATACAGCGTCCGCCATAAAGTTGGCTACATATGGAATCGAAATTTGTTGTTTATGCATATCTGACAACTAAAAAAACCGTTGCGATTTAGGTATATCACGTGAACTCAGATTTAACGGAAATTTGGGTGCCGAAGAATGGGTCAAAATATCTTTCAATTTAATTAGGAAAATGTGTTTGGAATCTAACGATTATTCCACGCACGCGTTGTTTGAAGTACGACGAGCGAGGCTAGGAGTGCTCCAAGGGAATTTTAAGTATTTTATTGAAAAAAACTAATTCAATATCGATAAATAACAGAGAGATTTTCGATTGGTAACAATGATGACATTGAAATATTTAAAATTTGCCGCACAAGCGTGAAGCCCAGTTTTCTATTGAGCGATTTTGACTTTTGCGATACCAGCGGTGAGAAATGCGTTGTTATTATTTTTATTGGTCAATTTAAATGAAATCACACTCTGAATTAAAATTTACAAATAAAAACATACGAGTTTTTCACTGCTAGTATCACCAAATCCAAAATCGCTCAGAAGTAAGCTGGGCCTAACTCTTCTGACTTTTATTTGACAGTTCGATTGTAGGATTGTACCAACCTCTGAATAATAAAAAATGCATATCGAAACAGAGACTATGCATTTGCGTTTCATAATGACTTCATTATGGGACCAAATTAGAAAAACATCTACATACGTTTGGCTCAAAACTTATCGAATATTTATGGAATAGACATTTTGCGGGAGATTAAATATGAAAACA
The DNA here is from genome assembly GCA_029955515.1 of Chrysomela aeneicollis. Taxonomy (NCBI): domain Eukaryota; kingdom Metazoa; phylum Arthropoda; class Insecta; order Coleoptera; family Chrysomelidae; genus Chrysomela; species Chrysomela aeneicollis. Next base: position 7,210,142 of record JARUHQ010000006.1, read on the forward strand.
CGTTATAGTCGTCAATAGGTATGTAGTCATACCCTGTATTTTGATGCACATGAGCTTATTCAATATTCTCATCCCCTAAATAAGACTAAACCAACTAACATTTGTAATTGAAACTCAATAATGCATTGTTTATCCTTGCTAAATTTGATATTTTTCGGCACCGCACATACAACTTTTTTGAGTTCTCTCCAAATTTGAGGTCACGTGATATAAGTCGCAACCAAGGTGGATATAGGATGGTGGAACAGCTTCCTATTAACAAGCACTAGAATAAACTGTAGACCTTTGCCTACTTGATTTCATACCGTAGTAATATTTCCTGAAGTTATCAGAGATGGCGACATACCTTGTGTCGGTAAAACAGACACTCTGCATATGTCATCTTTTTATCAGTTTCATCTACTCTAGATGAAAAATGACTGAGAAGAGTCAAAATATCGATAATTATTCCAGATTCACTGAAATTATTGTGTTTTGATGTCATTTCAACTCATGTCTGTCAGATGCGAACCACAGAAATACATGAGCAACAGAAATCTTCTCGATAATCGATCTCACTGCCATCTTCATTCAAGTCGTGGAAATATTAGTACCTTCTCAAACGGTCTACAAGTTTTTCGCAGAAACAATTGAAGAGCTGTTTCACCATCCTATATCCACCTTGGTCGCAACAAATTTATCAGTTGTCATACATGCAGAAATGAACTGCCACTAGACGATGTCTTCCATGTGGACATTTGGAACTGTGCAATCATCAAAGGGAAAGTAAGAGCCAGCTGAAGAATAGTTATCATGTTGATTTCATCTCTAACATTGATCTTCTTCTTCGGAGCTTTCAAATAAGGTGCATAAACGCCCATGTTTATTTTCAATTTTCGATATTCCCAAACCTCGAACCTTCTTCCCAAACTTCGAGATGAATCTGCTAGGAGCCTTTCAGATGTTAATTACACCGCTTGGCGCTTATCTTCCCGAGCAGTGGACCGCCGAAACGAGTCCCCCAACCTTTCCCCCTTCCCCTCCCTTACCCCTTTCCCCCTCACCCTCCCACCCCTCCCACGTCTAGTCCTCGCACAATAAAAATTCGACGAAAAGCCGCGATAAACACGGCCCTCTTTGTTGGAATCCTCGTCGGTTTCCGTGCGGAGAACAAAACCATTAGAATGACAAAAGAAAAAAAATTCAAACGACGATCGCTGACGCAGATCCTCGAGTCGGGCCAAAAGAGAAGAGTCACTGGGTCAGCGGCTCTTCTCAGATCGGGTCCATCGATATGGTATGGGTTGTGAAATTATGGTGAATTCTGGCACGACTTATCAAGTGTTAGCAAGTCACCGCAATAAACCTAGCAGAACCATTTTCGAATTTCAAAATCGTAATAGTGTAGTAATTCATTACCACATTCCCGAATTTATTACCCTTCATTAAGACAAAAAAACCAACGGTATAGCTTTATATAAACCTAGCAGAACCACATCTTCAAAAATATTTTTTTCAAAGTTGACATAGGGCATAATTTGTTACTCTTTTATTACTAATTTATTACGATATTCCCGATTTTTTTTACTTTCCATTTCAAGGAAAAAATCATCAATTCCAATATTTCGACCTAAACCTAGCAGAATCAAAACTCCAAGTATCCGTGTATAGAAATTTCATTCATTCCATAATTTATTACTAATTTATTACCACATTGGCGAATTTATTACCCTTCTTTAAGACGAAGAAATCAACGACTCTGCTAGCTTTACATTAACCTCGTGGAATCACCTTCAAAATTCTTTTTCCAGATCAGATGAAGATGGCAATATTGTTTCAAGAATCTATAGGTTGGGTTGCTATAGGTTGATATCGAAATATTAGAATTGATGATCTTTTTCTTGAAACGAAGAATAAAAAATCGAGAATGTGGTAATAAAAGAGTAACAAATTATGACCTATGTCAATTATGTGAAAAATATTTTTGAAGGTGTGGTTCTGCTAGGTTTATATAACAGAGCCGTTGGTTTTTTTGTCTTAATGAAGAGTAATAAATTCGCCAAAGTGGTGAATTAGTAATAAATTATGGACTGAATGAAATTTCTATACACGGATATTTGGAGTTTTGGTTCTGCTAGGTTTAGAGCGATATATTGGAATTGATGATTTTTTCCTTGAAATGGAAAGTAAAAAATTCGGGAATATGGTAATAAATTAGTAATAAAAGAGTAACAAATTATGCCCTATGTCAACTTTGAAAAAAAATATTTTTGAAGGTGTGGTTCTGCTAGGTTTATATAAAGCTAGCAGAACCGTTGGTTTTTTTGCCTTAATGAAGGGTAATAAATTCAGGAATGTGGTAATAAATTAGTAATAAATGACTACACTATTACGATTTTGAAATTCGAAAATGGTTCTGGTAGGTTTATTGGGGTTAGCAAGTCGCGGATTTATAAAAAATGTCAATTATTCAACATTTATCACTAGAGTGGGCACTCTCGCCCTCGACTTCTCATTTGAAAACCAACCAATATTTTTATGATTTTTGGACCTCATCATGTAGATGAAGGATCAAGCTATGGAAAATACTATCTCATTTTCAAAAATTTAAAAAAAGCATAAAAATACATATATCTGAACATAGCCAAATTTTAGCCAATACGGCGAATAATAGTATATTCTTCAACGAGCGTATAATGGCTGTCATTATCGAGGATGAAAATTTCCAAACGAGCCGAAGGCTTAGGTGTTAATTTATTGCATAGTCAGCCTTTGAGCTCAATTTATAAACTCCGCTGTCGTAGCTACAGTTGACGTTGCCATTCCAAAATGTATTGAGGAGGTATCAGCTGCGTAGTTTATCAGCTCCAATCCACCTTTACCTACTCTAACACAATAGTGGTAAATTTTCAAGTATTATTTTTCTATCCACAATGAGAGTTTAAAAAAATATATCTTTGTTGCTGTTCCCTTATTAGCAAGCCTGCAGATGCGCATTAACTGATTTGCATGATTGCATGAAGAACGGTGTTTCAAGTTGAAAGTTGGTCAACGTAAGTTTTTCTTGAGTCATACGTTAATCTAGTTAGTGTACCACATTGATGTATCCCTTTCCAGATGAAGAGGTCCGTTCTCTGAGCAAATTCGTTGGTTGATTATAACCACGTCGAACTGTACACCATGACTGAATAAATTGAGCTCTGAATTTTTTGCATCTTATTCAGTTTTCTGAATGAGGGGCTGTTTGCTGTTTGATTTTTGATACTTTTCCTTATTTTATTTCTCTTGTTGGCCCCAATGAACGCACGCTCATGGGTGGTATTTCTTTAATATTGCCACTAATTTTCGAAACCTTCTGAATCAGTACCACCCTGTACTAATTAATATAGTTGGCAATATGTTCAAGTAATTTAATCATCGGCATAGGCAATATGGTTTACGAGATCAGAGCACCGCTCTTTATCAACATATATTTTTTCAAATGGATAAATATTTACGTAAATATGCTCTCGCCATCAGGGCCAATCTAAATATTTGCATTCTCAAATGAAAAAGACGATTCGCCGATAAACATTTATTTTTTGATCGGTCGACCTAGGCTCGCGTTGTAATATGTTGTTTGAAGATAACACAGGATCAGATCTTTTTTTATACAGCGTGGAATAGCCATATCGAATGAATTCGGTATCTCAATTATTGAGCATATTATAGAGGTACAGTTGTGAGCATAAAAAGTCGTATAAGGTTTGTTTGGTTTAAACCTGCCAGATTTTATTACACGTACACATCATTTGGAACTTTTGTGAATATAGTTTGAATTTTGATACTAGGTACTTGTCAAAATCGATAAGAAGTTTATTCAAGATTGAAAAGGCTGCCTCAAATTAGCCCATAACTGCTGTACGACTTTTTCATGCACACAACTCTGTACCTATTCGACATAATCAAGTAAGCATAAGTATATTTCTTCTAGTGCCTTATATAATCTGGAATTAAAATAACAAATAATGCGCAAAAGCTGCAGAAAGTGCTTTGGAAAGCTCTCACTAGGCGAGAGGACATTAAATCATTTCCAGTAATTTATTATGTTATCCCCAAATTTTTGATTACAAAAATCTGCGAATGGAGCATTCGTACACGGATTCTGAGAGAATGAAAAACGAACACAGCATCACAATACATTCAGTGAGCAATTACGAGAGCAATTACGAGTAGGGTAATGAGAAAAGGATATACATATATCCACTTTATTGACATTAATTATAATGACGTTTCAACCTCATAAATATACTTTTCGTACTTCCGGGCCTAAAGTGACAACTTCACTCCCTTGTGACAGGTACTAAAGTGTCACATTTAATCCCTCCGGGATTAAATATTGACGAAACTCCCGGAACGATTAAATCACAAACAAACGAATTTAAGGGATATTTTATTGAAAAATATAATTAATTAGAATGGTAATTAACGTTAATATTCAAATTAATATTGTGACAGTTCGTCATATTGACCAGTCTCAGAGAGTTGAGGCACAAACCGCTTTTGATTTATCATCGAAGTAGACTAACAGCGCATTTTCAGTAGGTTGTCTCACATTTTTTAAGCGGCACCACTTTTTAAAAGCATCGTACTGCTGCTCGTATAGTTTTCTAGATTTCGGTGGTAACAATTCTTCACCTACTTCGGCTGCTCTTTTATCAATATCAGATACACCTTCTTCACTCATGATACCAATAATTATCAATAACAATGTTTCTTTACAATGACACTAGTAATGACAATGTTTCTAAATTATAACTGTCACAACGCAATGTTACTATGGTAACTTATTTTAAAGACAGTTTAATGAGTTGAAGAGAGAAAAAACTGATTGAAATTATTGAAATAATTAATAAAATCATACCGGAAGTACGAAAAGTATCGTATATACCTTGCGACTGAAGTACATTTAATCCTTCAGGTAAATTATGGCCCTCCCTGCGGTCGGGCCATAAACTTTACCTTCAGGATTAAATGTACTACTTCAGTCCCGCGGTATATAATGTACTATTCCGCACTAACAATTAAAACTTATAGTTAACAAATGTACCAACGGTGACAAATTTTCAGTGTTTTCGAGCTCATCAAAAATGTACATGAGACCTATCTTAATAGCAGTCTCAATACAGTTGATTATAATTTTTATTTATCAATCTAGTTTTTGCCCTTTTGATGCAAAATCGAGAAAAGTGTCAGATGAAACCTTCAACTAGAGTAACAGCACTAAATTTTTCGATTGATTATTGAAAAACTATATCTTCTCAAATTCGTTAACTGGGATTCCAAGAAAGAATAACCATGGTTGAATTACTGCTTTCAATATTCTTCGATATAATGTAGACATCGATGTTGACATACAAATTGATTGGTCTTACACGTCTTAGTACCTGCCCTTCAAAAGTACCGACTGTTAAATATATTATGAATGCTCATTTCAGAATATCAATAGAGCTTGACATTTTTGAAATTTTTGACCACAGCCTTTCTTGCACCGTTCGATATTTTTATTGTCTACTCCAACAACTGAAATGGCATTGAGTTTCGCTGTGTCATCATGACTCAATAATATACTCATAACCTTCAATTGCCTCCCACAGTAAAGAAAATGATAATAATTACAAAAATTCCATGGAAATATTAGTCGAATTCGATTCATTAATATGTTCATTCAACTGCGATTATTAATCATAATTCCAACAAATTGTTTTTTTTTTTCATATCCGGTAGTAGAGATACATAGATTTAGAAGCTCCCGCGTTGGAATATTGCTTCCTAATTTCGGAACACCCCATATACATAAAGGCAGTGGCGCGTAGAGGCAGTTAAGACTGTTTGCGAGCGAAGAAAAGCAAATAACTTAATGATTTGTGATAATTAATAATTTTAATTAAGTGTTGAGTTGTATTACGAGTAAGGACAGTGTAATAAATTATTCAGTATAGTGTGTATTGATTAACTTATAAGGAACAATAAGAACGAAGTAAAATGTTGAAATAGGTTGCTTATTACTTGTTTCTTTTCTATGAATTTCAGATGAATCAGTGATTGTTTTGCTTCATTTATTTTTCAGGTATAATTTTGTACTTTTGTATTTCCGTCCAACTGGAAAATTGCAAAAGTACAACTAGTCCCAAAAAAAGGCAAAAAGACCTTACGTAGCAACTACAGACCTATCACACTGCTATCAATTATTTCAAAGGTAATGGAAAAAGCCATCAACATCGAGCTCATGAGATATCTGGAAACACTCAGGAATTGTCAACGATAGGCAATATGGCTTCCGTCATCAGAAATCAACTGGTGACCTGCTCGCTTACGTCTCACATTTATGGCATAGCTATCTAACGAAAAATATGGAGAATTTACGCCGTTGCATTAGATATTTCCAAGGCATTTGATCGAGTTTGACACCAGGGACTCCTCGCCAAGCTTCCATCTTACTGTATGCCCCCTCAGCTGTGTTCTCTGCTTGCTAGTTTTCTCTCAAACATGCCTCTCTATGTAGTGGTCGATGGAGTTTCATCTGATACTTTACTCATAAATGCTGGTATTCCTTAACGCAATTAGTTAGGTGGTTCAGTTTTCCGACCACCGCGACTGTAAGTGCACACGTTACCTCTCCCCTACTATCTATCTATCACTATTTATCTCATTCGATTTAATGGAGCAATCGGCATGTCATGTACAAACAAATTTGCAAATCGTTGAATCGATAGCCGAATTCGTGCGGTGGTCCATCAATCTGGGAAATTCCGCAAGCCCGAGATATATACGTTTTCCCGACCGAAAGGCTTACGCGAATGCCAGAACGTGAAAGTCTCGGTGGATGTTAAATCTTTCCGCGGATTGAATTCGATTTGCGAGCGCGAAATATTTGGGAACGGTCCCGGAATCGGAAAGAACTTCGCGGAAGTTAACGGCTAACGAATAGAGTGTTTTTCCGGGTACCACATCAAGAAATCCATCAACACCGATTGAAGTTTCTATTGTGTAATATAGGTACAGGTTGCCATTGAAATGGTGAACTAAAATCGCGAATGCGAAATAAAAGAAAGTACGAATATTTTCGAAGTTGTCTGAATTTGGCCCTGAATAATCTGTTGATATCAAAACAACATTCTATATAGGACAACTTGAAAAATGGTCGAATTGAGAAATCTGGTTCAGAATAATGCTGAACATTTCACATCTAACATTTTAGACATATTAAAAGCATACATTTTTAAGGAGCATGAAAATACATTGTAAATTTATTGACGTGTATATAGGTAAAATTACATTCACATTTAACTTCAAATACTAAGACTTCGAGTGTAACAATAAATATAATAAAAGTGGCATAAACATTTTTTTCTATTTTGCATCAATTTGAAAAAAAATTATTCAATATCGATGATTAACAGAAAAATCTTCTATTGGTAACAATGATAACATTGAAATATTTAAAATCTGACGCACAAGCTCAGTTTACTGTTGAACGATTTTGAAAATTGAAAATTCAATGTTGTTATTGTTTTTATTGCTCAATTTAAATCAAATTATACTCTGAATTGAAATTCACCAATTAAAACATTGAGTTTTTCACTGCTAGTATCACCAAATCCAAAATCGAAGTAAACTGGGCCTAACTCTTCTGACTTTCATTTGACAGTACGATTGTACCAACTTCCGAATAATAAGAAATTCGCATCGAAACAGAGGCTATTTTACAATTTACAAAAAAATATATTTTTTACTTCATTCGTGAATTCAAAACACTCAGTACAAAACTGAACAATTCATTTCACTCAACACTCTAAATACAACTCAATAAACACTTAGTCAAATCACAACGATATTCGCTTTACAAATCTCAATGTTCACAATACTAGCTTTCTTTCTAAGCTCAACTCTTTCCGAGCTAAAACTGACTGTTAGCGACTCTGCGCGGTCCCTTATATAAGTACAAACATCATTCTAGCGAAATCACTCATTCTCCAGAAATTACAGGAACTTCTAAGAATTACTGGTAATAAATCATCCGCTCTAATTGATACGTCGATGAACAATGTTGTCGCGAGGCCATAAATCACGGCCTAGACGTGATCTGCCGAGATAATGACTTCCGGTCTTCTTGGAAGCACAGCTCGTAACAATATTTTGTATTTTATTTAGCGTAATTTTAAACTGAAGTATTGGCCTAACATTATCTCTCAGATAACAAACCATATTTCTTACCGACTACCACTAAAACGGCTTACATGTTCCTCAACATTAGAATTACTATCTACTGACATTTAAGCAAAATAAATACACGGAGTTCTGAATTCTGAACCAGCCTGTATTTGTTTCAATTGAATATCAATCGATAGTAAAAACATCTAGATACAGACATGTGAGCCGATTTGACCAAACATGAGACAAAACATTCCTAAATTTGAAAAACCTCGTTTTTTCACACCCCGTTTCTCTTTAATCATTCTTGCTAGAACCCAAGATATATAGATATAGCTCGATGAAATCAGCTCTTCAGGGATAATTTATACGATGTAATACAAAATTGGAGGTCCTATAGAATAGAATAGAATAGAATAGAACTTTATTTAGCATCTATAGCTATTACATAACAATACATGAATGTTACATTTGATCACACATAAACAATATAATCTATACATTAAAATACATTTTTCTTAACCTTGTTTTAAAAGTATTGACATTTTCTGATGTCTTAACTAACAGAGGCAGATCATTATATATTCTCAAACCTTCAATGAAGAGGGTTTTTTCCAAAGCATTTGAGTTGAAACCTTGTATGTAGAACTGATCATTGAACCTTAAATCATAACTAACCATATCTGCCCTTCTGATTATATATTCTTGTAAGTAAGAAGGAGCTTGCTTATTAACAATTTTAAAAATTAATACTAAAGAAGACTCAACAATCAGTTGGGAGACATTTAGAAATTTCAAGGTCATTAGCATATCATTTATTGCAGTTAATCTGCTACACCGTAGTAGAATTCGCAGTGCTTTATTCTGAAGTAGCTGCAAACGATGTATTTGTGCAGATGAACAGGAGAGAAGTATGGACATGCAGTAATTAAAGTGTGGAAATATAATAGTGTTATAGACAATTTTTCTACACCATGGGGAAAGGTTTGTACAAATTCTATAAAAGTGACCGACCTTTTTGCCTATTTTTTTACATAAATAATCAATATGCCCTGAGAAATTGAGTTGAGGGTCAAAAAGAATGCCAAGATACCTTATCTCATTAACATACACTATTACCGAATTTTCAATTGTTAGCACAAAATTCTCTTGATTGAACCTAGTACAGTTGATTTTGCTACCTAATATCATACACTTTGTTTTTTGAGCATTTATTTTAAGTTTATTGGCCCTGAGCCAATTATTCAAAATGTCTAACTCATTATTCATGGATTCAACCATATTGTTATAATTTTTCCCAGATATGGAAATTAAAGTGTCATCAGCGAACAGATTAATAAATGAATTCTGTAGGTAAAGATGTAAATCATTTATATATAGTATAAACAATAATGGTCCAAGGACACTTCCCTGAGGAACCCCGTAGGTACTACCTATTTCCTTAGAATAACTACCATAAATTTTTGTTTTTTGTTGCCTATTTGTAAGATAATTTGTTAGCCATTTGAGTACTATGCCTTTTATTCCGTATGCCTCACACTTCAATAACAATTTTGTCCTATCTATTGTTTCGAACGCTCTTTTCAAGTCTACAAATACACTAATGACAATTTTGCCATCATCAATGTCTTTTTTCCACTTGTTACACACCAATTGGCAGGCTGACTCCGTAGAATGATTATGCCTGAACCCAGATTGACAAGCAAACAACAAATTATTTTCGTTTAGATATTTCACTAATTGCTCATGCACTAATATTTCGATTATTTTGTCAATTACTGGGAGTAAATTTATGGGTCTCAGCTCTTCGGGTTTACTAGGTTTATTTATCTTTGGTACAGGTATTATTGTACTGCACTTCAAGACTGCTGGCAAAACACCAGTTTGCAAACACGTATTTATGATATACAGTAGAGGATACCCCACCACCGGAAATAAATTTTTCAATAATGACACTGTAAGCACATCATCACCCGTTGATTTATTTTTCAAGTTATTTACTATTCTTTGTAATTTATTGAGGGAAACAACAGGAAACGTGTTAATATTAGAATTAACATCAACTTTCATTTCCCCGAAATTTGTAGGATCTGGTATGCTTTCAGAAATTTCTTTTATACTATCAAAATAAAACTTATTTAATTCTTCCTTGACACTTCCTGCACCTAGGTCCAACGAGTTGAAGTCGAAGTTAGTGTTTTTATTATTTAATATTTGTTTTAGTGTATGCCACATTTTCTTACTATCATTTTTACATTCATCAATAGTTCTTTCGTAAAATTCCTTTTCTTTAGCTCTAATTAAAGATACAACTTGATTTCTTTTCTTTTTATACTTTGCGAAATCTAATGGATTATTTGTATAGCGAAACGTTTTGTAACACTTATCTCTCTCTTTCTGTAAACTTCGGACTTCATTGTCAATCCACCCACTTGAGTTAAAAAACTTTTTTAACTCTTTTGGCGCTACTTTATCTAAACTAGATTCAATATTGGTTATGAAGTTATTATATAAGACGTCAACATCAGTGGAAGTATAATCCCAATTTTTTTGAATCAAATCTATACCAATGTTGTCCATTTTCTCCTTCGAGATGAATCTCGAGTAGATCATCTTACTGCTCTTTTTTGGACAAACATTAATTGCGGTTCCTATAATGTCATGATCTGTGAAACTTGGAAATTCACGTTTAACTTCTTGAAATTTGTTATTGGTAATAATCAAGTCCAGTAATGTACTTGAATCACGAGTGACTCTAGTTGGTTGTTTAACAATTTGTCGAAATCCAGATGATTGTACTATGTCCATGAGCCTTATTGCGCTTGGATTTACAGATGAAAGGTCAATATTAAAATCACCCATTATTATAACGTCATAAGTACCCAAAATATTATGTTCGAGAAGTCCATGAAAACAATCTAAAAAAGTCGATTTACAGCCATTGGGTGATCTGTACACACCGCCTATCATGACATGTTGATGTCCCATAGTAACCTTAAGTAACATATACCAATACTCTTTAGAAACACTAACTTTTTTTAGTTCTTCATATTTGATATGACTTCTTATATAGCACATTACTCCTCCAGTATGCCTACTATCGGAAAAAGTTATTGAACAGTTATAATCCTTTATATGGTATTCAGATTCTGCAATATCAACTGTCACATGGGTTTCTGTTACTACTACAATAACTGGTTTAACATCCAGTAATAACTGTCTCAATTGAATAAAATTTGTTGTTAAGCCCTGTATATTTATACATAATACTTGATCATTTGAAATAGCCTGTGATTGCTATTGGTAACTAATCCTTTCTTTATTTTTTGAAACCTGCCTTAAATAACTCTCACACTTTGAATCGAATACATGGTGATTGTAATTAATATTTTTCAGCTTTAGAGTATCAACAGCGTACTTACAGCTTGTACATTCATATGCAGTGCATTTACATTCTTCTTTCCTATGATTTTTGTTGCAATAAGGACAAACTATATTCGAGTTACATTTATCTGCACGATGTCCATACTTCCAACAGTTGAAACATCTCAAAACACTAACAAACTCAAAGAATTTATAGCTTGACCACCCTATGAATATTCTGTCCTTATTTTTAGCCAAATACCCGTATTGTGTACTTGACATTTCGATTATTACATTCCATCTATTATTTTTCATTGACTTGAACTTATGGACAAAACTCATGTCATTTCCCAAGCCCTCAGGAAAATTTTGACTTGCTAACTGAGAAATGAAATGTGTACCATCCACAACGTCTTCCTCGCATACATTAATTATTTTAACTCTTGGTTTGAGTGAACTGCCCATTTTTATTTCGTATCCCTGGCCTAATACATCCTCTGCTTTGGTTTTCAGTTTTTCTAGTGATTGTCTACTATCGCAATGAATCACTAAAGATCCTTGGGCAGACGATTTCATTTTCGTTATTGATACAGCAAGATCTCCTGGGCTTACTTTTTCGATTAACTCCTTTTTTGTTGCATTGCTATCTTGAGACCCACTTTTTGGTGTAACAATTAATGGCTCGACTTTGTTTTTATGTCCAACAACTTCAGACCAAAGAGGCCTGTTTTTCACAGCATTCTGCGCTTCAAACAATTCAATTAGCTTGTTCGTCTTCTCCAGAATCTCAATCGTTTTGTCTCCATCTTTTTTTTGCAAGTTTTTCAACTTTTCATTAACAACTGACACACAATCATCACAAAACCACTTTAAATTATTAACATCTTGTATATACTTTGACAACTGGTCCTTGACTCGTACACATTGTAAGTGAAAACGTTTTTCACACAGATCACATTGGATATGCTTTGAATTTACAATAAAATTATCAGAGCAGTGAGTACACACGTGTGTACCCAACGACATCCTGACAACGATTTCCTATTGGAAATATCACTGCAATTATTTTAGATCGATAGAGGATTTTAGATCGATAGAGGAAACTCAATTACTCAGTAACGAGATTTTCAAAATGATCCTATGTCCCGTTCCCCAGAAAAGTTTAACACGCCATTCACCATGTATCACCCTATATATCCTTTGTTTTCCACCCTGAGAAGCCACCACTGGTTGCTCGAAATAATATGTTTGTTTATAAAATGAAAACTCAGCGATGGCTGATGACTCATCCATTTCTAAAACAAACTACGATCGAACACCGAATGAAAATGCCTAAACCCAATAATAATCCAGCGCAGTTCACACAAACTCGAGTCTTATTAACTGGCACCGGAAATTATGCAACATTGGCAACAAAAAACAAATGATCTCTTCCCGAAAAGGAGAAACAACTTCGCTAACAATATAATCTGCAACTGTAATGACTAAACGTGGGATTATTGAGACAGTGGCGTGCTATATAAGGAGTTATCGCGATATGTCGAAAAAAAAAACAGCGAGGATATTTCTATGTAGTCGGTTTATGGCAAATAATACTCAACGTTCATAATGCTGTTTTTATGTTAGCAGGAATGATAATATGTACCTCTATCCATATGTAGAGATAGACGATATAACATAAATTGCGAAATATCGAAGAAGTCGAAGTTATCTTCGATGTCCAAACCATTTCGAGAATTTATTATTGGAATTAAAATTCCATCGCTTTCTCATCCCCTCTCCCATTTTCATAAGCAGAAATTGGGTTCTAGTCTTGTTCTAACAAAGTAATTTTACTACTAGCCAGTTTCAGACTATCCAAGATGAAGGTTCTCTGATGTAAATGGCTTAATAATGTTCATAAATGAATGATACATGTTGAACATTATCTGTTTCTTCTGACTTATAGTTGGCGTCACTGAAAAACCGCTGTTTTCTTTGTTTCGAAATTAATTATTGAAGTATACTATATTTCACCTCAAAAATGCAGGAAAATGGTTTGCAGGATCATGATTTTCAGAATGGAGAATATGGAATACCAGGAATAATATTTCTGTTCTTGACACTTAAATATTGACCCAAAGGAATACACTACAACAAAAGGGATCTGATTATTGAAATCCATACTATAATTCTTTTCAAAAATGTAGGAATGAGGTATGTGGAGTATCCATTATCCATGTCTAGATCAATGAAAACAATCACAAGTACAATTTTGACTTGAATCCACCATTTCAATTTTACCTCGCATTTTACTTATGGAGAATTCAACTACACATTATATTTCGAAACTGGCAATAATTATCGTAATCTTTTGAAAATCGTGATGATTTATCACATATGCGCTCTCATAAGATCATAACCCTACAGCAGCTTTTGCCAATGGTTTAGAGTTCCTTGTCTGGCCTTTTGGTTTGTCTTTGGACTTTATTCCAGTGACATTTTATTTCATCAGTTTCTCAAACTCTTCTTAACTGGGTTGGTGGCCGAGTGCGCTGAGGCTCTGGTCTATGGCCCAGAGGGTCCGCAGTTCGTATCCTGGCGGCTATTGGACATATTTATTGATTCCTATAGTATCGTTTAGCGGGAGGAGATAGGTAACCAACCGAACATTCTTGGTAGGTACCTAGATTTGAATTCTTCGGACTCTCCACGGTAACCAACCGAGTAGTGCTTCGGATGACACTGCCTTATTCATACAAGTCTCAATGAAACTTCGAGGGTTGCTCCGCATTAACTAAGTAGGCGGTCAAAACACTTTTTAAAAACACTTTTCTGGTGAGCTTTGAGGAGTCCATAGAAGTTTTCTGTCTGCCTTCTCGTTGTTTTTAACTCCCTTGTGACCTGGCACCCACATCAAATAGGTGACCTGGTTGTTTACTGCCAATTTTCTGAGGGTTTTTTTGCAATCCCAAGTTAACTTAGTCTCACAAGTACATCACCTATGACTTCAGAGCTTTCAGTGCTGCTTGATCAAATAGAATATAGACTTATGCCCTCCGGGTAACCCTTTTGAGACACTCCTGGCCACATGGACTTGACCCTTATTTTTCTAACACATTTTCCATGTTTGACTCCTTTGGAATCCTGCATTTTCTGATATTTTAAAGATCAAGTAAGTATTTCAAAAAGAAAATAATAACCTAGAACAGATGCAATGGTCAAATGTACATTTAGTGTTAATGAAGCATTGTTTACTTTTCTAAAATATAAGGAATAGTAACCTTCAATTTGAAAATTGAGACGATGTGTTAAATTAACGAATAGTTTTATCACTGACTCTTTATACATAAAGAACGGAGAGAAACATTTGATTTATTCTTAATCCCTAGATGAGATGGACATAATACAATTTAGAGTAGAAGAAATGAAATGACTTTATCTAGAATTCAACACGAGTATATCATTAAATTGTCACATTACCACTGCACTAGAATAAGCGAATTGTACAATCAAGGGTATTATAGAAGATATGTTTCAGCTCGGGTTTCATATGTTCAACTCGTTCGTTAGCAGTTCTGATTCTGTAGTGGTGTGCTATAATTTTTTCGATAATTGACGGGAATATGATGTTCTCCATCCAGGAGATCACCTGGCGAAAGCAATTTTCCTTCCAGGGAAAGCCATGCGCCCCCCATGCTACGGCCCTGCGTGCATCGACAACCAGAACCGAATTCGTGGTGCTCGAAAGCTTGTCCCAAGTGGCAACTTTGGTCTCATCTCATCTCTTCTCTCAGCCTCAGCCCTTTCCTTTCACGTCGATGAAGTTATCTATTGACCGCATCTAGCCGGTTCGACATGAACTTGTGGATTTCGATCTCACGCTTCATGCTCTTGCATGAGGCAGAGGCCAAAGTAGCCATTTATACAGGGATTGTCGGTAATGTCAGTAACAGTACTTGCCAGGAGAAGGTTCTTTGATGAGTTATTTTAACCTGAATTGACAAAGCTGTCACCAGTTTGAACTCGATCATTCTTTAGCTCGTAAATTTTGTCAAATGACTTGGGATACAACCTGTATATTATTTTATACGAGATTGTATACAGAAGTACGAAGAAATCCCAAAATATACCCGTAACCAAAGAGAACATTGTTTTATTAGGATAATGATGGAAATAAGACCTGGTGGCGCTACTCTTCAATTGTTTCAGCAGACAAATCCTTGATTTGGAACAATTGAATTTCAGCTCATTACGTGGGGTTCTCATGTACAACAATAGATGGCGATACTGTCGATAGGTATTTGAAGAATTTTCTTTCAATCATATTCGATACATATTCGCATCAAACTCATTGTGAAATGGCTCCATGGAATTGTTAGAAATGATTTAGAAGTCATTCAGAATCAAATATTCATAGTTTTGTATTGACACCTGCAGTAACCTGTAAAATTGGTTGAAATCGCGGCTTCACTTAGCGAGATTTACCCACGCAATGTCACGTTAGACACGTTTTATCGAAGTAGGCGAAATCAAGAGATTTGGGACATGTCACAGGATAGGAAGTGAATTCACCAGTCTATCTATCCACCTCTATTAGGATGAAGAGTGACACTTAGAGGCGAAGTGATAACGAAGCCAAGCTTTCAAAATTTGCGAATCAAGTGGAGACACTTTTGATCTGAATGAAACATGCTATTTTTTCTGCGAAGACTTGAGTTCTAATCAGTCAATTATTGTGGCTCACGTCATTCTAAGCATGACCAATTTTCTGTCAGGAAGACTGGAAGAGACCAATAAGACTAAAAACAAGATAAAGAACTAACATAACTTCTAATGTTAGCTTGTAGCTACTTTGTTAATATCCTTTTTCATTTGATTTCGAATTAACAGAAATAATACATTTTTTTGGAGTGGAAGTAGTGGAAGTTCATCATTCAATACAAACTCAACTGAATGGATATAATCTCAGGGTGTAATCAGAATCCAAACAAAATGACGGCAAAAAAAAATTGGGATATATTTATATAGCAAGAAACTGCGATTTTATTATGACAAAAAGAATTACACTTGATGATATGACGTTTCGGCTCTATGCCGCCATCAACAAGTTGTTTCTTTTAAATACGGACCTTTTTTTTAATACGACGATTTTTCTAATAAATGAACTTCTCATGTATTTCAGAATGACCTTCTGAATATTATCCATAATAATATCCTTTCAAATCAGAGGAGAAAGTGAGTCAATATTGTGTTTACACTAATATTGTGTTATGTTGGTGTAGTAAACGACAAATTTGATAATGCCTTACATACCAGAAAATATTTCAATCTTCAATGAGTACCATACGTTTTTTTTTTTTCAAACAATTATCTTTCTTGAATATTGAATTGGACGTTTTACTCTAGTGGATTCGCTTTTTATTTTCCTGAGATATTCTCTCAACTTTTTTCGCATATTCAGACAGTTACTCACCAGCAGAAGAGGCAGATTTTTCGCAATATGTAGAAAGGCCATAGTCATCGTACTTCAGATTTTTCCTCTCCCATTTAATACTGCAAAAAAAACAAAAAATAATTATTCCTCTCGTGAATTCAATACTGTCAATTATTGTTCTCTTGAATTAATCCATCACCATACGAAGCCGTCAATGTTCAGTGCTCGGTTTAGGGTATACACAGGTCTGGTGTATACAGGATGGAACCAGAGATGCTATTTATTCGATTCCGTATTGAAGTTTTACAGTTTCTCAGAGATTGCTTATACGTGCGCATTTTTCTATGCATTCCGTTTTTATAACTCCAGATGGCTAAAGACGAATTAGTCTCGAATTAGTGTCACCCTGTATTGGATGTTACAATCGAGTATAATAGCCTTGCATGAAAATTTTTCGTAAGACTGAGAAGATATTGCAACTGTAATAAAATTGAGAGGATCGTTATTGGTGAAAGTAATTACTGAATACGACACCCTGTATTCAGAATGTAGTGAGGAAAATACAAAGGCAGATTCCACCAAAATCCCAAAATATGAAGAAACTTCATAAAAAATATATTTCGAAATTACCAAAATTGATTCCTTTTCATTACTTATAGGTACTTATATCCACATCTTTGAAAAAATATTTTTTATATTTATCGAAAACCCATATTTATCAAGATGAGTGAGATGAGCGTAGTATTTTTCGCTAGCTGACTGATCCAGAAAACAATGTTGTACATGTAAATCTTAACTCTGATGATACATTTGCTTGTACCAAAATTCATCTCTATACCTCATCAAGTTTTTGATGTTTTTTTTTCACATTTGAAAAGTGTCTAGTTGACTAGTACATCCTGTATCTTATGATAAATATCAAAGTACCTAATAAACACAACTTAACGATATAACTGAATCCCTATTATAGCACGGTACAGAGAATAGAAAAAGAACAAAATAAAAAGAAAAAGAGCTGCGGGGATTCGAAGCCACCTGGTGGAGCTACTTTAACTTCCGCCCTTCTAATTAACCAACAACTGTGCTATATGGCAATGTTATAAAAATAAGTGCGAAATAGGAAAATACCTTCAGTAGGTGTATGATACTGTGGAGGCTACATCATCAGAACATATTTTCAATCTGGCGCTATAGGAGATACTTTTTTCGTCGTGTTCACTCACTCCTCATAGTTTCATCATAATCGACATTTCTCTTTGTACCTATCAATCATTTCGTAAATCGTGTGACACTTAATATTGAAAATGACATTATCGGGAGTAATTACACAAGTGCTTCAAAATTACCGATAATTTTCCATGAAAGCATGTTGTCCAAAAACTGCATGAGTTCATTTTCATATTTTGCAAAATATGAAAATAACCGAATGCAGTTTTTTTATTGAAAATTATCAGGTTTATTTCGATGCACGAGTGTAATTCGGTAGAATATTTCCGGAGTTAATTAAATATTTATGCCTGTCAAGATGACAAATGTACATTTTAACAATCGTTACTATAGATACACGGACCGAGCGGGTATTTTTCGATACCTACCGGGTATTTACCAGCCCGAAAATGACCCGCCGGGAATTTATCACTGTAATTGATCGAAAATATCCCGCTTCATTTGGGATTTTTAACATACGATGGAAATATTCGCGATAACAGAGTCAGGGGAGCAGAGTCCACTACGAAAAGTGTGTTTCATTGCAGCTTCGTCATTGGCTTCAGTCTGTTGGATTCTGAAGATTCGAAGTTTGTGATTGGTTGTCAGCAGTTGAAGAATGTTGAGAATCCAACACGTATGAGGAATCATCTACATTTGTCCATATATATAACGAATATGTAATTAACGCAGTATCCAATAGTCGTAGAGAAAAATGCAGAATTCCTAGTTAAAAAAAACATTTCAAGTGACTTTATCCCTACCATCGCATCCTCACTGTATATCAACTCATGTGGCATACTTTATTCATTATTGTCCAAATCAATCTAATCTATTGATAAAAATGTTCCCCGCACCTTTGCTACAGTCTCTTGATTCGGGGAAAATATACCAGCAGATGTTTGTAAAACAGGTGATGTTATTAATGAATATTCACGGGCTCTGTTCGTCATTTATCGGTGTTCATTATTTATACCAGGTGATGTCCGAACCACCACAGTGTTTTGTGAGATAATTTCGCAATTTCATTTGAAATTACCGTGGAAAAGTATTTATTTGAATTCAGTTGCGAGATCTGTATTTCAATTTTGATGGAATTTGTTTTCAGCAGGATGTTTGTTCTGTTCACAATTCACTTCAATTCAAAATGTACTTTATTGTCGAAGAAGAAAAATTCTTATTGACAAAGCATGTCTGAAAAATTAAAGTAAGGAGGACAACACAAGTAAAATAAAAACTTACACGTATAACAGGACGTGGGATCCTACAGAACAAGAAGTGAATAAATAATAAACAAATACAGGTTCGGGTACTCAAAGTCTGTCTTCTTCCAAGCTGTAATATGCTTTTGAAAGTAAAAGTTCTTTCACACATATTCGAAATACTTTTGAGTCTGTCATACTTTTCATTTCAGTCGGTAGATGATTTGTTAATGCGAGACGGGTTCAGGAATGTTTGGAAACAATTTTTTCTGAGCGGCTCATTTCTTAAGGGTACCACATTGGTCCACAACTCTAAATATATCGAGAGCAGAAAAATTCTCGATGTTGTCAAAAATAAAGGTAATTTACTCTTGAGCAAAATCAATATTTTTTGAAAAATCACGTGTATGACTGAAGATATCTATTTATTTTCGTGAAAACAATACATTTATATTATATCTGACATATGTTTATATTTTAACGTTTCAGTGCGAGTTTCAGTGTTATGATTACTTCTCTTTTATAATGAATTCTTTTGTATATTATTATGTTTTTTACATTTTTTGTTAATGATTAGTTGATTTCTTGAACAATATTTCATAAATATAGACCAAAATGTACCCAAATAATTTCAGTCAGGTCAAGCTGCAGAAAGTGCAGCGGCTAGCTTGTCTGGGAATAACAGGGGCAATATTCACGTGCCCTACTGCAGCCTTATAGGTAATGCTAAACCTTCCGCCATTGCACCTATGTGTAATGAAAGAAGCAGCAATCAGTGACTTCAGGCTGAGCCAGACAATGAACCTCAAATTAGGAAATCGGACTGGACATTTGAAGATTTTGGAAAATATTTCCCTAGAATCCATAGAAACCGTCAGATATCATGCCAGTTAGGTACGACTTCGAAATGCAGTTCGAAGTGGTCATAAACAACCACCAAATTTGCACAGAGAACGGACCACAACTGGGAAGGGATTCATCAGTGTGGTATACTGATGGATCCAAGATGGATAAAAGGGCTGGAGTGGGAGTTACAGGGCCACATTTCAGGCTCTCAAAATCCCTATAGGTAACACCCCAACCATATTTCAAGCAGAAGTACATGCTATAGAGATATGTGCACAGGAGTGCCTCGAAAGGGACACTCGAAGGGCAGAAATCTATATCCTATCAGATAGCCAAGCAGCACTGAAAGCTCTGAAGTCATACACTTGTGAGTCTAAGCTGACTTGGGACTGCAAACAATCCCTGAGACAACTGGCTGCACACAACAAGGTCAATTTGATGTGGGTTCCAGGTCACAAGGGAGTTAAAGACAACGAGGAAGCAGACTGCCTTGCCAAAGAAGGGGCAAATACACAATTTCCCGGCCCAGAACCCTTTTGTGGACTCTCCTCCAGGACCCACTCGAGAGAAGAGGTTCGACGTTGGGAAGCAGATGAAATGAAATCTCACTGGAATAAAGTGCTAGGACAAAGACAAGCGAAAAGGCTAGTGAGCCTCTCGCAAAGGAAAGCTAAACAGCTTCTCGACTTGGATAAAAAAGACTTGGTAACGGGACTCCTCACTGGACAATGCCCTCTGAGGTATCACCTCAAAAAGATGGGCACAACAGATAACGCTAGTTGCCGCTACTGCGAGAACTTCGCTGAAACTGCAGAACATTTGCTTTGCGAATGCCCAGCGCTCTTCTGCAAGAGGCTCAAGTTGCTGGAAGGGGCCTTTTTAGAGCCCTCCGATATCAGGAACCTAGCTCCCAGGAAACTGATAAGCTTTACACGAAGTCTCGGAATTCCAGGCTTCGAATAGATTAAGATCTTATAGGTCGAGGTGCTTGAGAGGCTGCACAGCCTTGACGACCCCCCCCCTACAATCTACCCAAATAATTTTGTTAAATGTTCAATAAAATTTGTTCTCTTTGTGTGATACATCTTTCTTATATGCTTCTTCAGGCAATTGAATTGGTTTCCTGTAAAAATGATTTGTAAGTAGGTAATACAGTCATGCGAAATTAAAATCCAAAATACCTATATTTTTCATGTAGGTCGCCGGAAAAGTATAGTGTACATCGTGCGGAAATTGGATATTTCATACTCGTTTGACAAGACTCGCCTATACGGATCGTGCTTCATCATCTTGTCAAACTCGTATGAAATATCCTATTTTCCGCACTAGTTGAACAATATACTATTCTCTCTCTCCCCCTTTCTTAAAGAGCAACAATTCATATCAGATGACTTCATCTTTGCATTTCAAATGAAATATTCACATCGAAACACGCGAACGAATCCATTGATCCTAAGGTATATACAGTATTCTTTTTTTCTCTCTATAGAGACACACTCTTCACCATCGGTATTACATAATTTTGTTTGCATTCGTCATTGAACACGACCTTATTTTCCCACCCCCCATCTCTATCCCTGTTCGGGTTCACCATCAGATCGAGTGCGGCGTAGGGTAAGTGTAGGGTAAATATTCCAGTGGGAGACTTTGTTTCCTTAGTGACGTTATGAGCCCTCGAGGGTGTATCTGACAGGGGGATTTATTTCGTTTTGGGGTTTCTCGAGTGGCATGTGTCATAAAAGCAATCGAGCGTGGTGAGGAAGTGGAGATATACGCATTATTATCGAAATTACCAATTATTGGCGCCTTGTTGTAATCGAATCACGATTGTTTTTTGTTAGATGTTGGTTGTTTGTTTTGAGAAATGACGAGTACAGTCAATTCAACTTTCCAGAATTATATATTCGTTTTTTTTCCCTATACTAATCCGAGAAATCAACCGTTATGTGACACGTCTCTAACGTAGACAAATAATGGTAATAAATATCGTCAACTACGTGTCTAATCCAACCAGAAGATTTGATTTGACATTCGGTCCGATTCTCTAAAAAGTTGCTAACACAGTGGATAAATTAGCAACGTTGTTGGCAACAACTGTTTTAACTACCCTGGATTTTATACAATTTATAATTGATATTCTTTTTCGAATATATCAACTTGATGATGAATTGTTTTTTGGTCGTTTCATCAGTGATAAACCAGAGACAAGTTGTAGAATTTTATTCTAGTTTGAAAAATCGGACAGTTTCAAATGATCATCACAAACCTTCCTATTTGCCACCCAAATGTTCAGATAATCACTTCCTTCAGAGAATCAGACCGAATATCACTATGGCAATGGCAAGCAACATTTTTCGCAAGAATTTTCGTAAATAATTGACAATTTGATTCATGCAATGAAAATGCAATATGTCGCGGAGTTTTGTCATTATGACTGCGAAAAAAGTTTGCTCTAACTTTTCGAGCGACAAGACGGAACCTAACTTTTGAAAGCATGATAACCAGCATTGAAAACAAATTTTTTATGACGTTATGTCAATTTTTCTCAAACTTGCGTTGTCAGACAAATATCTTATTTGTGGAAATGACACGATTTGGAGCATCGATCATATAACAGACTAGATGAATAACGCTCAATCCTTACCACAGTAGAAGTAGAACTAGTAGAACAACTGAAACAGTTACTAGGGTTACCTTATTCTAAAAGAAGGATAGCAACAACAGATTTCCCCAGCATCAGTGTCTTTCTATCTTGGAAGGGTTTGAATTTGAATAAATTGACCTAATGACAAAATTATCGTATCCATTATTCCTAAGACTGAATGAAAACAACGTAATATCAGAGTTTTCTGAAAATATACATCTTTGATTAATTACCCGAATGGTAATAGATTCAATTCAATGTCACAACTATATTGTTCATTTTCTGGCAATATAAGGTTTCAAAGTGTCGAACTAGAGAAATATAACATCTAACATGTTATTACTTTTCAATTCCATTAAATATAGGCTTATCTATACTACACTGAGAATTTTCTTACCACTTGGGTCAAGCATTTTCCATCACTTGTAGTAAAATGATGCGAGCAATTTCTAGCGTCTCTTGAAATATTCTCTTTCTTGATCATTTTTTTACATATATCCACTAACTTTTCATCTCGAGAAAACCCGAGAATGTTTTCAAATTACCAAAAATCGTTTTGCATATGAGGGTGGGTAAATAATAAATAATAAAAAACGAGACGTTTTGTGCTGTCACTATAAGCGGGGTTGGGGCATTCACCAAAATGCAACAATCTCCAGAAATACGTGCTATCTATACCACCTAAATATAAATGAGGCATTGTATTATATGACGAACATTGGATACATAGCTTTTGATACACTAATATGACTCATATAGGTACTAACAGAAGGATATATACATTTGGGAACCTTGCAAAACGTGGTCATGAGATGATTATCACTTTCAAATGTTACGATGCGGCAACCTCTGTGGGGGAAAAACATATGAATATGAATTTCATGTTGGCTTCAGGCGATTCGGGGTGTAACTATTCTAGTGGGTTTGTTAGGAGATTTGGAGTCTTATTCGAGTGGAGATTTACATATTCATTAATTTGTCTTACCGACTTACACTCTAGTTTTTTTTTTCTGAAATTATGACTTCATGAATAATCCTAGTATCGAAGTACTTGATAATTAAAACATTGATAGTACCTACATTTCTATCGAAGATATAGAAGATTGAGAGACGTTGTTAGGAAATTTATTGGATATTATAAAAATAAACTAATATTCAGGGTGTTGCTTTTCAAATATCAATCATGCATATCAATAGAAATGGCAACAACGCATGATCGAATATTTTAGCTGGGTAGATAATTTCCGAATAAGCCCCCTTTGAATTTTTCCGTTGTCTGTTTCACTAAAAACATTCCAAAATGTATATCATCCACCGTGAATCAGCCTGTATATCTCACATGACATTAGCTTTTTATTTCCATTCTATTCTCTTTCTGTGAAGGACAATAATAGTCAACTGTTCGTAAAAAAATAGCTCACCTACGAAGATTGCACAACTGATTATCGAGCGATACGTAACCCATGCTAAGTATGTTTTCAATACACATTTCCCATGCGTTACGTTCCCACACATGCATCTCCTTTTATGAAATTTCCAATAATGAAATGCCTTTGATATAACATTGGATGCATTCATGCCTCCCACAAGTTGGATCGTCATATAGTTTATGTATACCACCGTGTTGTACAATGTAATACACTGTATAGGTTAGGTTGGGCCGAATATGGGCCGAATATTTCATCATGAAAGCCTACAATGTTTCAGATTCGAGGGCCACGTGTTTTTTGTTTCGTTCATTGACAGGAACATTTCTGAATTGGATAGCGCTCTTCATTTGTCATACCCAAATACGACTACGTCATCTGGAGATATGAATATTGATGTTCTTGATCAACTCAATCATTCAATCATCCGTCTTGAAAATCATATGAACTCATATTTTTTTATTCTATGAATAGTTAACGAACCAACTGGATAAAATCGCACACAAGTTCATCAAGCCTTGTGTTAACCGAGGTGTTAACTTAACGTGGGATTAACGTTGCTAACTCTTGAGCTGAAGCATGCGTTGCCATGGTTACAAACAAATTAAATATTTAATCGTCTGTTAGAGTATGATACAAGTTTTATAATACTCTATTTTGTCGCACGCGTTGTTTGGAGTACGACGAGCGAAGAAAGGATTGGTAACAATGATGACATTGAAATATTCAAAATATGACGCATAAGCGTAAAACCCAGTTAACTGTTGAGCAATTTTGATTTTTGCGATACCAGCGGTGAAAAATTTGAAAAAGGTAAATTCAAATCAAATCACACAATGGAGTATGTCACTGCTAGTATCACCAAACCCAAAATCGCTTAGAAGTAAGCTGGGCCTAACTCTTCTGACTTTTATTTGACAGTTCGTTAGTACCAACCCCCGAATAATAAAAAATGCGTATGGAAACAGGCTATTTAGATACGCATTTGCGTTTGATAATGACATCATTATAACCAAAATAGAATACATTCTAAGAAGTAACTATACTATCTTTCATTGTTCTTCGATTGGCTTTTGTCTTTGGACAATTGTTTAGACTGCCAGGCCATTTATCTTTTCAAGTTCTGCACACAACTGTCACAAAACATAACTACATTCTGCGCAGTTGTCATGTTCATGAAATCGTTTGTGTTGTTAGGACATTTCGAACATTATAATAATTGATATTGATAGTTAAATCATTATTAATTTTCCTTAAAAATGAAAAGACATCCGATGATTCCGATGATGACTAAAACTAAGTCCAAAAACTTCCAAACCAACCATCATCATGAATTCATATCAGCGGTGAAATATAACAAGCGAAACATTTTTTTGCACAATAACTTCGACAATAACCGATGTTTCCCAAATGAACCCCATTATTTCACCTACTATTACATCCTGATAACCACCCCAAATGGGGATGAAAGTGCGTGTTCGTAAATGAAATGCAAACGTATTCGAATTCGAAAAGCGACATAACAAATGAGATATCAATGTGGAAACACTAAAGTGAGAATGTTTTGTGGGCACAAATATCTTTATGTGTTTGTTTCGTCTCTCGAAACAGCGCGTATAATAGACATCTGTCAATTAGTTTTAAGGGGTTGTCTTCCCCGTTTGCTGAAATGAGGGTAAATACGTAGAAGTGAGTGAGATTCGAATATATTCCATATATACAGAGTGTCCCACTTTATCTATCTCAGTTATTAGTCATGCGATTCCAACCAAATTTGGTGTGGTATGAATTACCATCGATGTGATCAGTTTTACAGAGATGAACATTATTTTATACAGTGCCGTGCGTTTTTATTGACATAAAAAGGGGTCGATTTTTCATAAAATCATATTAGGCATTTTTTTAAATGAAATCTAACCTCATATTATTGTTTTTGATGGTTCGAAGCCCCCATATGTAAATTTTCACCTATTTTCTATAGAGAGTTTTGAAAAAACGGGCACATCGAAACAGCATTTTTGCGAGCGTAAATACTCATTTTAATGGAATTTTCATAAGTTTTCATGTGCTTCTATCGATGAGTATTGTAAAAATCAGCTCTGATTGGGAAATCTGAAACGAATTGGTTTCCGAATAATTTATTCATTAAGTAGAAAATTTGAATAGTAACAGCATTACTAGCAATTGACGAATTTGAAATGCAAATGGTTATAGTTATCTGATAGAAGTCGAGAAAGATTAACAACAAATAATAAAATTGATTAATTGAATTTCCATTCAATGGCAATATCAATAATAGATCTCCCATTCTAATAGGAAGAAAGTGTGTCAATTCGAACCTTTGAGTTGTTTTTTCAGCTCTGAAGATTGGATGAGAAAGTTTACAGTATTGAGATTTTTATTTTCCATAAAGTATACAAAATTACGAGCAAAATTATCACATAACCACGTGTCTTTTCTATGCGATCAAATTTGACTCCACATAGATTAAAAAAACTAATTTGGGTTCCTCCACCATTTTGATTACGCAGTAAGTGAACAACCGCGTTCACACAATCATAAACAAATTTCGATTCCTCGACCGGATATCCAATGTTGCCATATCTCTAGTTTTTTCAGAATATAATTTATGATACAACATAAAAATGACATGCGAGAAAGATATGTCAGCAATAATAATATAATAATCAATCTATGGGTGAGTACTGATGTAGAAAATATATGTTGGAGCCGTTTATCAACCAATTGAGTAACAAAAAATTCAAATCTGCTAGTTTTAGCAAGATGACACCCTGTAGAACCCAAAAACCGTCACCTGGCAATCAAATTCAAGAACTCATTCCGCGACTGAAATGTGCCATTGAATTAAGTGACGTTTTTAGAAGACGTATATAATAATATACTGGCTATTAATCTGGAAATGATCGTAGCCCTGAATTCCATTAAGGGTAAAACATTCACCGATGCCTACTAATTTCACAGTCAATCTAACTTCCACCAGTATTATTCCACCCACCCCTTCCTAATTCGCGATCCTATTTATTCGGGGGTGCCGTAAACAGCCCTTTCTCGGAATTTCAATTCATTCCATCACGTTTCACCACACTTTACTCCGTCTGCACAAGAACCTGCTAACTTCCACGATTCCATGAGTAACCCAGAGGTGGAGCTAGGAGAGAAATCAAGATAGGACCTGGTGATGATTCAATGGGGAAGTTTCCTTCGAACTGGTTTTCATGAAATTATTGTTTGAATAACAAGTATTATGTTTCTGCTGTCTAGAATTACTGTTGGAATCATCCTTATAATTTTAGTTTTCAAATTACAGCGATATAAAATTTTCTGAACTTAATTCGGTTGAGCCTACGGACTGAAAAAAGAAGTAGAAAGCGTTGCTTGCACTGTTGCCAGATTGAGGTCACTAATTTCTTGGATGAATCGAAATATTCATCAAAACATCATGGAATATTTGATTAGCATAATCAACTTCAGAGAAAAATTGCCAATCTCAAAATTATTTTCTACCTGCTCATAATTTCAAAATGAAAAAATACTACATTTTGATATTTATCTTGTCTATTATAATCAACTTTCCCTTGGGCACCCGGATGAAATTTAAAAATATAATTCAGTTTCAACTTGAATTATTAAAAAAATGATACATTGGATATCATAGCAATACCAAGATGTTAATTCAGAATATCCGACTATTTAGACATATCGATACTTCCAGCAACTGTGTACAGGCGCAAAAGTGCTAGTGTGCGTCAAGACAATGATGAAAATATCTATCCATATCTGTCAAGGCTCTTCTAATTAGTACGTCATCAGAATGGTGGAGGAGCTGTAACTACATTTTTGAGAATGTTTTTCTAAGTCAAATTAGATAGCACGAGGTAAATAAAAAATAAATATTCGATGAATTTTCATAAACTTCAACTTGGAATGAAAATCTGAATTTCGGAAACTTCCCCAATGTTTCGTCAGACTCGACAGATTCTTGTAATGAAAGAATTAAATTACAGAAAAAAAGATGGCGATAGCATCGAATGGTGAAGTTTGCAAAATTCATCGAGATCATTTTATTTTTGACTTGGAGAAAAATTACTGAAAATGTAGTATCGGCTCCTCCACCATTTTGATAACGTACTATCTAGAGAGGCCTTGAAAGCAAGGTTGAAATACTAGCACTTTTGCACCTCCGGAAGTATGAACTGAGTAATTTCATCCCAGTGCTCAATTGAATGTTTTCTAATTATCGACGAGACAAAAATTTAAAGACTATTTTTTTAAGAAAAATATTTTTAGTGGTAATGAAATTCAAATTCGAATCCTACGATTATTGAAACTGTACATCTTGATTAACGGAACTCACGGTAAGTACAGTCAAACTCGTCAAAGTTGTATTTTATTTTACTGTTTATACACAGCCGTACGGTCAACTAACAACGAATATTTTGTAGAAAATTCTTGTTGTTGAAAAAATCTCCAGTAATAATTGAAGCTCTATTATAGGTGAATATCTCCAAACCCTCGAAGGGTAACATTGTGTTGCTCCTCCCTGTCCCTCCCCCGATAACACCTAAATTCATCCCCCTAGTGCGACGGCATTTGTTTATGCAATTATATTTATTAGCTTTGCTCGGTGTTCACAACAGCCGTCGGCCATTTGCGACTTGTTGCTCTTTTGTTCCCGCGTCACGCGGTGATTTTTTCGCCTGGCGATTACGGTTGGCACTACTTGTTGATGTTGAAGTTCGACGGTGTAAACACGGATATGTGTTTTTGCGGTGTCGTCGGAAGTTGCCGCCATGTTTGTCCGATGTAATGAGTTGTTGATCTGTTGTTAGCAGGTGCTCGCATTTGGTGTTGTTGATTCACACAATTAAAAGTCGTTCGATACCGACTGATAATCATAACAATGATCACCGATAATATTCTAGTTGAAATCAAGCAAAAGCTGATTTTGCAATTTCAAATGCTTGGTTGAAAATAATCTACAAAATCATACCATAATCTTTGGCAACTGTGAAGATACTCGTAACATGCTTTCTCACATATTATACTATAACATTTCTTGCAAAATAGCATTGTCGTTCTAAATGGAAACCTAGTAGGCTGGAACCTCGGCTGAAACTATAATTGTCTGGTCCAATACCAGTTTATAGGAACAATATAATACCGCATTCCAACGAGAAGAAAAAAAATGTGGAGGTACGCTCGTTTCGTAAATACGGTTGACACAACAAAATTAAAAACACAAAACTCGTCATTCTTTTGACTATAAAACACCACACACGATTACATTTGCTTGATTTTAATACTTCGTCAGAAAAAAAATAATATTTTCCAAAAAATGTATCCTTCGAAATGTTAACACGTTACTTTTATCTGTCACAAAGTGATTGTTCAGCTTCCGTCTGGATCGGTTCTTGATGGGTTTTTTGAATGTTTTGAAAAGCAAATTTTCTATTTGCTTGATTTCAATACTACATGGCAGAAAAAAATACTTTTCAAAAAATATATCCTTCGAAATGTTAACAGGAGACCGAGATCTGTCACAAAGTGATTGTTCAGCTTCCGTCTGGATCGGTTCTCGATATGTTTTTTAATGTTTTGAAGGGCGAACTTTCTTTAATTTACTAGTTTTTTTTGCAAAAAATTGTTGAAAACAAGAAAATGTAAGTGTTTGAGGTGTTTTTGCTGAAAAAACAACTATTTTTTGGTGCTTCTTTCAGTGGGTATGAAATAATGCGAGCGAATGAATATCTCTGTAAGTGATTAAAATAATTGTATCTCGAATTGTATCGTTCTATCGATATGCCAATACTTTCACTTCGCCTTTTAGATTCTCAATTTTGAACACGTTTTTTAGTTAGTGATATTGATATTACACATTTTTCACCGTCACATCACTGAAACTGACTGACGATGTTTTTTTCTGTTTCCTGATTGTCTGAACAATTAATCAATAATATTGAACAATTTAACATGTAAATACAAACGTTCATATTATTTGTTCATAATAAATAAAGGAGCGTACCTGCATTGATCTTGCTTTCTGTTCTAATAATTCTCGGTGATATATGTCATAAATTATAAGAAATTAACGAATGTAATAAAATTATAGACTATTCTTCTCGCCACTTCTCGCTATTCTTTAACGAACTTCTCTGCATCTCTCGAAAATCGACTCATCTTCACCTCTGGAATGAATAATGTGTTCAGCACCAAAACTTACGCTGAGGCTCCTGGATTCAACTCAAGGAAGGACTGTTAGTTTGGTTGGTGATCCTGCACTGAAGAACCTCGTGAAGAACTCATTGACCTCTCCAGAAAATCGCAAATAAGTGAGTAATCTCTCCCTTTTCTATCGATATATTCATGACCGAGGCTCATCACGTTTATCATTCCGCCACGAACTATTCCGAGTAGGCAGGCCAGACGAACGCATGCTGTATAGAATAAAGCTCAGGACCTCTGAGCGGTGTTGCCTTACAACACCTTTTCCAGTTGTATTTCAGAAACCATCAAGTTTATTTCAGAAAGCGTCAAATGAATTTCAGGATAGTTACTTGTATTTCAGAAAGTATCAATTGTATTTCAGAATAGTGAGTTTAATTTCAGAAAGCATCAATTGTATTTCGGAATAGTCAGTTCAATATCAGAAAGCTTCAAATGTATTTCGGAATAGTCAATTGAATTTCAGAACTCGTTATTTGTATACAAATGATATATTCTGAAATTCAAATGAAGAATTCTGAAATTCAGTTGACTTTTCTGAAATACAATTGACGGTTTCTGAAATTAAACTGATAATTCTGAAATACAATTGATGCTTTCTGAAATCGAACTCGCTATTCTGAAATACATTTGACGTTTTCTGAAATTCAACTCACTATTCTGAAATACAATTGATACTTTCTGAAATACAAGTGACTATTCTGAAATTCAATTGACGCTTTCTGAAATACAACTGGAAAAGGTGTAGTGTTTGAGAAGTGTATTCAACCGCCAACTTAGTTGCAAAGCAACCCTCGAAGACTCATTGAGACTTCTATGAGTAAGGAAGACGGATACCTCAGCCACCCTCAGCTTTTTAAGTGTCATCCGAAGCACTACTCGGCTGGTTATCGTTGAGAGTCCGAAAGGATTGAAATGTAGGTACAAAGAATGTTCGGTTGGTCACCTATATCACCTCTCGCTCTCTCGGTCTCTCTGTTTAAGCCAGCGCCTCAACGCACTCGGCCACCAATCCAACTGGATTGTTATTTTCATTGCGGTGTCTGAAATGTACGAGTGGAAAAGTTAATATATGCAATAATAACACCCTTCTTCGTTCAATTATTTCAGTTATTTCCTAGGAGGCGACTCAGTTAATGACAGGGTTGAGAATGATAGGAAAAAATATGTTAGGTCACTGTTTTTTCGTCAGTGGTATCTCTAGCTTTAGATTTTTCGTTCAAAATAAAATTTGGAAAGTTAATTATGATATCTGGTATGGAAGTACCTCGAAAACTAACTGCACAATTTTTGGGATCCAATAGAAATTGAAATTATTCACACAACCATCTCGAAAAACAAGAAACATTTTCAAAAAAAATATGAAACTGAGACGTAACAAATAATGAAAATCGGTAGATCTACCGACTTTTCGGTAAAAGTGGCACCACTGTAACAAGTTCCTCTCGGTCGTCTCAGCTTGCCCTCTTTCCGTGAAAACAGCAGAAAAAGAAATATCTGCACTTGTTGCATCCACTCTTCGCGAGGGTATATCCAGAAGATGCGGATTATTTATTTAATTCGCCCTTTTCGGAGATAATGCGGCCTTTTCCGATCCTCGAGAAGGGCATCAGGTTTGGCGGTTCTGGAACGTACCTTTAGGGTGGATTTGGGAAGTTCAGCACTGAACCTTTCTCCGATCCCAATATTGAATGTGACGTTATTAACGTCTCACTTTTCAAAGCTCTTAGGAAATGCGAACTAGATATATTTCAGTGTCATTCTCAAAGAGTAAATGGATCTTTTGTTTTATTTAGTTGATTCGGTGTCTGCTATCAGGGGGTAGAGGGAATTCTGAGGGAAATTCGATAAGAGAACTCAGAATTGTCGTTCGTAAAATATGCAGTCGTCCTTTAAAGTGACGTACAAATACAATCCCGAAACAAAAATTTGTTTTTCCGAAAATGATTCATCCAAATTCAAAAAGTGTTCAAGAGAGGGGATGATCACGAAAAGAAAAATCCGTTCAATTTGAATGAACGGGTGATACTCAACGTTGGCTCACCCAGATGATTTTTTATGTCAACAAATAAACAAGTGGAATTCTTTGGTAAGTATAGTACATGATAATGTATTTTTCGAGGTATTTTTTGACGATTACAGGTTTGACCGGAAGTGGGACACCCGGTATATATTACCTCATTTCAGAAGTTAATCCCATTATGATAACGATGACACCCCATTTTTGTACGATATGATTTATTACGTCACTTTGTCATTTCTTATGTTATTATAAGAGTTATTATATTGAACGTTTTATTCCGAGGTATATTAAAATATCAAAACTGTGTAGGTGATAACAATTGAAAATTCGAAGTCGATCGAAACTATTTTTCTTTGGCACCTTGATCCAAAATTAACCGTTTTAACAAATTCATGGCTATCGAGATTGAAAATTCAAGATTGGTAATAGAATGATAAATGCCAAAGACTGAAAAATGGTACTTGAATAAATTCAAAACAAATTGACAAATAATGTAAATCGAGATGTGAATAAATCATCGGTCATGCATAACAGTTCGAAATAATATTCAATCAATCACTCGCGGGAGGTAAGTAATTGTTTTAAAGAATAATTCTCGGAATAATTGGTAATGAAAAATCGCGGATCATTATTATGATTTCAAGCTTTGTTAAGCGAAATATATTTCGTATTTATCTCTAACAATATCTAGATAATTCATTAGCAGACGTCTCTTATAACCTTCTTATAACGACCACTGTCGGATAATTAATCGAATTTAACCTTATTGTTGCCAGTTTTCAATACCGAGTTCAATACTTACCTATAAGCAAACAATAAGCAATGAATGAGTAGTTTTGAGACGATTAATCAAAAATGATTTTCTTCACCTCATATACGGCCCCCTCTGATGGCTCACCAATTTTTTAATATAGATAGTGGAGCCAAATGGAATGAATTCAGTATCTCAACCATTGACCAAAAACTACATCCTGTATAAAAATATTGTATGTAGAACATTTTTAAAAGAAGTTCCTTGAACGTCCTAGGAGCCTCAATCATAAATAAAAATGTCTTCTAACGCCGCTTTCAACATCTGAGATAGGTACCTACTGAATGTATTCCACACTGTATTAATTGATGAATTGGGACAATATCCAAAAGCCCAGGTAATTCAGACGAATTGTGATAATCCCTGTATAGACCAACTATAAGAAAAGGGGCATCAGCAAAGTTTTTATAGAGGGTTTTATTTCCTCAATTTTTGTAGTTCATACATCACTGTTGAAAATACAAACGCTGCTTCATTATAACGATGTCGAAGTCACAGATATAGGTGATTTGGATAGTGATTTAGATGCGAGGCAATATACCAGGATCATCCATAAATCGAGGGAAATGGCCCCAATACTTCCCAATCGATTCTGTATAACACCACCAGGGGGTAGTAATCAGGGTGCAATCTGGACCCACATTCGAAATATATCATCGTATATCATCATAATTGAGGTTTCTATAGCCAACGTTCTTCAAAAGCTTTTTGAATGTAAGCATTACAATTTTGATCAGAAAATCTGAGACGAAACTTCTCATTTTAGAAATAGTTTTAACTCGGGTTGCAACCATAGTAGCAGAACTAGCGTTTTTTCGAGGGTTTCTTCCGAGGTTTCTTTATGTTGAATGAAGATCATAAAATTTAGGGAATGATATAAATACGCGAAGATTTTTGATTGACAATTTGACAATCAATGGAATTTGACAATTGACAATGACAGTGAACGAATGGTTGGAGTAAATCAATTGCAATTTGCTACTGAGATGAATGAATACGTCATACGTCATCAAAATTTTTTTTTATTCTGGAATACATTTGACGCTTTCTGATGACTATTCTAAAATGAAATTGATACTTTCTGATATCAATTTGATCAATCTGAAAAACATTTGACGCTTTCTGAAATACAAGTGACTAATCTGAAATTCAATTGATGCTTTCTGAAATTAACTTGATGGTTTCTGAAATACAACTGGAAAAGGTGTAGTAAAGTACTACCTATAGATCAGTAGATCCTTATTTTTGAATGTTTTTGTAACCCACTAGACTCTTAATAGAACGATTGATATGGGAATTGGGAATCTCATCCCCATTTGTTAAAATTCGAATGATTCGGAATATTTTGATATTTACTGAGATATTTAGGCAGTTGAACTTATTGTTAGATAATGGTTGAATTTTTGCATGAAATACCACCAAAACCAAAGATGACTTTTCAAGTAATTGAAGTTCAGTTTGATGTTAATTCTGCTGCATATAGGTATATCCACGATTTCTTTGAGGTTCGGGCATGATGGATTCCGTATCCTATTTTCCAATCTATTTTCTGTCATTGTTTAAACTCAATTGGAGATTCTTAACTATGACAACGAAAATAAATGTATTTCTACCGAGGATGCAAATAATTAAATTTTTATAAGAACCTACTACGGTTCATTAAAAGTTACCAGTGATGTTTAGACATCAACTTCAATTCCGAGACCTTGAAAGTTATTTTCCAAATCTGCCTTACCAAATCCTAAACTACTTCTAAAAGGGTGCAACTCACATCAATTCCCCTCTTCCAGTTTCCACCGATCAAACAAAAAAATCCCATCAAGCGCACAACCCCATCACCGAAAGACCAACACAATCGCGACACCGGACGACAGCGGCCGCCGCCCACACACCCTGCGTCAGCGTTCGGACCGAACTGGAGAGGAAACCGCGGAGCGCACGGAAAATATAGGGCCCGAAGGAAGTCGAGGCGCGTCGGGCGCAGTCGCCGGTTACGTCAATAGATGCGCCGTCCTGCTTCCACCCCCGCGTTCGGCACGTCAGCCGATCGGGCGGCGAGCAGAGCGCGGGCGCGACACGGCATTGGGTTGGTGCGACGGTGGCGCGGTGGCAAGGCGACGTTGCCGGAATGTGGGATGTTTCCGGAGAGTGCGGATTTTTAGCGCCTGTTGGTTTTCGGAAGAATAAGATGTTTTCACGCTGAATTCGCAACAGATTAGCTTCGGGTTGACCAGCATAGATTTTTTCAGAATTTTTACAGGATTCTGGAGAGGCAGTTATGCACAGGATGATTCATTGACATATCAGGGGTTGGTGGTGTTTTATTGATGTTTTTTCTAGAACTTTTGAATATGTTGTTGAGTATTTTCGTGCTGAAAAATAAACTGAAACCTAAAAAACAAAAATTTCCGATTTCTGTTTTTGATTTTTGTACGAAATACTTACTAGACATTCCTTACCAAAACATTATTCAAATACTTTTTATGGAGATTATTTGGACTATAGTAGAGAAAAAAACGTTATCCAAAAATGTTAAAATTCAAAATTGCATTCATAAGAAAAAATAAAGTTGACAGGTGTTTGTTCACCATGTTAAGAATTATCAAAAAAAACGATACCATATTCTAATTCTCCATAAAAAATGGTTTGAATAAATAATGTATTGGTTAGACAGTGAAGTTTATTGAAAACAATCTAAAATTTTCTTATAAAAAAGTTAGATAAAAAAATCTATTGATCAATATTCGACAAACATGCATATCTGATTTTTTTC
The DNA here is from genome assembly GCA_029955515.1 of Chrysomela aeneicollis. Classification (NCBI taxonomy): domain Eukaryota; kingdom Metazoa; phylum Arthropoda; class Insecta; order Coleoptera; family Chrysomelidae; genus Chrysomela; species Chrysomela aeneicollis. The sequence goes on from JARUHQ010000006.1 coordinate 7,246,268, forward strand.
AAATAATAATCTCACACATTTCTATACATTCCCAGTGATAACTAATTTTAAGTTTTTTTATTCGAATTTTTCCAAATAACGTTAATGAAAAACTACGATCAGCCAATCATGAAGTGAAAAAGTGGAATAAAATAATCAAGTAAGTTAGTGCATATTTCTTTATTTTCAATCGCATTATTTTCGAAAATCGATGTGGCACACAAACTGGCATAAGAATTTTTCGTGAAATTTTCACAATATAAAATGTTAATTTCGTTTCAAATCTTCATGTTTATAATGAACAGTTATTTCACTTTGAATCGTCATTCTCTAATTAAAATCTATAGCTGTGTATAAGATTAGATGGATAAACATGGATTCAATAGGTTATAATAATAATAAATAATAAAAAAAATTATTTGATCATCAATATAGTAGTATAAGTTCATTTTAGAATAGGATTCGACATACAGCCGCTAAAGTAGAATTCTACTTGTTTGTTTATTACTTACCCAACAAATAAGATCCCACATAATGTTTCATTTTATCATGTATAGTTTGGAGGGGAACAAATTCTAAACTAAAGCACAGCCAACTATGATTCCCTTTGAAAAAATGCGAATTAAAAATACCAAGAATGCACCTCTTTAAATTTTTTCGACGATACTGTTTTATACTAAAAAATTTTTTTTCTAACTTCACCAAACAACCGATATATTGGCATGTGTCAAAAAGTTGTAGAAGAGGACTTTCGTTGAATCATTGATAACTTCTGAGATGTGTTACTACTGCACTAATATTGTTCTTATTCAATACTCTATGGTATGAAATATATAGAATTAACTTCAGTTTGAATGATGCATACGAAATTACATCGTTGATTAAAGATTATCGAAATAATAGTACTAAAACAGGGACACGATTTCGATCCATGCTTGGTACTTATGACCCAATATCACATGAGTTATATAATTCTTCCAAATTTGAAATATCCATCCGAAAATAATAATAATAACAGTACGTACTATTATCTTGACTGTTCCTTCGAGCTTTCAAACGCGTATACATCTCGAAACTATGTTTTTGCAGTGTTACCAATTCATGCGCAGACATATTTATTTTTGCTTTCTTCACTTGTCCATCACGTCCATCCTTCGTGACACCCATTGTCATCCCCTCAATCATCTTAATGCCGTCTCACCATGTCGTACCACTGGTTGAAAATGATTTCAACAATAAAAACAAAACCTGCAGTTGCAGTGATTAATCGGATACTGCTGATTCAGAAGTGGGATTTTTTTAATATTATGAAATGGTTGCATTATCTTCCTTCAGCGAACCGAATCAAGGATTTCAAATACTTTTACACTTCGAAAGGGTCCCAAAAATACTGAAATTACTAAACAAACTGATACAAAACAGAAATTAATATTTTGATTAAGTTGTCGTTTCTTTGAAATAACTCGCAACATCTCACCTAATTGGCTGAAGATCATTTCAAAATAATAAAATTCGTATATTTTTTGGACTAATTCCTGTGAATGATAGGTACTATTTTGAATATGGCGAGAAATGGCGGGAAATTCTGTCAAGATCTGTGGGATATTGACAGATTTCAGATTGGCGACACTGGTTTTTTGACTCACGTTAGTATTGTTCTTTGTTCTGACAGAGCGACATGTTGACAGAGAAATGCCTCCTCGAAATCAGTCATCACTCACGATCCACTCTGTATATAGGAAACCAGCCCGATATCGTCCATTCTCCTCGTAATTGCATGGCTGATCGCCGACCGACAAAAAACACAATCCGGGCCGGAATTTGGAATCCATAGTAAACCACAAAAAGGTTGGAGAGACGTCTCAATACATCAGGAAATATAGAAGCGCTTTATTGTGGCAGAGTCGCGACAGCCCTAAAACGTACTTTGGACGAGCCTTTATCCCCTAAATGATGGGAAATTGGGTTCGATTCACGATCGCTCGAAATATGACTAAGCGATATGTTCACGATGAATATGATGGGGTGAGAAGGGCTCATTTTCGATGCATAGGCTCTGCTGGCTCGAAATAGTCGAAATAATGAAAATGTGTCACAATGAAGGTTTTGAAGCAGATACTGGGTTTCTAAAAATGAAAATGTCATAATTTTATTTTCAACCAATTAGAAGGCTCCTTTTTTAATAGGTTGCTTATAGCAACGGGCGATTACCGTGATAATTTCATAAACTTATTTTCAACCAATTACAAGGCTCCTTTTTGTACACGTTGCTTATAGCAATGGGCGATTACCGTGATTATTTCATTCATGCTGAAATACACGTTTTTGATTGGTTGAAATGATTGTGTTGATAAGCAATAACACCATGTTTTCGATTTTGTATTTCGGCTCCTGATTGGCTATTGGATACCTACATGCTGTGTTTTCGTTTCTGTATTTCGCTTTCTGATTCGTAGGCAGTAAGGCAGTAGGGTTTTAATTAAACAACTACTTACTAGTTGCAATCTGTCATAGTATTTTTCGATTCCCTGGTGAATAAATGAATGCCACTACACCAAATTTTCGTCTGAACCATAATAAACACACACTATTAATATGTATCCACTTCATTTTCCACAAATTTTAGACAATTTCAGCATTAATAGAATTAGAAATATTAGAATATTAATCTAATGTAACCTAACCACACAAATTGTGACAACAATCATAATGAACTTAGCTCAGTAGTACCTAGTGCATAGGTAATCTTGCCTACATCATACAATGGCATAACTGTATTGTTGGTTGCATAACGAATCTTGTGTCGAACTACAATGCATAATCAAAATAATTAATTCCATAAACTGTACGTTTAAAATAGAAAATCATCGAAATGGCTTTGATTTTATTCATGAAATAATCTGAACAAATACAACTTGTGTTATTGATGATTATCGAAAATTCCTTCTCTTTTTCGAAACAAATCATGTTGCTTTGGGAAACCACACTCGCGCTGTGCGCTCGTGTAGTTTCCAAGCAACATGATTTGTTTCTCAAAATCGAAGGAATTTGTGTTTCGATAATCATCAATACACTTGTTGTATTACATGCGATTATTTCATTCATGCTAAAATACACGTTTTTGATTGGTTGAAATGATTGTGTTGATAAGCAACAACACCATGTTTTCGATTTTGTATTTCGGCTCCTGATTGGCTATTGGATACCAACATGCTGTGTTTTCGTTTCTGTATTTCGCTTTCTGATTCGTAGGCAGTAGGGTATAGTTTAATTAAACAACGACTCACCAGTTGCAATCTGTCATATTATTTTCCGATTCCCTGGTAAATAAATGAATGCCACTACACCAAATTTTCGTCTGAACCATTATCACAAAGTAATAGGTTATACTAACCTATACTCTATGCCATTATTAACAAACACTATTAGTATGTATCAACTTTATTTCCCACAAATTCTGGATAATTAATCTAATGTAACCTAACCACACAAATTGTGACAACAATCAAAATGAAGTTAGCTCAGTAGTACCTAGTGCATAGGCAATCTTGCCTACATCATACAATGGCATACATGTATTGTTGGTTGCATAACGAATCTTTTTGTGTCGAACTACAATGCATAATCAAAATATCTAATTCCATAAACTGGAACTAAAACAGGAAATCATCAAAGAGGCTTCGATTTTATTCATGAAATAATCTGAACAAATACAACTTGTGTTATTGATGATTATCGAAAATTCCTTCTCTTTTTCGAAACAAATCATGTTGCTTTGGGAAACCACACTCGCGCTGTGCGCTCGTGTAGTTTCCAAGCAACATGGTTTGTTTCTCACAATCGAAGGAATTTTTGTTTCGATAATCATCAATACACTTGTTGTATTACATGCGATAATTATGTTAGTTCCTATTGAAGAAATTAATAAGTGATAATTTTTCTGTCAAAAATGAAGCGCCTTATTTCTATTGACAAACGTCACTCAGAATAAAATCTGGGTAGACATATGATATTAGATGTTATGATTGAAAACGGATTACTGTTTTGAATGTTCCTGAAATATCAGTAATAAAGATCAGTTACTATCTACAGTATCTACGCAGAATAGGTCGTATAAGGTTCATATTCTCATCATATAAAAAGCAACTCCAATTTATGAAATTTTCTCACCGAATCTCCCACGCAGCAGAATTGATTCCCTATAATGTTTTCTCGGTTATATATATATATATATATCGGTCGATATAGTGATAGAAAATGAGGCTTGAGGTTGAAGTAAAGAAATTCTCCAAGAGTCAATGTATTTCAGGGGCCAGTCCATGGTGGAATTTAACAAAAAAAAGTTGATGATGGCCGCAAGAAAAAGAAACGTCGAACTCGAAATCTGAGAATGCTACTTTGAAGATCGCATCATAATGTGGCGACGAAGAAGTGCTTTCAGTTTCTTTGTATCCCCAGTAATAAAGCAAGAATAAAATGAAATACTTAGGTAATTTAAAAATTCAGTTTTATTCAAATATTTCGAGAAGTAAAAGAGGTGTCGCGGTTTTTTTTTCACCACAATAATGACCATCAACTTCTGCAACTCTCCCCCAATACAAAGTTCCACATTATATCTTATTGTTCTCGAGATCCCAATGATGAGCTTTGAATTTGAATAACCCTGTATATGTGTTTACAGGGTTATTCCGTATATTTAAACAGCTTCTACAGGGTTCATCATCGGAGATAAAAAAAAAACTTAGAAAGCAAAAGTTGTAGTGTTTCTTCTGAACCTCCAGAAAGTTATACCATCAGATGAAACAAATGAATATCGCCGATATAAGAAAAGGGTACCAACTTCGTGAAAAATGAATTGAAGGTCTTTTTCCCCTGATTTCAAAAATATATTGGTTATTGATATTTGGTTTAGCCCTTTTCCAAATATTGTGAAATAAGGAAGTCACATGGGGGAGCGATTTTTTGCCTAATTTCGTATATATACAAGAAGTGTCAAGTGTCAAGAGTGAAAATAATAAAGACCTTTATTATTAATAATAATAACAAGTTCTCCATTAGCAAGTACCTGGGTTTTAGAGAAACTGTTATATTGACTCTTGGAAATATTTATTCAAATAGAACCTTCCATTATAATTTCATATGCATATTTCGTGGACACAGATAATTATCAAGGAAAGTTGATGAACAATCAGTGTAGTATTAGGAAATGCAATGAAATACAGGGTGTTCCAATTGACAAATCTGGACTTCTAGTCACTTTTCTAAATTACAAAGAGTCTTGATTTCTAACCACCCTGTATGTTATAATGAATGTTTGGCGGATTGACATTTCAGTCGCTCAAATATTAGTTTCTGAGTGTTTCGGATTATGAAAATATTGCAATTTATTGTACCTACAGCAAACTTTGGATAGGCGTAGGAGAATATCAAACCAAACTGTAAAACCAAGATAGATTTAAAAAATTATTCAAATCGATTGATGTTTTTTTGAAATTAATAAATTGGCATTCACTTCGGATATACAATCTGCAACACTGCATTGATGAGAAAATTCGAGACTGTTAATTTTTCGATTTTTTGGTGGCTCCAACACACTTGAAGTGGATCACACTGTAGATATTATGTTCGAGTATGACGAAGGCGTGATCAATTTAGAATAGTATCCGTAAATATTTATTGCTTAGCGTTCTCAGAGATCACATCATCTCAGTCGTAATACTTTTAGTATTATTTCTCAGAATGAGGCTCTGGGAATCTGAAATTCTCTAGTATTTAGTTTGGTATTTTTCTCTTCTGACCCTTTAAAAACTTCAACTAATTCATTCCAATATTTACTCACTGTATGATGAATGTTGAGTGATACCGTATCAGTGAAAAAGAACGATCAATATATCGTATCGAACCTTTGGGAAACAACTTGAAAATTGAATTATCGTCTATCGTGATGTGTTTTATAGTTCCATTAATAATTTTTATTGGTGAGAACTACTGAGAACTATAAATATATCAATTAACACGTCTGAAAAATTATAAGATCTTATCCAATTAATCTATTACAGTGGACTTAGTTGCCGGTACTTCAATTCACCTCATCGATATTAAGGTGTGATTCTCAAGACGATTGATACAACAAATTATCGTGAGATAACAATAAAATCATCAGACTTACAGAAATGCTGCCAAAGAAGGGTCAAATACACAATTTCTCGGCCTAGAACCCTTCTGTGGACTTTCCAAAGCCCACCTGAGAGAAGAGTTCCGACGCTGGGAAGCAGATATGAAATGAAATCTCACTGGCTAGTGAGCCTTTCGCCAAGAAAAGCTAAACAGCTTCTCGAGTTGGAGAAAAAAGACTTGAAACCGGTAACGGGACTCCTCACTGGACACTGCCCTCTGAGGTATCACCTCAAAAAGATGGGTAAAACAGAAACTGATAGTTGCCGCTACTGCGAGTACTTCGCTGAAACTGCAGAACATTTGCTTAGCGAATGCCCAGCACTCTTCTGCAAGAGGCTCAAGTTCCTGGAAGGGGCCTTCTTATAGAGCCCTCCGATATCAGGAACCTAGCTCCCAGGAAACTAATAAACTTCGCAAGAAGCCTCGGAATCCCGGGCCTCGAATAGATTAGGGTTATGCACAAAAGATCTAATAGGTCGAGGTGCTTGAGAGGCTGCACAGCCTTAACGACCCCCCCCCTACAATCTACAAATCTACAATCTATAGAAATGCTGTTGAGCTCAAATTGTGTGAAATTTACTATCTATTCTTCAAGAAAGGTATTCATACTTTTGGTTTTCTAAGCAAAGAAAAAGTGCAAAACAGTTCGCTGTTTATTGAGAAAAACATAGGAACAAAAATTAGACAGCCTACTAGATTTTTTCAACGTGAAGGCCGTGAAGCTACCATTTGCCTGCATTATTTGTTTGATTGAAATGAATTGTACTAAAATATTCCACCTTGTATTCAGAGATAAAGTGTCCTAATGTCCAGCCATCCAAGCTATTGCCTGTCATAAACGTCATTAGGAAATACGGGGATGCACAATCAACCTACAGCAATGGGGGGGAGTTGGGAAAAGAGTGGGGCACCCAACTAATGAAGCAGAGATCGAGGAAACATAAACAGAGATCTGGCAATCTGTACGGGATATAAAAATAGTAAGTTCCCAATAAAAACGAGTGTAACGCCGAGACGAAGTAATTGAAAAACCAGGCCGTGATTAAAAGCTCACCTCAACGCCCTTGGGTTAGGGGGGGAAACGGGGCAGGAATCGTGTTTGTATTGCAATAAAATGGTAATTTATGTTGGAAGATAATGTTCGAAGGGGCCATATTCCCGAAGTCATAAATCGATTCTGCAAACACTTTTAATGAAAAAGGTTTTTCGCATTTTCATTTTATTAGGGCGGCGATCGATAATTGGGACGATATCACTGACTAACCAACCCAATAAAAACCAATACTAATGCATATACAGGGTGACCAGGATTCGTGCTGCGTTCTATTATAATCCTGATGACCCTTTCTTCGACAGGCTTGCCGAACTTCTCTCAACCAGTCTATCGAACGATCGATTTGTGGAAATCATCACCTATTTGGGCCAATGAACTTCATAATTTGGATAAGGGTCAAAATCACCTGAAATTCAACTTTGAATTACATTTTATGATATGTCAATGAATTCAGCGTTTAAAGTTATTTCGAAAAGTGTCATAAAATATGCAGGTCCGTATTGAAAAAAATGAGGTTGAGGGTGGCCCAGAGCGTACGAAACGTTGGATACAAAATCTGATTATGTCAAAATGAGGATAATTTACTGTCGAATAAAAAACTCCTGTGACATTTTTTGATAATATTCGAAATAAAGTGGGAAAAAAAGAAAAATCAAAATGACAGAATTTACTTTTCTTATGATATCTCAATAACCGGCCCTGATAATCTCGATTTGTTCGAACTGCTCGACAATGCTTCTATGAATGCAACTTTTTCTCCATTTGACCGACCTTCTAACTCTTATGGTTTAAAAGTTACCAATACAATCCCATTAAAAAAGTGACCACTCTGTATACGTTCGAAACATGTCTCTGATATAGGTATCCAAATTAAATGTTGTAGAGATGATTTAGAGTATTTTTCTTCTTTCAATATACACTACTCCACTTTGAGCTACTATTTATATGGACTTCTACCGCAAAGATGATATCAATATAAAATACACACAATACAATATAATTTTTTTTATTCTACTGCTAAACTGTATATCCATCTTCCAGCCAGGATGAAAATGGTTGAATTCATGGTGAATTTGAACCCTCTACCTAAAAGAAATCGAGGAAAATTATAAATTATGATACATGTTTCCATGAAATGCTTGAATGTTGAAGATATCAAACTCAAAGAAAGTATCCCTCCTGTTCAGTCCCTAGGTGTATAATATACTATTAACGTATCTTTTCATTGTACTTCAGGATTTAAATCATAGTCTCCGAAAGCTTGAATTTTCGAAGTAAAGGCCAAATTTCGGTAGATCAGCCATATTGGTGAGCCTCTGCTTCAGATGCCGAATGCCCGAAAAAAACTCGATCTGTCTGAGCACCAGTCAGGGAAATGGGGCAGGTGCCCCGCGCATCTGCCCCCTCGTCGGTGTTCAGCTGTTTCTTTGTTTCCGGACGCGATCTAGTGTGCGGCGGGTGTCTCGCACCTTCCAGATGCTCTCTTGTCAGGCCCAATGCCCATCGCCTCCTATTTGATTGCAATGTGCCACGGTAGTAGTCGCTGTCAGTGATTTTTGGTTAAAGATTTTTTAATAATTCCGCTGCTGCTTTTCGTAATTTTAAAGTATTTCCTATTTTTTTTCTTCGTTGCATTCTTAGATAAGTTTAGTGATCTTGTGATTCACTGATTAGTTTGAGTTCTCATATACAAGCTGATGTCTTATAAAAAACAACGCAAAAGAAAATTAAGTGAATGGTTCTTTTGGAAAATACATAAAATATAAATGGTATCAATGTCATTTTTCTTTGATTCCAAAAGAATTATCATAATGGTACTTTTTATTGCCTTAAAGAAATTGGAATATCTTTAAATGATTTATTATAAATTTATAATCACATGTTGCGGATAAAATATGTTAAATACTCCTCTGATTATATTGTCATCTTGTGTCATAATCTCGTAAAGTTAACTACATATAGTAATCAATAAAGTAATCGACTGATATGAGATTTTCCCATTTTCTACATTAGATTTAAATGAAAAAGAGATTTAAATGAAAAAGATTGAACATCAAGAACAAAGTCTTCCTATGCCATTTTATAGGTCTTATTTTGAATTATCTCTTTGGTTGTTTCGTTTCAATAAGATACAAATAAACCAGAAGCTGAAATCATGATGAAACTAGTTAGACTAAGTAATATTACCAATACCACAAACACAATAAATCCATTTAATCTCAGTAATTTTGAAACATAACACATGGGCGAATCTTTTTTTTATTTATATCCATTTGAAATACATTTATTGGAAGTTGGTATAATCTTCTCAAATCTAAAGTGTTAAATCATAAGCCTTAAACAATAATTCACAACATTAACAATGCTTTTCTCACATTTCATCTGTCTTAGTTGATAAGTCTTAGATCTTAAGCGATAAATCTTAGGTGTCGATTTTTTTTATTAAGTCACCCTCAATGCCTGTACAACTGTCAGTTATTTCTGATTGTATATAATCAAATGCCTGTGCTGCATCGTAATAATAGTTATTTGAAACCTATTGTGTTATTTTTATTACTGTGAATAATGAATTACAATGAACAAACTGACATGCTTCAAGTTTACTTTGAGTGCCTTATATAGGATTGATTAATGAGCGGTTCGATTGATTATACATGTTGAGATTTGAAGATAGAGAGGTTCCCTACTCACAAAAATTCAGTAGCCAAGAGCAAAATTCAAGAAATTATGGAGCTTGTGGGTTAACAATATCAATATTTTGCCGGCTGCTAACAACTTCATCATACTCGAATATAGATTTAGATTTTACAAATATCTCCTATAAAAACGCATAAGCTCGACTTATTCTTGCGTCAAGAAAAAAAAAGGGTTTGAAAAGTGTTTTTAACTTCCAACTTAGTTGCAAAGCAACCCTCGAAGTCTCATTGAGACTTGTATGAGTAAGGAAGACGGGGACCTTAGCTTTTTAAGTGTCATCCGAAGCTCTACTCGGCTGGTTATCGTTGAGAGTCCGAAGGATTGAAATCTAGGTAGGTACCAAGAATGTTCGATTGGTCATCTATCTCCTCCCGCTCAACGATACTATAGAAATAAATAAAAATTTCCAATAGCCGCTGCGGGATTTGAATCAGGGCCCTCTAGACTATAGCCAGCGATTCAACCATAAATCTTATTGCTTACGCTAGATCCGGCATCCTGTAGTAATTTTTTGGTCTAGAGGGGTCTGCAAGAAAGTAGGTACTATGGTCACGTGGGACAACACATTTGTAGAGTCAACAACTAAAACGACCAATCAATGGCTTAGTACTTTCAACCCCCTCCCAGGACCTACCCAAACAGCACAATATATCCATAGGTTATCCTATAACGATCCCAAATGTCCCGAAATGGGATTGTCCCGTCGGGATAACCATAGGTTATCCTCATCTGGACCCGAAGGTTTTATGTCCCAGTAGTGTCCAAAATTGTACATCCTATGGCAAACCAAGAGTTCATCCCATGGATATACAATAGGGATAACATTTTCCCCAACACAGGCATATTATGGATATACTTGGTTCGACCAATATCAATAACCCATGGATATACCTTTGGGAAAATGATGGGTTATTGAACGAGTACACTATCTAGGATTTTTATTCTGTTTGAAACGTTGATGTTCTTACATGCACTTCGTGTTAGGCGAGAGCCTGAATCTGGATTATAGCCTACTGCGTTCACTGGCTACTGAGAAACAATAGGTAAGTAACGCTTATGATAATTCGACTATAATAGGGTTTCAAGGTTTTCTATACCGTAAAGTATTGATGAGGCACAAAAATAACCTTACGTTATGATGAGTAACGTAAGGCTAAATCAACATCAAGATCACGGCTAGCACTTCATTTTTCGAGAGGTTAGATAGCCTAGTGGTAGCGTGATAGCTTCTCATGCCAAGTGTTCCATGTTCAAATCCCGTATGTATGTACCACTCTTTTTTGTTTTTTCATATATCCATAGAGGTTAACCTCAGGGTATCCTGGTAAAATCCTGAAGATAACCTATGGTTGTCCCACAAGTTTGCCCTGGGTTATCCTGGGGTTATAGGAAATTGTGCCATCTGGATATCCCAAGCATATCCCTGGCGGATTTCAAGATATCCCATGGTTATTCGGTATGCCCAGAAACTATAACCATAGGATGCCCCATGGATAACATTGTGCTGATTGGGTACAAAACAAATAACCTTGATACCGGATCTAGCGTAAGCAATAAGATCTATGGATTCAACGCACTCGAGCTCAGCAGGGCTGATGATACTTCTGATGTTGTTTCTAATATTGCAACTTTTGTTGTGATAATTGAACTGTTATTTTGAACTCATCTAATGTCGAAGAAAAGAGTGATTGATATGTACCTACAATGCAGACATCGTTGCTTTCGAAATTCAACACGTGCCAGCCAAGTAAAGGAAGCGGCTGCCACAATATCCAGTTCTCAGTGCTTGATATTATAACATGAGCAAATCAGAACTGCCAAGTCGAAGAGAGAACAATCAGTGACGCTGCATGATTTGCAAAAAAATTGCAATTAATCCAATTTAGGAGGCATCCCATCAGAGAGCAGCAATGACTTTTATTTTGCAGAAGAGTTGTCTTCTAGCACCTTAGTTATAGTTTCATATAATTTTTGTCACTTTTATGGAAAATATCTGGAATTGTGAGCCTGGCAGATTGTTATTTTCTATTATTCCTATTATTTCGACTTTTTTATCATTAAACACACAAGTGTGATGCATCGATGGATTAGCAGTTTTTTGATCTATCCGTTGATGTGAAAATCCACTATGGCTTCCATAAGAAATATCAAAGTTGCCTTCGATATTTTCGAATCTAGTGTGCTTGCATTCTTTTTCATATGACATTTGCATTCAGCATTTAAACTATAGTAACTATACAAAATTTCAGAATCCTAAAAGCAATAGTTGAAAAGTTATCGATGACAATAATAATCGACAATTTTCAGGATATTTCAGGAACAACTAAATATATCCTCGATTTCTTTTGATATTCGAGATAACCATAAAATTGCGCATATTTTTCGTAATTTAACCTATTTCGGCCGATTCAGATTTCACAATAGTTGACAATAGTGTACCCTGTATATGCAATAAAATGTTGAAGGAATGTCGTTGCTGTCTTCTTCCGTATGTTCTTCCATAAAAAAAAAACGATGAGGAAACCGACTTTTGTCTTTGTGGGAGAGTTCCTACCAGCAGAACCCATCAAATCGTCCACGGACCATGTAGACGAGATGCAAAAAGCATCATCAACTCTAAATGCTCGAGAATAGATGGACACGATTTGGTACCCACTTGATGTCTCGCTGGCCAGAACCCGTGTCACGATTACGCAACCGTTACCGCAACAAAGGAACAAATAATGTCTATTTTTCATTGGGTGACATCACCCTGGTTGTTATTATTTAAATAGGAGTTGCATCGGCCCATGCCATATTGTAGATTTACTTACGAGGTCACACCTCGTGATTCAATTGATACGTTGCATATAGAATGAACCAAAATAATTGTTTCAAACATATTTATAAGATTTAAATTCTCATCTTAAGATGATAATACAGTTTTCTCTTGAATGTGGAAGCGTCTAGAAAAAGTTATCAACGTTAGTGAGGTGACAATGGAAATAATTAGGTTTTGTTCTAGCATGAAGTTTCAAACTGTTATCGAGAAACGCCGGACACATTTCAATTTTGAAAAAACTGAAAAAAATCTACACATGAATGTCGAACCACAAGAAAATGAAACTGATTACACGAATACGTTTATCTAAGTAATTTCAATCTATGATTCGAGTGAACAATTCACAAAAATCACTGGTCATTTCATAACCAATAAAACTCAAAACAAACCAACAGCTCACCAATCCATCAAAACATGCCGAAATCTGAACTGCGAATGTGACAAACTGATAATCCTTCAATGTTGCCAATCTGAAATCTGTCAATATCTCACAGATCTTGACAGAATTTCCTGCCATTTGCCGCCATATTCAAAATAATACCTAACATTCAGGAATTAGCCCAAAAATATACAGCTTTTATTCTTTTGAAATAATCTTCAGGAAATTAGGTGAAATGTTGCGAGTTATTTCGAAGAAACGACGACTTAATCGAAATATTCATTTTTTTGGGCACCTATTTGTTGAGAATTCCACTCTGGATTCATCGGGAAAACAACCCCCGAACATTACACCGATTGACAATCATATGCCCGCGATCACGCCAACGTATACTATCAGAAAGATTTTGTTGGGTCTCAACACCAACAAAGTCTGTGGATCTGACGGAATCCCACCATACCATTGAAGTCATCCATTTCGATGCTTGCCGTTACTATCAAAACTTGGATTTCTGTTTCGAGTCAAGAGCTATTTCACTCCCAGTCAGCTGCTTATGATCTATAAGGCACAGATCCGACCTGTCCTGGAATACTGTTTCCATATTTGGAGTGCGGCACCTAAACATATCCTGACACTATATTGGATTCTGTCCAAAATAGGGCAATTCGTCTTGTCGGTGATGCCTCGCTTACAAACTCGCTTACTTCTTTGGAAAACCGTAGAAAAGTTGGCGATTTATCTCTATTTTATAGAAATTTTCATGGCCGATGCTCTACTGAAATATCAACAATCGTTCCTTCATTAGCAGTTTCTTCGAGACTAACCCGTCAAGTTCAGTCTTTACACCCCTTCGTGGTCACTTTAGAGACCTGCAGAACGTCCCTTTCCAAAGACTCGTTCATCCAACGAACATCGAGACTTTGGAACTCATTGCCTATAGGGAAGTGTTCCCCGAGGCATACGATCTCCAGAAATTTAAGAACACCAACTCCTATACCTTCTTTTCCTTGGTTCTCAAAATGTTCTCTGAACATTACAGGATATCCCTTTTCATGAGAACCAGAACATAAAAATGAAAATCGCTCAACAGTAAACTGGGTTTTACTCATGGACGTATGTTTTACGCTTGTGCGTCAGATTTTAAATATTTCAATGTCAGCATTGTTACCAATCGAAGATGTTTCTGTTTTTTTTCAATGAAAGACTTCAGATTGATGCAAAAATTTGTACATGACACACGTTTTATAAGACACGTTGTCGCACTTGTTCACTTGGAGCACTCCCCGCTTCGCTCGTCGTACTCCAAACAACGAGTGCGACAAAATAGCGTCTTATAAAACTTGTATCATAATACACTATTATCTATTTCGATTCAGTAATATTTTCATTAAGAGTTAGGCTAAATTACCAAAATTCCGAAACATGCGACGTACGATTTGGAATCGGACGAATATTTTCATGAATTTCGTTTGACGTATAACAAATCCCATTATGTCCAGTAAGTGATAATTGGAGTTCTATAGTGGTATTATAAGCGGTAAAAATAAAATTTGCACATTCAGAAATAATTTGGTTTTGTATTTTGATAAGGAAGATATAATTTGAGCTGCAGAAATTGATTTAGCAACCACTTGGATGTTACAATTACTTATAGAAACCCTGTAATTCTTGTATTTGCTTGCCTGTCTGTACTGTTCAATGCTGCACGTTTATCGCGTAATAACGATAAACGAGGGGCACTTCGAATTAATTACTACGCATTCTTACTAATTAAGATAAGTTCGATAGATAGTCCATTTATGAAATAAACGAAAATTACAGAGGATGAAAGAGAATCGTGAGAGATTCTAGCTGGGATAAGCTGGAAATGATGGTGCTTTAGCTTTTCAGTCTCGAGATTTGTGCACTAAAAAGATAATTCATCAGATCTGGAGACAAGAATAGAAATAATAAGTTCTTGAATTTGGGTGCAGAGTGCATTTTCTTGGTCAATTTCCTATTATCAATGATAGCCAATCAATTCAATCCTGGTAACCATATGGAGAATATCAAATGGCTGCTTGGTAATTTTGCACTTATCATGCGATCTATATTTTGATGAAAATTTTTGTTGGTACTTGTATTTTGACCTGAAAAACACGAATTTCATAATATTATCGTGAACATATCTCTACTTTTCGAGATAATCCATGTTTAAGTACAAAATTTCACCTTCTTTTACTGATATCTATCTTTCTTTTCGACATGTATTGAAGAGAGAAAACACATATATCACTGACTCGTATTGCTTGCTATAAGGCAGCTGTGTTTATTAAGCCTTTTTGGTGGAATATTAGGAGAATTACGAAAAAATTACATATTCGAAATGTGTTTCTTAACCAAGATAAGAAGATACAATACAAAACTTGCCATTAAAAGAAGGTGAAATTTCGAACTTTGGCATCGAGTATCTCGAAAAGTATAGAGATCACGATAATATTATGAAATTCGTGTTTTTCAGGTCAAAATACGTAAGTACCAACAAAAATTTTCAACAAAATATAGATCGCATGATAAGTGCAAAATTACCGACAGCTTTTGATGTCGAGTTGCACATTGCCTTTTGAGTTTAATATTATTTTTTCAAGTTTTCCGGAAAATAACCGGAATTTTAAGCATAATAATAGATCTCATATTAACTTGATATCTTCTATTTTTTCTGTGATTCCGACTTCTTTTTCATCATGCATATATACATCTCAAATATAACGAGTGTTCTTATTCTTCTCACCACTAATAGTTGTCTTATACCAACCCTCAGAACTTCACTGGGTAAACTTGTGCGGGTTTAGTATATCAGGGACCTTACCAATTGTAGTGGCCTCCGAAACCACTTCTTTTGTTAAAATTTGTGAGATTTTCATTTGATGAACAGTCTTCAGTAATTGACATCGATTTTGAAAAAGATTTCATATTATTTCCCAATTTCATAGCAGAAACCAGTTCTCAATTCGAGTCATATGAAACTCAACTAGAAGTTATTAGGATTTATCTGGCGTATTTTTGAACATGGTTAGAAAGGGAAAAAATATCCGTTTCGACCGAACCATAGCCAACTATGATTCCCATTTGAAAAACTACAACTGTAGGTCAAATTTTGTTGAGGCCACTGCCACTAGCTTTTCTACAGTTTGAGGGAAACAAAATGTATACACAGAATGTATTTTTATACTTTTACTAGGAGGAGTGAACAAATCTATCGGTGTTGATATTGATAACTGTCGACAATCGCAAATTTTTTCTCATCCCTTGGCAGTCAACATGCAAGACATTGAAGAGAATGAGGTTGAAGGTTATTTGATATATTTTTGTAATTGGTTGAACTCTAGCTTGTCTACAGTTTGAGGAAAACAAAGTGTATATACAGCGTGTTTTTTTATACTTTTACTAGTAAGAGTGAACGAATCTATCGATGTAGATATTGATAATTGTCGACAATCGCAAAATTTTTTCTCATCCCTTGGCAGTCAACATGCAAGACATTGAAGAGAATGAGGTTGAAGGTTATTTGATATATTTTTTTGTAATTGGTTGAACTCTAGCTTGTCTACAGTTTGAGGAAAACAAAGTGTATATACAGCGTGTCCTTTCATACTTTTACTAGTAGGAGTGGTGAACGAATCTATCGGTGTTGATATTGATAACTGTCGACAATCGCAAATTTTTTCTCATCCCTTGGCAGTCAACATGCAAGACATTGAAGAGAATGAGGTTGAAGGTTATTTGATATATTTTTTTGTAATTGGTTGAACTCTAGCTTGTCTACAGTTTGAGGAAAACAAAGTGTATATACAGCGTGTCCTTTCATACTTTTACTAGTAGGAGTGGTGAACGAATCTATCGGTGTTGATATTGATAACTGTCGACAATCGCAAATTTTTTCTCATCCCTTGGCAGTCAACATGCAAGACATTGAAGAGAATGAGGTTGAAGGTTATTTGATATATTTTTTTGTAATTGGTTGAACTCTAGCTTGTCTACAGTTTGAGGAAAACAAAGTGTATATACAGCGTGTCCTTTCATACTTTTACTAGTAGGAGTGGTGAACGAATCTATCGGTGTTGATATTGATAACTGTCGACAATCGCAAATTTTTTCTCATCCCTTGGCAGTCAACATGCAAGACATTGAAGAGAATGAGGTTGAAGGTTATTTCATATATTTTTTTGTAATTGGTTGAACTCTAGCTTGTCTACAGTTTGAGGAAAACAAAGTGTATATACAGCGTGTCTTTTTATACTTTTACTAGTAAGAGTGAACAAATCTATCGATGTAGATATTGATAATTGTCGACAATCGCAAATTTTTTCTCATCCCTTGGCAGTCAACATGCAAGACATTGGAGAGAATGAGGTTGAAGGTTATTTGATATATTTTTTTGTAATTGGTTGAACTCTAGCTTGTCTACAGTTTGAGGAAAACAAAGTGTATATACAGCGTGTCCTTTCATACTTTTACTAGTAGGAGTGAACGAATCTATCGATTTAGATATTGATAACTGTCGACAATCGCAAATTTTTTCTCATCTCTTGGCAGTTAACATGCAAGAAATCGTAGAGGATGACGCCTTCCTTCCGCTCCACCACACCACCCAACGGAACGGGGCGGCGGCTGGTGGGGAAGGGAGAGGTGGGGGGAAAAGGAGACGTGTCATCGCGGCCGCCCTTTCTGGAAGCGTTAATGAGCGCGTTTCCCGGCGCTCCCATCTGAGGCTTGCCCGTGTCGACTTCACTTCCTGCCTGCCTGGTAGGGCCGCACCTCCGCCATTAGCTAAATGCCCGGCCGGCCGTCGAGGGCTTGGCCCTTGGCCTCGAAGGGCGCGGGGCGTGAGGACATGGGGAAACGTGATACGGACTAATACAGGGTGGGCCCACTTTTGATGTGCTGCACACATAAAAACAAATTCTCAAATGAAAAAGATATATTCGTTCAACGTCCAATTCTTGTTTTGAGAAAGCGCATTCTTCTTCTGAAATAATTTATTTGAAATGAATTTATTGAATATGTCAATTGTAGAAAATCATTTCACTGGAATATTCATTTGGTATAACAAAATGTTCTCAATTCAGTATCTTCTTCAGTATGTCTTCTTTCTAAATAACATATGTAGCATTTTCTTCAATAACGAGATTGACAAGACAATTAATCTCTGAATAAGTAAATCTCTGAGAAAGTTTCTTTGGATTGACCATAACATTTTCTTGAATATAATTGCGATCCCTTCGAGCCGAGAATGTTACCAAACGGTGTGAGTGTGTTGTTTCGGTGCTCTTGTCGTGCATCCATCATTGTTCAACCAGTTCAACCTATTTTATTGGCATAGAAATATTGGCTTACCATGAACGAAAAACTAAGGAGATATGAGGATATAATAACCACTTTTAGAGGTAAGTTACATGCCTATATCTTATCGACGTTCATTCTTGGGTAGGTATTATTGTGTATCTAATCAATTAACGTAGCTATATCATCTCGAAAACTGATAATTCGTGAAAAAGTGAGTGAAAATTGGGGTTAGGTACCTATGTGCGAATGAACGTTTAAATTTGTCCAAACACTGATTGAACAGTGGAAAAGAGTTTCTTGAACTTGTAGACCTCTTAGGTATTTTGATATTGCATATTGAAC
The DNA here is from genome assembly GCA_029955515.1 of Chrysomela aeneicollis. NCBI lineage: Eukaryota > Metazoa > Arthropoda > Insecta > Coleoptera > Chrysomelidae > Chrysomela > Chrysomela aeneicollis. Next base: position 7,265,042 of record JARUHQ010000006.1, read on the forward strand.
CTAACATATTTTTACATTTTCTCACCAAATTTCGATCCAAGGAAAATTAATTCAGTAGTAAACCCAGATTTGAAAAAATATAATAACCATGCATTGTGATGAGTCAGATTATCACTCACAATGTACTTACATGGAGTTGTGAATGATATATTTTATATTTTTCAGTCGTTTGAAACCAGAGGAATACAACTTCATTGCAAGGTAAACTGGTGGACAAGTTCAGAAATAATCTCTACGAATAGGGGGAAAGGTTGTCAAGAAGAAGGTCTGCAAGTGATGATTTGATTGATGAGAGCCCCAATGAGAGAACGGAAGTTGAGGATGATTCTCATTTCAAGAAATCGATATTTGATAAAATTCTTGATACAAAACAATCTACAGCTAAAACTGAAAATCTGATTCTTTTTGTTCAAGAAAAATGCGAGTCATTGAGAGATTATGATTGTCTTGATTTGAATATATTGTGTTCTCAATCTGAAATATTGTATTATTCTCACGAAGAATTCCATTAATTTACGATTCACGAAATCTAAAACATTGGTGTGAGTGTATTTAGTTGGAAAAATAATAGTCTTGAATTGAGCAGACATTTATTCCAGTATATATAAACAAGCCATACTCTTGAATCAAAGCATATCAAATCAAATTAAGTAATTATTTTTATGTGTGTGGTCATAGGGACGATTCTACAGGGTGATTCAGGTTTGAAGGCACAAAATGAAATGAGTTATAGAACTCATCATTTTAATCAAAAAAGTTCATGTAAACATAAGTCCGATCTCGATCAGTAGTGGAGACACAGGGGGTTGAAGTTTGATAATATTTTCCTATTAATCAGAATATCTCGCCGACTTTTAAAGATATCAATTTGAAATTTTATATGCGTAATACTTACTGGAAGACCATCATGTTGAACAGTTTGAAGATTCTCAAAATCTACACGGCGGTACATTTTTAGGGACAGTGGCTTATTTATCACCCCCAAACTTTTTCGTAGTACGCCTCTGCAATCTTTCAGTCGCCAAATTGGGTGGATCGTTCAATTCAATTCTAACTCAAAAAAGAAGACGATGGCAAATTTTTGTTTTCGTGGGTGATTATATCTACACATGTACACTCGTACAGGGTTACCCGAATCGTATAGATTAAATTGGTGCATATAGTTACGTGATTTGAACCACTTCAAAGTGCCATTTTCGAAACTGGTTCCTGAAATATTTCGAAAATACTGAAAATTGACGATTTTGTTTTCATTAATTTCATCAGATATTATTCAGAGCAACTTGGGTTATTAACCAAGCCAACAGAGTTGGGGTTTACCTTCACTTAGTTTCAGAGATTAGATATACAACTTTCGTTTTTATTATGGACGTCATATTTTCCAATTTCCTTTACATCCATGTATCATACATTGTTATCATCACTAGTTTGCTAGTTTTCATATAGTCAAAATTTGTACAGTCCAAACATGGTTGGCCATGATGATGGTAAACCACGATTATTCAATCGTCATGGCTACCGTATTGATATTTTTTCTCACCCACTTTTAATCCTTCGGAGTTATCTTAATGTTATATTTTTGAATAAGGTCAGGATTCTGAAAATTGAATGAAGGCCGACGACTGTCAAAAAAAGGGAGTAAAGAGGACTCACCTGGAATTTTCTTGCTCGCGTCTTCTTTATTGGAGATGCAACCACCTTATTCAGATATCATGGGGTGTGGACTGTATATAGATCTTGGTTTTGTGCACTAATGAATTTTTGAATGCAATTTAGATGATTTGGAGTTTTATTGCGAGAGAGAACGCACTTCAACAGACAGATTTCGCCTCTATTTTCTCTCCGCTTGCTTCTCGACGAGTCCGTCTTTTTTTACCAGCTTTTGACAGTGTAAATAAAAAAATAGCAACAAAAACTTAGAAATATGAATGTATATACCGAGTGGTAGTGAATATTTGACCCAAATTTATATAAAATGAAAGAAAATGACAACTGATAAATATTATATCTTAAACTAAAATTAAACGGAAGGCGATAACACTTAACGTAACGGAAAATGAAAAATTTCGCGAAATTTACTAAAGAAATTATATGGAATTGAGAATAATGAAATTAAATTTTTCAAATATTCAGTTTACCTAATCATTGGAAAATATCACAGAACGCAAGATCGATTCGGAATATTCATTCCATAGGTTTTGTTCAAAGTATTAACGAACTGATGCGTCATCAACATTTCGATAACATAATATGATGTAAATATCATGAATGTATTTTTTCACAATTTTTGAAAGCAACAATTTCTCACTATCTTGAAAAATCAACTTTTACGTATGATGCAAATTTCGAAATGATTTGAATGTCGAATAACTTTTATTAACTGTGATGGAGATCGAAATATTCCATTTCATTACCTAAAACGTTTAATCTGGGATGATAATAGTATCTAGTAATTTTCTTTCGAGCAGTTTTGAGTGATAATAACAATGTGTATAATATATGGATGTAAAGTGCATTTTTAACTCCATTCAATGGTATCAAAAACGAATATGGCGTCCATGAGAAAAACGAAAGTTGTTTTGTTTAACAAAACAAGAAAATTCTTTCATTTCAGAGCTTTTTTCAAGGAAGCGAACTCATAAAGCAAATTTCATTTGAGTTAAAAATGAAAATTGTTTGACAATGATGGATAGTTGCTGAAGTTATTTTGTTTTTCAAGCATAGCACGAAAAATTTTATTTCTTAGCCTCAACACCAGTTTATACAAAAAAAAAATCAGGAGACCACCCTCTCCACCATGAATTAAGAAACATATGGGAGTATAGTTTATTATTAGAGTTTTGAAAAATATATTCTGAAAGATTCTGCTTGAAAAAATTGCAATGAAGAGGCAAAAGATTGGAATTTGATTATAGTTTAAAGGGTTGGCACATTTCGTTAGCGGTAACTTTGAGAGAGACAAAAATTGGCATATTGGCAACCGCGCATTTTGTTTTAAAGTTATAAACAAGTTCGTTTTTTCGACATCTGAATAAAGTGATTGTATTTCAGTCAGGAGAAAATAACTACAACATTCTCAAGCCACTTTTTCTGTATCATTATTTATATCTAATTACAAGATGTATTACGTCGAGTAAAATATCTGAATTCTATTCGGGGTCAGGGCTCTCAGTTAATACTTTCGCCTGCTTTATAGGATTAACATTTGGTCCCTACTTTGCGAACCAGTTTTTGTTCATGTTTAGGGTTGCCTACATGCGATTTAAATGATTAAATATTAGTCCGTCTTGTTTGCTCCAAGTGAGTACAAGAACTAACCTCATTAAAAAAGTCCCTATAGCCTCCCAAATATCAAGGCAGCAGATTTCCACTAAACGGACTCGCTTGCGACTAGTTTCAGTTTCAAAAACAGAAACAAAAACTTGTTGTAGTTTTGAAAACAAACTCGAAACAAACAAAAATCAGTCTGACGCGTGTTTCGTTTGGAAAATGTATGCTGTCGTTTCCTTTACACGAAAAGTTTTCATCATGCCATCAAAGTCACATACCAAACCAGAACAAAATAGTCAACTGTTGTCTCCAGCCGTTTCCACATAGCGATGTATGTTTTCAAAAACAGAGACAAAACACCGAAACCTTTTGATCTTTCCGCCTGCCGACGGGAATTTTTGTTGTATAGACGAAAACCCGAACTCGCGACACAAAATCTTCAAAATGTTTCTTATTTTGACAACAAAAGTTTTTGTTTTGTCGAAATCGACACAGTTGCTGTTTTGTTGCGGTTTTGTCCGTTTGGTGGAAATCCGCCTTTATAAACTACGCAACACTAATTAAGTCGCACCCCGAAATTTTGCCCCTGTTAAGATTTGAATAACTTTTTTCTTCTTTGAACAATTCGAATTCTGTTTGCACTGTTCGCTAGCTCAGTCCTTCAGCTATAATCTCGTACTTCTTCGATACATGAGGTTATTTCCATAAAATTGCTACAGGATGTTTTTTGGAACTATGCAAAATTTCGAAATTTTCAAAAGGAACCCAAATGAAGAAAAACTGTTTTTTTTCAACTTTAACAGCAGAGGCATGAAGATTATCTCATTACCTTTGGCCATTTCCAAAATTGTCTTCTCATCACTTTTTTTTACAGAGTGATCTCAAAAAATCAATTTTTTGGTTTTGCAGTCATAACTTTTTTCCTCTTCCACCGATTTTCAAAATCTCAGGATCATTTTGAAGCTGAAACGTTAGATGATCAGACATGAAGATTAGAATTGACTAAAGATGAATATTAAAGATCAAGGGTTTCTGCAAAGGTGACCCAAATCTAAATCCCCCTCGAAATCCCGATTAAAAAAGAAAAATATCCAAAACGTCGTTTGATCGAAACGAAAATATCACCACCAAAAATACTGATAAAAAAATTTTTACCCCCTTCCCCCAAAAATTTTTTTTGGGGGTAAAATTTTTGCTGGTCAAACGGTTAGATATATCGGTAAACATATTTCACCTGACCCCCACATCGGGATCGGATATTAAAAAAATATAATTCTTTCGCCCCCCTTGCCCCCTTGGGATACTTTGGGTACGAATGAAGTGGAAGGAGATTTTTGTGATTTTTTTACATATAATTTTCGTGAGTTTCGTACAAAACTACTAAGAATCGCCCAAACTCGAGTGCTCCAAGTATCATAGTTTGATGTACAGGGCGAAAAAAGTTATTTTTCGGAATCAAGACAAGCGGTACCCATAGCTGTGTTCAGCGGAAAAAGTTGATCAAAGAGATAAAAAAATTTGTTTCATATGCGTACGTATAACATTTTTTTTGGGGGTCTAAAAAATTAAATTCTTTGAAAAAAATCCAAAACATGATGGAAGACTTTCTATAGGTGGTGAGAAGGTTACCCTGAAATTTTTTTGTATTCAGAATTTTTTTTTATTTTGAATTTTTTTAATGAAGTCTCATATCTTCAGAAAAGAAAGAACTACGAATAGTTTTTTCTGTCCTGGTCTTTATTTTCACGAGAACGTAATTTTCAACCTGTCTTGTCAGTCACTCATTATGATTTTTGTTACGTTGGTTACGGACCATGCATTTTTTTTGGGCTGATTTTTTTTCTAGAACATGGCGTTTCATTTCGGTTTTCTCACGCACAATTTTTGACTACTGAAAGAAAAAAAGATCTGGATATGACCAGAATGGAAGATCCTCCTGAAAACAAGTTGATTTTCATTTAATTCTCCTCCCAGTCGGGATTTACAGAGTGTTTCAGATTTGGGTCACCTTTGAGGAAACCCTCGATTCTGAATGTTCATCTTGAGTTAATTCTGATCTTTAGATCTTCTCATATGAGGTTTCAGCTTCAAAATGAGCCTGAGATTTTGAAAATCGGTGGAAGAGGAAAAAAGTTATGACTGATGCAAAACCAAAAAATTGATTTTTTGAGATCACCCTGTAAAAAAAAGTGATAAGAAGACAATTTTGGAAATGGCCAAAGGTAATGAGATAATCTTCATGCCTCTGCTGTTAAAGTTGAAAAAAAAACTGTTTTTCTTCATTTGGGTTCCTTTTGAAAATTTCGAAATTTTGCACAGTTCCAAAAAACATTCTGTAGCAATTTTATGGAAATAACCTCATGTATCGAAGAAGTACGAGATTATAGTTGAAGGACTGAGCTAGCGAACAGTGCAAACAGAATTCGAATTGTTCAAGTCAGAAAAAAGTTATTCAAATTTCAACAGGGGCAAAATTTCAGGGTGCGACGTAATTAGTGTTGCGTAGTTTATTAAAATACTTAGATCCATCAGTTTGAGAGAATGACAATCAGGTGCACTTTACAGCTTCTTCAATGAAAATGGTGAATAATACCGATATTAAAAATACTTATTCGCAATCATTTTAATAAATGAAAGTAGAAATGTGTTGGCGCTTGAATTGAACCTAATAAATGCATGCATTTTTCTGAAATATTAGATACGTTTTCAGGCAAAATTGTATCGACAGAATTTTCAATATACAGTTAAAACAGCATGAAGGCACACACGAATTGCGGTCAAGTTTTGGAAAAGCGTCGAGCAATTTTAATGGAATTTGCCGGCAATAATGAGTGCGATAACTGTTCCGCACGATACCATTTATTTCATAATAACCAGAAAATTGAAGTAGTTCCATTCACGATATCGAGGGATGTAGATTAATTTTCTGCCACATAAATAATACTCCTGTGACCATGACGCACCTCTCTCTTAGCGGAAAGCACACATTCGTAGAAAAAGCTGATTTGATTCTGGTATTTTAGCTCTGAGCATTGCACTTTTCTGGGTTTCCGTAAAAATACAGCCGTTAGAGTCTGAATAGTTATTGCTTTTCAATGTGGGAAACGTTCAAGAAGTTATCTACCGGAAATGGAATTATGTTTTATTGACATTCGATTAACTCAATCATACTTCTATGATTGTTTCTCAAAAAAAAAGAACTGTTGATATGCTGAGAGTTTAATGATTGGCCATTCCTTTTTGGGGAAGCAAACATAATTTTTTTCTCTTCATCAAAAATTTCATAATGCATTTTCACTTATAACATACTCAACACTATAGAGCTTTAATTATTACTGGAGATTTTTTCGAGAACACGAATCTTCTAAAAAATATTTGAGTTTTTTTTGTGGTCAATTATCTAATAGATAATTTTTGGACAAAAAAAAAGATTTGATATCGATAAACAACAGAAACATCTTCGATTAATTGGTAACAATGATGACATTGAAATATTTAAAATCTGACGCACAAGCGTAAAACCCAGTTTACTGTTGAGCGATTCTGATTTTTGCTATACTAGCGGTGAGAAATGCAATGTTAATGTTTTTATTGATCAATTTTAATCAAATCTTACTCTGAATTAAAATTTACCAATAAAATCATTGAGTTTTTCACTGATGCTAGTATCACCAAATTCAAAATCGCTCAGAAGTAAGCTGTGGGCCTAACTCTTCTAACTTTCCTTCCACAGTTCGATTGTACCAACCTTCGAATAATAAGAAATGCGTATCGAAATGTGAATGTCACTTAACCTCAAAACGTCAAAAAATGTGAACGAAATTCCCAGCCATTTTTTTAGTCGCTATGGAAACGAAACAGAATATAGACTTCTGATTGGTCGAACATATTTGGGGAGAAACGTTATACACCTCAAATTTCAGCTCAATGGTGTGATCTCGGTGAGTGCTTGAAGGATTGATTACAATTTTGAAGTATAGAATAACATACGAATGACGATAAGCAGAATAATTGAGAGCTTTTAAAAAAAATAATGCAAAGGTTATTCTTGAAGATGAACGGCATAAAAGGCAGTAGAAATAAGTATTATTGAGAACGATAATGCAAGCATTCATAGAAACCCTCTGTAGAATCAATATAAGTCCAATAACTTTTCAGGTTGAACTCATTCATTTTCAGAGCAAACGTTCAAGAGTCAATAATTGTTATATTGTTTCCTTCCTTGTTTGTTTCTCTGAGAGCTCTAGACTAATTACCCAACCTTAGTTTCTAATTAGTCTTAATTGATTACAAACAATATTGTCTCACTTTATCAGCTAGCACCGTTCATCCAATTCGTTAATGAATTGGTTATATTATATCTATTCTATGAGTAGTTAAAATGTCTCCAACGTGAAAACTAAAATAGACTTTGTCAGAACAAATACAGGGTGTTTCCGAATTTATTTATTCATTCATTTATTCACTCAGTAATGCCATTGTCATTTTCAAAAAATATTTATCGAAATCACACTATATGTGTATAATTGGTATCAGTAATAACTATCACCTATAAACAGGAAAACAAAAAGATATGAATATGTAAATTCTCAGTAAAAAAGCACTTTTGTAAATCATAAATGCATTTTCCAAAATGAAAAATCGTTACCTTTGACTCATCTGCCATTACTTATGTCACAAAATTCTTCTTCTCTATTATTTTCAATATTTTCACGGTACCATTCCAATCTACCAGGTGACGTCAGCATGAAAGAATATTCCGAATTGATTTTGATGCCATATCGGTAGTAGTGTAGTAAGATATTGCAAAACAACAATCAATTATGTTTAGGTTTACGACCCTATTGGTTTTTTTTTGTGGTTTGGCATCAAAACAAAAGTTTTTTTTGCCACAGACTTTGACCCTATTGGTTATTGCAACAACAAAAATGATGATCAACCTTGGAAAAATCTGTATAAATAAAATCAATCTTCCATATCATACGTCATCCTTCCATATCGTATATACCAGCTTTGAAAGTTTATCTCAAGAAATATGACATAGTATTTTCTGTTAATATATTGTTTGTTTTAATAAATTTCACATTTATAATCGGAATAATTCAATAATATTTTGTTCGCCCTCAAAGCTCGTATGCATTCATCCGCCAAAAACATTCCAACATGTTTTCTTTGTGTACATAATTCTTTGCCTCCGAAATAACAGATAATACGAATTAATTCTGTTATTTACGATATGCTGTCAGTACAATATATCCAATTAGCCTCACAATTGCTACTGACATAATATTAAGACACGCTCAATACAGAACGAAATTTATTGCTCCTCCTGGAGAGTTGGCGATGAATACAATAATTTATATACCGGAGCTTTCCAAACGTGCATGAATTCGATAAAAACGCATTTGACTATAATGAAATAATTTTAGATATGATATATGAGAACTAGAGAAGAATAAGGAATTATTATCATTTGTCAGTCTCAGACAAGACGTTTCATAAAATTATTATGATCGAACTCAATTTATTTAAGTACGTTTGTTGATATACTTATTATCACTCATCAGTGCTTTTTTCAAACTATCCAAGAGTCGGAAACAGGTAATATACCATCGTTTTCCATTGTAAAATTACTGTTGGTTTGTACAACTTGAATCATTGGTTTTTTAAAAGTATTCAAAGTTGTATTTAACGCATTATTGATACCATAGGTGATATCATGCACAAAATGTATCAGTTATTTCAATCTCAATGCATTGAAGCTGTTTTAAATTCAATCAATCAATCAGTTTATAAGTATTAAAATACACAGTATTAATACAAGTCAAAACGAAAATAAAATGTTAACACAGTTTAAGCAGAAAGTTTTCCACGAAATGAAATAGTTGTATCATCAGCAAACAGGACACATTTTACTAGATTCGCAGAATTTGGTAGATTATCAATATACAACACTGGTCCCAAAATAGATCCTTGTGGGACCCCCACACATAATTCCTGCTCAGCTGAGATTTTCTCTCCAAGCTTCACCCTCTGAGTCTCTGTTTCCTGCCTGACATATGACTTAGTAAAGTTAGACTATCGTCATCGAAGGCACGCTATACAATTTTCTGTTGAGTCTAATGAATTCTTAATCCAACAAAATACCAAATTTGGTATTCTGACAGATGTCAAACTTATAAATTAAGAAACAACTGTTTATGATGAATCTTTTGCGGTATTATTTTGGAACACTCGGTACTTTGAGTTATTTCAAAAGACCCTGTACCTATATTGTCGAATATCCTCTTAGTTGTTCTTACTGTGACATGTGATCTGGAACGTCCATCATTTTCCAAATCGATATAATAGGTGCGGAACACAAAAGTCCTTGGAGACGCCTAGCCCTGCTCAATCAAACTGTCAATCGTAGGAAACAAAAGCCACAAATTAAAGAATTAAGAGCGTCATGAAAAATCGACCATCATTCGTGATCAAGGGAGAAGGAAGAATATGGTGCTGTCACTTCCGATTGACATACCTATATACCTTCCAAACTTTGATGATAATCCATTGTCAAATCGATTTGTCAAAAAGTAGCTAACATATATATATATATATATTCTTGGTCAGAGTTCACATTTGCAACGATGCCCGTTCAAAGTCTGGCTACATCGACAGTTTGAGGCTTTTCGCAGACCAGAACTTGTCAATTTTGTTAACTTCCATTGTCCAACTTTCACGATGTAATACTTTCAAGGACCATCTCCAAGAGGTGTACCTGTCACCAGCTCTCATCTTTCAGAAATTTAATTGTCAGAACTCTTCCTCCATGACAGTTTCAGACAGTTTCCTCAGGATTATCAAAGTGGTGATCGATATTTTCTCGTAGCTTATAATTTATTTCCTCTTTGTGATGTAGCTCACCTATCAAAGTGGTCCCGTAGGGTGAATTGAGAACTCGAATAATAACTTGTCTATGTTAGAAAGGGTATTAGGTTCCAGGCAGAAGATTTCATAGAGAATAGGCCTTTTAGATCGACCTGGAGGTCATTCAATTCCTATATTGTTCCTCGCAAATCTACCAGTTTAGTATATAATGCAAGTGTAAAACTAGGTTTGATTATGCATAATGATGTTTTATCTCAGTGGTCTTGTTCAATAGTCGTCTCAGAGCTCTTCTAACCCCATTGAATTTATTTCTAAGAGTCACCGTCTATTAAGCAAATTTTTTCTAGATAGTACAAGTGTCTATATGATTCATGTGTGAGAAGTTCAAGAAAACATTTTGCCCAAGATTCCTATTAAGGAACCTTCGTCTTGACTCACAAGAGATCTATCCATGATCCATTCATAAGGCTATAGAGCTATATTTTCAGTCACATCTAGTATTAAGCACACCATTTTGTCTCGACATCTTGATGTCGTTGAGCGTCTCAATTCCATCGATAGGCCACCGGATTATTATATTATTATATCATTACAGCGTAGGACAGGGCTGGGATATAAAAGAGTTGGTAGGGAATATCGGGGACCGAGTATGTGGTGCGATTTTGAAACGATGGGCGAAAACGACGACGATAACAGCGAGTTGAGCGATCACGCCAGGTTTTTGACCAAAGGTAAAATTTTTCACACAACTACATGCACCGGGTGTTCACCCCTTAACTTTTTTTGTTTGTACGGAAGTGAAATTTGGTGTGGAGAAAAAACTACCTCACTTAATTTGTGGTGTACAGGTTCTTGACGTATACTTTGAACCCCCCCCCCCCCTTAACTCTTTTATCTATTGTTCAATTGCTTTTGTCGAAATATGATCTTATATGTGATTTTTTTACTTGATTTCACATATGTGAACAGAAAAATAGTTCAAGATCTGAAAAAAAGTTATGGGCACCAAATATATATTTTTAAATAGAACACTCCATACTCCATATATTTTATCACTTTTGAATTATATACATATACCATGTTATCTCGGATAGATTCCGAGATATTTGACGTTAAAATTCAGATTTTACCCGGATTTTTTCAGCTAATCAGGACATAGATGTTCAGGGTAGCTATGGAAATAATTGAACTATCTATTGTCAAATTGATGAATGCTATGGACTGTTTTCACTCAATTATGTTGCTATGGATACCTGCAATTCGATTTTGATATTTGAAATCAAGGTGGATATAGGATGGTGAAACAGCTCTTCAATTGTTTCTGCGAAAAACTTGTAGACCGTTTGAGAAGGTACTAATATTTCCACGACTTGAATGAAGATGGCGGTGAGATCGATTATCGAAGAAGATTTCTGTTGCTCATGTATTTCTGTGGTTAGCATCTGACAGACATGAGTTGAAATGACATCAAAACACAATATTTTCAGTGAATCTGGAATAATTATCGATATTTTGACTCTTCTCAATCATTTTTCATCTAGAACAGATGAAACTGATAAAAAGGTGACAGATGCACAGATTCTGTTTTACCGACACAAGGTATGTCGCCATCTCTGATAACTTCAGGAAATATTACTACGGTATGAAATCAAGTAAGCAAAGGTCTACAGTTTATTCTAGTGCTTGTTAATAGGAAGCTGTTTCACCATCCTATATCCACCTTGTTTGAAATATTCAATATTTCAAAATGTCACGATTAGAGGTCTCTTCGCTGTGTCTCCATTAACTACACTGTTGTACAGAATAGTAGATTGTGTAACACTGATACCGTACGGTGATTTCCCATGTACACTTACACTATGTTCGTTGTTAAAATGTTGTAGCACGAAAAAACCATCAGGTGTTATAATCGATTTAGAGGAGGTGTGATAAGTGTAGTGTAAATGGATATTGAATAATATGAGGTAAGATGTATATAATGGTATATTTTGAAAACTTCTTCAACAAAGTACGTAATGGTTATATTTTTTACCGGGAATCTTTTTCCCCATTTACGAAAGCATCAAAAGAATTGACATCAATGCCATTGATTGACCGTCAGATGAACTTGTCAACAATTCATCGTCCAAATTCGCAATGATATTCTCCATTAGTTCATCATCACTGTGCATTTTTGATACATTCAGAAGATTCACAAGCAACAAATGAATACAAAATAATTAAAAGCATAACCTCCAAATCAAAATTCTAGGATTAGCATAAAGCACAATAAAAGCACCGAACAGATGTTGAACTAATTACACTCCACTTCACTACACTCATCTACAACGACCAGTGGGTGTAAGAAAATGTAGTATATAATATAAATTTCATGCATAAACAGCGAACAGACCTTTGGTTGTGATACTCATGAGAATATTAATGAAATTATCGAATCAAATATACCAAAGAGTAAAAAAATGTATGGACAGCGTTTATGGACCTTTGCAATGTTAGAAAGAGAGGATGAAACAGCAAAAAAATGTATCCGAACATTGATAAATGCTCAAAAGTTTAATAAGTTCCTCAAGCTGGTTGCTTATAGGCAACAAGCTTACGAAATCTGTTATAACATTTTTCGAACAATGGGGAAGTTTCCAAAATTTAGATTTTCATTCCAAGTTGAAGTTTATGAAAATGCATCGAATACTTTTTTTTTATTTACCTCGTGCTATCAAATTTGACTTAGAAAAACATTCCCAAAAATGTAGTTACCGCTCCTTCACCATTCTGATGACGTACTAATTAAAAAAGCCTTGACACTTTTGCGCCTGTACACAGTTGCCGGAAGTATCGATATTTCTAAATAGTCGGATATTCTGCATTGACATCTTGGAATTGCTATGATATCCAATGTATCATTTTTTCAATAATTCAAGTTGAAACTGAATTAAATTTTAAAATTTCATCCCGGTGCCCAAGAGAATGTTAATTATAGACAAGATAAATATTAAAATAGAGTATTTTTTTATTTTGAAATTATGGCCATGTAAAAAATAATTTTGATATTGGCATTTTTTTTAGATGTTGATTATGCTGGTCAAATATTCCATATTTTGATGAATATTTCGATTCATCCAAAAAATTAGTGACCTCAATCTGGCAACAGTGCAAGCAACAACTTTGTACTTCTCCTTTTTTCAGTCCTTAGGCTCAATCGAATTAAGTTCAGAAACTTATAACCAACAAATATCCCCAAATGTCACTAAATCTAATTAGTACGTCACAGTGTTTCGCCATAAAAATTTTATATCGCTGTAATTTGAAAATTAAAATTATTAGGATGATTCCAACAGTAATTCTAGACATCAGAAACATAATACTTGTTAATCAAACAATAATTACATGAAAATCAGTTCGAAGGAAACTTCCTCATTATCAATGTTATGGGTTATTACCACTAACTGATGATTTTTTAGTGTGAACTCTCAATTCCAATTTCTCTCTCTGTTCAAGTATCCAGAGAGCTTCAGCTTATTGGCCTTTTTTCATTTGGAAAGTGCTTTCAGGTTATCTAATCAACTCTCAAATCGTGATAAATCCCGCTCCATGCGACTTTTTATGTTCTCAATAAGCCTTGGGTGACTTTGGAGTGACACCGATTCGTGTTTTCGTTACGCCCCCAGGTGCATTTCCTCGGATAATGCCGACACTCATTGGCCAACACCTATTCCATAATATCACAGAAATAACAATGTGTATTTTTAACACGTCGCCAGTTGAACTTATGTACAGGGAAAGGTTAATTGAAGTAGGAGATAGCCGTAACGGTGTGTGTCACGGAAGGCAATTCGCTATTATAATAATAGGGATAATTGATATTTCGTAGGAGTGGATGTATGTATACTGAAGGAGAGTCAAAATACTAGTTAATAGCTATATGTGTGTCGAGTTCAACTGAACACAGTAAAAAACACTCGGGTGTAATTTCAATCAAATGGATTTCAGAGCAAACTCCAACGAATACGTCAACACCTAAATATCAAAGTTGTGTCCTTTTTATTATACATTTCACAATTGAGTGTTGAGTGGTGCTAATTCCGATCTAATTAGTGAAAGATGACACGAATGTGTTGAAGTCAAACGATTCTGAAACATAAAATCACAAGAAACACCAAATGGTTGAAATTTAATGTTTTCAATGGTGCTATCATTGACGTTAACGCATAAATACACCTATTATATAAAATTAACACTAAGTTACACCGTGTCATATCACGATGTAATCGATGGTATGAATTTCATGCGCTCATCCTTTCGATCTTAGAACCTTAGAACTTTTGCCAACAGGTGGCACTGAGGTCCTTCCTACCGTACCTGATTTCAATATTGGGCATCATATATTAGATGATTTTGATATAGATCAGTATCAAATGGCCTAGTCCCTAGTACTGATCAGAATAAATAAGGCCGAAACAGTTCGTTATCATCCGAATTGTCCCTCTACTTTATCATCATATGAATTATATTTCCATGGGTGATCCAATTTAGTAAAAAACACCGGAGGTGATGAAGAAAAGCACTGATTCGCATGAACACACTCATGATATGGTGTTCCTTCACACCAGAAAAGTCTTCGCATGTACCTGCTCAGTGTTAAAACTCACCGAAGAAAATTTTGTGGAGCTAGGATTCAGCATCAAGAAAATCAGATAGTGTGCATCACACCTCTGCTCGTGAGGGAACATATTGCAAGCCAGTACATGGCTATTGGGAATTGGAATTTTTCTTGAATGTTTGGAGGTCAGGGATATCAGGAAAAACATATCTAGGAAGTGAGTTTCACAATCTCACATTTCGATGAAAAAAAAAAAAGATTTTGATAGAGTGTAGTTCAGTTTTTATAGTAGCTTATCCATATTTCAAAAAATTACAACAAAAAACTTCCATTTCCATTTCTTTCCACATGTGAATATGAAGTCAGAGAAATGTTTTTCACTCAATTCTTGAAATTCTGTTATGACACCCTGCTTTATTCAAGTTGGCCTATACAAGGTGGTAACAATATAACTTTTTTAACTGGGTTCGTGAATATTTAATCAGAAGAAAGAATAGTGGGTGTAGACATAAATACACTTATCTCAGAGTACAAATATCTATTTATCATTCGAATCGATTATACAGGCAAAATCGGCAATATGAATAAGATTTCTTACATGTTTGGTGGTTGATCACAATCATAGTAACTTTCGAACTATATAACTTACGTGAATTGAACTGAATACCGGCACAACAAGATGACTTTTATTAAATGGACCAAAACCGAACTGTCTGATGGAAATCCATCTTTCACTGGTCTGCTAATTCACGTTCACTTGTAACACACTTTACGAGGGCGGCACTGAGATTACGAAATGAGGAACATTGTCTGGAGTCGAGAGCTGAACTGTGGGATCTTGGATCTGCTCTGCAGTCTGCTCTCTGATTCTAGTATTGGAGAAGTTATAGGGACTTTTCACGAGAAAATTGTAGGAACCTCCCATCTCCGCTAATTACTCTAAGTAGTGGTTCATGTCGATTTTACCAAATGTTAATCATTTTTAAAAGTATTGTCATGTTGAAAACATTTAATATAAACTATTTCAGATATAAATCTCATATTTTTGCGCTTTTTCCATTGCTCTTCGATCAAGTTAGTATAAACATAATTTAGTTGAAGGTTACTGGAATAATTAGTTTTTACGGCTGCAGATCTCATGCCCATAAATTATACACGAGCTAACTTGAAGTGTAAACAATACTAACGTTTCTATTGGTTCCCCAATTTCCTATCCTCGAATGATCCTCCCTTCAATTATACTATAGTCATCGTATTGTGCCTCGTATTCACAAAATCTTTATATCCTTTGACCTATATCATTCTTCATTCTCGTTATAATATAATATATGATTGTTCTTAATAATCTCGTGGATGAAATTGCCATCCCAAATGCATCTGATTCCTACATTCTTTCATAAAACAAAACTTTCCTCGAGTATAAACATTGCTTGGTACCTATAGGAAATATCGGCCGGAGAGAACATCAAATTTGTTTATATTTCGAGCCGAGACGACCTAGAGACCCATATAGATATTAAAAACAGGTGGCCACTAAAACGAATATTTGCTGGTACCTGATATCGAACTCGTTACGATTCATTCATTAGTTTTTCTGGATGATAAAATATATTGACAAAATTGGGCATCATTACAATTCCATAATAAATATGTTACTTATTTTGGTCCTACATCAAATAATCAATTAAATTCACATAAAAAATATATCAACAACTACAATGGATTTAAGACCGAACTGAAATTGTTCATTAGGCATATGATTGGGCATATGATCAGTTAAATAATATGTTTGACAGTTATTGAAAAATTCACTCACTCCTTCTGATCCTTCCCTGTCTCCCTCTCTTCTTCATTTTATTATCTATATTTCTATCTCTAACACTTCATTTAGTTATTTGTTGAAATGTGTTGATCAAATAAATAAAATGAAGATACTATCATAAGTAGTATCCATCATGGTAGGCCAGACTCTCAACTTCTTTAACTTACAATTTATATTTTAGGATTTATAATGTTTGTATTCATTTTCTTATTTGTGTACATTGTCAAATTTCCATCATAACATAAATATGTCTCTGTTTGCTAGGAATATTTCCCAAAAAAGTTTTCAAAACATATTCAGGTTTATTTAAAAACAAATTATGAAAATGTGTGGTTGTCCCCAATATTTCATTTTTAGGCGCTTTCCTGATCACCCCTTCCCATGACCTTAGCCTCGACAAAGCAGCCAACATTTGCGACAAGCTGAACTTTCGCGGAAGTTTCAGCTTGACCAAGACGGCCACCGGAATTTTGTTCAAATTCTCCGAGCCCGATGACTTCCAGCAAGTCTTCAGGAAGGGATTCCACAAGGTAGGCAAGGCGATACAGGGTTTCATTGATAATTTGACATATTTTTCAGATATTAAAATGTCAACGCTACTATATGTGATTTCTTTCCATTTATGGTGGATTTATGCAGCGATTTTAAGTCATAAGTTTTAAGCCGTAAGTTTTTAGTCATAAGTTGTAAGAAGTTCAATCATTGCTTTTCAATGTTTCCATTCATACAATTGACATAAGTTTTAAGTTGCAAGTCATAAGTTTTAAGTCGTATAAGAATGTTGGCCAACTTTTATCTCTTATGGCTTAAAACTTAAAACTGATCATATTTGCGCATGCGTTCGAAGTTTTCAATTCTGTGACGGTTTTTTATAGGTTATTGTCTTTGATTGTGTTGTATATTCAAACTTATATCAGAATATAAGATTATTAGATTATAAAAAGAAAAAATGGATATTGCTGTCTGAAAATGTAAAGTGACCACTGACACAACCACAGAAATTGACCAATGGGAAAAGTTACCCTTAAGACATGACAGTCCTTAATAATTCCTGCATAAATGGTCCTTTCTCCTTTATTTTTTAAATCTGATAAGTAATAACTTATGACTTAAAACTTATGACTTAAAATTGCTGCATAAATCCACCTTTAGTTATACAGAGTTAATCAAATGTATGGAACCATCCATGTATCTCAGTAACCAGTCCTTAGATCTTTCTGAATTTTTTTTCAGGGTGGATTGAAAATGTGGCGGTTCGAAAAATTACATCGCCAATGTTGCCACGTGTTTAGTTTTTCCGGAATTATTATCAACTTATTTATTTTGAATAGAACACTCTATATATTTTCATATTATTTGAAAGATAATTTTTCAACGAGTTCATTGATATACTATTCGATAGTTTTATTCGAAATGGGTTGTACAAATATGAGGTTTATCTATGGATTTAATTCTTTTTCATGCGTAGTTACTCGACCTCCCGGAGTATACGAACGTTATTCTGGGACACCCTGTATATATATTATCTTTTTTTATTTCAGTATTTTTTATTTCAGTTGAAAGAAAAAGAGTCTTATCTATTTGAATTTGAATGCCCGGTAGACCACTAGCAGAAATCAACTACTTTCCTGGCAAATACCACGCAGAACGTTGAATTATATCTGCTCGTAGTCCATGCAACAATTCACACTGTGAATGCATATCGCAAATGTTTCTTTCTTCCTAAGAATTGACATCAAGCTAATATTATCAATTGGATGAAACTATTTTACTTTCAATTGATATCTCATCCAATTCATCGCTTTTTCATTAAGCATCTTCATTTATGTTATTTCTTCAACGTATAAAATTATGCTAGATAAAGTGATTCGTTTCGAAGAGAATTTCTTCCTAAATCTGGGGCGAATCGAATCACACTGTATACAAACTGCCCAGTTCAATAGCCTCTGCCATTGAAAAATGGCGGCGTTACTCTGCATCCGAATCGAGCGAATTTAGTAGAATTAGATTCACAAGATCAATTCAGATATTCGGAATGGAGAGCAAAGTAAATCGAGTCTCACGATTCTGCATCTAATGGAATATGCCGATCAAATTATCATTTGGAATGGATGCGATTATAATTGAATGATCGCTACGGGATTCGAGAATGACTGGAGAAATTTGACAACAATGGCATAACAACTGCAATGGTGATACAGGTTCACAATAATCCATCGATATATTGTATTGTATCATGAAAATAGACATAGACAAGTAATTGATAAAAACTGTTTCATTGATGTGATACTACATTTCTATTTCTGATGACGAATATTGATACTTATTGAAGCTTTTGTAATGGATAACGGCACTAGAACACTCCTAACAATCAAAACTTTTACCTTGTATAATAGAAATTATAAACCGCGTTATTACTGGAAATAATCTCCTTACTGCATTGAAAATAATCAACACGAATTTTCCCATTTTTTCCGCTATATTAATCAGTCATTCCCTCAGTTTTCCATAGAATTTGACATACTCATTAGTCAATCTGGTACTATGGTGTCAATTGTCATCGTCATTAATTTTTTCAACCTATCTGTACTGTTTCATGGTTCTTCAACTTTGTTTATTTTACACTTTGTAATTTTATTTTGAATATTGTCACGTGTTCGAAGGGCATTATTCACGTCAGCATTGTTTTGTGGCAGGTGACAGGGGGAAGACTGTACAGGAAAGTAGCTATACCCTGTAGGCCACAGAAAACGTTTTCGCTGCTGGTGTCAGAAGTGCCCTCAGACCTTCCTGAAGATGACATCAGAGCCAGTCTCTATAGATACAATTCAGTGGTAAGTTGAAAATGCTTTCTTAGTATAAATCTATCTAATTCAGACGAAAAATAATCAAACATTTCGAATTATTCAAAAAATCCTGCGAACAGTCATGTACATGTGTTTCATTTGAAAAATAAAAAACATACTTTTGGTAGCTCTTATGGTCATTATTCTAGGATTCAACTATATTAATTGGGAAAGATCTCTTTTTGTGTGTTCAGTTTAAATTAAACAGGCAAAATTGAACAGGCATGCAATTAATTTGCAAGTATTCTGAGCTTATGAATACATTCATTGCAATAATTATTACAAGTGGCAGAACTGCACAGTAAAGTTAAGGATGTGGGAACATTTGAGATGAACGCATCAACTTATACATTTATCGGTTAATTTCTATGGCATTTCATTCCTGTATTTTGAGTTGAGTGATTACTGGAGAAATCGGATAATGGGTGGAATTTGAAATTACTTTCATAATTATGTCCGTATGCGTCTGGTATCAAATGGCGAGTCAAATGGTCAATGAAATTGTTCTGGTAAACAAAAATAATTCAGTAATACACACCTGAAATTATTGAAAAATTTTCCAATTGTTATTACCTAGAATATGAAAATAGGAACTGATATAGACAGTGACATCGAATTGACCGCACTTGAAGTTATAGTAATTTTGTATAAACTCCACGATACTTATAATCTCTATATATCTCCTTCAAATAAATAACCTGAAAATGTTCAAAAAATATTTCAAATCATACATATTACAAACCGAAAGGAAAGAAATACACAAAATATTATATTTTTCATTATAATTACATATTTTTAAGAGATTTTTTATTATATATCTGTTTTTTTTTTGTTTTTTTTCTGATTTTGCTATTAAGTATCTCGTTTTTCTTATGTTTTGTAGAAATGTCTGCTGTATTTCAGATTTTAACGTGAATCATGAAATTGTTATTTGCAATTTACACCTTCACGCCCATACACAACCATATATTATGGTTTCTTTGGGTTTCTGTATATTGCAATTAATATTTCAAATTCCTTACTTCAATTTTCCTTATAAACATGTAAAATACTAGAATTTAAACAATATTATTAATCTAATTATTATAGGTACTATTATCAAATATTTATGGTATAATGTAACATAATTATCTTTGAAAGAATACTCTAAATCATCTCCACAACATTTAATATGAATACCTATATAGGTATTCATATATTTTTATTCTTTCAATATACACTACTCCACTTTGAGCTACTATATGGACTTCTACCAAAGATTATAATTATCTTCATTTATTTGCAATAAATTATTATTATTATTATTATTATTATTGCCGTACGAAAAATTAATTGTGCACAAAACTGGTTGAATTACACTCATTATTCATTATTTTCGTCCATGGAAACATTTCAATAATTCAACAACAACAGAGAAGTTCCAAGAGAGTTCTGTTTGTGGAATCTGGAGTGAACGGTGATCTAGGTCACGTTTTCATATACCACCACGTGATTATCAACCACCACACGTGGATCAGCCATTTTTCTTATTCAATCAATATAACATTGTTTGGTATTATCGAATTACCAACGTTAGGGGTTTTTCCAAACAAAGTGTATCAGATTTGTACACACAAGAAATGAAGGAAAGGAGTTAATTCGTTTAGCAATAACAGGAAAATATACAGAATGTTTGTTGTAAATACAGGGTAACCTATATCGAAATCATCCCAGAAAGTAACAAAGAAAATTATTGACGATAAAAAAAATAGGACTCAAGTGATACGTCATTGACACGGTTTTTGGTTCGTCTCGAATACGGATGAAAAAAAAAACGAATTGAAAAGAATACCAAAATTGAAAAGAACTTGAAACAACCAATTATTCAACATAGTTTCAATGACAAGGTAGACATCAACGGGCAGAAAACAACCACTTTCCAACGAAATGCGAATGTTTCTTTCTCTGAATATGTGATAATAATGCTCACAGCGAGAAAGGCACACGTTACCATTTGCAGACAAGGCAATAAATGTTTGCATTCTGTATTCACTCGGTGAATAGGTGCATAAACTGCGAGTGGATATAATTCAATGTTCTGCGTGGTATTTGCCAGGAAAGTAATTGTTTTATGATCGTTGTCTACCTTTTCGAACTTTACAGATGTTCTTTTGTGAATTGGTCAAGACGTTGAATTTCCTTATTTTGTGTTCATTCCTATCAATATGCGATAAAAAATCGTATATTTAGTTCAAATGTGCTTGTAGTTTTTCCTACAAGACATTATGATTCAAACAACAGCATGATGGCCGCTTTGTGACGTTACGAGTCCTCTAATAGGCATATTCCATTGTTGCCAGTTTCACTATTTCTCGAAACCTCTGAGGAAATTATTTAATTTCAACCCATGAATGAAACAAATTGTTTCAGCATTGATCATTTCGAAACGGAGACTTCGTCTTTGATAGCTGTTTATTCAGTCAATCTTGAATAACATAAATGTATACTGAGTGCTATGTCATTAGTTTTTCGGCATACTCGTATTGCAAACAAATTTTCTAAATAACGCTCGGCAACGCTATAAAACATTATTCTCTAACGCGCTAGGTGATAGTTCAAAACATATCGGCACGGTTTCCACAGTGTTCAAACAAACTATTCTTTGGGAAATTATTCTGGAAAAGCTACTGCGAAAAAACAGTTGAAAAACCTTTCACCTTTCTCATCGATCTGGAGGTTGTGGTATTCTTTCCAGAAATTCTGTCATACATTGAAACAACAGCGTCATGACCACTTCTTGTGACGTCAGAAGTCCTCTGATAGGGATATTCCTGTGTTGCCGGTTTCACTATTCAGCGCAAAATCTGAAGGGATGTTATTCAATTCAATCCCATGAATGAACAAATTGTTTAATCATTTGTTATATTGAAATAAAGACTTCGTCTTTGATAGCTATTTATCTGGTTAATGACATGTATGTCTTACTGAGTGGTATGTCATTGGTTTTTCCGCCTACTTATATTCTGAAAAAATATATTCTCAACTGAAGGTCTCTACTTGGTTGACTACCCTGTAGTGATGAGGGCCATTAAGCCCGAAACCGGTCTTTAGATTGTCAAGCGTGCCTGTACCGATGTGCACTTTGCCACGTCTTAGGAAGAAAGAAACATTTGCGATCTGGAAAGGATAGCAGTTGTTTTCTGCTCGTGATCTATCAGTAATTCAAACATTGTATGATTTTTAATTGGACAAGACGAAATATGTATTTCTTTCTATTAACAACCAAGATTGCAACTCAAGCTCTCCCTCAAGTGGAGGAGGTTCCGAATGGTATTTGCCAGTGAAGTAGTTGTATTATGCTCGTGGTCAATCAGTGATTCAAACTGTGTTTGATTTTTGATTGGACAAGACGAGATACTTATGTTTTTCTTTCAATTTACAACCAAGATTGTAACTCGAGCTCTCCCTCAGCTGGAGGTGGTTCTGAATGGTATTTGCCAGGAAAGTAGTTGTTTTCTGCTCGTGGTCTATCATTCATTCAAACTGTGTTTGATTTTTGATTGGACAAGACGAAATATGTATTTCTTTCTATTAACAACCAAGATTGTAACTCAAGCACTCCCTCAGGTGGAGGAGGTTCCGAATGGTATTTGCCAGTGAAGTAGTTGTATTATGCTCGTGGTCAATCAGTGATTCAAACTGTGTTTGATTTTTGATTGGACAAGACGAGATACTTATGTTTTTCTTTCAATTTACAACCAAGATTGTAACTCGAGCTCTCCCTCAGCTGGAGGTGGTTCTGAATGGTATTTGCCAGGAAAGTAGTTGTTTTCTGCTCGTGGTCTATCATTCATTCAAACTGTGTTTGATTTTTGATTGGACAAGACGAAATATGTATTTCTTTCTATTAACAACCAAGATTGTAACTCAAGCACTCCCTCAGGTGGAGGAGGTTCCGAATGGTATTTGCCAGTGAAGTAGTTGTATTATGCTCGTGGACAATCAGTGATTCAAACTGTGTTTGATTTTTGATTGGACAAGACGAGATACTTATGTCTTTCTTATTTCAATTTACAACCAACATTGTAACTCGAGCTCTCCCTCAGCTGGAGGTGGTTCTGAATGGTATTTGCCAGAAAAGTAGTTGTGTTATGCTCTCGATCAATCAGTCATTGAAACTGTGTTTGATTTTTGATTGGACAAGACGAGATATGTATTTATTTCAAATAACAACAAAGATTGTAACTCAAGCTCTCCCTCAGGTGGAGGTGGTCAGACTGCCCCCCAGACTCGACCAGTCCCCCGGCGCCCCGCCCCCCATCCGCATCACCGTGGCCTCCCTCGACGAGTACAACGCCCTCTTGCAGCAGGGCCTCGACTTCTACGGCGCCACCTTCTTCCCCACTGAGCCGCTGAAGAGGGACCAGTTCGGCGACTCCAAGGAGAAGCTGTTGCCCGTCTTCGACTCGGCGGGCTTCTCCAGGATCCCGCCGCCCCCCACCAGGACGCTGAAGCCGCCGCGGTCCTGATCGTGGGGGCGGCACTGGCTGGTCGAACTCGCGTTCGTGAATAGGTCGATGGAGCGTTGAGGGGGAGCTACGGAGTTTTTGCGGATGTGGCAACACTGTGTAGTGCGTCAGGGACTCTTGCTGTCGAGTGGGCATGCGCGTTCGTGGCAGGTTTGGCGCGTGCTCAGTCGACAGCAGCCATTTAGTAGCGGGAGTTCCTGACTCAAGGCTGTCGTAAATCTCTTTGATCTTCAAAGAGAATCGGAATTATGGATGTATACACACAATGACGTGCCTTCCGCACTCCTTGATTGTTCTGAAGCCGAGAGCTAATTCTTCATGAAAATACCAAATAATTGAAACTTCGGGTTAGTTAATGAGTTGTACACGTCAAATTCATCCAACAATCCGCCACTACTGAAAGTCCTACCAAAACAATGGTATATTTCCGAGATGTTGTTGTTGATCAAAATAATGAGGCAAAATTATAGAGCAATAAGGGTCTCATTATTGGGAATTTAGTTAAAAAAACGACTTTTGAGGCTTACAAAATGAACAAAGTCACCGGACAAATCATAGATAACCATATAGGAATCGAAGCATGGAACTAAGATCACGGAACGTTGAACGTTTGACGGGATGACGGGAAGGTTGAGAAAGACAAAAGTAGGCAGAGTTGCCGGTTGTAAGCAACATTAATTACTTCTACTTACTAAATAATGCCTTGATGCACCAGAATCATATTGTTGCACTGCAATTGAATGCTATTTTCGAATGAAACTATGGAATGGTCTGGATTTCGATCAATTATATAATCAACTCAACGTGATAACATCAAGAGTAAAAACTTTAACAATTTTTTTGACCTTCCTTCGGCTTCTAAGGCCAAATCACTTGTTTTTTTTTTCGTTTAAACGTCCATGATCGGAATCATTTTTATGAAATAGGGATTCAATTGGTCATATTTATATGTAGGTACAGTTGGTGAGGAATAGATTATTTAATCAAAATAATTAGAGCATTTTCAAAAACTGTATTTGAACACCTTACCATTTTTGCAGTTCCTAATGGAATAGCAATTTATTCATCATCTGAGAAAATACTTTCGTATGATGCCTGATACGGTGTTGCCATATTCTAAAAACTTCCACAGCTCCATGGACCATTCTCGATTGAAAGTTTCTTTTTCAATGAAAACTGGAAATTGTGAAAATTTTGAAGAATTCAATGTTCAATTACGAATTTGTGGAAATATTATTTTTTTACAATTTTCAGTCAGTTTGGCATTAAATTTGGATACCTCTCACTTGATTAATGATTGGGCAAATGATAGAATTATTGAGTGAACTCAATCAAATATTTCTTATCAGGTGAACGCTGAACAGTTCACCTTTTTATTACCCACCGAGCTGTTAATAAGTTAATCGATAAATAATAAGTTGATTATATGTTTTGAAAGTCTGAATCTGTGACAATATTAAAAGTGTATATACAGAGTTCGAGGCTCATCATTGGGATCTCGAAAACCGCAGAATATACAAATATAGGGTTGAACTGGAACAAAGCTGCGCTTTTTTCACTATCCTAGGAAGGAAATCAGCGATATCCGTAGGGTCTGAGAAAAAAAAACGAAACCAGTATTCAAATTTTTTTTTGTATAAATATGTGAAAAGCGAGATATTGTAGATTTTCTTCTATTGAAATAATATCGCAAATTTGTTCCAATGATGATCGTCGAATATTAACAACTTTGTATCCTGAATGTTCACTATGGTTAGTGAGGAAACTCATTATCATGTACAAAAACTTATCCTTAGTTAATTTTTTAACACACAATTTTCATTTTCGCAATAAAAAAATATGAATAATTCACATTATTTTCATTATCAATCCCCACTGTATACTTGGGTACTAGGTACTCGTCATAATTTGGTATTTGCTTACACAAACATCAGTCACTATCTGCGAAAAATGTCGAAATTGTTAGATGAGACGTCACAAATACATATCACAAACTAATTTGCATAAAATGGTTACGAAATTAGATGTAGTCATAGGAAAAGTATAGTTTAAACTCATCGATAGAAACTAACAATTTTTCTAAAGGAAGTAGATAACATTCGCATGCCGTTTGACGGACGGTCGTGTTCATTATCATATTCAGTCAAGTTTCGATAACTTGTTTCGCTCATACCTACTTTCTGGTCGTGGAAAATATACAGTCTGTAACTCGTTCAGAATGAATAATTCGATAATCGAGATTTTCCACTTTCATAGAAAGAGCTATAAGCGAACAAAAATGAATGTAAACCAACTTCCAATATTCAATAATCTCTCATCGTACGTACGATTTACATCCTCTTCAGAATGGCAAGTCGATTTAATCTATGTTCCTACATTTTACCTACATTCCACTGGAGTGGCAAAAGGCTACCCTCGAGATCTCAGAAATCATGCATTTACGTGTTGTACAAAAAAGTTTTGAGTTTTTATTCACGTGACATGTTACATGTTACACGTTGTTCAGGTGTCAACTAGTTCATGAACAGTTTTTCCTTTGAAAATAATGCATGCATATTTTTTCATCTATTTTTTATAAAGAGATTCACATATCAAAAAATAGTTTACAAACAAAATATTGTTATGAGTCATTATCAGTAGAGAAAAATGCCGCAGAATGATTTATAGCTTCGGACGCCTTAGTCGACTATTGAAGACCCGATATTTCCTGGAATTTCGTGAGCATTCGAGATGAGACGCATTTTTTCTAGAAGCAATATTTTGTACCTTTATGACCCTCCAATTTAGCGACACATTCAAACTAGATCATCATGGACGGTTCTTGTGACGTTAAAAGTCCTCTGATAGTAATTTCCTGTGTTGCCAGTTCCACTATTTTTCTCTACTTCATAGGAAATATTATTCGATCTCATTCCATGAATTATTAAACAAATTGTTTCGGCACTAATCATATTTAAATGGAGACTTCGTCATTGATAGCTCTTTATTTGGTTGAGTTCGAAAGACATATTGTGAACAAATATTATGAATAACGGCTGGCAACAACTTCTACACACAAAAAATTGAACAAGATTCCCACCACTCATAACTCATCTCAACGTTCTGAAGGTGTGGTGGAATTTTTTCCACGAGTTAGTGATCTCACCCACTTCTGTGTCTTCAAGTGGCCATCTTGAATTTCATTTGACACCATCTTGTTCATCTGTATTCCTTTTTCGTTGTTTCCTTTCAACTCACTGTTCCCTCTATGACGCCAACTCGGTGCTTGCGCCAGCTCAATTCACACAATTATCAATTTTTCCGAACGCGATTCGCCAGTTTTCCTCTTCAATTTACCAGCCTCGCGTTCACACTCCATCCGGGTAGCTCTTCTCCGAGTTTTTCTCGGGATATCAGTAGACACATTAAAAATAATGAGGCCATAACTAATGGGAGTTTTCCGGGCAACCAACTCCAGCAGTTGAGCACCCACAGATACGTCCGCCTGGATACGGGAATGGGCGCAGGTGTGGGATTTTCTTTGCACGACAATACTTTATAGATCGATGAAACACGATGTTTTATTGATTTCGTATTCCTGGCAAGATATTGAAACATATTGAGAATAAAATGAATATCAACAATAGTAAAAAATTTGTAGGTGGTCATGGATACTGTAAAGACAAGCGCAATTTGCGTTTGGGAGGCGAATTGATTAGTGAAGCCGAGCTTGCAAAATTTTCGAGTCAAACAAAGTCACTTTTCAAAGGGAATAGCCAAAAACTCTAAGTGGAGTGATGGTGTAAAAAAGGAAAATAAATATCTCAAAGTCATCTCCACAACATTATTAGAATAATCTAACATAACAAGGTAGAAAACGAGCAGAAAACAACTAATTAGAATAATCTAACATAACAAGGTAGAAAACGAGCAGAAAACAACTAGTTCCTGGCAAATACCACGCAAAATATTGAATTATATCCACTGGTAGTCTATGCATCAATTCATATAAATGAATAAAAATACAAATATTTCTTTCTTCGAACATGCGTTTATGCTCCCAACGAGACAAACACGCCTGTGAACCTGTAGACCGGTTTCGGGCTTATTGGCCCTCATCAGTACAGGGTAGTCAACCGTGTAGAGATCCTGAGATCTCCACACGAGGCGAGGTCTGAATCGATGGAAGCATCTACGCATATTTGATAGCAGTGAGCCGATCCCCAAGAAGAGTATGAAGACGGCGACACCAAGCGGCGAAGAAAGAAACACTCCTTAATAAATTTCCCATATAGAAGATATGAGAGTGGCTGGGTTGCTCTTCTTGGGGATCGGCTCACTGCTATCAAATATGCGTGGATGCTTCCATCGATTCAGACCTCGCCTCGTGTGGAGATCTCAGGATCTCTACACGGTTGACTACCCTGTACTGATGAGGGCCAATAAGCCCGAAACCGGTCTACAGGTTGTCAGGCGTGTTTGTCTCGTTGGGAGCATAAACGCATGTTCGAAGAAAGAAATATTTGTATTTTTATTCATTTATAGGAATTGATGCATAGACTACGAGTGGATATAATTCAATATTTTGCGTGGTATTGGCCAGGAACGTAGTTGTTTTCTGCTCGTTTTCTACCTTGTTATGTTAGATTATTCTAATAATGTTGTGGATATGACTTTGAGATATTTATTTTCCTTTTTTAAAGTCACTTTTGATTTCTTGTGTTACCAAAAGAACTAATATCCTAAGTGAAGTAACCAACATTGTGGCTCACGATGATGTAACCTTGGCCAAAAGAAGAAGAACTAACCAAACCTCTATTCCTACCATAAGATCGGAGTTTTCTTGTTAATTTCATTTTGATTGATTGATTATCAATTAATCTAAGACTCACTATAAAGGTGGCCCTAGAAAAAGTCAGGAATAATGTACTGTCCATTTGAGGTCATATAAAGAAACATAACAGATTATCAACTATTATTTGTAGTTGTTGACAAATCTGCAGGGACATTTCCTGGGATGTACCATTTGGGATTGCCTTCCAAAGATACAGCAGAATATGTACCAATGACTTTATAAACTTCTTTAAACCCGACGAGTGATTTTGGTAGGTACCAAATTCATGAGTTGATGCTTATGTGACGGAAAACAAAAAAACAAAGTGGGTGCTAAAATGGATCCTTGTGGAATACCGGCGTTGATTAATAGCAATCTCATTAAATGCGTTATCACAGAGTAATTTATTCGAAAGAAAGCTTGGTAGTTTACATTAACCCCTGCCATATATGGGCGCCTATGTTTTTTCAAAGACGGAAAAGTTCAGAGCATCCTAAGTAATCTTATATTTATAATGCCATAATCAACGTAATTGGACACGAACATATCAGGTAATATATTACATGTGTAGGGTACAACAGCAAGATATGGAATGGAATTTTAGGGAGTGTTGTTTTTTTGATACGCATAAGAAAGTCTTTCCTAAATGTATTTATTAATTCCATTTTTGGAGTACTCGCCACCTCTGGAAAATATCTGTGGAACCTGCACCCCCCCCCTAAGAAATCTACATAATATGAATGTGCAGAAAAATCTTGAAATACTTTAATTTTTCTGTGCTTTTACTATCTCAAACATACATGTACTCCATTTGAAAATATGGAGTTGATTATGTATGTCTATTTCAAAATGTTGACCCTTTTTTTTAAATTTCGGCGGCGATGCCTTCCTCCTATTTAAAAATATTATGAATACTGTTACGATCTTCGTGGGTAGAAGTGAACGACGACTGGGTTTAAACTGATAACTAATTTATTTCAACGAACATTAACACTTATGACAGACTAATTTATAACAACTATTTATTTTGGAGGTTATGAACGTAAAGCAAAGTCGTATTCAACTAACTTCTGCCATTATCTGGCCCTGTATATATATCGTGGTTGAGTTGTTCTGAACCTTCTCGAACTGTCACTTTCCTGTCATCTCTCGCCATCTGATAGCTTCCAGGATATTCCATCCTTTTCTGTTCTAGATCATTCACGAACAATCGAGAGCTATCTGAAATGTCCAATACAGGAGGATATTTTGATATCGGCGATACTTCTTCATGACTTCGCCGAATTCCATTACAATACTATGATGACTGCCATTGGAACCCATAGTGCAAGGAATCTAGCTTCCAAATTTTTTCAGATATAGGATATAGGTCACAATCGAATTACCATAATGAGTTTTCAAGCTCATTATCTCCCTCTCGGTGACGATCATCGAAATGAATATCATAACTTGCAGTTAAGCACTGTTGATGTTTCTGATTGACACTGTCAACAAAAAACTGCAGATCACGTCACAGGGATTTTCATCCAATTAACCTATGAGTGATGAACATAGGTCAGGAAAGTACGTGCAGTAGAAAATGTGGATGGACCTATTAATATTGATATAAATAAAAGTACCTAATTAGGGTTAATTGTTGGGTTTTTCATCAATAGCAAGTACGCGGCATACATTTTGTGTTTCTCTGGGTATAGCAAGCCACATACAGCAGTGGGTAGCACTGATTTTTGTTGACGGATGCACAAGTATAATTGATTTCATACAGCACTAATTTTGATAATGTTCCAAAGGAAATTAAAATTTTCTCAATTTGAAATATTGATAGTGACAGAACATACCTATATGTTTTTTTTGTAAAGTCATTCAATTATATTGACAGTGCCACTGGATGAACTGTCTGACATGACTTTTCCATCTGGAATTGTAGATTGTCTACTGTTTCTGGGTTTTCGCGAAAATAGTATATTATGATACAAGTTTTATAAGACGCTGTTTTGTCGCACGCGTTGTTTGGAGTACGATAAGCGAAGCGAGTAGTGCTCCAAGGAACGGAACAAGTGCGACAACGTGTCTTATAAAACGTGTGTCATATACAATTTTTTCTATTTTGCATTAATTTGAAGTATTTTATTGAAAGAAATTGATTAAATATCGATAAATATCATATGATGACATTGAAATATTTGAAATCTGACGACGCACAAACGCACAGATGAGATCCTCATGTTTCAACCGCAGTAATCATCAAATCCCGAGAGCTCTCACCTGATGTGTACCGTTGTCGGTCGAATTTCGAAACACCCTGTATAGATAATAATTTGTTTTTCAATTGAAGCAGTTCGCTACATAAATTAGTCCCAGGAGTGCACGAGATATATAAATCTATAGTGACTATATTTGCTAATAGCTAAAAGGGGGTGGTTTCCCCTACTTTGACCTATTGTTGCGATGACTTTATCTCCATCGAAAGGTCAAAAAAAGAATTAGCTGTTACATGCCGCAGGACCTTTCGCGGTAGCTTGATTTCTGGAGGATTTCGACGACAGAATCCCTCAGGGATTTGAAGGTTACATGTAAGGGTATAGAGAAATCGGAAAAATCATTAGGTAGCAGTGCCGGATCGAGAAAATATATTTATTTTTCACTTGATCGTTACTGCTTTATAATACCTTGGCAACGGTTGCTATTAACAGACCCATAACGCCCGGGGCGTTATGGAGGGCATTATGAATCATAACGCCGGCTAAATGTTTTTTTCTGTAGTTCAATTTC
This sequence comes from Chrysomela aeneicollis, assembly GCA_029955515.1. Classification (NCBI taxonomy): domain Eukaryota; kingdom Metazoa; phylum Arthropoda; class Insecta; order Coleoptera; family Chrysomelidae; genus Chrysomela; species Chrysomela aeneicollis. Next base: position 7,296,540 of record JARUHQ010000006.1, read on the forward strand.
CTAACGCTTTTTCAGCTTTAAGCGTCACATTCTGTGGGATCTCCATAATTATTATGAACACAACAGTTTTTAGTTTCCTCCACTAACAAGCTTGTCAATTCTTACAAAAATGCAGCGTCGTTTTATTAAATAAACAACCCTTAGCAACCTCTTCAATGTTTCCATGGCAATTGCATAGAAGCTCACTTGTGCTCAGTTGCCGACCAGAACAGCAGTAAATACTATGAGAAAAAATTTATGAAGTAAACAACGTCGTTTAAGATAATTTTTTCGTGAAAAATAAAATCTTGTATGCACCACGAGCGTTACTAGATCCTAACGCCCGGAGGGTAACATTCACCCGAGGGCCTTTGGCCCGAGGGATGAATGTTGCCCGATGTAACGCACTTGGTACATAAATAGCTATTTATTTCTGACAGTGACATTATAAGCTTATATCGTCATAGTTACGATATCTATAATGAGGGTCATAACTCCCTTGGGATATTAAGGTTCAAAAACTCCCTCTTACCTTTTACAGGTGAAAATGATACAAGAAATGCTTATAAACGTTTATATGTAATGAAAACTAAGACATATTTATTTATAAATACAATTATTACCAAATCTACCAGAAAATATTGAAAATACTTTACCAGTTCTTGAAAATATGCCAGAAAGACAGTTTCGTTGGCATCTTTTGACATAACATTTCTCTGTGTCAGCCACTTCAGATATAAGTTGTATTCTTTTTGATATAGGGCTTCACTTTTCGATGGTTGTCTTGCTTTTTCCGCTTTTTTTATAATATCCTCCGTTATATCAGAAAAAGATCGTCGATTTGTGGTAAAAAAAAAACGTTTTTAACGGAAAAACATTGATTGATAAAGAAAGTTTGCTTATAAACATGTAACATAGCGACAACCTAGCAACTACCAACAATGCTACAATCAACGCTACCTAATTCAAATATACCAGAAAGGTTATGAATTTAAACATTTATTGCGTTCTAAATATGGACATATTGTTATGAAAATCGGTCAAAAATAAAATTATCTATGTACCACGGGAATTATAGAGCCTTAATAACCTCTGGCAATTGCTGTCCCTCGGGCCAGAGGCCCTCGGGACGCAAACTTTGCCATCGGTAATTAAGGCCCTCATAATTCCCTTAATACATAAATAACTATTGTAACAAGAAGGGAAGTTGAAATAGAATTCATAACTACTATTTATTCTTAATTATTTTGTATTTGATTTTCTGAATTACAATCATAGAGGAGAAGGTGGTATTATTGAACCCTGTTGGTATTATGGAATCCTCAGTAAATTTTGAACTGACCGCAATATCTACCATTCATAAAGTTGGATTTCCATTGTCATTCATAGAGGAACTTGTGTAGAAAACTGCTGATGTTGATGAACGGTGAAATTGTAGATCACTGCGGATCCAGTGTCTAATGTGTCACTTATGTTCCATTGCATTTTTTGAATATAAGTTCTCATTTTTTGATAGGGTCTATATTACCAGCATATTTTTTCAAAAGGTCAATTTTGATTTTTTTGAGATAATCACATGTAACTTGTAATTCTGAGTTCACTAGATTCACTATAGAATCTAGTGACTACTATACTTATTCTAAATAAAAGTGAGTATGAGAGGAACTAGAAACAATTCTTTCGAATATGAGTGCAGAGTTCAGGGTCGGTTGCTGGTGTTTTTTCAGGCAGATAAAGTGTAACCCATGCCTCCCTACTCTGAGCTTCCGTCTATCGACTCGGAACCCCCCTAACTTATTCAAATAAGCCCCCCCAAGAGGTCCTTCATCGCCAGAGGATCCGGCATATCAGTGTTGCCAAGATTTTTTCAAGAAGTCCCTGCCAACAATTGGAAAAAACAGCGGTTTGCCACATACGCAGAGAATACAAAATCACAAAATAAAATTGATGATTCCTTCTAGAGATTATAGGGGTACTCAATGAATACTAAAATGAGTTTTGATTACCCATCTATCTACTCAACAATTATATTAAGTCACAGTTTTATTAAATATTCCGTGACGAATGGTACTCGTGAAAGAGACTTCATCTTTTCAAGTGTTCAGTACTACATTTCTTATCCATTATCCTTTTGGGAAACAGTTGTCGGCACAGCGTTGCATATTGCCTGTTTGATCTTTCCTCTAGTATATCCATCAATTACGGTTTTCTTCCTTCAGATCTCCTATCGCATCCTCGCTTACATTTCAAAGAGATAGCGAAGTCGTTGGATGCTCTAAACCATTTACAATGTGGATTTTCCCCAGCCTGTTGATTTTCGCTTTTCGACCTTTTTTCGGAAAGCTGGGGAATTATTAACGATTTGGCAACGCCGCATCGTTATAGTTTTCGGTCGACAGCCACGAGCATATTGATCGCCTGTTGCATCAGCCGGCGGCACGCGTGCGCAAATCCTCATGCCCTACTCCCGCAATACCAAGTAGGGCAACAGGCGACGTTGCCCAATCGCGACAGGGAATTTCCGGATGACTTTTTCGAATGAGTGAATTTGTTGGCGATGCCAACAGGCTCGATTTAAATCGAATCTTGAATTTATTGATGGTTTGGAACGTGCGCCTAACTCTATGAATGATTCTCACATCGTACTGACTATTGGGATATTTCTTTGATTTGCCATCCGTTATTTATGAAGAATTTGACTATAAACTATTGCCGATCATTTTTGTCATATTTCTAAAGCTCACCATAGACCACTGACAGTGACGTCACACGATGGTCATTAAACAGCTGATGGAGGAAAAGAAGCAATTTTCCTCAAACTGGAGGATAGCTGGAGTACAACCAATTCCTAAAAAGGCAATAAGACCATAACAGACCCATTCGGTCCGATTCTTTAAAAAGTGGTTAATACGGTGGATACATTAGTAACGTTGTTAACAACTACTTTTTTAACCACTTTAGATTTTCCACTATTCATATGTGGTATTCTTCAAATACGAAATTTATCAAGGTTGCTAATTTCTTACATTTCCACTCAGTGGTAAATAAATGCGGAAAAGTTAGTAACACCTCTTCTTTTTTATTATAGTTTGCTGTTTTTCTGCAATTTCAACGTCAATCTAACCTCATTTTTTTTCTGTGTCCGGTACTGCCAAGTTTTTCGTGAATAATTGCAGGAATAATAATTATATGTTTTGTTAATGAACCTAGTGAGGTAGGTATAAATATATCCTGGAATGCATATTATTACACAGGATCATTGCTCATTGATTCAGCTAGGTATCTAATTTTTCAGTAGCAATACATTCTACCATGTTGAACATCATTGGTTCTATCAGAGACATCATTAACATCAATATTCTTGGTTTGTATAATTTCATAAGGCTCTATATAATTGGATGCTATCTGTTTCTTGAGCATATATATGTAGATATTTTCATGATATTTTTTTCAGTAGGAAGGTATAGGCGGTTCTCAATAATATCGATTATCCTACCATATAATTATTTCCTGAGCGACTCAAATCCTAAAAACTGTAACAAATTTCCTTCATAACTGCCTCTTCAAATATATATCACCTTTATGATGAATTATTATTTCATTTCCACTAGTAAAATCTGGTGTATAAATTAGTCACTTTATCAATGGTAAACCAACGACAAGTTGTTATTTTTTTTTCCATTTTGACGTTAGAGAATTGAAAATTCGAAAAGTGATTCAAATAACAACTGACCTTCCTATTTTCCACCCAAATGACAGTTGTTGAGATAACCACTTCCTTAGAGAATCAGACCCATTGTATTGTCATCTCCTAAGTGATAAAAAGAGCAATGGAGCTGACCAAACTAAACTACAAGATTTTCACTAATTGAGAGCTTCAAACCACGAAACGTATTTCGCTATATTATGGCTTATTCAGGTGGAGTATTGAACTACTATTCCAAACTAATCAAACATACATACAAAGGGTGTCACAGTAGATAGTTTAATACTCCACCAGAAGAAGCTATAGTATAGCGAAACAATTGTGTTCTACATTAGTTCAATCATGGATTTTCATCAAGTATCGGCCTCATCCATTCATAACTGTGAACGTCCATCGAAAAACACTGGCATTGAATATCTAGAGCAAACTTCCATCATATGGTTTGCCATCACAACTTTACTGTATCGTACACAGAAAAGAAAAGATCATTCCATGTATTCGTTGATGATGTCTCATCTGATAAAATGACTACGGTGTTCCACAAGGGTCTGTTTTGGCACCAACTTTGTTTCTGCTACACCTCAACGACCTATGAGATGTGACCTGCCTTCTCATCTGAAGCCCATACGTCTTCAAAGTGATACAGAGGTGAGAGGAGATTTAGAAATGGGGATCTGATAATTTAGTGGAATTCGATGTAACCAAATTTCAATCTGAACTTACACTTCCAATGGCTTTTACATAAAGATTACTTAACGAATCTTATATCGGTTATTATTTCATTATCATCGAATTCTAATTCTCTGATGTACTCAGTTGCTGTGGATACTATATAGCATCAGGAGAGTTTAACGCGATCAGGGTGGTATCATGAGATAAGCTAAATACTGGGTTGTTGGTCATCTTTTGCAATATTGAAGTTTGAGTTCAATAAATGCACTATAAGTAGTATGGTGTCTGTTGATCTCTATTGACAATGTCAAGAGCTATACTGCAATCTAAGATGATATTGTTGCATTATAGATATACACTTATCTCTTTAACGATGATAGGTCATTACTTTATCCTTTCTCTATTACAGGGGGGCCATGAAGTGATGACGTTTAAGTACATATCAATATTCGTTCAGCATTGCATTCGTATCAACCAGACGAACACCTCTCCTCTAGATGATGATATAAGAGCTACAATGTATTGTTGATGTTGATACTGATAATGAATATTTGATATAGGAAATGACATCATCCTTCAAGGCTTCGCCTTCTTTTGGAGAAAAAACAAACTTGAGTTTTGTTTGCATTAAACTCTGCTAGATCCCAATTCAAAAATTCCTGTCATATTTTCATTCACATCGACCTGCCTTGCACCTTTGGCTTCATTGGATTGAAAAGGTGCTCAGCAGAAGTATGTATGAAGTGTACTGTCAATCACAAAGATGTGGACAGTACAAGAGTGCTGAGCAAAATTCTTCTTGAACACCAGCGTTGGTATCAATTTCATCATAGGATACCTAGACAATCACTTGATAAAGTAATCCTTTTTTTCACAAAGTACGTTTATAATAATTTTAATATCAAAGTTTTGTGTACACTGCAACCACTGATATGATGTTATTGATTCCTTCCGTCCGAAATATCAATCAATGTTTTGTTGGGAGGGTTCAGCCCAACCCAAAGCTGTAAAAGTTGGAGATTGGCGTTTCCTGGGAAAGTCTTTTGTGTCTTTCGCTTTTCAGCGCTAATGGAGAAAACTGTCAGATATCCTTGGAAGACTGACGAACAAAAATTGATAGAAGGAAGACAAATCACGATTACCTATCAGGGATAGTTTTTCGATTCTCTCGTGTCATTCCAGAGTCGTTGATTATACCATGCTATCGTGCCAAAAGGAGTGGCCCCTGCTTTTTTGACTGACCATTGGAGTCTTGCACACAGAACAGAGGCGTACAGGAACACACAATAATTGACTATTTTCATGACATAACCAACAAAATGATAACAACTTTTTTGAACAAAACTCGATCAATATTTTAGCACCTGCGCATATCTATGACTGGACCTTTGAATTTTGCGCTTTCGACATCTCTCTCTGATTTTATTCGCTCTAATCTGTAAGGTTTTCTAATGTGTGCCCGTACCAAACGACTATCCGTGCGGAATTAGTCAATTCCCACACTCGCAACGTAGATGTCGGTACGCCGATGGCCCTGACTAGGGGTTGAGTGTTGGAGGATATTTGTAACATAACCAACAATATAATAACAACGATGTAATCAAAACTCGATCAATATTTTAGCACCTGCGCATATCTATGACTGGACCTTTAAATTTTGCGCTTTCGACATCTCTCTCTGATTTTATTCGCTCTATCTGACTGTCTAATCTATAAGGTTTTCTGATCTTTGCCCGTACCAAACAACTACTCGTGCGGAATATGTCAATTGACCCTTTCCAGAATAGAAAGTAAACATTGGCGGATTTTGACATTTGACAGATTTAGGGAAAAATCTTGGGAAAAACTTGACATTTGACAGTTGACAAAGTAAGTGTTTCATGTCAAAATTGAATTGAAATGGAAACAAATCCAAATTTCAGAATATCGATATAGATATTTCTTAGAATTAAAAGGCTCAAAGAAAAAGAATATTATTCTGGAATTTGGATTTGTTTACATTTTAATTCAATTTTGACATGGAACACTTATTTTTTCAACTGTCAAGTGTCAAATTTTTTCCTTGATTTTTTCCTAAATCTGTTGTCAAAATCCGCAATGATACATTTCTATTCTGGAAAGGGTCAATTCCCACACTTGCAACGTAGATGTAGGTACGCCGATGGCCCTGACTAGGGGTTGAGTGTTGGAGGATATTTGTAACATAACCAACAATATAATAACAACGATGTAATCAAAACTCGATCAATATTTTAGCACCTGCGCATATCTATGACTGGACCTTTAAATTTTGCGCTTTCGACATCTCTCTCTGATTTTATTCGCTCTATCTGACTGTCTAATCTGTAAGGTTTTCTAATGTGTGCCCGTACCAAACGACTATCCGTGCGGAATATGTCAATTCCCACACTCGCAACGTAGATGTCGGTACGCCGATGACCCTGACTAGGGGTTGAGTGTTGGAGGACATTTGTAACATAACCAACAATATAATAACAACGATGTAATCAAAACTCGATCAATATTGTAGCACCTGCGCATATCTATGACTGGACCTTTAAATTTTGCGCTTTCGACATCTCTCTCTGATTTTATTCGCTCTATCTGACTGTCTAATCTGTAAGGTTTTCTAATGTGTGCCCGTACCAAACGACTATCCGTGCGGAATATGTCAATTCCCACACTCGCAACGTAGATGTCGGTACGCCGATGACCCTGACTAGGGGTTGAGTGTTGGAGGACATTTGTAACATAACCAACAATATAATAACAACGATGTAATCAAAACTCGATCAATATTTTAGCACCTGCGCATATCTATGACTGGACCTTTAAATTTTGCGCTTTCGACATCTCTCTCTGATTTTATTCGCTCTATCTGACTGTCTAATCTGTAAGGTTTTCTAATGTGTGCCCGTACCAAACGACTATCCGTGCGGAATATGTCAATTCCCACACTCGCAACGTAGATGTCGGTACGCCGATGACCCTGACTAGGGGTTGAGTGTTGGAGGACATTTGTAACATAACCAACAATATAATAACAACGATGTAATCAAAACTCGATCAATATTGTAGCACCTGCGCATATCTATGACTGGACCTTTAAATTTTGCGCTTTCGACATCTCTCTCTGATTTTATTCGCTCTATCTGACTGTCTAATCTGTAAGGTTTTCTAATGTGTGCCCGTACCAAACGACTATCCGTGCGGAATGTGTCAATTCCCACACTTGCAACGTAGATGTCGGTACGCCGATGGCCCTGACTAGGGGTTGGAGGGTGCGGTCAGTCCGAGAGCCCCACGTGCGTGACGGTGTCCCGCCGGGAATCCCCATTAGCTAATAGCGTCCTCGCGGTCGCGGCGACCGTTCCCGGTTCCCGGCCGATAAGAGCAGGGAAAACAAAACGCGAAAAGACGTTCCCCGGTGGCCGGCCTTCCTTCTTAATCCGCCCGAATCGGATTGAGATCGCCTGGTTTGGAACGGCCAGGCGATCGAAGCCGCTTAGTGCTTGTGGCGGACCGGATTAGCGAGATTGTTTGGGGTCTGGTTTATTAATTTCAATAGTTTCGCTGACGATACAGCAGTGTTCTACGAAAACGAGATCTGAAACTCACTGAAAAATAAAGCTCAAGTAAAAATACAATGAAATTAATTAATCTGTGGTTATCTGAACACAACCAATCAAATCAACATTATACTAAAAACAGTCCATGGGTTGTTAGTGGAATTGGAAGCTCAGGAAGATTTTTTTCTTGTTCTATAATCATGAATACCATCGATGAGTATAGAAGAAGGGATTACAATAAATCGGTTGAGAGTATATTCCACTACCGGTAATAAATATGTGGATTCGAATTGTCACTTTTTGTCATTCATTCATTTCACTGAATAAAAAACAAAAACTACTAGTGCTCATCGGTTAATTACAATATTTGATACAAAGAAGAAGTACTCTTTCAGTATTGTCTAATTTACTATTCCTCAATGTACACATCAATCTATCATATGAAGTTCATTTCACTGAATAAAAAACTAGTGCTTTGATACAAGGAAGCAGTACTCTTCCAGTATTATCAAATTTACTATTCCTCAAAGTACACACCAATGATGTACGAATGGTAACTTATCAACCGTATTTCTAATGAATTTGACTATTATATTATGTGATCAGTAAGTTGACTCAATAATTTACTTAATAGTAGTGTTCACTGGAAAGAGTTTCTGTCCATAAATCAACTGTATAAACCAATAAAAATCACTTCGATTCTAGTAATTCCCACAGTTTTTTTCTTTGCATTCAGTAACATATTGACAGGTATGTGTATATTCCCAATTCTCTAATCTATAAATATACGAATTATAATGTTTTATTGCAGATGTTTCAAACACAAATATGGTGAATCAAAATTTGAAAATGGTTATGTTATCTGAGGAAGGACCCTCTTCGAAAATTCATCCAGCTTGAAGTAAATAGATATATATGATTTCAATGAACAATATCTAATTGTTTCAATAAATAAAAAAATTCAATTCGTGGAATTTTCCAATTTAAATGGTAACGAAGTATTTATTCCATAAATGTGCGTGTGTGTAATACCTATACATCTCTATTAATTTTTTTTTGTATACCCACATATAATGATGAGTAGGTAGGACTTTTTAGACATCCAAAGTTGCTTAGACGTTCAGATAGTTGTAGATAAAGTGAAGTATTGTTACAGACCGAGCTTCCAAGAATGACATCACTCGCCGACACGGCGCGGCTTACCAATGATTAGCGGATGATTGTTTTCTAGTTAGTTTCTGTTATTTTCAGAGAATTATGGAATGTCTTTTGCCTATATGAAGGAGCGGATTGGCACAGACAGTCAGTTATAGTTTGGAAAGAGTTGAGTTTAGAAAGAAAGCTAGTATTGTGAACATTGATATTTGTAAAGCGAATATCGTTGTGTTTGCTGAGTTATATGTAGTGTGTTTAGTGAAATAAACTGTTCAGTTTTGTACTAAGTGTTTAAAATTCACGAACCCATCAGGTAGTATTATACTTCATCTCGTAATGCAATTTTCCGTATGCGCTAGTTATAATGTGCTATTATCATCTCAGAGGTGGATAGATAGACTGGTGAATTCACCTCCTATCCTGTGACTTGTCCCAAATCTCTTGATTTCGCTTACTTCGATAAAACGTGTCTAACGTGACATTGCGTGGGTAAAACTCGCTAAGTGAAGCTGTGATTTCAACCAAATTTACAGGTTACTGCAGGTGTCAACACGAAAGTATGAATATTTGAGTCTGAATGACTTCTAATCGTTTCTAATAATTCAATGAAGCCATTTTCCAATGAGTTTAATGTGAATATATATAGAACATGATTGAAAGAAAATTCCTCAAATATCTTTCAACAGTATCGCCATCTATTGTTGTACATGAGAACCCCACGAAACGAACTGAAATTCAATTGTTCCAAATCAAGGATTTTTCTGCTGAAACAATTGAAGAGTAGCGCCACCAGGTCTTATTTCCATCATTATCATCTCCAATTCACTAAAAGGAATCATAATTGTTCCATCTGCATTTTCTCCACTTGTGAATATTCCCGGGTTCAAATATCCACCCCGAGATCTGGTGGAGGCTTAATCTCTTTCCCAAACCCCCCTACCCCCCAGGGTGGCGCCACGGTTCGCCTTAATCGCGTCGACATCGTTTTAACAATGCCCGCCGGCATTTCTCCACTTCATTACGAAATACAACCCGGTTATGCGCTTTCCGGATGTTCCAGATATAAGCGACATGGCGAGGCGGTGGAAAAATATGTCTGTTGCTCGAATCCCGCAAAACTGAGACTGAGAATTCGAGGAACCTCACGGGGATTGCGGCCAATCTGCGAAACCGCCATTTCGATAGAAATACAGTTTTTATGAACGATTGTCCGATTGATGAAAGAAGTAGAAAATCATCGCCCTAGTAAGAGAGTATTCCGAAGGATTCTCGAGTATCTTCTCATTTCATACTGGGTAGGTAAAAAACTTTCAGTCAAACTCCACCAAATAAAATCTTTATTAAATGTGTTTGTGTAGTCAGAGGACACACATCAGCACATGCGACGAGATGTAGTCGGAAGACTTACATCAGCAGCAGACAGACATGTTTCGAAGGATTAATCCTTCATCTGCAGTGAAAAAAGGGGGGAGATGGTTAACAAGTAGAGATCTACAGAAAATAGAAAAGGTATTACTAAATCACCATAATTAGTAATAAAATAGAACATACCATATGTGGTGGAAAAAATTGTTGGAACATTGAAAAAATTGTATGGGAAAAAATATTTAAACCGTCAGCATGACGTAAACCCGCATTTGAGCGGTTCCCCAAACGTTAGGGGTTGTGATTTGACCTAGCCAGCACAATCATAATCAAAAATTTAAATACAAAAAGGTTGTAATTATGTACCATGCACGTGTTCTTTTTGACTATTATATTTCATAACCTTGTTTTTTAATAACATGTCTGTCTGCTGCTCTCACCTCCACTGTATGTTATGGATCGCCTCCGTTGGATCTTCTCATTTCACTATGAAATGCGACCTAAGATGCCTTATGCAACTAACAATACATTTGTATGGTGTTCTGTCATGATCGAAACAAGAAATAATTTTTTTGCACGAGCAATTGAAATTATGACAACTTAAGTCAGGTAAATATCTGTTGAACCTGCGTGTTATGTGCTTTAGGAAACCTAGATTAAGATCGTAGCACCAGATCGGTGAAAATCAGAACTACTCTATGGGCCATTACAGTTTGTGTACATTGTCTGGAAGAATATCATTTTTTATTTCCTTTCAATATTTTCAATGTTTGCTTGGGTATAAAGTTTTTTTTGATATTATTTAGTTAGTTTAGTTTAGTCTACTAAGCCGTTTTGTGCATATATTAATTGAAAGTACAGCTTCAGTTGAAAAGGCTATCTTTCTGAAGAGAGTACTTCAATAATCTTCATTTTGGATTTATTTCAAATATGTAAGCAATAAAACAAAACTGTTTTAGTAACAACATGCTACTCATTGTCCTGAGTGATCAGCTACCTGGTCAGGTAAAATAATGAGGTCTTATATTGATACATATTGAGAAAACTTCATCCAATATTATTAAAATTATTTTAGGAAGTGTGGAAGTTTTTAACTATAATAATTCACACTTTTTGATAAATATACAATGAAAAAGCCATACAATTATAAATATTTATTGGTAAATATAAAATGAATGAGAGAATATGTGGAGTTTCCTACGACACCAACTTACCGTCATTCGGCAACACAGCCACTGTGTGTTGTCAACTATAAGTTTGTATAACCTGTGCTTTAGAAATGTAAGACACCTGACATGACGTGAATGACACTTGAAGGACTTGAGTCAATAAGACAGTTATGTTGTATGAGATAGTTTCTATTATTGGGATTTTTGGCAAGTCACGTTTTTTCGTATTAAACTGTTGAGTAACTGAAAGTAGTCTTTTTGGGGTCCTACAAAAACTCTACATGGTGGCAGCTCACTGGATTCAGGCGTTTGATGGATGGTATTTATGTTAAGTGAAAAACAAACCAAGTCAACATGCCGAACGAACCTATAAACAGACTTACAGTCCAAGGGCAGGGTGCAGGCTTTTTAGCCCCGGTATACCAAATTCCAGCACCTGAGCAATTCTCATTCAATGCCAATGAGTGGGAACCGTGGGTATTGCGGTTTAAGAGATTCAGAAGTGCATCAGGGCTTGACAGCAAATCTGGAAATGATCAAGTCAATTCATTGATTTATTTGATGGGGCCACAATCAGAAGCAGTTTTTCAGTCATTCAAGCTTGATGAGGATCAATCAAGGGATTTTGAATTTGTGTTACAGAAATTCCATGCTCATTTTGTTCCATCCAAAAATGTAATATATGAAAGATACTGTTTCCATACTCGAATTCAAGAGGAAGGAGAAAGTGTAGAAGACTTTGTTACTGCACTACACTCTCGAGCACAGAATTGTAACTTTCCAGCAGGGTTCTTGAATGAGGCCATCAGAGACCAGGTTGTAGTGGGTATACGTAACAAAAGTCTATCAGAAAAACTTCAACTTGACTCAGACTTGACCTTGGAAAAAGCAGTAACTGCGGCAAGACAGTCAGAATCTGTTAAGAAGCAGCAGGAAACATTCCGTAGTGGAAGTGCATCCAATTCAGTTGATAGAGTAGGTGTGAAGAAACACTGGGAGAATCAGTCACGATGGAAGAAGGATACCCCTTCTGTGAAACAATATCCTAACTGCAGATGGTGTGGACATTCAGAGAAGCATCAACAATCAGAATGTCCTGCTCGTAATGCAGTGTGTGGGAAATGCAAACTAAAAGGACACTATGCCAAGGTATGTCTGAAAAGTAAAATAAAAACTGTTAGAAGTATTGAACCTGAATGTGATGATTTGGAGGCTGAAACTTTTGTGGGAGAAATTTGTTCAGTGGAAAACACTTCAAATTGGCAAGTGCAGTTAGACATTGCTGGACAAAATCTAAAAGTGAAAGTTGATACAGGGGCCGATGTCAGTGTGCTACCTGAGACTTTATTTCATCAGCTGTTCAATCATTGTTCTGTAGTGCCTGCAGATATAATACTCACAGGCCCAGGAGGAGGCAAACTTCCTGTTATTGGAGTTTTCACATCTGAGGTAGGCACTAGATCTAAAACAGTACTAGAAGATTTTTATATAGTTACGGGTGCAAAACAAACTCTGCTTAGTGTACACGATTCTGAAAAGCTTGGGTTGGTTCAGAAGCTGTTTGAGGTTAAAAGTGAAAATAAATGCTTTGACCCTTACCAAAGATACCCTAGACTATTCAGTGAACTGGGAAAGACTAAACAAACCTACAGCATCAAACTAAAAGAAGACTTCACTCCGTATGCCTTGAATGTACCTAGACGCATTCCTCTACCCCTCAGGAAAACTGTCAAGTTAGAATTGCAGCAAATGTGTGCCAAGGGAGTAATAGAACCTGTGAATGAGCCCACAGAATGGTGCGCTCCAGTTGTGATAGTACCTAAACAAAGAGGACACATTAGGCTATGTGTGGACCTAACACAGCTGAATAGGAATGTGGACAGAGAAGTTTTTCCAATTCCTGATGTGGATTCAACACTGGGTCAGCTTGAAGGTGCCAAAATTTTCAGCAAGCTTGATGCTAACAGTGGGTTCTGGCAAATACCACTTTCAGAAGAATGTATGGCTCTTACTACATTCATAACACCATTTGGAAGGTACAAATTCCGCAGACTTCCTTTTGGCCTTACTTCAGCCCCAGAAGTCTTTCAAAAACAAATGAGTATGACTTTGGAGGGACTGGAGGGAGTTGTATGTCATATGGATGATATCATTGTTTATGGTAAAACAATTAAGGAGCATGACATAAGACTCCAAAATGTTCTACAGAAGTTGCAAAATGGTGGATGGACGTTAAACAAAGAAAAATGTTCATTTCGGGTAAAATCTTTGACAGTGCGAGGACATATAATATCCCAGGATGGGATAGCTCCTGATCCAAGGAAAATCAAGGCCATTCTAGAATTACCCAAGCCCAACAACGTCACAGAACTTAAAAGGTTTCTAGGAATGGTGAACTTTGTGGGTAAATTTGTTCCAAACCTCTCAACAGTTGCTAAACCATTGTATGATCTGTTGAGATCTGACAATGAATGGGTCTGGAGTAATATGCAAGCTGCTAGTTTTGATGAAATAAAAAAGGCACTGGGCAATCCTCCTGTACTGATATTATATGATAGTACCAAAGAGACAATGCTTTCTGTGGATTCCTCATCATATGGTCTGGGAGCAGTCTTATTGCAAATGGATTCAAACAAACAATTCAAACCAGTAGCTTATGCATCTCGCACCTTGTCCAATTGTGAAAGAAGATATGCACAGATTGAAAAAGAAGCTCTTGCTATAGCTTGGGGTTGTGACAAGTTTGCTCATTATATAGTTGGGAAGGTCATCACAATCGAGACGGACCATAAACCTTTAGTGTCCATTTTGGGTCACAAAGATTTGGACACATTGACACCACGTTTACAACGTATCAAAATGCGTCTCATGAGATATGCATATCAAATAAAATATACTCCAGGAAAAGACCTAGTCTTAGCAGACACTCTATCAAGAAGCCCACTTCCAAGTAAGGAAGATGAAGAGCTAACTGAAGAGATTGCTGCTTATGTTCAATCAGTGATAGAACATTTTCCATCTTCTGACAAGAGGTTGGTGGAGATTATTACAGGACAACATGATGATTCTGTGTGTTGCGAACTCATGAAATACTGCACAGATGGATGGCCAGATCGTCACAAACTCTCACAAGAGACAATTCCATATTGGGAGTATAGACACCTTATCACTATACAAGAAGGAATTCTCATGTATGGTTGCCGTATAATCATTCCCCAGGGCCTCAGAGAAGATGTCATCTGTCGACTCCATGAGGGCCATCAAGGCATAAACAAATGCCGTGCCTTGGCCAGACAATCTGTCTGGTGGCCTGGATTGTCAACCCAACTAGAACAGCTTATCAAAAATTGTGTAATATGTATTCAAAATCAACCAGATCAGATTGAGCCACTCATTACATCTGAATTTCCAGAACGCCCCTGGCAAATTGTTGGAACAGATTTACTGAAATTACAAGGAAAATGGTTTATAATCGTAGCGGACTATTATTCCAGATACATAGAAGTGGCTAAATTAGAAACATTGACATCAGAATGTATCATAACCAAACTGAAATCTATTTTCGCCAGACATGGAGTTCCAGAAGTGGTAAGGAGCGATAATGGAACCCAATATTCCACAACAGTCGGCTCTGCATATGATAAATTTGCCAAGGATTATGGATTCTCCATTGTCACTTCTAGCCCCAGACATTCTCAAAGTAATGGCTTTATTGAGAGTCAAGTTAAAAATTTCAAGAATCACTATAAAAAAGGTGGAGATCCTTATAAGACATTGTTGGCCCTTCGTTCAACACCACTACAATCAGGATTCAGTCCTGCAGAATTATTAATGGGACGAAAACTCCGAGGAAATGTTCCTATTGCAACTTGTCAGCTACAGCCCATCAGCCCAGAGAGAAGAAAATTGGTGGAGAGAGAGAACAAACAGAAAGCCACCCAAAAGAGAGACTTCGACTCTCGTCATAGAGTCATCTCACTCCCAGAATTACCAATTGGTCAAAAAGTATGGATTTCAGATTTACGACAACAGGGAATGGTCGAAAATAAACATTCTTCACCAAGATCATATATCATTAGAAGTCCAAAAGGAGTGTACAGAAGAAATAGAAAGTTTCTGCATCCTCTTCCAGATGATTTAGAATGTAAAGAAATGGAGATATACCCTAATCAAGAGGAAGATCTATCAGTAAATCCTCCAGAAAGAAAAATGAATCAGGAAAATACAGAGGCCCATTCTTCGTCACATGTGCCAGAGCTTACTCATACACAGAGCAATTCTCCGGGACTTGGACAGCAAGAGATTCGTCGAAGTAAGAGACAAATTCGTGCACCAACTCGTTTGGATCTTTAGAGGGGAGATGTGGAGTTTCCTACGACACCAACTTACCGTCATTCGGCAACACAGCCACTGTGTGTTGTCAACTATAAGTTTGTATAACCTGTGCTTTAGAAATGTAAGACACCTGACATGACGTGAATGACACTTGAAGGACTTGAGTCAATAAGACAGTTATGTTGTATGAGATAGTTTCTATTATTGGGATTTTTGGCAAGTCACGTTTTTTCGTATTAAACTGTTGAGTAACTGAAAGTAGTCTTTTTGGGGTCCTACAAAAACTCTACAGAATACATTATTATGTACTAAATTTCAAGTATTTTCACTAAAATATCAGTAAAATAAACTACTCAGTTACCTTGCCAATTACTAACAATGAAATACAAATGATTAAAAAATATGTGTATCGTTTTCAATCCACACCTATCTACTGTCCAGCAACTCCTTTATTTTCAACTTCGTCACAAATATAACTCGGGATTTTCCTGTATTTGGGGAGGTATGAACACTTATTTCGGGTTTTTTTTCTCGCCCAACAAAATCAATAAGGTAGCCAACAATAATGATTCATAGATTTTTCAGAATCATTTGAATATCAACCAACAAATCAACATTTCACCAAAATAAAATTATATGGAAACCTTATGGCACCAAATGTAAACAAACGATTCTATGGCCCATGCGTTAGAAATATTCGTCAACGATAGGGGGCGTACTGCTTATTTTGTTTCGCCTTTAGTCCTATCCATTCTTATTTGAATTTGACAAGACGATGGGATGTCACAATATTACTCGATCCAAGGTGGATATAGGATGGTGAAACAGCTTCCTATTAACAAGCACTAGAATAAACTGTAGACCTTTTGCCTACTTGATTTCATACCGTAGTAATATTTCCTGAAATTAACAGAGATGGCGACATACCTCGTGTCGGTAAAACAGAAACTGTGCTTCTTTCATCTTTTTATCAGTTTCATCTGTTCTAGATGAAAAATGACTGAGATGAGTCAAAATATCAATATTCATTCCAGCTTTATAGAAAATATATTGTTTAATGTCGTTTCAAGTCACGTCTGTCAGATGCGAACCACAGAAATACGTAAGTAACAGAAATTTTCTTCGATAATTGATCTTACCGCCATCTTAATTCAAGTAGCTGAAATATTACTACCTTCTCAAACGGTCTACAAGTTTTTCGCAGAAACAATTGAAGAGCTGTTTCACCATCCTATATCCACCTTGACTCGATCGTAGGTACTGTCATTATTACACGTTCCATCACATCAATGACTGTCATTAACTATTGAAGATCGCAATGGATGATATACTTGATAGTTGTAGATAAAATCTCTTTTCTTATTTCGAATTTTATTTTTCAGAATTAATGATTTGCTTTCAGAAAAAACAGGGTCGTGGTACGACGAAACAGTAAAAATAATGACTTCCTCTTCTACTGGTTGCTTCAAATAAATATGAAAATAAAATAGAAACCATTTATCCTGAAGCAACGGAAACAATCTCGTAAATGTATAATCCAAATGAAGGAACGAGTTATGCTTGGTAGTTTCTACGATTTCTGTCATACGATTCCAAGTACGAGAATACAAACTCTAGCCAAATAAGTCCACATCTTCTGTTATTTCTTATGCGTATAAACTCACGAATATAATCCGAAACTAATATTTTCTCGATATTATCCCCGGCTGTCAAGTTGCATGAAAACCCGAACGAGACAACAATTTATGAGCAAGATATTTGAGAATTGCTTCCTCCTTATTTTATGAGGTTTATATATGGCGTTGCCAAACTTACAACTTCAGGATGGGTCCTTTACGAATATACGATCTAAATTCAGTTATATGAAAAAATAGGGACTTTGCGTCTATTTGTATTTGTATGACAATTAAATGAATGAATGAGTACAAGCAGAGGTGCTTTTCTTGATTCGATCTGAGCGATACCTCGTCTGAAGGTGACGCAGTTTATAATTTTATCAGCAGAAACATTTCCAAATCTGAAGATTTTCTTGTGAAAAATACTGCAGCTTTGTCTTCGGTAAATATTTTACATCCATCTCTCATCACCTATATCTAATAGTTATTTATGTGTCACCATAACAACCATACTCTACCTACTCATAAATGCTGGTGTTTCGCAGGGAACAATTTTAGCTCCAACACTATTTCTACTTCACATCAACGATTTGTTGGAAGCAACTTCAAGTCCTATACACAGCTTCGCGGATGATAGTACCTTTCAAACCGCTTTCTCTTTCAGGGCTCCTATATCGGCCCGTCAAACCAGAAATGAACGAGAAAGAAATGTTAACAAAATAAATATGGACTTGGCAACAATTCTCGAGTAGGGATCTGATAACTTGGTAGAATTGAATGCAAACAAACCACAAGCATGTTTTTTCTTTAGAAAAGCCGATATCACTGTGCCCAACATAATTCAGTCAGGAGTAACCATACCATTGAAGTCATCCATCTCGATGCTTGGCGTTACTATCAGCAATAACCTTTCTTGGGAAAATCACGTGAGGTCCATTGCCAAAAGTGCATCCCAAAAACTTGGATTTCTGTTTCGACCCAAGAGCTATTTCACTCCCAGTCAGCTGCTTATGATCTACAAGGCACAGATCCAACCTGTCCTGGAATACTGTTGAAGTGCGGCACCTAAACATATCCTGAAACTATATTGGATTCTGTTCAAAAAAAGGCAATTCGTCTCGTCATGGGCGATGCTCTTCTGAAATATCAACAATCGTTTCTACATTAGCAGTCTTTTCGAGATTAACCCGTCAAGTTCAGTCTACACAGATTTTCCTTGCTATCTTTGAAGGACCGTAGAACTTATCACTCTTGTGTATTTGTATATAAACTCACAAACTAGCTGACTGATTGTCCAGAGTTATTATCTCAACTGAATTTCAATGTACCTCGTTTGAACAGTAGAAGTTTGATTTGTTTTTATTTACCAACTCCAAGAACGAATATACTATTGAAATCTCCAATTCATTCGATGTGCTTAAAGTTCAATCAGGTATGCGAAAGAACTCTATTTTCAACAGCCAATGGGGTGTTTAAAAGGGAAATAAAACATATTCTTTCTACTCTCTGAGGTTTATGAAGTGAATGTGGGATGAATATATTCCTCTCTATTCGTACATGTTATTGTCATTATACATTATATTTATATTATTATGTTATTATGTCTCTTTTCATACATTATGTCTTTAATTATCATTACTCTTCACAATTACAGTAATTACTGAATAGTTTTAAGTTCTTAGAATATAGTTTTTGTTCACAGTTACATGTAAACTTTATGAGAAGCTGTCCTGTAAGTGGGTCTTGTACCTGTCTCAAGTCTCAAGTCTCAAGTCTCAAGTCTCAAGTCTCAAGTCTCAAGTCTCAAGTCTCAAGTCTCAAGTCTCAAGTCTCAAGTCTCAAGTCTCAAGTCTCAAGTCTCAAGTCTCAAGTCTCAAGTCTCAAGTCTCAAGTCTCAAGTCTCAAGTCTCAAGTCTCAAGTCTCAAGTCTCAAGTCTCAAGTCTCAAGTCTCAAGTCTCAAGTCTCAAGTCTCAAGTCTCAAGTCTCAAGTCTCAAGTCTCAAGTCTCAAGTCTCAAGTCTCAAGTCTCAAGTCTCAAGTCTCAAGTCTCAAGTCTCAAGTCTCAAGTCTCAAGTCTCAAGTCTCAAGTCTCAAGTCTCAAGTCTCAAGTCTCAAGTCTCAAGTCTCAAGTCTCAAGTCTCAAGTCTCAAGTCTCAAGTCTCAAGTCTCAAGTCTCAAGTCTCAAGTCTCAAGTCTCAAGTCTCAAGTCTCAAGTCTCAAGTCTCAAGTCTCAAGTCTCAAGTCTCAAGTCTCAAGTCTCAAGTCTCAAGTCTCAAGTCTCAAGTCTCAAGTCTCAAGTCTCAAGTCTCAAGTCTCAAGTCTCAAGTCTCAAGTCTCAAGTCTCAAGTCTCAAGTCTCAAGTCTCAAGTCTCAAGTCTCAAGTCTCAAGTCTCAAGTCTCAAGTCTCAAGTCTCAAGTCTCAAGTCTCAAGTCTCAAGTCTCAAGTCTCAAGTCTCAAGTCTCAAGTCTCAAGTCTCAAGTCTCAAGTCTCAAGTCTCAAGTCTCAAGTCTCAAGTCTCAAGTCTCAAGTCTCAAGTCTCAAGTCTCAAGTCTCAAGTCTCAAGTCTCAAGTCTCAAGTCTCAAGTGTCAAGTGTCAAGTGTCAAGTGTCAAGTGTCAAGTGTCAAGTGTCAAGTGTCAAGTGTCAAGTGTCAAGTGTCAAGTGTCAAGTGTCAAGTGTCAAGTGTCAAGTGTCAAGTGTCAAGTGTCAAGTGTCAAGTGTCAAGTGTCAAGTGTCAAGTGTCAAGTGTCAAGTGTCAAGTGTCAAGTGTCAAGTGTCAAGTGTCAAGTGTCAAGTGTCAAGTGTCAAGTGTCAAGTGTCAAGTGTCAAGTGTCAAGTCTCGAGTCTCGAGTCTCAAATCCAACGAACATAGAGACTTTGGGACTCATTGCCTAGGGAGGTGTTCCCCGAGGCATACCATCTCCAGAAATTTAAGAACACCAACTCCTACCTTCTTTCCCTTGGTTCTCACGATGTTCTCGGAACATTACAGGATATCCCTTTTTGTGAGAACCAGAATATAAAAAAAATATATTCCTTCACGGAAGATGGTCAAAGATGATTCGAAACGTAATCGAAAAATAATGTGTAGTGCATCGTTGAATTCAGGATGGAAAGTGTTTCTAAAATTTCACGCCATAAAATATGTTCGCAGCAGATTCGCCTTCGAGCCGACAGAATTAAAATCGCCGCACCTTTTTCCACCCCCACCTCCCTTTTTCCTCCCATCACCCCGGCGTCCCCCATTCCCCCCCAACGACCGACCGACCGGCCTTTTCCGGCGAAATGTCATCCGACGCTGTGCGTCGCGACGCGCGTCAAATGTCGACGTCTGCAAATTAGGCTTCTCGTCACGGCCACGGGCCGCGCTTTATCGCCCGAATATGTCATGCGTTTTTTAATTAGATCCGAGGAGGCCGCGGATCCCGGAGCGCTTGATTAAAAATGCTCCTCCGGTCGTTCCGGGAGCCACCTCTCGCCCCCTATAGTTGCAACCCCCCAACCCTTCGAGGAAAAGGCCAACCATATAAGGGTATTCATTTTGAGAGTTACGAATATTTCACACCTACACAGTGAAAAACAAAATTACACCAGGTCACACCAGCTAACACCGTCTGGTGTCCTCTAAGGTCCAGGATATTTTATTTTTCCATGATATTTATTTTCAAAGTGGTCAGTTGTGAACATCCGAAATATATTTTGAAGAATTCATCACATTTAATAATCAAATGAATAATTATCGCACGAGAGTACTATGGATTCATTGTTTCACCAAGGATTAGTTGAGTACAATAAACTTCTCATGAAAATCAAGACGAGTTCATCTATCCAAATATTCAAATCGAAAATAAAAAAATTAATTATTAACTAGCTATTTATATTTATATTTATATTTATATTACTCAATCTATTGTATTTACCTATTGTGTGATATCAAGAAGTATACCATGTTAAAATTGTTAATATTATTCAGTTATCTAATGTATTATTTTTATTTCTGTTGATGATTATACATCATTTATTTTGTGAACTAGGGTTTACTATTTGAATAAAGATTTATTACAAAAAAATTGTTTCAGTATGTCAGTAATCACCGGCATATTATTCACCCCTGTAGGTGTTATGTGACCTTTCCCATAGTGTTTTTATTAAACAAACCCAGTTATGAGTAACACTAGTGTTAGTGCTGTATATAGCATAATTATCACTTTGGTGGTGTTGTTTATACTTTTTCCGAAAGTGCGATTTGACACCGCAGTGGGGTGATGCACATTCTGTGATTTTCTTGATGCTGAATCCTACCTCGAAAAAATTCTGTTCGGTGTTTTTGAACACCGAGCAGGTACATGCGAATACTTTTCTGGTGTGAAGGAACACCATATCATGAGTGTGTTCATGTGAATCAGTGTTTTTCTTCACCACCTCCGGTGTTTTTTACTAAGATGGATTACCTTTACCTATGGAAGTTATAATTCATATGATGATAAACTAGACTCGAAAGATTCTAGGGACAATTCGGATGATGAAGAACTGTTTCGGCTCATTTATCCTGATCAGTGGTACTAGTGCCTAGGCCAATTGATACTGATCTAAAACGAAATCATCTAATATATCATGCTCAATATTGAAATCAGGCACAGTAGGAAGGACGTCAGTACCACCTATTGGCAAAAGTTCTAAGGTTCTAATATCGAACAGGTGAGTGCATGAAATTTACACCATACAGATGCCTACACACAATATTTTTATTAATTTATATCAACTCTGGTGTTTTCAGGATGGAATACTTAACGAATGATTATTGCCACCAAATTAGATTATTCATACACCGCCTCGATTTCATCGTGATATGACACGGTGTAATTGGTGTTAATTTTATATAATAGGTTTTTTTTTATGCGTTAAAGTCAATGATAGCACCATTGAAAATATTAAATTTCAACCATTTGGTGTTTCTCATGATTTCATGTTTCAAAATCGTTTTACTTCACCACATTCGTGTAATTTGTCACTACTAAGATCGATATTAACACCTAACACTCAATTGTGAAATGTATAATAAAAAGGACACAACTTTGATATTCAGGTGTTGTATTTGTCGGAGTTTGCTCTGAAATCCAATTGATTGAAATTACACCCAAGTTTTTTTACTGTGTAGCAATGATTGTATTTAGTTTACTACTCCACCTAAAGACGCTATAGTATAGCTAAACACGTCGTGAATTTTTGCCCCTCAATCAGTGAAAATCTTGTAGTGTTTTAGTTCAGTTTAGTCAAAGTTTACAGATTATATTCTGTAAACTCTGAAGGTTTAGTGCTCGATTGTAGATTCTGATCATCAAGTATATACCTCATCTGTTCAAAAAAGTAGCGTCTATTGTTTTCTCGATAAACATATCGAAATTTGTATAGAATATTATTCTTTTCTAAATACTTTGTCATTTATATTTTTCCAACATCTTCTAGATTATTGGGGAAGAGAAATTGGTATATTCTATTGAACATGCCGCAAAAAAGAAGTCACTTGATCTCTTCCGACGTTGACGTTATGTTGTTAGGTTGTTAATGGCGGACTAATTGCAAAACAACACTCGATTCTATTTAATAATCCGAACGTGGACGACGCGTGATTGTAGCTGAATTTAATGTGAACGAGGACTTATTGCTTCCTGTTGGTTTTAATTGCTTTTATGTTAATGATTGCGTACAGAATTATCAATGGTGCGAGATCGAAAATGTTGCAGTTTCACGCACAGATCAGTCATTTTTAATTGTCATCAATACATTCACAGGATGTTTCATGAGAGGAGGCTCTTGCACATTCCAGACAAAGTCATAATTCACATAGTTTAGACTACTTATCCATATTCAGTGTTATAATTGCACATTATAATAGGTAATACCGGGAACATTTTCATCGACGTATTGAGTGTAAATAACCAAGGGTAATACAAGTAAAAAGCTAAGGTCCCCGTCTTCCTTACTCATACAAGTCTCAATGAGACTTCGAGGGTTGCTTTGCAACTCAGTTGACGGTTAATAACACACTTCAACACTTTAACACTTTAACACTTTAACACTTTAACACTTTAACACTTTAACACTTTAACACTTTAACACTTTAACACTTTAACACTTTAACACTTTAACACTTTAACACTTTAACACTTTAACACTTTAACACTTTAACACTTTAACACTTTAACACTTTAACACTTTAACACTTTAACACGGAAAACTATAACACTATAACACTATAACACTATAACACTATAACACTTTAACACTTTAACACTTTAACACTTTAACACTTTAACACTTTAACACTTTAACACTTTAACACTTTAACACTTTAACACTTTAACACTTTAACACTTTAACACTTTAACACTTTAACACTTTAACACTTTAACACTTTAACACTTTAACACTTTAACACTTTAACACTTTAACACTTTAACACTTTAACACTTTAACACTTTAACACTTTAACACTTTAACACTTTAACACTTTAACACTTTAACACTTTAACACTTTAACACTTTAACACTTTAACACTTTAACACTTTAACACTTTAACACTTTAACACTTTAACACTTTAACACTTTAACACTTTAACACTTTAACACTTTAACACTTTAACACTTTAACACTTTAACACTTTAACACTTTAACACTTTAACACTTTAACACTTTAACACTTTAACACTTTAACACTTTGACACTTTGACACTTTGACACTTTGACACTTTGACACTTTGACACTTTGACACTTTGACACTTTGACACTTTGACACTTTGACACTTTAACACTTTAACACTTTAACACTTTAACACTTTAACACTTTAACACTTTAACACTTTAACACTTTAACGCTTTAACACTTTAACACTTTAACACTTTAACACTTTAACACTTTAACACTTTAACACTTTAACACTTTAACACTTTAACACTTTAACACTTTAACACTTTAACACTTTAACACTTTAACACTTTAACACTTTGACACTTTGACACTTTGACACTTTGACACTTTGACACTTTGACACTTTGACACTTTGACACTTTGACACTTTGACACTTTGACACTTTGACACTTTGACACTTTGACACTTTGACACTTTAACACTTTGACACTTTGACACTTTAACACTTTAACACTTTAACACTTGGAGGGTTGTGAATTCGGCGCTTTCCGTCTCAATTCCCGAAAAATCTAAACGGCAGTACGAAAAATGTTAAGGCGAGTTTTTAAAGATTGGTGTGACAAAATAATCCATGTGTTTGTAGTATTTTAGAAATGTCAAATCTGGAAGTGATATGCAAATTTGGAAGTGACGTTTGGTCTCGCGGCCGTTGCTATGGGTATAACGGCTGCGAAATTGAATTTCACGGACTGTGCTGAGAACGCGAAATACTGAATTCGCGTGCGATTGCACGAAAACATATTTTCACATAGAATGCAGTGGCGTAGGTATATTTTTCAATACTTGAAATATACTTGCTTTACGTTTTTTAAAAATAGATTGAATTGAAGCACCCAAGTGAAAAGTCGTAACAATATGAAGGTTTCCAGTGTTACCAACGACCTTTTCGTTTACCTTACTCCACAGGACGAGACGCCAGTGGTTTTCGCCATTATCCGTATCACAGCGGCACCCATATACGACCCAAACACCAGGGAACCCCTTCGACCCCCGGCCTCTCCCAACCCCCCACGTGGCTCACGTCCAATCAATATCGGCCAAATTGATGGGCTGTCATTGCCGTCTCGCATTACGATTGACAACTTTTCAGCGACTTTATGGATCCTACATATACCGCGCTCACACCACATACGGGCGTTCCGAATGCCGTGCGAAAAAATAGACTTTGTCGCATTGTCATAGTCGTGTACAGGGTGGGCAAATTTCGATGTTTGTATAGGGTGACTCGGTGACTACAGGAGATTCAAAAAATGGACATAGCATTCTTGATCATTCTCGATCTTCGTCTTTCTTTTTTGAGTTGTATAGGCACAATTGTTAAATTTTTCGACTTTTAGACATACAGGGTGTCCGTTTTTCGAGCTTAACCATGGGGATCTCATTTACTATAAGAGATACGAGGTCGGTTAAATTGGGGCAAAGTTGAGCAATGTTCAGGGTGGTCCTTATTGGACACTTTTGATAGAGGAAACACCGTTTTCTGAAGGAGTTAGAATAAAACCAACCTCAAATTTTGTGAGAAATCAGATACCAGAAAACGCGCACATCGACATCTTGAACCGTTCAAAAGATACAGGGTGGTTTTGAATTTTGTGCATTTTTAACCCACCCTCGTTACCTATTTATTTATGATTACCTACTTCTTGCTTTTGTAAAAACATTCTCCAGGCACTTTTTCGAGAGGAATCCAGTAGTGCATCCAGTTTTTTAAATACAAACTGGTTTCGAAATAAATCCTGTAATTTTTCTTCTGGATCACCCAACATATTTTTGCATATTCTATTGGGAAATTAAATTCTCTCTTCAAATATACCTGATACTTGCCACTTTTCTCTTAAAACTTCAGTTTCACTGAAGGCTATGCAGCTTCTCAAACACCTAGACCTATCGAATCTTGTGTGCATAACCCTTAGTCTATTCGATGCCCGAGATTCCGAAACTTCATACAAAGTTTATCAGTTTACTGAGAGAAGTTCCTAACATCGGAGGGCGTTGAGAAGGCCCCTTCCAGGAACTTAAGCCTCCTGCAGAAAAGTGATGGGATTTCATCAGTGATACCTCAGAGGGCAGTGTTCAGTGAGAAGTTTCAAGTCTTTATTGTCTAACTCGAGAAGCTGTTTTGCTTTCCATGGCGAATGGCTCACTATCCTATTCGCTTGTCTTTGACCTGGCACTTTATTCCAGTGAGATTTCATTTCATCCGCTTCCCAACGTCGAACCTCTTCTCTCAAGTGGGCCTTGGACACTCTACAGAAGGGTTCTGGGCCGAGAAATTGTGAATTTGCCCTTTCTTTGGCAAGGCAGTCTGCTTCCTCGTTGCCTTCAACTTTCTTATGACCTGGTACCCACATCAAAGTGACCTGGTTGTTCGCTACCAGTTGTCTTAGGGATTGTGTACAGTCCCAAGTCAGATTAGACTCACAAGTGTATGACGTTAGAGCTATCAGTGCTGCTTGGCTATCCGATATAATATAGATTTTTGTGTCCCTTTCGAGGCACTCCTGGGTAATTATTTCTATAGCATGTACTTCTGCTTGAAAGATAGTTGGGGTATTACCAAGGGGTTTTGAGAGCATATGTATAGTAGATTCAATCAGAAATGTTCTCCTCTAGAACAATAACTACGATAACGATTTTTTTCCATGTAAATATCGTTAATGCATTTGCATCTTTGGATTTTAATTTCGCAAGATTTTTGATATATGTAGTTAATTATTGATCACCATCTTTTCTGACTCACTAGTTTATTACCATGTGCAGATTTCTTCAGATATTTTCCATACAGGATTTCGTGATGATTATAAATCCTATATTATCATCTACATTCATCATAGTACAAAATTATGATCTCAAAAGGACATACAATGACATCACCACAGGTAGCTTATAGAAAAATCGACCTTTACAGAATTTTTTGAGTATCTTTCAATCAATCTGCTTACTTCTTATAGAATCCATGTCAGCCAAGTGAATAAATAATTATTTTAATCAGCGATATCTCGATTCGAAACCACTGTGAACTGTAAGTCGGCTCATTGCGAGCTCAATTATCCGCATCCCCTCTCCGCTAAATAACTAATGCGGATTGCTGCTTACTAATTCAGTCTTTTGTTTTGGACGCTGAGACACCTCCAACGAAACCCTCTTCACTGTTCCCGTGATTCCCGTTTTGCCCAATACGCTAGCGCATAATTAAATAAGGTGCTCGACCGCCTAGCAATCTACGGCAGCGACATCTACCGGGAGAAAAGGGAGTCGCTCGGATCCCTTTGGTTGATTGGTTGCACTTGGAGCAAAAGTTATATTATACGAACGGTGTTGAATGATTTCGGATAATTTCAGATGTCAGCGGATAATTTCAGCCCCCTGAAAAACACTTTGGAGGGGCGGTAGTCAGATTTTTTTACGCTCTCCCCATGCAATGGTGCTTTTTTCGTTCCGATCAAACAATATTTTGAATTTATAATTTTTAACCGTGATTTCGAGGGTCTTCCTTGAGGAACTGTGTAACCTAAGCTAGGGTTGAATTACATGTGAATGATGATTTCCTTGAGGTGAACGATTTTTACAATTATTAGAAATATGAAATGACTTGACTTTTAGAATATATGAATACGCACGTGGACTCTATAACCGGATGAATTTGCCATACTGGGTGTTTCCATTTTTGACAGTATCACCTCAAAAAAATGGGTAAAACAGAGAGTGATAGTTGCCGCTACTGCGAGAACTTCGCTGAAGCCGCAGAACATTTGCTTTGCGAATTTCCAGCACTCTTCTGCACTGCAAGAGGCTCAAGTTCCTGGAAGGGGCCTTCTTAAAGCCCTTCAACTTAGCTTCCAGAATATTCATGGAATTGAAACTACACAGTAAAAAACGCTTGGGTGTAATTTCAATCAAATGGATTTGAGAGCAAACTCCGACGAATACAACACCTGAATATCAGAGTTTTGTATCATTTTTATAATACATTTCACAATTGAGTGTTAAGTGGTGTTAATTCCGATCTTAGTATAGTGAAAAATGACACGTATGTGGTGAAGTAAAACGATTCTGAAACATAATAGTATATTATGATACGAGTTTTATAAGACGCACGCGTTGTTTGGAGTACGACGAGCGAAGCGAGGAGTGCTCCAAGTGAACAAGTGCGACAACGTGTCTTATAAAACGTGTGTCATATGCAATTTTTTCTATTTTGAATTGATTTGAAAAAAAAATTGATTAAATATCGATAAATAACAGAAACATCTTGTATTGATAACAATGATGAAATTGAAATAATTAAAATCTGACGCACAAGCGCGTAAAGCCCAGTTTACAGTTGAGCGATTTTGATTATTGCAATACCAGCGGTGAAAAATTCAATTGTTTTTATTGGTCAATTTAAATAAAATTACACTCTGAATTGAAATTTACCAATTAAAACATTGAGCTTTTCACTGCTAATATCACCAAATCCAAATCGCTCAGCACTAACACTGGTGTTACTCACAACTGGGTTTGATTATCAAAAAATCACCTATGGGAAAGGTCACATAACACCTACAGCGGTGAATATGCCGGTGTTTACTGACACTAAAATAATCAGGGGACACCAGATGGTGTTAGCTGGTGTGACCTGGTGTAATTTTATTTTCAATTTGTATGTTTAAATTGTAATGTCAAACAAAACTTCGAAGGGTAAACTACGCAACACTAATTACGTCGCACCACTTTTTTCTGCTTCAAGCAATTCCAATTCTGTTTACACTGTTCGCTAACTCAGTCCTTCAGCTATAATCTCGTACTTTTTCGATACATGAGGTATTTTTCCATCTTTTTGCTACAGGATGTTTTTTGAATGTTCATTTGGAGTCAATTCTGATCTTCATATCTTCTCATCTAACGTTTCAACTTCAAAATGAGCCTGAGATTTTAAAAATAGGTTGAATAGGAAAAAAGTTATTCCAAAGAGTTAATTTTTTGAGATCACTCTGTAAATAAAATAGATAAGAAGACAATTCTGGAGATGGCTCAAGGTAATGAGATCATCTTCATGCCTCTGCTGTTGAAGTTGAAAAGAAATGTTTCTATTCATTTGGGATCCTTTTGAAAATTCCGAAATTTTGCACAGTTTCGAAAAACATCCTGTAGCAATTTTATGGCAAAAACCTCATGTATCGAAGAAGTACGAGATTAAAGCTGAGGGACTGAGCTAGAGAAAAGTGTAAACAGAATTAAAATTTCAAAGCAGAAAAAAGTTATTCGAATTTCAACTGGAGCAAAATTTCGGGGTGCGACGAAAATGGAAAGAATGCAATTTCCTGTACGACCAATGGTTTCCGAAAAAAACGAGAAAAACCTCGGAAGTGGTTCACACATCTGACTCGAGTGCGTATAACCTCAATACACCAAAACTTTATAATTTTCCAATTTTGCTTTTATCAATGGACCAGATTGAAAAAACGCCCCAGTGCTTTCCCATTCCCTCCCTTCAAAACCCCTTTGGAAAAGTGTCCATTACCGCACGTGCAACCGGATACGGCGGAACAGTCCGCCGCGGCACACTGTTGATTCTGTCATTAGTCGGTGTTTGCCGAATTAATGGCGTCGCGACGACCGCCGCCGCCGGAGCATCGAGACGGATCTGGCGCCGGCCCGCACCGCCGGAAGTAGGCCAGAAGGGCGGCCGCGTATAGGGGGTGGAAGGGGTGCGTCGGGACGTCTGGACCGCCATCGGGACATTTTCCTTCACTATTTTCTCCATGAAGCTCAATTTATAAACTCCGCTGCCGTAGCTACCAGTTGACGCTGCCGTTCCAAAATATATTGAGGATATATCCAACGGCACATATCTCTATAGCATGTACCTCTGCTTGAAAGATGGTTGGGGTGTTACCAAGGTATTTTGAGAGCCTGAAATGTGGCCCTGTTACTCCCACTCCAGCCCTTTTATCCCTCTTGGATCCATCAGTATGCATCCCTTTCCAGTTGAGGTCCGTTCTCTGTGCAAATTTGGTGGTTGTTTATGACCACTTCGAACTGCATGGGGCCAGGTAGCCGCGCGGTTAAGGTGTCTATCTCTTAAATCAGCCGGCTGCCCGTCGTGGGTTCAATCCTCATCGACGGCGGAATTTTTCCAATGGCCCCAGAAGTGGTATCGGATCCCACTATAAAAGGTAAGGTCCCCGCCAAGGTGGATATAGGATGGTGAAACAGCTCTTCAATTGTTTCTGCGAAAAACTTGTAGACCGTTTGAAAAGGTACTAATATTTCCACGACTTGAAAGGAGATGGCAGTGAGATCGATTATCGAATAAGATTTCTGTTGCTTACGTATTTCTGTGGTTCACATCTGACAGACGTGACTTGAAACGACATTAAAACAATATTTTTTCGATAAATCTGGAATGAATATTGATATTTTGACTCTTCTCAATCATTTTTCATCTAGAATAGATGAAACTGATAAAAAGATGACAGATGCACAGTTTCTGTTTTACCGACACAAGGTATGTCGCCATCTCTGATAACTTCAGGAAATATTACTACGGTATGAAATCAAGTAGGCAAAGGTCTACAGTTTATTCTAGTGCTTGTTAATAGGAAGCTGTTTCACCATCCTATATCCACCTTGGTCCCCGCTATCCTAACTCGTACAAGTTTACGCTGTAAACTTCTGAGGGTTGCTAAGGCAACTAGGATAGTGGTTGGAAAAAAAGTCGTACCTAACTGGCATGATATCTGTCGGTTTAGACATAGATTCTAGGAAAATATTTTCCAAAATCTTCAAGTGTCCAAACCAATTTCCTGATTTGAGTTTTTTTGTCTGGCTCAGTCTGAAGGCACTGATTGCTGCTTCTTTCATTACACATAGGTGCAATGGTGGAAGGTTTAGCATTACCTCTAAGGCTGCAGTGGGGCACGTGAATATTGCCCCTGTGATTCCCAGACAAGCTAGCCGCTGCATTTTCTGCAGCTCGACTTGTGCCAAAATGTGTTGCATTTTTGGCCACCATATCAATGAAGCGTACGTGACCATGGGTTTGATGATCGTTTGGTATGACCAATAGATCATTTTTGGTTTCAGACCCCATGTCTTGCCAAAGACTCTGCGGCATGTCCAGCTTGCCCTTGTTTGCATGTATATACCACATAAAAAACGTGAAAGTAACACGGAAATGATGATTTGTCCGTATCTTTGCAGCAATAATTTTTCATGTTTCATGGGGTATCATGAATTTTCAGGTCTGTCTAAACCACCGGATGAGAGACCTGATATTCCACAACTGCGACAAACATTCCTTGTACTTTTTCGGCCCATTTCACGAACTTTATAGGCGCATATCCTGTGTGGCAACAAATTCACCATAACGCAAAGCCCTTGAAAGGTCAAATTACCCGCGCAAAATGTCGGCGGAGAAGGACAAAATCACAATTTGCCTTCGTTACGAGAAGCTGGGATGCAAATCAGGTGTGTGATATACGCGCTCTATATATTTTATTGGCACTAATAACAGGATACTTTCCGACGAGAGACACCCTATTAGGCGAGGCGGCTGCTTGTTATACTTTATTTTTTTCTTCATGTTATGTAATTTCATATGGGAGGATTTTTATTACACGGCGGTGTGGGAGGTGATTTTCCTTGATGACAAGCGGCAGTTCCATATGAAAGGAAGGACCACGGCAAAATTTTCCTTCTGGTTGAAATATTCATGAGACCGAAATTATTCGAACCCTAGATTGAGAATGAATCCGCTGTATAGGTGGTGGAATTCTCAGTTGAATATTAGTTAATCAACTAACCCATAGAAACTAATGACTTATTACTCGGAAAATTCCGACTTGTGATTCGGAATTAAGACACCACTGGAATATTTTTGATTTCTTTTTCGAATCTCTCGTTCAATTTAGAAAAAATCACTGTTTTGAAATTATGTTTTGGGGCTTCGTTTACGAGATAATTGAATTTTACGCTCTCTCCATGCAATGGTGCTTTTTGTTCCGATCAAACAATATTTTGATTCAATGATTTTTACCCGTGATTTCGAGGCTCCTCTTTGAGGAACTGTGTAACCTGAGCTAGGGTTGATTCACACGTGAATGATGATTTCCTTGAGGTGAACGATTTTTACAATTATTAGAAATATGAATTGACCTGACTTTCAGAATAAATGAATACGCACGTGGACTCTATAACCGGATGAATTTGCTATACTGGGTGTTTCCATTCGTGACAGTATCATTTCAAAAAAATGGGCAAAACAGAAGGTGATAGTTGCCGCTACTGATGCGAGATCTTCGCTGAAACTGCAGATCATTTGCTTTGAGAATGCCCAGAAACTGATGACTTATTACTCGGAAAATTCCGACTTGTGATTCGGAATTATGACACCACTGTAATTTTTTTTCGTTTTCGGGATAATTGAATTTGAAATAACTATTATGTCAAAACCAAGCCATCGCCTACTTTGTACGATGTTCATTTTCATAGGTGGATGGCTGTTTTATAAGTATTCGAAACTTTTAACTATACAAACTAAACCTTGAATTAAAATTTCAATTCAGAAAAATATCCAGTGCTGCAAAAAATAGGACAAGAAAAGTGGAACAACCACTATTTATAACAATTTCGACAGAAGTTACGTCAGGTACCTACTTCATAAATATTTCAGGTCAAAAATGCTTTGATGTTAATACAAAGAAGTTATTCAAAACTGAACTTTGGAGGGCTGTATTTCCCTTAGGAAGCCTTAAAGAAAATGAAATCTTGCCTGTCAACTATAACATGTGCCACCCTGTATATATTGAGAGATGTATCTTCACACTCCTATAGTTTCGTGAATAACAATTTGAGAAGGAACAAAAATATTTCAGCATGCAAATTCTTTACTCACCATTCATTTCTGATGCTTGTGTTTTCCTCTCTTTCATCTGAAAACACAAAAAAAAGTGATCAAAAATCTGTAAAAACGTCAGATCTAATTATTGCAGTTGGAATAACAAATCAAATTCAATTAAGAAATTATCTAGGTAATCAATATAATTTTTGCTCACTATATATAAATAAAAATGTATTTTTTTTTTCATATGACTAATTATACGAGTCTGATGAAGCAATATTCATGTTTTTGTTTACCAATATGATTCCTGCAATTGATAAATGAATGAATCAGATCATAATGATATATTTTAGATTCAAGAGTGAGTTGCATTTTTACAAGTGACTACATGAATTATATCCACACATCTTGTGACAATAATGATTTAACTAAATATTAGGAAACACCGAAAAAAATATTTTTCAAATCTAGATGCGGCTTAGTTGGTGAAATATTTAATTCTGATAAGTTCATCAAACTGAATATCTGATTGGAATGATCAATTCTTTAAGCACCTACTAGGATCAGAAGAAGGTAATTTTATTTTGGGAACAGGGAAATATTTAAATACCAATAAGGCACAGGGACAGAAAATATTGATGAATTCAAGATTGCATAATGATGATTGTATAATTACCACAGTGCGAAATAATCGTAAATTTTTTAATTCGATTGGTCATGAGCATCAATGAAAATATGGAAATGCATTGTGTAAAATTGTCTAAACCGATGAGTGGAATGTTAGGTTACAATTATTATTACACAATCTGAAAATTGTACGAGTTTTCATATTCTAACTATAAAATGTTCGAGAATATTTTCACTTTTCTTGAAAAATTACCTTTTTCTGAACCGACTACATCGGTGTAGTGTTTTTTAGTTGAGATCATGATTACAGAGATATAAGGTGTAAAATCCAACTTTGAAAAATGTTTGTGTCGAAACTATTCATTATTGGTCAAAACGGCTCATGTTCCTATTTTCCACGACCTCAACTGAAAAAACAGAACACCGATGTTCAGAGAATTAAACGGGCTTTCAAATGATGTGCTGCTTTGAGATTCTGAGGGTAACATCTACCCCTCCTAGAGGATGTCCCCCTGGATAATGAAATTGCCCATTTTATTTCGATTTTTCATATCATTCACTGGAAGGGAGATTTTGAGGGTGGGAAGTTTTCAAAATGTCACCCAATATGTGAAATCCGCTTCTAGATACAAAAATAATAACATGAGAATATCATAAAAACACACATGCGCATATCTATTTTCAGATAAAATAAAGTAAAAGTTAAACGTTGGTCTACTTTTATTTTATTCCTCATTTGTTATTTTATCTTAGTTCCTGTATAAACTTTCTAATGGTAGCACGTATGTTGAACTTTCTTATCTTATTTTATGTTATTCCTTATTTTATTTTATTTGCTGTATAAACGCGCTCTGAATTCTTGAATCTTTTAGACCCAGGAGAAATAATAAAGGTAAGGTAATTCTTCTTAAAATTTTTGTCATATTGCCCTTATTGACCTCTTCTCTTAGATTTGCGTGAGCCGCAATCGTAGTTATATCACTTCACATTTTATTAATAAGATATCAATTCTTTCGGATGAAAACAAAAGCGACTTTGTTTGACTCGCAAATTTTGCGTATTCGGCTTCGTCTGTCAAACAAACTGTCATTTTTTATCCTAAAAAACCATGTACTTTTTTTTTTCAGTAATTTTATTCTTTTTCGCAAAAGCAGAAAGCGACAAATTGAAAAATAATCATAATCCTCCATAGAAACCCTTCAGTTATAATACCAAACGTCACTTTCCAACAACCCAGAACTTTATCCCAAAAGGTAGATGGAACCGACGATCCCAAAATTACTAGAAAATTTATATCCTTCCTCTATAAAGACAAACAAACCCTGCTGGTCTTATCACCCCCGCTCCACTTTCCCCATTATTCATCCCCGTGAAGAATGCGCCCAAAACTTCATCCCCAACAGCCTACTCACTTAACGGAGCCGTGGGGCGTGCGTCTGCCTACCTTTCCACCCCCATACAGGGTGCATCAATGCCGCTGGCGACGAAGGGTGATCGGAAAATCACTCGAGTGTCACGCAGAGGGTGGAAAATCGTGCCAGGCTTGTGGATGAAGAGGATTGAACATTCCGAACAAATTATCTTAGAAAGAAGGGGAATTAAAGCTCAATCTATAAACTCCACTGCCGTAGCTACAGTTGACGCTGCCGTTCCAAAATGTATTGACAAGATATCCGACGGCACCTGCGTCAGCTGCGTAGTTTATGAACATATTATTTTTATTTTTAGCACATTCCATCTACGAACAGTAACTGGAACGTCAACTGAGCTACGGCAGCGGAGTTTACAAATTGAGCTTAACTTCATTTTCGAGAATAAGAGGTCACGTTTTAAGGGATTAATCCCTAATCATCAGCTCAAGCTACAGCAAAAATATTTAGATTGACATATTTCGCACACTTTCTAACGAGTTTTGTTCACTATTTTTATTTCACCTAAAGCCATACATTTTGTTTTCAATTCGCGGAAAATCATTTCAAATATGTTACTTGAGATGCCTTTATAATGTCAGGTGGTGTCGATTAGATATTACCTCCGAACAACAAACCCACTAGAATAGAAACACCCCAAATTGCCTGAAGCCAACATGATATTCATATTCATATGTTTTCCCCCACAGAGGTTGCCACATCGTTACATTTGAAAGTGATATTCATCCCAAGACCAAATTTTTTCAAGATTCCCAAATATATCCTTCTGTTGGTACTTATATGAGTCATATGAGTGAATCAAGAGCTATGTATTCAATGTTCATCATATAATACAGTGCCTCATTTATATATAAGTATTTTATAGATAGCACGTCTTTCTGGAGATTGCGACATTTTTGGTGAATGCGCCAACGCCGCTAATTTCGTTCAACCGATAATCGACCGAACGCTGATAGTGACAGCGCGAAACGTCTCGTTTTCAAATCAAATTGTGTTTCATTAGATGGCATTTTTCCAGTTTTGTGTGAAAATTTGAATGGGATTCTACTTAAAAACCATGTTTGTTCTGTTCAAATCAAATTTAAAGGATGGTGAAACGCTGTCGAATGTGTTAGAGACGATTTAAAAGTGGTGACCAGAACAAAACATTTCGCTGGTGAGTTACTCAGTGTCGTATCTTTCGTAGAATAAACATTATTGACCCACTCTCATATGCAAAACGATTTTTGGTAATTTGAAAACATTCTCGGGTTTCGCCGAGTTTCCAAGAGATGCTAGAGTTTGCTCGCATCATCGCATACAAGTGATGAAATGGTTGGCCCAAGTGGTAAGAAAATAAAAAAGTAAAACATGTTTGGTGTTATATCACATTTACAAACATTCGTTTGAAGAATATTGGTTATCAAAATGACAAGAAATAAACACAAGTGTTCAAAGAAGTAGTAGTATGAGTAAATTACATGAGACGTTCAAAAATGAACAAAATCTCTGTTGGAGTGGATTGAGGATAAAAAGCATATCTGTTTTTTGTATATCTCCAGAAATACACGTAATTTCTTAACTTTCTCGACCGACGGTATATTATTTTTTCCGACGCCTCTACAGGGGCTGAAATACTCTGTAAATGGTTAATAAGTCTTCAAAATGTTTATTTTATAACATGTGGTATTTCTTCCTCGAATTTGAAATGCCCGGTATGGAGTTTATCTACCAATAAGCCAATCCAGAATACGTGATCAAAAATGGCTGCATTGAGGCACACACAGTGTTTTGTCTATTTGATTACATGTGTTTTTGTGTTTACAGTTTGAATTTCCTTTTTGAAGGTTTCAAAAGTGAATACAATGGCTTGTGATAATAAAAGTGATTATCTCTTATCATAGAGACTGAAGATAAAGACATTGCATTACGGTATAAGGAAAAAATCAGAGTCATTCCAGGCATCGATCCTTTCACTCTGATAGATCAGTTAAAGCAGCTGGTTTTTCTAAAATTTGAAATCACATTTCGCAACAAATACCTTCATGAAAAGTTATGTAACTTTTTACTTTTCAAAAAATGTTTAGCACATACTTTAGCATACTTTATAGTTTAGCTTCTGTGAGATCTTCCCTTTTGATTGATTTCAACCATCTTTTTCTTCGGATTTTTGAGAGTTCATTCAATTCCGTTTTGTGTGCAAAATGTAGTACACTGGGTATTTTGAAAAACTTCACATCATCACGATTTCCTCGACTCCCACACTTAACAACACAACAATCATGTGGCATGTTTTTGTAGCTTTATCTTCAATTTTATGAGAAATTTCACAAATGACAATATAGACTAAACACAGGATATTCCCAAATGAATGTTTGAATTCGTTCTGGAGTTAAAACTAATTTCAAATTAAAATCACAATGTTCAAATAGCTGGAGTTCTAATGCACTGAAACGGTTTGTATGCCTCAAGGTATCCATCTTGAATTTGATTTGACAGCGTCTTGGTTTGGTCCATACCATAGTTTAATTTGTCGAAGCAATATCTAGTAGTTAGGTTAACTTAACTTGTTAGTTACTTAACAACAAATCAGTGGATTTCAAATTTTGAAATTCAGCCAATAGAAACGAAATTACAGTGAAAATATAGCTTGTCGCTGTATTTTCGCGGTGATAAACCTGCTTAGTTTTTGTTATACTAACTGTCAAGTGAAACTAATGATTTAAATTATAAACGTAAAATTTCTGTGTTTTCACTAGTTATCTTTATTTACCAATATGAGCGATCGTAAGGGATAAATGTCCATTGGTATCATAGATGATTCAGTGGAAAAGAGTATCCCTATTTTTTCTCTTTGGTGTTCACTTTGTTAGTTTTTGATTTTGATTTCTGTCAATTACTTCAAATTAAAACGGTGACACGATTTTTCTTTATTTCAAATCGATATATTGTCGTCCTAAATATAATTATTCGTCGTATGATTAATGACCTGTAATTTTTTGGAAAATACCACTCGTCCTGCGAACTCGTATTTTCAGCTTTGGGATTGCAATTCATTAATATTCCAAAAAAATATCGGTAATAATCATACCACTTATTATATCACCCCTGATAATATAAAAGTTTGTGGGTAATAAATGTTGAAACGATGATTTTTGAAATCCCTATAAGAGAGACTGTATTTATATAGGTAACTTTCAACTCTCTGAAATGTAACCATCCATTCAGTATTTTTGGGACACCCGGTAAAAGGAGTTTTCCGACGACAAAACCGGTCCAACTTTGGCGCAAAGATAAAGATGGTTGAAGGCGGACTATTGTGCACCTGAAAAGCTTCCCGGTGCAGATGTTTTTCGGGAGGGGGTGCGAGAGAAGAGGGTGCAAGCACGCGGAATGGGCGCTTCTGCGTATTCCTGAGACAACATTGAGCAGCTCACAAAGAAAGCCTCTCTTTTTATTTGCACCCTTTCATCTACGTGTAATATGTCTCACGTGCATGTGTAGATACAGAGTGACCGATGTTTTTCGAGTGAGTTTTCCACTCGGTTTTCCAGGATCAGAAACTGTTTGTTTGATTTTTTTTTCAGAACCGAATCAAAACATCTGTCTTGATATAGATAATTTTCGACCTCGTTTCTCATTGGTCTAGACGCCAGGCAAGCATAAAAATGGTTAGTTGACCGTACGGCTGTGTATAAACAGTAAAATAAAACTAGATTGACTGTTCAAGTCTTATTTCTATTATATTTAAATTGAGTTCCGTTAATCAAGAAGTTAATGATCGTAAGACACGAATTTGATTCTCATTAACACTTAATAGTTTTTATAGTATCGGCTATTTTGAAATATTATCGTAAATTGTGAATCAACAATCCAGTTCATCATTATTTACCGATACCGTCTGAATACATTGAATAATCATGACAGAAAACTAAGAACCATTGAGGTAAAGTTTGTAAAAATATATTTAACACTGACTGCGCCCCAGTTTCACCAATGGAAAACGCTATTGATATTTGAAGTTAGGTAAATGTGGATGTCATTCAACCTATGAACGTCAAAAAATTTCCTGTGTACTAATTTGAAAATAATCGTTTTTGCGGATAGTTCTTTCTAAAATGCTCCATCTACAATTTTGTTTAACAAACTAATTTCTGCGAGTTCAACTGAATTTGGATCTGGAACGATCACATATCCATGAATCTTACCTAGAAAGTTTTCTTTTGAGAGAAAAATAGTCTATCCAATTAAAAATATCAAACATAGTTTGAAATGAATGTCTGGTAGACTACGAGCAGAAAACAACTACTTTCCTGGTAAATACCACGCAGAACATTGAATTATATCTGTTCGTAGTCCATGCAACGATTCACACTGTGAATGCAGATCGCAAATGTTTCTTTCTTCCTAAGACGTGACAAATTCACATCGAGACAGGCACGCCTAACAACCTACAGACCGGTTTCGGGCTTATTGGCCCTCATCAGTGCAGGGTAGTTATCCGAGTAGAGACCGTAAGATCTCAACTCGAAGCGTTGCCTGTCCCAATGCATTTTTGTCGCGTCTATTTGACCGCACCGAGCCGCGTTCCAACAGACAATTGAAAGTGGCGACATCATGCGGCAGAAGAAAGAAACACTCCAGATGTCGCCACTTTCAATTGTCTGTTGGAACGCGGCTCGGTGCGGTCAAATAGACGCGACAAAAATGCATTGGGACAGGCAACGCTTCGAGTTGAGATCTTACGGTCTCTACTCGGATAATTACCCTGCACTGATGAGGGCCAATAAGCCCGAAACAGGTCTGTAGGTTGTTAGGCGTGCCTGTCTCGATGTGAATTTGTCACGTCTTAGGAAGAAAGAAACATTTGCGATCTGCATTCACAGTGTGAATCGTTGCATGGACTACGAACAGATATAATTCAATGTTCTGCGTGGTATTTACCAGGAAAGTAGTTGTTTTCTGCTCGTAGTCTACCAGACATTCATTTCAAACTATGTTTGATATTTTTAATTGGATAGACTATTTTTCTCTCAAAATTTTTTCCAATTTATGGCTAATCCATTTTTTTCAGAAAGTTTTCTATTCGCAATATAATACGAAGTTAGAAAATACTCGAATACTCCACAATTCTACTCATTTTCTCATCAGATTCTGAATAGCTCACGAGATGTCTCGTCTTTCTACCTCAGTCTTGAAACTGGTGATGATCTTCTCAGCTTGAACCATAAAATGACCATAAAATTCCGCAATTTTGCCCCAATTTAAAGTTCTTTGTATCCCTTACGGTTCTCGAGATCCAATTGATGAGCGTCGAATTTGAATAACCCTCTATAGGATAATTTTACCAAAATAACAATTGAAAAATAGTTGAGAAAGCTAGATTGTAGATTGTAGGAGGGGTCGTTAAGGCTGTGCAGCCTCTCAAGCACCTCGACCTATTGGATCTTTTGTGCATAACCCTCAATCTATTCGAGGCCTGGGATTCCGAGGCTTCGTGCGAAGTTTATCAGTTTCCTGGGAGCTAGGTTCTAAAAAGGCCCCTTCCAGAAAATTGAGCCTCTTGCAGAAGAGTGCTGGGCGTGGCTGGGCATTCGCAAAGCAAATGTTCTGCAGTTTCAGCGAAGTTCTCGCAGTAGCGGCAACTACCACTTTCTGTTTGACCCATATTTTAAAGGTGGTACCTCAGAGGGCAGTGTCCAGTGAGGAGTCCCGTTACCAGTTTCAAGTCTTTTTTGTCCAACTCGAGAAGCTGTTTAGCTTTCATTGTTTTTGTCCTGTCACTTTATTCCAGTAAGATTTCATTTCATCCGCTTCCCAACGTCGAACCTCTTCTCTCAAGTGGGCCTTGGAGAGTCCACAGAGGGGTTCTGGGCCGAGAAATTGTGTATTTACCCCTTCTTTGTCAAGGCAGTCTGCTTCTTCGTTGCCTTCAACTCCCTTATGACCTGGCACCCACATCAAAGTGACCTGGTTGTTCGCTGTCAGTTGTCTGAGGAATTGTTTACAGTCCCAAGCCAGCTTAGACTCACAAGTGTATGACTTCAGAGCTTTTAGTGCTGCTTGGCTATTTGATAGAATATATATTTTTTCCCTTCGAGGGTCCCTTTCGAGGCACTCCTGGGCACATATCTCTATAGCATGTACCTCTGCTTGAAAGATGGTTGGGGCGTTACCAAGGGATTTTGAGAGCCTGAAATTTGGCCCTGTACTCCCACTCCAGCCTTTTCATCCATCTTGGATCCATCAGTATACCACACTGATGCATCCCTTCCCAGTTCCGTTCTCTGTGCGAATTTGGTGGTTGTTTATGACCACTTCAAACTGCATTTCGAAGTCTTACCTAACTGGCATGATATCTGTCGGCTTAGACATGGATTCTAGGAAAATATTTTCCAAAATCTTCAAGTGTCCAATCCGATTTCCTCATTGGAGTTTTTTTGTCTAGCTAAGGGGGGCTCAAAATATACATGAAGACCTTGTACGCACCGAATCGTTTTCCACCGACTTTTCCCGTTTTGATACCTGTTGACTCTAATCTACAGTGGCTTAATAGGTTACAGTGACGACAACGGAATGTCAACTTTTCTATTGGTTGTTTCAAGGTCGACGTAAATCCGCCATGTTTAGGCTAAATTTGTGATAGAAGCATTGGAAATATCGTAATTTTTATTAAATTCTTGTATATTCGTGGCTTTTGAATAAAGAATCGCTTGGAATTCGACCTGCCCAGGTAAGTCCCTCAATCCTATCTAATATCGAGGATTTCTGTTTGGTATAATAAGTGAAACTGGAGACAAGCTTATATTATGAAAATAAACAACAAACAATTCTGGGAATATCTCCATTCAAGATAGTTGTATAGTTCCTATCTCTGTATTAATATAAGTATATTATAATCATCAATATTATGAATATTATGAAAGTTGTGAATTATTTCACAATAAAATCATCTAACCTACAATATAGTATTTGATATGCATATTTTCAAGTGGTATAATTTTTAGGTAGTAAAACTCATTGTAGAATGCCTGGATGTTCAGCTTTCAACTGTACAAACTCTGCAGCTAAAGGGTTTTTGATGAAAACTTTTCCCAGAGACCCAGCTAGAAGAAAACTTTGGACAGCCAAAGTTAGGCAAGATAACTGGCAACCAACATACTATTCAGTTCTTTGTGAGGTATATTATATGTTCTTCTCTGAACTTTCATGCTTGGTTTTGTGTGTTATATGTTATAATAAATGTGTTATAATAAAGTCAACAATTATGGCAGTAAATCTATGAGAAAATGAAATGCTGTAAAATGTATGTGTCCACAACTTATATTATTGTGTTTTAAAAATAAATGAAGTGTCGATAATATTATATATGTATTTATCATTTCAAAATAAAATGAATGTATTGTTAAGTGGTCTGTTTTTTATTTCTTTAACATATCCTTAATATGGGGTAAGTAGAATGTAGAAGAATATTTCAAGACATACATATAATCAATTCTTCATTCTCATATTATATAATTCGTCGTTTAACTCGAATACCAGTTCAACTCTGATCAATAAAGTTTATTAGAAATGTAGTAACGTTATGTGGAAGCATCGTTTGAAATTCGTATTGACCGCGAATAATTTAAAATTTTGAATTACCCGCGTTATATTCGCATTCTCGAAATTGAATATTACTTCATTTATAAGGTATAAGTCATTGAAAAATTAATCACAATAAAGACAGTATATTAGTACATCATGATCAGAATATTATCACGGTCAATTATAGTCCAATTCCACAAAAATCGTGAATTTTGTGTTTACCTCCTATAATACCCATAGAAAATTTGCCTAAACATGGCGGCCGCTAGCCCATTGGCGTCACTGTAACCTATTAAGCCACTGTAGTCTAATCTATTCCATTGCGTAGGCCTGCTTTGCGCTTTGCGGGCGATCCAAACCAAACCGAACCAAAATGGCGTGCTCCACATACGTGGGAACCCGGTCAGAGGTCGCAATCGCCGCGGAGGCTGCCGAAGAGAAAAAATCTCCGGCTGCATCGGCTGTCGGCGTCGAGAGTTAGAAAGCGCCCCCCGTAGCCCTTTCCCCCCCCCCACCCCCCACGAGCCTCCCGACGAGCGGACCCCCTTGAATGAGGGAGCGGGTCAGCTCGGCCGCCCACGGGGATGTTTTAATCTGGCGTTGTTGGAGTCGTCAGAATAGTTGATATGTTTTTTTCAAAATACTTCATACGGATGTTATTGCGGTCAGAAAAGATCGCCATCTGTCTTTTCGTGCATGATTAGCTTGAAAATGCGTTGAGGTGTATTCGGATCCTAAGAACAAGCTTTGTTTCATTACTGAAAATCGAGGAGGTGATTTTGGAAAAAAAATATGAAAAATGTTTTGGGTACTGCAAATTTTGCAACCTGCAAACCCAATATCTTACTAATAAGTTTTTCAAAACATCATTAAATAACCTGTCTCTCTTCCCAGATTCCAGTTTCTTTCATCATCGAAATCCAAAGGGTGACCGAAATTGATTTCGATAAAGTATTGAACAAATTAGCCTCTATGAAATCTATAAAATAGTTATTTGTATGATGGTTAGGCCGCGAAATACCTTTTTAACGTACCGAAAGAACAGTTATCGCCGAGGCCGCTTGCGGCCGAGGCAAGATAATCTTGAGGTTTTTAAAAAGTTTCGCGGCCATGGCACACTATTTTTCGTTCAATCGTTAAAATTATTAGACTAGATAATTGTAAATAAATTTATAATTGCTCTAAAATCAACAGCAGTTCAATTTACTCAACAATATTACCGTGTGCTATGGAAATGATATGTTTCAATATACAGTGTCACACATAAAGTTCGCGACATATGGAAGTTTCTTTTATTAATAGATAGAAAATTTGACTTCGCAGTTAATTTGTGCTCGAAAAATTACTAAAATACAGCATCTTTCCTTTTTTCATGTGCTACTCTAAACCTGTCAAATTGGAAAATTTTTCAAAAAATTCTCAAAAAATCTGTTTTTTTTTTAATTTCGAAAAATGCAAAAGTTGCTCAGTTTCCAATTTTATACATTTGTTCCAAATTTGAACTCTCTAGTGTCACTTCGGTTTTATTCCATTTTTTTAATTTTTCGAATATTTCGCTTTATCGATTCGAACGAAACATGATTCAAATTTCAAGATTTTGATGAATATGAGACTTCAATATCATATCTTGCCCAGA
Organism: Chrysomela aeneicollis; assembly: GCA_029955515.1. Taxonomy (NCBI): domain Eukaryota; kingdom Metazoa; phylum Arthropoda; class Insecta; order Coleoptera; family Chrysomelidae; genus Chrysomela; species Chrysomela aeneicollis. The sequence goes on from JARUHQ010000006.1 coordinate 7,340,905, forward strand.
AAATATCCACATTGGCCTGTTACCAGAAAATAAAAAAAACGCATCTCCAGAAATTCGTCTTTGTTGTAGCAAAGTTCATCTAGTTTTTTAATTTCATTGTTAAACTGGATTTTCAATGTTTGGACTTTAATATGTCAGTAATCGAATAATCGAATTTCTCGTCACTCTTATTACACTCGTATTTCTTTTTTTAATAAATTTTTATCCAGTTTGATTATTTTTCCATATGTTGCGAACTTTATGTGTGACACTGTATACAAAATATGTTGACAGTTCTTGACAAAACGCAAAATGACTGATACTGATAGCGATATTTCAGTACCTTCCACTCCTCCTGAACTCAAAAGCATTGTATATTCAGCGCTTTCCATTTTAATACCCGAAAAATCTAAACGGCAGTACAAAAAATGTTACGGCGAGTTTAAAGATTGGTGTGACAAAATAATCCTTGTCTTTGTAGTATTTTAGAAATGTCATATTTGGAAATGGTATTCAAAGTTGGAAGTGGCGTTTGGTTTCACGACCGTTGCTATGGAACAACTTTTTTCGTAGAATCAATAATGAAGAAGTTTCCCATACCTATGTATAGTTATAGGATTTAAAAAATACCCATCGGTCCAGTCGATTTCGGACCACGATGGAAAGCCGGAACGAGATCGAAACCAATGCATGGGATCCCATTGCAATTACCGGACTATTTCTCACATTAATCCGGTCCGGAGTGCGAGAACGCGTTTTTTTTTCTCCTCCAGGCTACAGCAACGTATACATACAGGGGCATTCACGGCGCACTTGCTATATAGAAATGCGAGTTTGGATGTTTACCAATTCGCAGTTTCAGAGGTGAAGATTTTGAATAGAAATTAAAACGAACAAGTCAAACAAACGACAAACAACAAAAATTATTTGACTCTTCTTTATAGTTGTACCTCCATGGCATTTCATGGCAAATAAACAGGTCTTCTTATTTTCAATTCCTGGTGAATTTATAAACTCATTTGAAACATTTTATGACGAATTAACTATAATTAAGAATCAATTTGGCAGGTGTTTAATAAAAATTTATTGAAAACTAACAAAGAAAACTAACAAAGACATGCATGTATTTAGTGAAAACAAAAAGGACCAATGAGATTCGCTTCGTGCTTGATATTTCACATATATTCAGGGTTGGATTCAGAACTTTATTGACTATTGAAATAAAAAATATACCTACTATATTTGTCTTAAATTGAGTATATCCTACGTTTCATTTTTGTCATTGTTTACAAATATTTTTCTGTATTGCGCTAAAAATGAAATGGCAAACCGATTAAGAGGGTTATTCAAAATGTTCATATTCGGTTATATCCTTATTAGAGGGGTCTGCCCTGATGGAAAGTACGACTATATCACGTGGTATGCACATACCTATGCATGTCAAAAATTAAAACAACCAATCAATGGCATAGAACTTTAAAGGGTAATTTTGCACTTATCATTGATGAAAATTTTTGTTGGTACCTACTTACATATTTTGACCTGAAAAACACTAATTCCATAATATTATCGTGAACATTTCTCTAGTTTTCGAGATGATCGATGCCAAAGTTCGAAATTTCACCTCTGTATGATGGCAAGTTTTGGGCAAGTATTGTATCTTCTTAGATCACAGGACATATTACATGCATTTACCATGGTTAATTATGATTTTTGTGGAAGAAAAACATCATGAGTATGTATTTAGTTCTTCCGTATAGTTTTCTTATTATTTCACCAACTAGGCTACATCAACAACTGCCATTTTAAAAACCTCTGTGCGAATCTTGAAATTATCTTGAGCGAATAATGAGGTGGATTCATAGCTGCCTTTTCAGTGATATGTGTTTTCTCTCTTCAATACATGATAAGTGCAAAATTACCCTTTAAACCCCCCCGGACCACCAAACAAATTCAAAATTGAATTATAAAATCACAATTACGGTGAATGATTCGAGTTTTTCCTTATTTCAAGATATTGTATATGGTTGAAATATAATATACATTGTTATTGGTACATTATTTATAACGGTCCCGTAGTGTAGCGGTTATCACGTCTGCTTCACACGCAGAAGGTCCCCGGTTCGAACCCGGGCGGAACCAACTTTTTGTTTTATCAACATGATTAACGAGAAATGAAATTCATATTATTCAGTAATAGTTTATAAAACAGTTCGTTGTAACCTTCCCAAAAACATACATTCATCGAAGAAATGAAATGAAAATCAATTATCGCGAAAATGTCGGACCGTGGACTAAACGATATAAAAAACAGTGCGGGCACAGTAGGTGGGGAGCCTACCCACACCGCTATCTCCAGTTGAATTGTAAATATCATGGATAAATTTTTGAACCATATTGATTTTCTCCAATTACACAGATTATTAAAATTTATGGAGCAGACGAAAAAATACAAATAATAACCACGCCTGATAGACGTAATATTAGAAATTCCATTGAAAGGGTTCGGCTCATCTTTTGGATTCGCCAGTCATTTCAGATGGGACCACGATTTGAAATAAATATGTAGTAGTTTTAGAAGATATAACTTCAACCTCTGACATCCCTGTGTTTCCCCGTATCACCGATATTCGTAGCAATCGGGGCAGAAGTATTACACACAGTAAAAACTGGGTAGTTAAAATTAACTACAATTTGTTGCTCAGCTCGATCCACTAACCTTATTCAGTTAAATTAACAAAAGTACATTTAGTCGAATGAATCTTGTCAATTTGTGCAATAGCTTTGTTGGCAAATAACAAAATTTAGTTTACTAGTTTTTTTGGAGTTACTACAAAACCGTTTTGCGAAATCACCGGATATATTTCGTATTTTCAACAATATTCTTTCGATGAAAGTAAAACTAATGATGGTGATTCTACAAATCATTTTGGTTAATTAGTACTAAATAACGTAGTGGATTGGTATTCTATTTTGTTACTCTAGCAATATGATATTGTTAATTCAAAAATATAATTTTGCTCTTTCAAATATAATATTGTAAATTTAACAATATGATATTATATAAACTGCATGCATATTTGTTTTGTCTATTTCACTCAAATTCATAGAAATCAACAAAAGACATAGTATTTTTCACTACAATTTGTGTTACGGACATGTTTTAACTAATCGTTGTTGTGAAAAGAACAAATTTCATCATTAACAAGTTCCTCGGATGAATTTTATGCTAATATAGATATAATGTTTGTGGTTATTAACAAATTTCTTGCTATTTCTAACTAAATAGACATTGACAAATATATTTTTTTTACTGTGTAGGCATATGTTGATTTGATTGCTGTGATTTTTTTTTTCAGTTCGAAACAGTCTGGATGGGACTATAGATATTGATACTCACTAGTAAGCCCATAGTAGTAGAATATCAACCATTATATCGCCTATAGCTTTCGCTTTATGATCGCTCTCTTCGATCTCACGATTTCAACTATCGGTAGGGATCAACTGCCCTAGTTACTTCAAGAGGTGTATGCTATGCTTCAGTTTCAACTACGGATTATCGATTTTGAACCATGAACCAGAACGAAACATGGCGGAACGTGATATCTGGTTTTTGATGAGAAACATTCCCATATTCACCTCATCACGACAGAACTGTTTTTTATTATTCAAACCCTCATCAGAAATTCCGAGGATGTGGAATCTTTGGATAGAAAGCATTAAATATCATATCCTCAAAAAGGACTGTTTGGTTTGACATTGTTGGTAGGTACATGCTTAGAGTATTGAGACAGAGGTTGTCTTCGATCATAGACCAAACTAGATTAACAACAAACAATCCTTGCCACAGTAGTTGTTTGAAGCCAAGATCTAAATCAGTTACTAGGGAACTAGGGTTCACTCATTCTGAAATCTGAAACGAGGATAGCAACAACAGAATCCCCCAGTACCAGTGTCTTGCTATCTTAGAAGGGTCTGAATTTGAAAAAATTGGTTTCAGAAAAAAATATTTACAACTAAAGTGGCCAAGAGAAATCTCTGGAAATTATTTTCAAGTCTCCAGGACGTCTTCAAGAGGGCGTAATTGCATTGACATATCAAAAATACTTTTTTCATGATCTCGAGTTGATATCCAATCATTTCAATACAAAAAATGTGCTAGCTCTTCAAAAAAGAGGGATAAGAGGATCAGTAGCACTATGAAATAGTTATTTATGTATTAAGGGAATTATGAGGGCCTTAATTACCGATGGCAAAGGTTGCGTCTCGAGGGCCTCTGGCCCGAGGGACAGCAATTGCCAGAGGTTATTAAGGCTCTATAATTCCCGTGGTACATAGATAATCTTATTTTTGACCGATTTTCATAACAATATGTCCATATTTAGAACGCAATAAATGTTTAAATTCATAACCTTTCTGGTATATTTGAATTAGGTAGCGTTGATTGTAGCATTGTTGGTTGTTGCTAGGTTGTCGCTATGTTACATGTTTATAAGCAAACTTTCTTTATCAATCAATGTTTTTCCGTTAAAAACGTGTTTATTTTTTACCACAAATCGGCGATCTTTTTCTGATATATTATAAAAAAAGCGGAAAAAGCAAGACAATCATTACTTCCATCGAAAAGTGAAGCCCTATATCAAAAAGAATACAACTTATATCTGAAGTGGCTGACACAGAGAAATGTTATGTCAAAAGATGCCAACGAAACTGTATTTCTGGCATATTTTCAAGAACTGGTAAAGTATTTTCAGTATTTTCTGGTAGATTTGGTAATAATTGTATTTATTCGTTGCAGTCAGAAACGTTTAGCCCAAATTCGTTATGGACTAAATGGTCAATGCTCAAATCGATGGTGACCATATATGAGAAAAGAGATATCATCAAGTTCAACGAACTAGAGGCTTTTTTGAAACGGAAAAGTAAGGGGTATAAGCCGAAAAAGTCTGCTGTCTTATCTCCTAAAGTTGTCATCAAATTTCTAAAGGACGCCCCTAATGAAATTCATTTATTGCATAAGGTAATTTTTTTCTCATAATTTTCTTTTTCGTTGGTTTATTTCGTTTTATTTGTTATAGGTTGTTCTAATTATGGGTTATTTTGGAGGATGCAGAACTCAGGAAGTTCTAAATATGAGTATAGCAGATATAGAGGACCGGGATACTGTTATGGTAGTGAACGTACCGGAAAGTAAAACTGGTGTATCGAAGAAATTTACAGTTGTGAATGAAAAAGAGTTCTCTACTTTGCCTTTATTGAGACTTTATATGTCCTTGCGTCCTGAAGGTACAAAACGATTTTTTTTGAGCTTCCGACAAAATAAATGTACAACTCAGCCAATTGGAAAGAATATGTTTGGCAAAATTCCCAGCAAAATCGCAATGTATTTAGGATTGCCAAACCCACTAACCTATACGGGACATTGCCTTCGTCGCACTTCTGCTACTGCCCTAGCCAATGCAGGAGCAACTATGACAAACTTAAAAAGACACGGAGGTTGGAGAAGTTCCACGGTGGCAGAGGGGTATCTGGAGGACAGTATTGAATTGAGAAATAAAACGGCGCGTATGCTGTCTACTTTGCCATCAGAAGAGGCAGGCACCTCGACTGTAGTGAACAGCAACAGCACCACCCATAAAAAAGAAGAAATTGCGGCGGAAGTAATTTTCAGGGAACATTTGAAAATTGTACATTTATTATTTGTAATGACGTGAATAAGGAAAATATGTCTTAGTTTTCATTACATATAAAAGTTTATAAGCATTTCTTGTATCATTTTCACCTGTAAAAGGTAAGAGGGAGTTTTTGAACCTTAATATCCCAAGGGAGTTATGACCCTCATTATAGATATCGTAACTATGACGATATAAGCTTATAATGTCACTGTCAGAAATAAAAACTCTTATAACTACCGTTTGGTGTATATTATTATGAAGGGTTTTTTTCAGTTCTTCCAGATGAATCACGAATCGAGTCGATTCAAATTCCGTGGTGGCCGTTAGATGGCACCGCTTAAAAAATTAGACAACCTTTCATTTTTTTTTTTCGATAATTCCAAATGGGATTATATTTTTCTTAATCTTATATGGAAGAAGAGCAAACGAGAAGAAGAATGGTGAAAACCGACTAAGTTGATACCTCTTGAGGAACCGGAGGAACCTATGAGTTTCATATCAAAAGACGTAGAGGGCAGTTGGTCTTTACCCGTGAACAGGATAAATGGAAAACTCAGTTCAAAGTTATAAATTCTAGCACAATTATCCCAGTATTCCCAGTCCTTGTGTTTATGATTTTATGGCATGATGTGATGGCCGCATGGGCATGATGTCTCTATTATTTATTATTATGCTCGCCACGGAGGTTTGCAGCTCGCTATTTTTGAAAGGTGTAAACCCACTAGCAATTTACCAGGCGACCTGTAGTTTATTATATCATGTGCGATGTTCAAATATGATCGGAAATTATAGATCGCGATTTGAACATCACATTGAGAGGAGTGAGGCGAGTAAATCGAGAGCGTCCAAGATATAAATATTCGCTATACACGCAAAGACTGTTTACCTCGATCTTTGGAATTAGAAAAGTAGTTATATACAGGGTGATTCGTCACAACCTAAGGAACATTGAATTTTGGAATATCAAATAAAAAGAATTATCTTATGGTAAGTATGCACTAACCAAGCGATCCATTTTTTTAAGAAAGTATCCCTTTCTAATAACTCGTTCTCGGCAAATATTCTATCTTTGCGATCAATGAATACATTACATGCATGGGCAATGGTTTATCATGCATTTTACCTAAGAATAACGTGATTTATATACAACTATGACATTTTTCAACTCTCTATCAGCATTGGAGGTGGACATTTGTATTTCATTGTTCTGACTCTTTCGAGAGAAGAGTTAAATGAGGAACGTATCTTTTTAATACATCAACTCCATGTATCTCCCTGGTAGGTAGGTTATCGGTAAAAATGGCTAGTTAACGTTAAATTGAGATGACATTAGGTTCAGGAAGGCCCTCATACATCAGATCAATTTCAGAAAATTTCAATTGCCTTCAAAATGCTAAAAATTCTATGTTTCATCATCTCCATGGACATCATCACCATGGACATGAACTGTCACCTGGGCGAAATAGCCTAGTTTTTGCAATCGTCGTAAATATTCTGATACCTATCTATTCCAGTGATGAGTCTGAATATAAGGAAGAAATTCTCGAAGTAATCTCAGATATTGCCAAGCCTGGTTAATATGATTAAAGTTTTTTCAAAACTGATTTTTTGTTTTTAGCACCAATGTTTTACAAAATTCAGACCAATTATTGATCATTTTCATGGACACGGCTTTTTAATTTTTTCAAATAAAAATCTAAAATCCTAATAATTTTAGGTGAGACTCAAACGAATCCTGTCCCTGGACGATGATTATGTAATATTTTAATCAACTTTCGAGTTAGTTTTTCTTCCTTGAATTTTATGAACGTAATTTTTTATTATTTCGCTGGAATTACCCACCATTTACCAATAGAAATCGCTATAAAAATCAGTGAATATGTGTTTATCTCTTCAATACACGTAAGAAAGAAAATACGTAAGAACCAACAAAAATTTTCATCAAAATATAGATCGCATGATAAGTGCAAAATTACCATATTTTTATATGCTAATTTTATGTTGATTCTTAGTCGATAAACTTTTCATACATCAATTGAGTCATAAAAATCAAATCTTCACAGTAGCGACACCTTTTTGATAGATCCTGAACTACTAAACAGTATCGCTCCGTCTCTGTAGGTAACTTGTCACCGGTTAGTTTCACTGACTACTAGATGCCGGCTTACCCTGTCAATGCGGTCAATGCCTAACATGTCAACATGATGTCATCATGTCAAAAATGAAAAATGTGAAAAGTGGAACATAAGAACCAAGGTGGATATAGGATGGTGAAACAGCTTCCTATCAACAAGCACTAGAATAAACTGTAGACCTTTGCCTACTTGATTTCATACCGTAGTAATATTTTCTGGAGTTATCAGAGATGGCGACATACCTTGAGCCGGTAAAACAGAAACTGTGCTTCTGTCATCTTTTTATCAGTTTCATCTGTTCTAGATGAAAAATTACTGAGAAGAGTCAAAATATCAATATTCATTCAAGATTTATCGAAAATTTATTGTTTCAATGTCGTTTCAAGTCACGTCTGTCAGATGTGAACCACAGAAATACGTAAGCAACAGAAATCTTCTTCGATAATCGATCTTACCGCCATCTTCTTTCAAGTCGTGGAAATATTAGTACCTTCTCAAACGGTCTACAAGTTTTTCGCAGAAACAATTGAAGAGCTGTTTCACCATCCTATATCCACCTTGGTTCTTATCAAGGTGGATATAGGATGGTGAAACAGCTTCCTTTCAACAAGCACTAGAATAAACTGTAGACCTTTGCCTACTTGATTTCATACCGTAGTAATATTTCCTGAAATTAACAGAGATGGCGACATACCTTGTGTCGGTAAAACAGAAACTGTGCTTATGTCATCTTTTTATCAGTTTCATCTGTTCTAGATGAAAAATGACTGAGAAGAGTCAAAATATCAATATTCATTCCAGATTTATAGAAAATATATTGTTTGATGCCGTTTCAAGTCACGTCTGTCAGATGCGAATCACAGAAATACGTAAGCAACAGAAATCTTCTTCGATAATCGATCTTACCGCCATCTTCATTCAAGTAGAAGTGTTTCACCATCCAGAGTTGACTCAGAGAAAGGCGGGAATGTTACCAAATGACCTTGAAAATTTACTACGGAATACGAATTAAATATATTTGACAACTGATTGAAGGAATTTGCTATATTTTCATCTGAGGTTTTTTAAGGAAAAAACTGAATTTATAACATGAGGAAACGATTACTGGATATATTTTGGGCTGTACCATTTGTGGTGAAATCTTTACTTGTGTTGCTGTTATTATATATTTGACCTAACCTCAAAATATCGCATTGATAAGCAGAGACTTTTGTGTTGAATAAGAGCAGTCGAGGATGCCGTTTTTTATTTATTCGACACCAAATATAAATTACCCACTAACTTATCTCTGCATTGAGGAATATTTTGATTGAAGCAGTGGAATTTGATGGTCACAAAGAAAGTTCGAAAGCTATATATGAAGTACCTATACAAATATCACTTCAGTTCTACAGTGGTTGCAGGTAAATTGATATAGTTACAGAATCATCTTATATTTATATTATTCAATAATTTCTTTACATATTACATTGCATATTTTTAGCTATAGCAATGCTGGTCACTGGTCAAACTGAAGCAGTAGTGGATCTGAAAATCAGTCCAAAAATCTAGAGGAACAGAAAATCAAGAGAAGTTTTTATTGAATATTCTGAAAGGGCATTGATAATATCAAAGTGTATAGTATAAGGAAAAAAAGATTGGGCAGGTCACTGGTCACTAGAACATCTTAGAGTAGTAATTCCTTCTTGTACATTTCTTATGATGCATTGGTGAAATAAAATTCTCAAATTAGATGATTGCTTTATACTTGAACTTGGAGAAGGATTATCATGTAATTGATCTTTATTGATTTCACCAAAAAAATCTTAGAAGAATTGTTAAGAACCACTGAAAATCCTTGAAGTGTGCTGTTATGAAATCAATTTTCTGTGAAGTTGGATATATCTGCAAAATGTCCTCAATTATAAATTCACAAGTGATGAAAGACGATTCATGCTGGTCAATTTAACAATTGCCAAATAAGTTAATTATTTCTGAAAAAATATTGTAAAAAGCTCAATTCATAAGTATTCATGATTTTAGAGAAGTGTTTGGTGATTGGCTAGGAATAAATTCGGGCGACAGAAAGCTATCTAAAGTCCAATCAAAATTCGAAGAGGTGACGCCTGATTAAAAGCAGATAACGGCATCATGTAAGCCAAACTTCACGAAAGATGTTTATAACCACGGCAACGCATGCCTTAGCTCGCGCTAAGGTACCTGCAGTACCTGCATTAGCGGCACAGAACAGACTTAGCGGAGTTAATCCCACGTTGAATTAACTTTGGAATTAACAGAAAGCTTGACGGGCTTTTATGCAACCGGCACTGAACATTTTATTTTAGAATGCTGTCAAATAGTCAAATTAGACCTGCTGGACCAGAACAAACATAACCACACATATTTTCACTGTCATTGGAGTTGATTTTTTGTCTGTTGGAAGTATTTAAAAACAGTTCTTGAGACATGTTTGGTCCCGAAAGAGTCTAAATACTGATGATGTCCAAGGAGGCAACTTTTGGAAACAATTCCACGTTAGTTTCCACTTCATCATTTTAAATAACATAGGGATCAACAGAATTCATTACTCTTATTTTATCGATCCCTATATATCACTCTGCAGCTTCACTACCAGAATTTTCTGAACCCAATAAATATTTACTTTTACCTTAACCACCAATATAACAAGCCATGAACGAAATAATCTTGAAAATATCTTGAAAATATCTGGTAAATCAGCAACTATAACTTTCCTGTTCACTGACATTTACTTTGTATTGACATAATTTGGCGCCATGTTTGGTCCTTAGGTCACATATGCTTACGCTAGATACGGTAACCAGGTTATTCGTTTGGTACGTAACGTACTGCCATTGATTGATCGTTTTAAAATTTTGACCATACATATGTACATGTTGTACCACGTGATATCATTGTACTTTTTCACAGACTCCTCTAAAATACCAAACAAATACTACATGATGCCAGATCTAGCGTAAGCCTTTATGATCTAAGGTTTGGTCCAACAAGGTCACGTGTTCTAAAATGCTCTATAATATGTCCTACACCTAAATCACAGCCTAAATGTAATAGTTTTCGAAATATTCGTATTTTAAGTAAGCTGCTACGTTAAAAAAAACGTTCTTGTGGCTGTAAATTAGTTATCTACAATACCAAACATCTATTTATGACCTTTCTTACAAAGAAAATATCAATAATTTTATTTTGAACTGAGGAATATAATAATCGTATATAATTCAGAAAATCAATATCTGAAACAACTAAACAACGCCACACTAATTTCGTCCCACCCCAAAATTTTGCCTCTGCTGTAATCTGAATAACTGTTTTTTGCTTTGAACAATTTGAATTGTTTACACTGTTTGTAAGCCCCAGTCATTCAGCTATAATCTCGTATTTCTTTGAAACATGAGGTTCCTAACATAGAATCGCTACAGGGTGTTACCTGAAAACTGTGCAAAATTTAGTTGAAAAATATCGTTGAAACTTTTTATATAGATCTTATGAAATGTTTTCTTATCAGGAAGATGCATCCGGGGGTTAATTCAATGGAGTGCCCTTTGAGCAATTCAAACGTTATTTTCTGTTGTAATAAATTGTTTTTCATTTTTTGAATAAGGCATTTCAATAAAATTGTAATAAAAATAATATCCCCTCAACGTGTGACTCTCAATACTGTCACTAATAAACAAAGTTTCAGTTTTTTCGTGATTGCCTAATTCCCAGCCACCTAGAACTGAAATGTTTAGAATATTTTCTAGAATGTAGGTAGCCGCTTAGTGGAAATGCGATTATTTCAAAAACTATTACATTAAGGTATGGCATTAAGGTTATATGAAAAATGTTCTGAATTGTTTGATGATTCTACAAAATCAACAATATACAGGGTGTTCCATTCAAAAAAATATAACTTTGACTTGTCACGCATTTCTGATGCGTATAAATAACGATATATTCTGCAAATTTTTATTTATTATTTTCGTCTTTTGTGAAAAATAAATAAGTTGAGAGGTGGGGAGATTATAAATGATCACCGTGTACAACAATAATAGATGGCGATGCTGTCGAAAGATATATAAAGAATTTTATTTCAGAATTTTATTTCTTATAAATGTAATAAAAAGAGGAAGTAATACACTGAGTGCGCATTGGTTTTTCCAATGGACATTGGGCTTAGGGCGTATGGTAAATATTGTAGTTAAAATAATGAAAAAACCCCTCAAAAACCCTAACTCTTCGTTTACTATAGTTCCTGTCACCTGTGTTGAAATTTTCGGTTTGTATCTTTTGGACTGAATGCTACGAAAGCGCTGAACGGACATACAGCAAAATAAAATTATAATTGCCAGTTTGCACTGACATTTTTTCCTATCACCGTTGAATTCAACATGCGAAATTCAGTAATTATACCAAATTTGAGAATCCTCTGGTAGCATTAGTTTAAAAGTTATCAATGTCTATAAGAATCGACAATTTTCAGTTTTTTTAGAATATTTCAAGAACTACCTAAGATATCCTCGATTTCTTTTGATATTCAAGATGGCCATAAAATTGCGCATATTTCTTGTGATTTTGTAATTCAACATATTACGCATCTCTCTTCGTTTGCGATTCGACAATAGTGTACTATGAAATTTGCATTACCCTGTATGACAGTCGATGTTTTTCGCCGGTTCCGGACCTCCCCCCAAGGTAACACACCCCGACATGGCCTTGGGAGTATGACCTTGGTATGACCTTGAGAGGAGGGTGGCCTTGGGAGTTGATGCGGCCTTGGGGATGATAGATGAAAATCTAATGGTTACTGTCGTGAATCATATTTAGAAACATGAATGGAACCTATAATAAGCATGTCCATGGTTGGGAATTCAGAATTATTCAAAAATGAATTGAATATTCTCATAAGAGATTCTATCCTCGAAGCAATTCGAAAGATCCCAAATAAGTTTAAGTATTTTTGAACCAGGGAAATAATTCTAAGAAATCCTAGCGGAATTTGCAAATCAACCAATGTCGATCAATTATTAATCGTAATATGTTTAGAACAAAGGAATTGACGAATGTGGAATTTTAAGTACTCAACTCCAAGGAATTCCCTAGAATTTAAATAATATTCGGGAATAAACTCGATTTTTTTAGGTACTCATCTTGAATTTTGATTAATCTTTAATAATTCCACTACTGAAGAATTCTGAATGATTCCCCAGTTAAATAGAAAGTATCTTCGAAACACATAAATGCTAGAAATTTTAAGGAAATTCAAATGATCTATAAAATCCTTTGCAAATTTGAAAATCAACGAGACTCGGTATATAGTATCGCCTCTCATCGACTTGGATATAATTGATTCATGCTCAAAAAAGCAGTAAAAAGATAATAGTCCTTTCATTTCGTTTTTTGTTCTGATTCATTTCAGTGGACAGTCATATACAACTTATATAATTGTTCATGAACCATATCGATAAGCTAGGATGATTTGTAGTCTGTTCGCGTTGCTTGAACACTTCGGTTGTTCGGCAAAACGTAGATGATATATACGCCGGTGTCATCTTCATTGTCGTGACGGTATTATATAGAAATATAAAGACATCATCATCCCTCTAAGACATCGGAAGTGCGGTCTCCTTTACCCAATTAACTATTGTGGAAGTGTAAAGTGCGGATTATTCGGTTACCGTGTGTACTCTGCGGTTTATTCGGTTACCGTGTGCAGTGTTCTAAAATGTGAGGTGTCAAAAGATCGGCATCATCATGGCATGGAGTTCCAAAAAAAAAAAAAGAAAATCACTATACAAGCAGGGGTGGATTGAAGAATTGTTTCCAAATGGTGAGTGAATTTTCATTTTGCATGCATTAAGGCGGATTTATGCACACCGCTTTTTAATTTATCTATCATTTCTCGATCACTATCGTTTTCACTCATAGATCCTATTGCTTACACTAGATCCGGCATCCAGGCTACTTTAAATTAAAGTACTAATAAGCCATTGATTGGTCGTTTTCATTTTTGTCCATACATGTGTTGTACCACGTGATCATGTAAGTTACTACAGGTTGCCGGATCTAGCGTAAGCAATAAGATCTATGTTTTCACTAGAGATGTTGGAACTCAGTATTTACTTTTCACCAATTATGCACCCAAATGACCTCTTATCTTTAATTAACTATTCTATGAAAGATAACCAACTCTCAGCTTATTTTGATGAAAAGTAAAGTAAATATGTCATATGCGCTGACGCAATTCTGTCATACAGGTAATGTCTCAACGGAGTTTATTCTCGTTTATAAAAACTGGCCTTATTAATTGTTTTTTATCAAAAACTCGGGAAAATGATATCGAAATACGAGTTATATTTTTATCAATATCAGAATGAAAGAATCGATTTATAAAAGGAATATATATTTTTGTATGACAAATCGCAGAAGAATCACTGAACTCTATACACACTAAATGACGGTCGTGCATAAAAGTATCAAAATCCTTGAAGAAAAATATAGTCTAATGACAGTGAAACAAAGCAACAAATTAATGAAAAAGCGTTGTGCATAAATCCATCTTTAGTTCCGGACGAGGCCCCCGTCGGGGCCTCCTGTCTGAGCCCCCTGTTGGGGCTCCCATTGGGGCTTCCTGTTGGGGCTCCCTTGCGGGGCCTTATGTTGAGGCTTCCTGTTGGGGCTCCCTGTTGGGGCACCATGTCGAGGCGTCCTGTTGGGGCCTCATGTCGAGGCTCCCTGTTGGGGCCCCATGTCAAGGCTCCCTGTTGGGGCCCCATGTTGAGGCCTCCTGTTGGGGCCCCATGTTGATGCCTCCTGTTGGGGCCCCATGTCGGGGCTTCCTGTTGGGGCTCCCTGTCGGGGCTCCATGTCCGGGCTCCCTATTGGGGCTTCCTGCCTGAAATCACTATTTAAGCAGGGGTGGATTGAAGAATTGTTTCTCGGATTCAGATTAAGTGGATTTATTACTTGCCACTGTTTTCATTAAAATTTAAGAATGAATTATGATAGAGTCAGCAGGTTGATCTATTTGAGTACTGCTGTTACAGGCATTTTCGGATTCAGATTAAGTGGTTTTATTACTTGCCACTGTTTTCATTAAAATTTGAGATGAATTATGATAGAGTCAGCAGGTTGATCTATTTGAGTACTGCTGTTACAGGCATTCTCGGATTCAGATTAAGTGGATTTATTACTTGCAACTGATGTTTTCATTAAAATTTAAGAATAAATTATGATAGAGTCCAGCAGGTTGATCTATTTGAGTAGGTACTGCTGTTACAGGCATTCTCGGATTCAGATTGAGTGGATTTATTACTTGCCACTGTTTTCATTAAAATTTAAGAATGAATTATGATAGAGTCAGCAGGTTGATCTATTTGAGTACTGCTGTTACAGGCATTCTCGGATTCAGATTAAGTGGATTTATTACTTGCCACTGTTTTCATTAAAATTTAAGAATGAATTATAATAGAGTCAGCAGGTTGATCTATTTGAGTACTGCTGTTACAGGCATTCTCGGATTCAGATCAAGTGAATTTATTACTTGCCACTGTTTTCATTAAAATTTAAGAATGAATTATAATAGAGTCAGCAGGTTGATCTATTTGAGTACTGCTGTTACAGGCATTCTCGGATTCAAATTAAGTGGATTTATTACTTGCCACTGTTTTCATTAAAATTTAAGAATGAATTATGATAGAGTCAGCAGGTTGATCTATTTGAGTACTGCTGTTACAGGCATTCTCGGATTCAGATTAAGTGGATTTATTACTTGCCACTGTTTTCATTAAAATTTAAGAATGAATTATGATAGAGTCAGCAGGTTGATCTATTTGAGTACTGCTGTTACAGGCATTCTTGGATTCAGATTAAGTGGATTTATTACTTGCCACTGTTTTCATCAAAATTTAAGAATGAATTATGATAGAGTCAGCAGGTTGATCTATTTGAGTACTGCTGTTACAGGCATTCTCGGATTCAGATTAAGTGGATTTATTACTTGCCACTGATGTTTTCATCAAAATTTAAGAATGAATTATGATAGAGTCAGTAGGTTGATCTATTTATGAGTACTGCTGTTACAGGCATTCTCGGATTCAGATTAAGTGGATTTATTACTTGCCACTGTTTTCATTGAAATTTAAGAATGAATTATGATAGAGTCAGCAGGTTGATCTATTTGAGTACTGCTGTTACAGGCATTCTCGGATTCAGATCAAGTAGATTTATTACTTGCCACTGTTTTCATTAAAATTTAAGAATGAATTATGATAGAGTCAGCAGGTTGATCTATTTGAGTACTGCTGTTACAGGCATTCTCGGATTCAGATTAAGTGGATTTATTACTTGCCACTGATGTTTTCATCAAAATTTAAGAATGAATTATGATAGAGTCAGTAGGTTGATCTATTTATGAGTACTGCTGTTACAGGCATTCTCGGATTCAGATTAAGTGGATTTATTACTTGCCACTGTTTTCATTGAAATTTAAGAATGAATTATGATAGAGTCAGCAGGTTGATCTATTTGAGTACTGCTGTTACAGGCATTCTCGGATTCAGATCAAGTAGATTTATTACTTGCCACTGTTTTCATTAAAATTTAAGAATGAATTATGATAGAGTCAGCAGGTTGATCTATTTGAGTACTGCTGTTACAGGCATTCTCGGATTCAAATTAAGTGGATTTATTATTTGCCACTGTTTTCATTAAAATTTAAGAATGAATTATGATAGAGTCAGCAGGTTGATCTATTTGAGTACTGCTGTTACAGGCATTCTCGGATTCAGATTTAGTGGATTTATTACTTGCCACTGTTTTCATTAAAATTTAAGAATGAATTATGATAGAGTCAGCAGGTTGATCTATTTGAGTACTGCTGTTACAGGCATTCTTGGATTCAGATTAAGTGGATTTATTACTTGCCACTGTTTTCATCAAAATTTAAGAATGAATTATGATAGAGTCAGCAGGTTGATCTATTTGAGTACTGCTGTTACAGGCATTCTCGGATTCAGATTAAGTGGATTTATTACTTGCCACTGTTTTCATTAAAATTTAAGAATGAATTATGATAGAGTCAGCAGGTTGATCTATTTGAGTACTGCTGTTACAGGCATTCTCGGATTCAGATTAAGTGAAATCATTACTTGCCACTGTTTTCATTGAAATTTAAGAATGAATTATGATAGAGTCAGCAGGTTGATCTATTTGAGTACTGCTGTTACAGGCATTCTTGGATTCAGATTAAGTGGATTTATTACTTGCCACTGTTTTCATCAAAATTTAAGAATGAATTATGATAGAGTCAGCAGGTTGATCTATTTGAGTACTGCTGTTACAGGCATTATCGGATTCAGATTAAGTGGATTTATTACTTGCCACTGTTTTCATTAAAATTTAAGAATGAATTATGATAGAGTCAGCAGGTTGATCTATTTGAGTACTGCTGTTACAGGCATTCTCGGATTCAGATTAAGTGAATTTGTGCTGTACACCTCACTAGTTGATAAGATGTTAAATTATTTTTGGATAGGCCGAGCGGATTTGTCCTATATGTGAGGTGATAAAGCTACAGATGTTTTTAGGGTAAGGCCTTACAGGTGAGTAAAACAACGGCGTCAAGTTAACTAATCTAATTAAAAATATACTTTATCTAACTGTGGTGAACTACTGACACAAGTACACGTATATTCAAAAATTAAATAAATCTCCTGAAAGAACCATGTTAACTCACAATCATCTATATGGCTTAAACACAAACAAGTATACTATCAAATTCAATATACAACACTATAATCAAAATCCCTTCTTTGTAATCAGAAATCCTACGTCCAAATGCTTTATAGTTTCAAGTACGACCCTGGCTACTACCTGCTGTAAACGACACCCTCTTAGATAAACAATAAATTTACTACCACGCGTCGCTTAAATATCTTTGACGTCAATGAACTGGGCTTTTTGGGCTTTATAGACTGTGAATTTTAGTGACATAGGCTTTTGAACTACTTACACATCTCAATTAGGTTTCACTTTTCACTTCGATTATTATATTAGCAATTTCTCGGCACTCGAACTGGATTTTATATGAACTGAGAAAACTTTCAACTGAACAAGTCACTTTAATGAGTGGTATCACTTCAGCTTTTGAAGACTAACTTTTTCAACCTGTCTTACGACAACTTTGTTAAACTGAACAGAAAAGCACGATTTATCTATCGACAAAGAACTCGAGACTTAAAGTTCTCGTTAGCTTCTAAACCGTGTGTCCACGGACATTACGGATGTTTAACTTGATCGAATCATACTAGTGTTACTAGTGACTCTCTGTGACTGATTACTGATTTCCGATTCAGACTGCTTTTATATCAAAATCTAACCCCTTTGTCTCTTTGATTGCGGGAATCTATATAAGAAACACGTGCATAACATTTTGTCATTAATTTCCAAATTTATGGCTTTGTTTTTCTCTGTGATATCAAATTTTAAGCTATTTACTTCTTTTATCAGTGCCCTTTGTCTCTTTGATTGTGGGAATCTATAAAGGAAACAAGTGCACGTTTTGTCATCAAGTTCCAAATTAATGGCTTTGTTTTTCTCTGTGATATCAAATCTTAAGCTATTTACTTATTTTATCAATGCCCTTTTGGGTCATTTGTATTCATAACTCATGACTTCATATTATCCTCATTGATAACAGTTTGGCCATCAATTAATATTGTCGACTCTTTTGTGCCTCAATTTGATTATGACTTCATATATTCTTCTTAGGTCTTGTTTAAATTATTTCTACTTGACATTAGATTTCTGATTACTTATCAAAATTGATACATTATTTTCGTGCCCAGCACATCCCTCCCTCACCCCTTTTGAAATTAATACTTACAAAAGTATTGATTTCATAAATGAACAATATACATATATCAAGAACAAAATGAAAAATGTTTATATATTCTTTTTCTTTTCAATAAAGATTTTATATATAAGCAAGAATAAATCTAGATGTACATGTGTGGAATTTGTTTCAACAATTTAAATCTAATTAAACACTTTGAAATTTCCTATCAAGGGTTTCCATTAACAAACAAAAAAAAACACAACACCACTAGGTACCTGTCACATCACATGAGGTGGATAACTCAAAAAATTTGGTGATTACCAGGCCTGTCTCGGTGATACGTCGGCGTCCACAGGGGGGGACTCAGGTGAGTCCGGAAGGGCCGCTTCAGGGTTTTCTCGGGGGGTGGATGTTTCCACTTCCCACCTCTCTGCAGGAATCAGCTTCAGGGCGGCCGTAGTGTGGGCTGGGAACCCATCGTCCCAGTCGCTTTCGGGAGAATTCGGTGCCGGAACCGGGGGTGTGAAACTCACCGAAGTCGTTTCAGTGGCAGGGCTGGAGTCATCTATGGGCGGTGGCGGTCCGTCGTCGTGGATGTTTTGGCACCAGTGGCACTCACAGGGTACCCCTCTGACTCGTGGAGGCGGCTGTCGGTTTTCCGGAATGCACCAATTGCAGGTGCACGTCCAAAAACCCATATTTTCTGATGTCCTCAGGTGCTCGGCGTGGAACATGAGAAGGTAGAGCAAATTGTAGCACCTCTCACCGGTCAATTGTTGGCTGGGGTACCTCCTCTGCTCCATCCGGTCAATTAATGTGAGGTGTTCACCCACCAAATTGTTCACTATCGTAATTAATAAATTCTTCTTAACCATGTTGTCCGGCATCTCTCGAACCCATTTGAGTAGAGATTCCATGGTTTTCTTCTCTTTGGTTGTTATGGTCGTTTCTGATTAGCACTTCAGTTGAGAGTGAAGAAGTTCAACTCGAATTTTTACTTAAATAGTCCTTATGCCCATAAACCAAAATGTCTTTCACGCCCATAAGCTACAATGTCTATACGCCCTTATCTGAATTTACTCCGACAATATCGCTTAGTTTATATATAACATGTTTTCGTCACAACATTAAAATTATCATCTCTATATGTAGCTCTGCTATCCATTAATTTTGCCATTTTATTACTTTCTTTTCAACTCATTTTCCTTGAATCATACAATAACTAATTCCTTATCTACTACCTAGTGTCAATGGTTCCTATCTTATATCATATGGTTAAAATTAATAGTTCTTTCAGGGTGAGTTTATTATCGCATATTCCAGCCTCCTAAAAATTTTACTGATTATCAGTAGTTCTGCCAAAATTCCATTTTACAGTTTCAAAAGGATTCGACACGCTAGATTGATCCTCTCCTATCGGGTTCAGATTTTTATTTATTGTCATGTTCTGCCTCATTTCCGTTAACGGGACAGAGTTTATCGGTATATTATCTTCCTCTGGTGGATTTATGGATTCTTCAGGCGCATATGTGGGAATGTCCGTTTGCTGGAGGAGTTTTTGATGCAATATATACATAGTGAAGGCGTCGCAACATGAAAACAACATATGCCATGATAATCCTTTCCACCGATGAATTGCTATCGCGTTTAGAAAGGTTTCTAGTAAAAATTTCAATACTTTATAGCAAAAATATAATCCTAACAATCCACTGGTCAGATCTCCTACATATACAAACCAACCGTATATTTTCTTTATCATTGAGTCAGCTAATTTAGCTAATTCTTTTTCATCAAATAAATTCAACGCTGAAAATCCTTGCCCGTCCACGGTCTTTCCGCTTATCTTCTGAACTATAATATTGTTCACAGCCTCACGTTCTATCCCGTACATCATTACTTCCTGAGCGCGTCTTATTTCCGCATCCGTGTATATTCCACCGACTCCTATTTGTTTTATTGATTGTATTCGAAAAGGGGATTCTTCTCCTACTTTAAGTTTACTTGGGATCACTCCGGTAGTGGGATATGGATCAAAACCTATCCAATGAGAGTCTAGATAATACAAAGGGGGAATTAGTTGATTACATTCTATCTGAGTAGCGTAATCTTGCAATATACGTGTGATAGGGGACATGTAGTATGATCTATTATGAGCCGTGACTGGTAGTTCTACGTAACAATTTTTTTGTTCTCTTCGTATGTCTACATTTACTGGTTGACATTTGAGGATGTATAGCACCTCTCCACTTATTTGTCCAATAAATCCCATCTGATCTTGTACCACAGCCGCAATTGCATTAGGGTGACTTTTTGCTAGTAGTAGACGATTTTTTAGTACTTCTCGTCGTAATAAACATCTTCTATATACGGTCTGAGCGAAAGCTTCATGCAAATTTCGTTTAAACGATTGTTCAATATATAAAAATTTTGTGTTGACGTAGGTGATGAGATTTGCATCTGCCTCGGTATTTCCAACTTTCCATTTCATGGAAGGCACTTCAGGAAGGTATTCTGTTATTAAAATTCGTGGATGTTCTGTGATCCACACTTTTCTGTTACAATGAAAGTCTTGTGATTTGATTTCTATAGCAAATATCTTCCAATTAGCTTCTACTACTAATATCTGCTTTTGATTTGTTTGATCCGATGTTTCCTGAACTAGCGCTGCCTTTCCGTCGTATAGGGTGGCAAAATCCTGACACTCGTCTACTTTTATGGATTCCCATGTTGTTTCGCCTATTATGTAATCCATGCAATAGTTATCTAAGAACTTGCATAAGATTCCGTTCATTAATACTATTTCATTTGCATCTAATCTAGCCGTAGCCATATAATTTGTTATTGTGATAGTTACAGAAGCGATTACAACTACATTACTCCATTCTTCTCCTTTATAGCTGTAGGTGACACCTTCACAAACTCCTTCTTGAGTTAACTTTCCTGCTAAGGTTACTGATGTGGTGACAGATGTATTTCTCTGTCAAGTATTTTCTTTCTCTGATAAGGTACTCGATACGGTCGCTTTGCTATCGGTGGTACATTTTCAGTAATAATATGATGTTTTACTCTGGAAGTACATGTCAATTTCTTATTCGGCGCACGGAATATATCTATATATTCTTTCACTAGCTTGACTAATTTTTCTTGATCTCTATTTACAGGGTTATTCAACTTCATCTGCTCCAATAATTTCTCTGTTTCATTTTTAACTTCAACAGAATATATTCCATTTTTATTGACCTCTTTTCCTTTTATATCTAAGTCTGTCTCATACGCATACGCCACCACTGTTTTCTTTCGTAAAACTCTTTCTTTATCCAATAAATTCACTAATCGAATCGGTACTCTCTTTTGTCGTTCACAAAGAGTTCTAGCAAACATTAAACCATGAACTCCGTCATTTCCTTCTAAAACTACATTTTCAGAAGTAATTCTCTTGAAATATCTCATATTTCCTGAACAAATAACCATCGTTTTCGGAGGTAGTGTAATATCCTCAGATAAGTACACAGCTGAACTGCAAGGTAGTACTTGATTTCGAAGTTCTTCCTTGGAAGATTTTTCCGAATTTTTCCTATTTTCCATTGCATTCCCTCTCGTAACGATATTCGTATTCGTTGCGGATTTTGATATTCGCTCATTAC
Source organism: Chrysomela aeneicollis (assembly GCA_029955515.1). Lineage (NCBI taxonomy): Eukaryota > Metazoa > Arthropoda > Insecta > Coleoptera > Chrysomelidae > Chrysomela > Chrysomela aeneicollis. The sequence goes on from JARUHQ010000006.1 coordinate 7,363,172, forward strand.
AACGATTAGTTGCCTCAAATGTTTCTTGACCCCTTCTCGTCTCACTTTTTTCTTCTGAATTTTCATTTCTTACTTGTTTCAACTTATCTCAATACTTTCTCAACTCTCTTACTCTGCTTCTCGCTATTTTCCTCGAAACTTCTCATTTCCAACACATTTTCCGAAATATCTACGGTTCGTTCATTTTTTCTCAAAATATCCTTTTTCTTCTCCTTCATATTTCTCATTAACTTAACCTCATCTCTCGAAACTCTTTCGACTTGCTTCTGCCTTTCCAAACTCAGATTACTTTTTCTATCTCGAGTCTCAGTTTTTCTCTCAAACTGATTACGCCTACCTGTAATACGTTCCGTTTTTATCGGATACGCCTGTACACACTCATTTCTTCTATTTTCGTGAACTCTGTCAGGAGATTTCTTGTTATCAGAATACTCAATTCTGATGATATCATTCACCCTTTTTGTACCTGATCTGCTCTTTGTCCTCGCAGGTTGTAACCTTTTTGTTTCCTCTTTAGGGACCTTTACGTTGTTAACATTCTCTGTAAAACGATTGGCCGTCGTTTTAACAGAGGAACCTTTTGTCGCGGCCAACGATGAAAGATTCTCGTCCTCTTCTGATTTACTCAAGGCTACTTTATTCAGGTTCATCAAAATACTCCTGATTTCTCTCAGTTGTGATTCCACGTTCCTTAATCGCTCATTTGTATCTTTATTATACTGACCTAATTCATTTAATCCCTTATTCTCTTCCATCAATTCTATCTCTAATTATCCTATACACATTTTTCCTAATCCCCAATCAATTTTCATTTCATACTTCTGAAGAAAATCTAACCCTATCAAGAAATTTGTCTGAAAATTTTCATTTTCCAAAACAATAAACTCATTTTCTATTACTATATCTTCGCCCAATCTCAAAGGTATTAACTTTTCCTTTACTAGGAATATTTCCTTGAATGTCCATCAAAATATTATCTTTACTTTCGTTTCCATATCATTAATCTTTTCAAATCCCTCAGACATCGCTATCTTTAATAACGATACAGATGCCTAAAAATTATTATTCCTTGGCCTTTCAATCTCGCACGTGTAAATCTGTATCGTTTCATCCCTATCTATTGTTGCATTCCCGTTTAAATTCCCTCTTGTCTCAGTCACCGGCCTACGATCATTCACAGGGCATGCTTTTGCGTAATGCCCTTTATTTTTGCAGTTATAACAAATCACGCTATTATTCGGACAATTCTTCATAATATGACCTTTCTTTCTGCAACCATAGCATATCACCCTCTCATCCCAGTTGTCATCTCTAATATTATCCTCAATTCCAATTCTAAAACCATTTCTACAATTATTCGCTTTATGGCCCATCCTGTGACATTCATAACACTTTCTTTCCCTAAATGATATCGTAGTTCAATATTCAGGAGCAACGCGTTCTTGATTTCCCGTAATCTTTTCAATTGTCTCTTCCCGTTCGGCGATTTTCAAGGCCTCTCCGATAATAGTAGGCTGAATAGATAAGACTCGCTTTCGGACAGGGTTCATCAATCCCATAACAAATTGGGTGGTTATGTCTCTATCGAGTTTCTGTTTCAGGACCGTATCCACCGTTTCGTCTCCAGTAGTCGTGAGAGTTTTCAACGCTAATAATTTCAATCTAACCAAAAATTGTCTACAAGTTTCTCCCTGCCTTTGATTACATTCCAAAAAAATTCTCAAAGCTTGTCCTGGTATCTGACTTACTGCAAAATGCTCTCTCAACTTGGTTTTCAAAAGATTCCAGTCTTCAGTGATTTTCAAACTTAATTCTGATTCAAGAAATTGTTTCGCTTGTCCCCTTAATTTTATTCGTGCAATTGCTACTTTTTGTTTCTCCGTCCAATGTGCAATAATAGCCGTTTCATCGATAGTTTGGATAAAATCGTTTATATTCGTATGTCCTGCATAAAAGGGAATATAATCTAAATTTACTGATACTGGTAGCAATATTTCACGAGCCATTTCAGTTTCTCTTTGGTTTTCTACTACTAAATTATTTGACACAAATTTTATCTCAACTCTGAACCTGCTTCTTCAAAATCTAACTTCGTTTCTATGCCTGTTATTTCACCCGACGGTATAGGGATCGCCTATATTTACCATAAAACTCGTATAATACCTGACACCAATTGTGCTGCCCATAAGGCTTTGTAATACCCCACACCTGACACCAATTGTGCTGTACACCTCACTAGTTGATAAGATGTTAAATTATTTTTGGATAGGCCGAGCGGATTTGTCCTATATGTGAGGTGATAAAGCTACAGATGTTTTTAGGGTAAGGCCTTACAGGTGAGTAAAACAACGGCGTCAAGTTAACTAATCTAATTAAAAATATACTTTATCTAACTGTGGTGAACTACTGACACAAGTACACGTATATTCAAAAATTAAATAAATCTCCTGAAAGAACCATGTTAACTCACAATCATCTATATGGCTTAAACACAAACAAGTATACTATCAAATTCAATATACAACACTATAATCAAAATCCCTTCTTTGTAATCAGAAATCCTACGTCCAAATGCTTTATAGTTTCAAGTACGACCCTGGCTACTACCTGCTGTAAACGACACCCTCTTAGATAAACAATAAATTTACTACCACGCGTCGCTTAAATATCTTTGACGTCAATGAACTGGGCTTTTTGGGCTTTATAGACTGTGAATTTTAGTGACATAGGCTTTTGAACTACTTACACATCTCAATTAGGTTTCACTTTTCACTTCGATTATTATATTAGCAATTTCTCGGCACTCGAACTGGATTTTATATGAACTGAGAAAACTTTCAACTGAACAAGTCACTTTAATGAGTGGTATCACTTCAGCTTTTGAAGACTAACTTTTTCAACCTGTCTTACGACAACTTTGTTAAACTGAACAGAAAAGCACGATTTATCTATCGACAAAGAACTCGAGACTTAAAGTTCTCGTTAGCTTCTAAACCGTGTGTCCACGGACATTACGGATGTTTAACTTGATCGAATCATACTAGTGTTACTAGTGACTCTCTGTGACTGATTACTGATTTCCGATTCAGACTGCTTTTATATCAAAATCTAACCCCTTTGTCTCTTTGATTGCGGGAATCTATATAAGAAACACGTGCATAACATTTTGTCATTAATTTCCAAATTTATGGCTTTGTTTTTCTCTGTGATATCAAATTTTAAGCTATTTACTTCTTTTATCAGTGCCCTTTGTCTCTTTGATTGTGGGAATCTATAAAGGAAACAAGTGCACGTTTTGTCATCAAGTTCCAAATTAATGGCTTTGTTTTTCTCTGTGATATCAAATCTTAAGCTATTTACTTATTTTATCAATGCCCTTTTGGGTCATTTGTATTCATAACTCATGACTTCATATTATCCTCATTGATAACAGTTTGGCCATCAATTAATATTGTCGACTCTTTTGTGCCTCAATTTGATTATGACTTCATATATTCTTCTTAGGTCTTGTTTAAATTATTTCTACTTGACATTAGATTTCTGATTACTTATCAAAATTGATACATTATTTTCGTGCCCAGCACATCCCTCCCTCACCCCTTTTGAAATTAATACTTACAAAAGTATTGATTTCATAAATGAACAATATACATATATCAAGAACAAAATGAAAAATGTTTATATATTCTTTTTCTTTTCAATAAAGATTTTATATATAAGCAAGAATAAATCTAGATGTACATGTGTGGAATTTGTTTCAACAATTTAAATCTAATTAAACACTTTGAAATTTCCTATCAAGGGTTTCCATTAACAAACAAAAAAAAACACAACACCACTAGGTACCTGTCACATCACATGAGGTGGATAACTCAAAAAATTTGGTGATTACCAGGCCTGTCTCGGTGATACGTCGGCGTCCACAGGGGGGGACTCAGGTGAGTCCGGAAGGGCCGCTTCAGGGTTTTCTCGGGGGGTGGATGTTTCCACTTCCCACCTCTCTGCAGGAATCAGCTTCAGGGCGGCCGTAGTGTGGGCTGGGAACCCATCGTCCCAGTCGCTTTCGGGAGAATTCGGTGCCGGAACCGGGGGTGTGAAACTCACCGAAGTCGTTTCAGTGGCAGGGCTGGAGTCATCTATGGGCGGTGGCGGTCCGTCGTCGTGGATGTTTTGGCACCAGTGGCACTCACAGGGTACCCCTCTGACTCGTGGAGGCGGCTGTCGGTTTTCCGGAATGCACCAATTGCAGGTGCACGTCCAAAAACCCATATTTTCTGATGTCCTCAGGTGCTCGGCGTGGAACATGAGAAGGTAGAGCAAATTGTAGCACCTCTCACCGGTCAATTGTTGGCTGGGGTACCTCCTCTGCTCCATCCGGTCAATTAATGTGAGGTGTTCACCCACCAAATTGTTCACTATCGTAATTAATAAATTCTTCTTAACCATGTTGTCCGGCATCTCTCGAACCCATTTGAGTAGAGATTCCATGGTTTTCTTCTCTTTGGTTGTTATGGTCGTTTCTGATTAGCACTTCAGTTGAGAGTGAAGAAGTTCAACTCGAATTTTTACTTAAATAGTCCTTATGCCCATAAACCAAAATGTCTTTCACGCCCATAAGCTACAATGTCTATACGCCCTTATCTGAATTTACTCCGACAATATCGCTTAGTTTATATATAACATGTTTTCGTCACAACATTAAAATTATCATCTCTATATGTAGCTCTGCTATCCATTAATTTTGCCATTTTATTACTTTCTTTTCAACTCATTTTCCTTGAATCATACAATAACTAATTCCTTATCTACTACCTAGTGTCAATGGTTCCTATCTTATATCATATGGTTAAAATTAATAGTTCTTTCAGGGTGAGTTTATTATCGCATATTCCAGCCTCCTAAAAATTTTACTGATTATCAGTAGTTCTGCCAAAATTCCATTTTACAGTTTCAAAAGGATTCGACACGCTAGATTGATCCTCTCCTATCGGGTTCAGATTTTTATTTATTGTCATGTTCTGCCTCATTTCCGTTAACGGGACAGAGTTTATCGGTATATTATCTTCCTCTGGTGGATTTATGGATTCTTCAGGCGCATATGTGGGAATGTCCGTTTGCTGGAGGAGTTTTTGATGCAATATATACATAGTGAAGGCGTCGCAACATGAAAACAACATATGCCATGATAATCCTTTCCACCGATGAATTGCTATCGCGTTTAGAAAGGTTTCTAGTAAAAATTTCAATACTTTATAGCAAAAATATAATCCTAACAATCCACTGGTCAGATCTCCTACATATACAAACCAACCGTATATTTTCTTTATCATTGAGTCAGCTAATTTAGCTAATTCTTTTTCATCAAATAAATTCAACGCTGAAAATCCTTGCCCGTCCACGGTCTTTCCGCTTATCTTCTGAACTATAATATTGTTCACAGCCTCACGTTCTATCCCGTACATCATTACTTCCTGAGCGCGTCTTATTTCCGCATCCGTGTATATTCCACCGACTCCTATTTGTTTTATTGATTGTATTCGAAAAGGGGATTCTTCTCCTACTTTAAGTTTACTTGGGATCACTCCGGTAGTGGGATATGGATCAAAACCTATCCAATGAGAGTCTAGATAATACAAAGGGGGAATTAGTTGATTACATTCTATCTGAGTAGCGTAATCTTGCAATATACGTGTGATAGGGGACATGTAGTATGATCTATTATGAGCCGTGACTGGTAGTTCTACGTAACAATTTTTTTGTTCTCTTCGTATGTCTACATTTACTGGTTGACATTTGAGGATGTATAGCACCTCTCCACTTATTTGTCCAATAAATCCCATCTGATCTTGTACCACAGCCGCAATTGCATTAGGGTGACTTTTTGCTAGTAGTAGACGATTTTTTAGTACTTCTCGTCGTAATAAACATCTTCTATATACGGTCTGAGCGAAAGCTTCATGCAAATTTCGTTTAAACGATTGTTCAATATATAAAAATTTTGTGTTGACGTAGGTGATGAGATTTGCATCTGCCTCGGTATTTCCAACTTTCCATTTCATGGAAGGCACTTCAGGAAGGTATTCTGTTATTAAAATTCGTGGATGTTCTGTGATCCACACTTTTCTGTTACAATGAAAGTCTTGTGATTTGATTTCTATAGCAAATATCTTCCAATTAGCTTCTACTACTAATATCTGCTTTTGATTTGTTTGATCCGATGTTTCCTGAACTAGCGCTGCCTTTCCGTCGTATAGGGTGGCAAAATCCTGACACTCGTCTACTTTTATGGATTCCCATGTTGTTTCGCCTATTATGTAATCCATGCAATAGTTATCTAAGAACTTGCATAAGATTCCGTTCATTAATACTATTTCATTTGCATCTAATCTAGCCGTAGCCATATAATTTGTTATTGTGATAGTTACAGAAGCGATTACAACTACATTACTCCATTCTTCTCCTTTATAGCTGTAGGTGACACCTTCACAAACTCCTTCTTGAGTTAACTTTCCTGCTAAGGTTACTGATGTGGTGACAGATGTATTTCTCTGTCAAGTATTTTCTTTCTCTGATAAGGTACTCGATACGGTCGCTTTGCTATCGGTGGTACATTTTCAGTAATAATATGATGTTTTACTCTGGAAGTACATGTCAATTTCTTATTCGGCGCACGGAATATATCTATATATTCTTTCACTAGCTTGACTAATTTTTCTTGATCTCTATTTACAGGGTTATTCAACTTCATCTGCTCCAATAATTTCTCTGTTTCATTTTTAACTTCAACAGAATATATTCCATTTTTATTGACCTCTTTTCCTTTTATATCTAAGTCTGTCTCATACGCATACGCCACCACTGTTTTCTTTCGTAAAACTCTTTCTTTATCCAATAAATTCACTAATCGAATCGGTACTCTCTTTTGTCGTTCACAAAGAGTTCTAGCAAACATTAAACCATGAACTCCGTCATTTCCTTCTAAAACTACATTTTCAGAAGTAATTCTCTTGAAATATCTCATATTTCCTGAACAAATAACCATCGTTTTCGGAGGTAGTGTAATATCCTCAGATAAGTACACAGCTGAACTGCAAGGTAGTACTTGATTTCGAAGTTCTTCCTTGGAAGATTTTTCCGAATTTTTCCTATTTTCCATTGCATTCCCTCTCGTAACGATATTCGTATTCGTTGCGGATTTTGATATTCGCTCATTACAACGATTAGTTGCCTCAAATGTTTCTTGACCCCTTCTCGTCTCACTTTTTTCTTCTGAATTTTCATTTCTTACTTGTTTCAACTTATCTCAATACTTTCTCAACTCTCTTACTCTGCTTCTCGCTATTTTCCTCGAAACTTCTCATTTCCAACACATTTTCCGAAATATCTACGGTTCGTTCATTTTTTCTCAAAATATCCTTTTTCTTCTCCTTCATATTTCTCATTAACTTAACCTCATCTCTCGAAACTCTTTCGACTTGCTTCTGCCTTTCCAAACTCAGATTACTTTTTCTATCTCGAGTCTCAGTTTTTCTCTCAAACTGATTACGCCTACCTGTAATACGTTCCGTTTTTATCGGATACGCCTGTACACACTCATTTCTTCTATTTTCGTGAACTCTGTCAGGAGATTTCTTGTTATCAGAATACTCAATTCTGATGATATCATTCACCCTTTTTGTACCTGATCGGCTCTTTGTCCTCGCAGGTTGTAACCTTTTTGTTTCCTCTTTAGGGACCTTTACGTTGTTAACATTCTCTGTAAAACGATTGGCCGTCGTTTTAACAGAGGAACCTTTTGTCGCGGCCAACGATGAAAGATTCTCGTCCTCTTCTGATTTACTCAAGGCTACTTTATTCAGGTTCATCAAAATACTCCTGATTTCTCTCAGTTGTGATTCCACGTTCCTTAATCGCTCATTTGTATCTTTATTATACTGACCTAATTCATTTAATCCCTTATTCTCTTCCATCAATTCTATCTCTAATTATCCTATACACATTTTTCCTAATCCCCAATCAATTTTCATTTCATACTTCTGAAGAAAATCTAACCCTATCAAGAAATTTGTCTGAAAATTTTCATTTTCCAAAACAATAAACTCATTTTCTATTACTATATCTTCGCCCAATCTCAAAGGTATTAACTTTTCCTTTACTAGGAATATTTCCTTGAATGTCCATCAAAATATTATCTTTACTTTCGTTTCCATATCATTAATCTTTTCAAATCCCTCAGACATCGCTATCTTTAATAACGATACAGATGCCTAAAAATTATTATTCCTTGGCCTTTCAATCTCGCACGTGTAAATCTGTATCGTTTCATCCCTATCTATTGTTGCATTCCCGTTTAAATTCCCTCTTGTCTCAGTCACCGGCCTACGATCATTCACAGGGCATGCTTTTGCGTAATGCCCTTTATTTTTGCAGTTATAACAAATCACGCTATTATTCGGACAATTCTTCATAATATGACCTTTCTTTCTGCAACCATAGCATATCACCCTCTCATCCCAGTTGTCATCTCTAATATTATCCTCAATTCCAATTCTAAAACCATTTCTACAATTATTCGCTTTATGGCCCATCCTGTGACATTCATAACACTTTCTTTCCCTAAATGATATCGTAGTTCAATATTCAGGAGCAACGCGTTCTTGATTTCCCGTAATCTTTTCAATTGTCTCTTCCCGTTCGGCGATTTTCAAGGCCTCTCCGATAATAGTAGGCTGAATAGATAAGACTCGCTTTCGGACAGGGTTCATCAATCCCATAACAAATTGGGTGGTTATGTCTCTATCGAGTTTCTGTTTCAGGACCGTATCCACCGTTTCGTCTCCAGTAGTCGTGAGAGTTTTCAACGCTAATAATTTCAATCTAACCAAAAATTGTCTACAAGTTTCTCCCTGCCTTTGATTACATTCCAAAAAAATTCTCAAAGCTTGTCCTGGTATCTGACTTACTGCAAAATGCTCTCTCAACTTGGTTTTCAAAAGATTCCAGTCTTCAGTGATTTTCAAACTTAATTCTGATTCAAGAAATTGTTTCGCTTGTCCCCTTAATTTTATTCGTGCAATTGCTACTTTTTGTTTCTCCGTCCAATGTGCAATAATAGCCGTTTCATCGATAGTTTGGATAAAATCGTTTATATTCGTATGTCCTGCATAAAAGGGAATATAATCTAAATTTACTGATACTGGTAGCAATATTTCACGAGCCATTTCAGTTTCTCTTTGGTTTTCTACTACTAAATTATTTGACACAAATTTTATCTCAACTCTGAACCTGCTTCTTCAAAATCTAACTTCGTTTCTATGCCTGTTATTTCACCCGACGGTATAGGGATCGCCTATATTTACCATAAAACTCGTATAATACCTGACACCAATTGTGCTGCCCATAAGGCTTTGTAATACCCCACACCTGACACCAATTGTGCTGTACACCTCACTAGTTGATAAGATGTTAAATTATTTTTGGATAGGCCGAGCGGATTTGTCCTATATGTGAGGTGATAAAGCTACAGATGTTTTTAGGGTAAGGCCTTACAGGTGAGTAAAACAACGGCGTCAAGTTAACTAATCTAATTAAAAATATACTTTATCTAACTGTGGTGAACTACTGACACAAGTACACGTATATTCAAAAATTAAATAAATCTCCTGAAAGAACCATGTTAACTCACAATCATCTATATGGCTTAAACACAAACAAGTATACTATCAAATTCAATATACAACACTATAATCAAAATCCCTTCTTTGTAATCAGAAATCCTACGTCCAAATGCTTTATAGTTTCAAGTACGACCCTGGCTACTACCTGCTGTAAACGACACCCTCTTAGATAAACAATAAATTTACTACCACGCGTCGCTTAAATATCTTTGACGTCAATGAACTGGGCTTTTTGGGCTTTATAGACTGTGAATTTTAGTGACATAGGCTTTTGAACTACTTACACATCTCAATTAGGTTTCACTTTTCACTTCGATTATTATATTAGCAATTTCTCGGCACTCGAACTGGATTTTATATGAACTGAGAAAACTTTCAACTGAACAAGTCACTTTAATGAGTGGTATCACTTCAGCTTTTGAAGACTAACTTTTTCAACCTGTCTTACGACAACTTTGTTAAACTGAACAGAAAAGCACGATTTATCTATCGACAAAGAACTCGAGACTTAAAGTTCTCGTTAGCTTCTAAACCGTGTGTCCACGGACATTACGGATGTTTAACTTGATCGAATCATACTAGTGTTACTAGTGACTCTCTGTGACTGATTACTGATTTCCGATTCAGACTGCTTTTATATCAAAATCTAACCCCTTTGTCTCTTTGATTGCGGGAATCTATATAAGAAACACGTGCATAACATTTTGTCATTAATTTCCAAATTTATGGCTTTGTTTTTCTCTGTGATATCAAATTTTAAGCTATTTACTTCTTTTATCAGTGCCCTTTGTCTCTTTGATTGTGGGAATCTATAAAGGAAACAAGTGCACGTTTTGTCATCAAGTTCCAAATTAATGGCTTTGTTTTTCTCTGTGATATCAAATCTTAAGCTATTTACTTATTTTATCAATGCCCTTTTGGGTCATTTGTATTCATAACTCATGACTTCATATTATCCTCATTGATAACAGTTTGGCCATCAATTAATATTGTCGACTCTTTTGTGCCTCAATTTGATTATGACTTCATATATTCTTCTTAGGTCTTGTTTAAATTATTTCTACTTGACATTAGATTTCTGATTACTTATCAAAATTGATACATTATTTTCGTGCCCAGCACATCCCTCCCTCACCCCTTTTGAAATTAATACTTACAAAAGTATTGATTTCATAAATGAACAATATACATATATCAAGAACAAAATGAAAAATGTTTATATATTCTTTTTCTTTTCAATAAAGATTTTATATATAAGCAAGAATAAATCTAGATGTACATGTGTGGAATTTGTTTCAACAATTTAAATCTAATTAAACACTTTGAAATTTCCTATCAAGGGTTTCCATTAACAAACAAAAAAAAACACAACACCACTAGGTACCTGTCACATCACATGAGGTGGATAACTCAAAAAATTTGGTGATTACCAGGCCTGTCTCGGTGATACGTCGGCGTCCACAGGGGGGGACTCAGGTGAGTCCGGAAGGGCCGCTTCAGGGTTTTCTCGGGGGGTGGATGTTTCCACTTCCCACCTCTCTGCAGGAATCAGCTTCAGGGCGGCCGTAGTGTGGGCTGGGAACCCATCGTCCCAGTCGCTTTCGGGAGAATTCGGTGCCGGAACCGGGGGTGTGAAACTCACCGAAGTCGTTTCAGTGGCAGGGCTGGAGTCATCTATGGGCGGTGGCGGTCCGTCGTCGTGGATGTTTTGGCACCAGTGGCACTCACAGGGTACCCCTCTGACTCGTGGAGGCGGCTGTCGGTTTTCCGGAATGCACCAATTGCAGGTGCACGTCCAAAAACCCATATTTTCTGATGTCCTCAGGTGCTCGGCGTGGAACATGAGAAGGTAGAGCAAATTGTAGCACCTCTCACCGGTCAATTGTTGGCTGGGGTACCTCCTCTGCTCCATCCGGTCAATTAATGTGAGGTGTTCACCCACCAAATTGTTCACTATCGTAATTAATAAATTCTTCTTAACCATGTTGTCCGGCATCTCTCGAACCCATTTGAGTAGAGATTCCATGGTTTTCTTCTCTTTGGTTGTTATGGTCGTTTCTGATTAGCACTTCAGTTGAGAGTGAAGAAGTTCAACTCGAATTTTTACTTAAATAGTCCTTATGCCCATAAACCAAAATGTCTTTCACGCCCATAAGCTACAATGTCTATACGCCCTTATCTGAATTTACTCCGACAATATCGCTTAGTTTATATATAACATGTTTTCGTCACAACATTAAAATTATCATCTCTATATGTAGCTCTGCTATCCATTAATTTTGCCATTTTATTACTTTCTTTTCAACTCATTTTCCTTGAATCATACAATAACTAATTCCTTATCTACTACCTAGTGTCAATGGTTCCTATCTTATATCATATGGTTAAAATTAATAGTTCTTTCAGGGTGAGTTTATTATCGCATATTCCAGCCTCCTAAAAATTTTACTGATTATCAGTAGTTCTGCCAAAATTCCATTTTACAGTTTCAAAAGGATTCGACACGCTAGATTGATCCTCTCCTATCGGGTTCAGATTTTTATTTATTGTCATGTTCTGCCTCATTTCCGTTAACGGGACAGAGTTTATCGGTATATTATCTTCCTCTGGTGGATTTATGGATTCTTCAGGCGCATATGTGGGAATGTCCGTTTGCTGGAGGAGTTTTTGATGCAATATATACATAGTGAAGGCGTCGCAACATGAAAACAACATATGCCATGATAATCCTTTCCACCGATGAATTGCTATCGCGTTTAGAAAGGTTTCTAGTAAAAATTTCAATACTTTATAGCAAAAATATAATCCTAACAATCCACTGGTCAGATCTCCTACATATACAAACCAACCGTATATTTTCTTTATCATTGAGTCAGCTAATTTAGCTAATTCTTTTTCATCAAATAAATTCAACGCTGAAAATCCTTGCCCGTCCACGGTCTTTCCGCTTATCTTCTGAACTATAATATTGTTCACAGCCTCACGTTCTATCCCGTACATCATTACTTCCTGAGCGCGTCTTATTTCCGCATCCGTGTATATTCCACCGACTCCTATTTGTTTTATTGATTGTATTCGAAAAGGGGATTCTTCTCCTACTTTAAGTTTACTTGGGATCACTCCGGTAGTGGGATATGGATCAAAACCTATCCAATGAGAGTCTAGATAATACAAAGGGGGAATTAGTTGATTACATTCTATCTGAGTAGCGTAATCTTGCAATATACGTGTGATAGGGGACATGTAGTATGATCTATTATGAGCCGTGACTGGTAGTTCTACGTAACAATTTTTTTGTTCTCTTCGTATGTCTACATTTACTGGTTGACATTTGAGGATGTATAGCACCTCTCCACTTATTTGTCCAATAAATCCCATCTGATCTTGTACCACAGCCGCAATTGCATTAGGGTGACTTTTTGCTAGTAGTAGACGATTTTTTAGTACTTCTCGTCGTAATAAACATCTTCTATATACGGTCTGAGCGAAAGCTTCATGCAAATTTCGTTTAAACGATTGTTCAATATATAAAAATTTTGTGTTGACGTAGGTGATGAGATTTGCATCTGCCTCGGTATTTCCAACTTTCCATTTCATGGAAGGCACTTCAGGAAGGTATTCTGTTATTAAAATTCGTGGATGTTCTGTGATCCACACTTTTCTGTTACAATGAAAGTCTTGTGATTTGATTTCTATAGCAAATATCTTCCAATTAGCTTCTACTACTAATATCTGCTTTTGATTTGTTTGATCCGATGTTTCCTGAACTAGCGCTGCCTTTCCGTCGTATAGGGTGGCAAAATCCTGACACTCGTCTACTTTTATGGATTCCCATGTTGTTTCGCCTATTATGTAATCCATGCAATAGTTATCTAAGAACTTGCATAAGATTCCGTTCATTAATACTATTTCATTTGCATCTAATCTAGCCGTAGCCATATAATTTGTTATTGTGATAGTTACAGAAGCGATTACAACTACATTACTCCATTCTTCTCCTTTATAGCTGTAGGTGACACCTTCACAAACTCCTTCTTGAGTTAACTTTCCTGCTAAGGTTACTGATGTGGTGACAGATGTATTTCTCTGTCAAGTATTTTCTTTCTCTGATAAGGTACTCGATACGGTCGCTTTGCTATCGGTGGTACATTTTCAGTAATAATATGATGTTTTACTCTGGAAGTACATGTCAATTTCTTATTCGGCGCACGGAATATATCTATATATTCTTTCACTAGCTTGACTAATTTTTCTTGATCTCTATTTACAGGGTTATTCAACTTCATCTGCTCCAATAATTTCTCTGTTTCATTTTTAACTTCAACAGAATATATTCCATTTTTATTGACCTCTTTTCCTTTTATATCTAAGTCTGTCTCATACGCATACGCCACCACTGTTTTCTTTCGTAAAACTCTTTCTTTATCCAATAAATTCACTAATCGAATCGGTACTCTCTTTTGTCGTTCACAAAGAGTTCTAGCAAACATTAAACCATGAACTCCGTCATTTCCTTCTAAAACTACATTTTCAGAAGTAATTCTCTTGAAATATCTCATATTTCCTGAACAAATAACCATCGTTTTCGGAGGTAGTGTAATATCCTCAGATAAGTACACAGCTGAACTGCAAGGTAGTACTTGATTTCGAAGTTCTTCCTTGGAAGATTTTTCCGAATTTTTCCTATTTTCCATTGCATTCCCTCTCGTAACGATATTCGTATTCGTTGCGGATTTTGATATTCGCTCATTACAACGATTAGTTGCCTCAAATGTTTCTTGACCCCTTCTCGTCTCACTTTTTTCTTCTGAATTTTCATTTCTTACTTGTTTCAACTTATCTCAATACTTTCTCAACTCTCTTACTCTGCTTCTCGCTATTTTCCTCGAAACTTCTCATTTCCAACACATTTTCCGAAATATCTACGGTTCGTTCATTTTTTCTCAAAATATCCTTTTTCTTCTCCTTCATATTTCTCATTAACTTAACCTCATCTCTCGAAACTCTTTCGACTTGCTTCTGCCTTTCCAAACTCAGATTACTTTTTCTATCTCGAGTCTCAGTTTTTCTCTCAAACTGATTACGCCTACCTGTAATACGTTCCGTTTTTATCGGATACGCCTGTACACACTCATTTCTTCTATTTTCGTGAACTCTGTCAGGAGATTTCTTGTTATCAGAATACTCAATTCTGATGATATCATTCACCCTTTTTGTACCTGATCGGCTCTTTGTCCTCGCAGGTTGTAACCTTTTTGTTTCCTCTTTAGGGACCTTTACGTTGTTAACATTCTCTGTAAAACGATTGGCCGTCGTTTTAACAGAGGAACCTTTTGTCGCGGCCAACGATGAAAGATTCTCGTCCTCTTCTGATTTACTCAAGGCTACTTTATTCAGGTTCATCAAAATACTCCTGATTTCTCTCAGTTGTGATTCCACGTTCCTTAATCGCTCATTTGTATCTTTATTATACTGACCTAATTCATTTAATCCCTTATTCTCTTCCATCAATTCTATCTCTAATTATCCTATACACATTTTTCCTAATCCCCAATCAATTTTCATTTCATACTTCTGAAGAAAATCTAACCCTATCAAGAAATTTGTCTGAAAATTTTCATTTTCCAAAACAATAAACTCATTTTCTATTACTATATCTTCGCCCAATCTCAAAGGTATTAACTTTTCCTTTACTAGGAATATTTCCTTGAATGTCCATCAAAATATTATCTTTACTTTCGTTTCCATATCATTAATCTTTTCAAATCCCTCAGACATCGCTATCTTTAATAACGATACAGATGCCTAAAAATTATTATTCCTTGGCCTTTCAATCTCGCACGTGTAAATCTGTATCGTTTCATCCCTATCTATTGTTGCATTCCCGTTTAAATTCCCTCTTGTCTCAGTCACCGGCCTACGATCATTCACAGGGCATGCTTTTGCGTAATGCCCTTTATTTTTGCAGTTATAACAAATCACGCTATTATTCGGACAATTCTTCATAATATGACCTTTCTTTCTGCAACCATAGCATATCACCCTCTCATCCCAGTTGTCATCTCTAATATTATCCTCAATTCCAATTCTAAAACCATTTCTACAATTATTCGCTTTATGGCCCATCCTGTGACATTCATAACACTTTCTTTCCCTAAATGATATCGTAGTTCAATATTCAGGAGCAACGCGTTCTTGATTTCCCGTAATCTTTTCAATTGTCTCTTCCCGTTCGGCGATTTTCAAGGCCTCTCCGATAATAGTAGGCTGAATAGATAAGACTCGCTTTCGGACAGGGTTCATCAATCCCATAACAAATTGGGTGGTTATGTCTCTATCGAGTTTCTGTTTCAGGACCGTATCCACCGTTTCGTCTCCAGTAGTCGTGAGAGTTTTCAACGCTAATAATTTCAATCTAACCAAAAATTGTCTACAAGTTTCTCCCTGCCTTTGATTACATTCCAAAAAAATTCTCAAAGCTTGTCCTGGTATCTGACTTACTGCAAAATGCTCTCTCAACTTGGTTTTCAAAAGATTCCAGTCTTCAGTGATTTTCAAACTTAATTCTGATTCAAGAAATTGTTTCGCTTGTCCCCTTAATTTTATTCGTGCAATTGCTACTTTTTGTTTCTCCGTCCAATGTGCAATAATAGCCGTTTCATCGATAGTTTGGATAAAATCGTTTATATTCGTATGTCCTGCATAAAAGGGAATATAATCTAAATTTACTGATACTGGTAGCAATATTTCACGAGCCATTTCAGTTTCTCTTTGGTTTTCTACTACTAAATTATTTGACACAAATTTTATCTCAACTCTGAACCTGCTTCTTCAAAATCTAACTTCGTTTCTATGCCTGTTATTTCACCCGACGGTATAGGGATCGCCTATATTTACCATAAAACTCGTATAATACCTGACACCAATTGTGCTGCCCATAAGGCTTTGTAATACCCCACACCTGACACCAATTGTGCTGTACACCTCACTAGTTGATAAGATGTTAAATTATTTTTGGATAGGCCGAGCGGATTTGTCCTATATGTGAGGTGATAAAGCTACAGATGTTTTTAGGGTAAGGCCTTACAGGTGAGTAAAACAACGGCGTCAAGTTAACTAATCTAATTAAAAATATACTTTATCTAACTGTGGTGAACTACTGACACAAGTACACGTATATTCAAAAATTAAATAAATCTCCTGAAAGAACCATGTTAACTCACAATCATCTATATGGCTTAAACACAAACAAGTATACTATCAAATTCAATATACAACACTATAATCAAAATCCCTTCTTTGTAATCAGAAATCCTACGTCCAAATGCTTTATAGTTTCAAGTACGACCCTGGCTACTACCTGCTGTAAACGACACCCTCTTAGATAAACAATAAATTTACTACCACGCGTCGCTTAAATATCTTTGACGTCAATGAACTGGGCTTTTTGGGCTTTATAGACTGTGAATTTTAGTGACATAGGCTTTTGAACTACTTACACATCTCAATTAGGTTTCACTTTTCACTTCGATTATTATATTAGCAATTTCTCGGCACTCGAACTGGATTTTATATGAACTGAGAAAACTTTCAACTGAACAAGTCACTTTAATGAGTGGTATCACTTCAGCTTTTGAAGACTAACTTTTTCAACCTGTCTTACGACAACTTTGTTAAACTGAACAGAAAAGCACGATTTATCTATCGACAAAGAACTCGAGACTTAAAGTTCTCGTTAGCTTCTAAACCGTGTGTCCACGGACATTACGGATGTTTAACTTGATCGAATCATACTAGTGTTACTAGTGACTCTCTGTGACTGATTACTGATTTCCGATTCAGACTGCTTTTATATCAAAATCTAACCCCTTTGTCTCTTTGATTGCGGGAATCTATATAAGAAACACGTGCATAACATTTTGTCATTAATTTCCAAATTTATGGCTTTGTTTTTCTCTGTGATATCAAATTTTAAGCTATTTACTTCTTTTATCAGTGCCCTTTGTCTCTTTGATTGTGGGAATCTATAAAGGAAACAAGTGCACGTTTTGTCATCAAGTTCCAAATTAATGGCTTTGTTTTTCTCTGTGATATCAAATCTTAAGCTATTTACTTATTTTATCAATGCCCTTTTGGGTCATTTGTATTCATAACTCATGACTTCATATTATCCTCATTGATAACAGTTTGGCCATCAATTAATATTGTCGACTCTTTTGTGCCTCAATTTGATTATGACTTCATATATTCTTCTTAGGTCTTGTTTAAATTATTTCTACTTGACATTAGATTTCTGATTACTTATCAAAATTGATACATTATTTTCGTGCCCAGCACAAATTTATTACTTGCCACTGTTTTCATTAAAATTTAAGAATGAATTATGATAGAGTCAGCAGGTTGATCTATTTGAGTACTGCTGTTACAGGCATTCTCAGATTCAGATTAAGTGGATTTATTACTTGCCACTGATGTTTTCATTAAAATTTAAGATTGAATTATGATAGAGTCCAGCAGGTTGATCTATTTGAGTACTGCTGTTACAGGCATTCTCGGATTCAAATTAAGTGGATTTATTACTTGCCACTGATGTTTTCATTAAAATTTAAGAATGAATTATGATAGAGTCAGCAGGTTGATCTATTTGAGTACTGCTGTTACAGGCATTCTCAGATTCAGATTAAGTGGATTTATTACTTGCCACTGATGTTTTCATTAAAATTTAAGAATGAATTATGATAGAGTCAGCAGGTTGATCTATTTGAGTACTGCTGTTACAGGCATTATCGGATTCAGATTAAGTGGATTTATTACTTGCCACTGTTTTCATTAAAATTTAAGAATGAATTATGATAGAGTCAGCAGGTTGATCTATTTGAGTACTGCTGTTACAGGCATTCTCGGATTCAGATTAATGGAATTTATTACTTGCCACTGTTTTCATTAAAATTTAAGAATGAATTATGATAGAGTCAGCAGGTTGATCTATTTGAGTACTGCTGTTACAGGCATTCTCAGATTCAGATTAAGTGGATTTATTACTTGCCACTGATGTTTTCATTAAAATTTAATAATGAATTATGATAGAGTCCAGCAGGTTGATCTATTTGAGTACTGCTGTTACAGGCATTCTCGGATTCAGATTAAGTGGATTTATTACTTGCCACTGATGTTTTCATTAAAATTTAAGAATGAATTATGATAGAGTCCAGCAGGTTGATCTATTTGAGTAGGTACTGCTGTTACAGGCATTCTCGGATTCAGATTAAGTGGATTTATTACTTATTGCCACTAGCTGTTTTCATTAAAATTTAAGAATGAATTATGATAGAGTCAGCAGGTTGATCTATTTGAGTACTGCTGTTACAGGCATTCTCGGATTCAGATTAAGTGGATTTATTACTTGCCACTGTTTTCATTAAAATTTAAGAATGAATTATGATAGCGAGTCAGCAGGTTGATCTATTTGAGTACTGCTGTTACAGGCATTCTCGGATTCAGATTAAGTGGATTTATTACTTGCCACTGTTTTCATTAAAATTTAAGAATGAATTATGATAGAGTCAGCAGGTTGATCTATTTGAGTACTGCTGTTACAGGCATTCTCGGATTCAGATTAAGTGGATTTATTACTTATTGCCACTGTTTTCATTGAAATTCAAGAATGAATTATGATAGAGTCAGCAGGTTGATCTATTTGAGTACTGCTGTTACAGGCATTCTCGGATTCAGGTTAAGTGGATTTATCACTTGTCACTGTTTTCTTTAAAATTTAAGAATGAATTATGATAGAGTCAGCAGGTTGATCTATTTGAGTACTGCTGTTACAGGCATTCTCGGATTCAGATTAAGTGGATTTATTACTTGCCACTGTTTTCATTAGAATTTAAGAATGAATTATGATAAAGTCAGCAGGTTGATCTATTTGAGTACTGCTGTTACAGGCATTATCTCGGATTCAGATTAAGTGGATTTATTACTTGCCACTGTTTTCATTAAAATTTAAGAATGAATTATATGATAGAGTCAGCAGGTTGATCTATTTGAGTACTGCTGTTACAGGCATTGTCGGATTCAGATTAAGTGGATTTATTACTTGCCACTGTTTTCATTAAAATTTAAGAATGAATTATGATAGAGTCAGCAGGTTGATCTATTTGAGTACTGCTGTTACAGGCATTCTCGGATTCAAATTAAGTGGATTTATTACTTGCCACTGTTTTCATTTAAATTTAAGAATGAATTATGATAGAGTCAGCAGGTTGATCTATTTGAGTACTGCTGTTACAGGCATTCTCGGATTCAAATTAAGTGGATTTATTACTTGCCACTGTTTTCATTAAAATTTAAGAATGAATTATGATAGAGTCAGCAGGTTGATCTATTTGAGTACTGCTGTTACAGGCATTCTCGGATTCAGATTAAGTGGATTTATTACTTGCCACTGTTTTCATTAAAATTTAAGAATGAATTATGATAGAGTCAGCAGGTTGATCTATTTGAGTACTGCTGTTACAGGCATTCTTGGATTCAGATTAAGTGGATTTATTACTTGCCACTGTTTTCATCAAAATTTAAGAATGAATTATGATAGAGTCAGCAGGTTGATCTATTTGAGTACTGCTGTTACAGGCATTCTCGGATTCAGATTAAGTGGATTTATTACTTGCCACTGATGTTTTCATCAAAATTTAAGAATGAATTATGATAGAGTCAGCAGGTTGATCTATTTGCGTACTGCTGTTACAGGCATTCTCGGATTCAGATTAAGTGGATTTATTACTTGCCACTGTTTTCATTAAAATTTAAGAATGAATTATGATAGAGTCAGCAGGTTGATCTATTTGAGTACTGCTGTTACAGGCGTTCTCGGATTCAGATCAAGTGGATTTATTACTTGCCACTGTTTTCATTAAAATTTAAGAATGAATTATGATAGAGTCAGCAGGTTGATCTATTTGAGTACTCTGTTACAGGCATTCTTGGATTCAGATTAAGTGGATTTATTACTTGCCACTGTTTTCATCAAAATTTAAGAATGAATTATGATAGAGTCAGCAGGTTGATCTATTTGAGTACTGCTGTTACAGGCATTATCGGATTCAGATTAAGTGGATTTATTACTTGCCACTGTTTTCATTAAAATTCAAGAATGAATTATGATAGAGTCAGCAGGTTGATCTATTTGAGTACTGCTGTTACAGGCATTCTCGGATTCAGATTAAGTGAATTTATTACTTGCCACTGTTTTCATTAAAATTTAAGAATGAATTATGATAGAGTCAGCAGGTTGAATCTATTTGAGTACTTCTGTTACAGGCATTCTCAGATTCAGATTAAGTGGATTTATTACTTGCCAGATGTTTTCATTAAAATTTAAGAATGAATTATGATAGAGTCCAGCAGGTTGATCTATTTGAGTACTGCTGTTACAGGCATTCTCGGATTCAAATTAAGTGGATTTATTACTTGCCACTGTTTTCATTAAAATAAGAATGAATTATGATAAAGTCAGCAGGTTGATCTATTTGAGTACTGCTGTTACAGGCATTCTTGGATTCAGATTAATTGGATTTATTACTTGCCACTGTTTTCATCAAAATTTAAGAATGAATTATGATAGAGTCAGCAGGTTGATCTATTTGAGTACTGCTGTTACAGGCATTCTCGGATTCAGATTAAGTGGATTTATTACTTGCCACTGTTTTCATTAAAATTTAAGAATGAATTATGATAGAGTCAGCAGGTTGATCTATTTGAGTACTGCTGTTACAGGCATTCTCGGATTCAGATTAAGTGGATTTATTACTTATTGCCACTGTTTTCATTAAAATTCAAGAATGAATTATGATAGAGTCAGCAGGTTGATCTATTTGAGTACTGCTGTTACAGGCATTCTCGGATTCAGATTAAGTGGATTTATCACTTGCCACTGTTTTCATTAAAATTTAAGAATGAATTATGATAGAGTCAGCAGGTTGATCTATTTGTGTACTGCTGTTACAGGCATTCTCGGATTCAGATTAAGTGGATTTATTACTTGCCACTGTTTTCATTAAAATTTAAGAATGAATTATATGATAGAGTCAGCAGGTTGATCTATTTGAGTACTGCTGTTACAGGCATTGTCGGATTCAGATTAAGTGGATTTATTACTTGCCACTGTTTTCATTAAAATTTAAGAATGAATTATGATAGAGTCAGCAGGTTGATCTATTTGAGTACTGCTGTTACAGGCATTCTCGGATTCAAATTAAGTGGATTTATTACTTGCCACTGTTTTCATTAAAATTTAAGAATGAATTATGATAGAGTCAGCAGGTTGATCTATTTGAGTACTGCTGTTACAGGCATTCTCGGATTCAGATTAAGTGGATTTATTACTTGCCACTGTTTTCATTAAAATTTACGAATGAATTATGATAGAGTCAGCAGGTTGATCTATTTGAGTACTGCTGTTACAGGCATTCTCGGATTCAAATTAAGTGGATTTATTACTTGCCACTGTTTTCATTAAAATTTAAGAATGAATTATGATAGAGTCAGCAGGTTGATCTATTTGAGTACTGCTGTTACAGGCATTCTCGGATTCAGATTAAGTGGATTTATTACTTGCCACTGTTTTCATTAAAATTTAAGAATGAATTATGATAGAGTCAGCAGGTTGATCTATTTGAGTACTGCTGTTACAGGCATTCTTGGATTCAGATTAAGTGGAATTATTACTTGCCACTGTTTTCATCAAAATTTAAGAATGAATTATGATAGAGTCAGCAGGTTGATCTATTTGAGTACTGCTGTTACAGGCATTCTCGGATTCAGATTAAGTGGATTTATTACTTGCCACTGATGTTTTCATCAAAATTTAAGAATGAATTATGATTAGAGTCAGCAGGTTGATCTATTTGAGTACTGCTGTTACAGGCATTCTCGGATTCAGATTAAGTGGATTTATTACTTGCCACTGTTTTCATTAAAATTTAAGAATGAATTATGATAGAGTCAGCAGGTTGATCTATTTGAGTACTGCTGTTACAGGCATTCTCGGATTCAGATCAAGTGGATTTATTACTTGCCACTGTTTTCATTAAAATTTAAGAATGAATTATGATAGAGTCAGCAGGTTGATCTATTTGAGTACTGCTGTTACAGGCATTCTCGGATTCAAATTAAGTGGATTTATTATTTGCCACTGTTTTCATTAAAATTTAAGAATGAATTATGATAGAGTCAGCAGGTTGATCTATTTGAGTACTGCTGTTACAGGCATTCTCGGATTCAGATTTAGTGGATTTATTACTTGCCACTGTTTTCATTAAAATTTAAGAATGAATTATGATAGAGTCAGCAGGTTGATCTATTTGAGTACTGCTGTTACAGGCATTCTTGGATTCAGATTAAGTGGATTTATTACTTATTGCCACTAGCTGTTTTCATTAAAATTTAAGGATGAATTATGATAGAGTCAGCAGGTTGATCTATTTGAGTACTGCTGTTACAGGCATTCTCGGATTCAGATTAAGTGGATTTATTACTTGCCACTGTTTTCATTAAAATTTAAGAATTAATTATGATAGAGTCAGCAGGTTGATCTATTTGAGTACTGCTGTTACAGGCATTCTCGGATTCAGATTAAGTGGATTTATTACTTGCCACTGTTTTCATTAGAATTTAAGAATGAATTATGATAGAGTCAGCAGGTTGATCTATTTGAGTACTGCTGTTACAGGCTTTCTCGGATTCAGATTAAGTGGATTTATTACTTGCCACTGTTTTCATTAAAATTTAAGAATGAATTATGATAGAGTCAGCAGGTTGATCTATTTGAGTACTGCTGTTACAGGCATTCTCGGATTCAGATTCAGTGGATTTATAACTTGCCACTGTTTTCATTAAAATTTAAAAATGAATTATGATAGAGTCAGCAGGTTGATCTATTTGAGTACTGCTGTTACAGGCATTCTCGGATTCAGATTCAGTGGATTTATTATACTTGCCACTGTTTTCATTAAAATTTAATAATGAATTATGATAGAGTCAGCAGGTTGATCTATTTTAGTACTGCTGTTACAGGCATTCTCGGATTCAGATTAAGTGGATTTATTACTTGCCACTGTTTTCATTAGAATTTAAGAATGAATTATGATAGAGTCAGCAGGTTGATCTATTTGAGTACTGCTGTTACAGGCATTCTCGGATTCAGATTAAGTGGATTTATTACTTGCCACTGTTTTCATTAAAATTTAAGAATGAATTATGATAGAGTCAGCAGGTTGATCTATTTGAGTACTGCTGTTACAGGCATTCTCGGATTCAGATTAAGTGGATTTATTACTTGCCACTGTTTTCATTAAAATTTAAGAATGAATTATGATAGAGTCAGCTGGTTGATCTATTTGAGTACTGCTGTTACAGGCATTCTCGGATTCAGATTAAGTGGATTTATTACTTGCCATTGTTTTCATTAAAATTTAAGAATGAATTATGATAGAGTCAGCAGGTTGATCTATTTGAGTACTGCTGTTACAGGCATTCTCGGATTCAGATTAAGTGGATTTATTATACTTGCCACTGTTTTCATTAAAATTTAAGAATGAATTATGATAGAGTCAACAGGTTGATCTATTTGAGTACTGCTGTTATACAGGCATTCTCGGATTCAGATTCAGTGGATATAAAACTTGCGTTTATATTTTCAAAACTATTTACATTTGTGATATGATACCATATATATAATTATTTGTTCGAAATTCTACTTGGAATCCATAATTGCAATGATATACAAGAGTGCGCGAACGAGTGTGCAAACAAGTACGCGAACGAGTGCGTGAACGAGTCCGTAGACAGGCGAGCGAACGGGTGCGCGTACGGGTGCACGAACGGGTTCACGAACTTGTGAGCAAACTGGTCCGCGAACGGGTACCAAACCCAAACTTGTGAGCCTCATCTTAGTCAGAACTATAGACCATACCATATTGATGTGGGATGATAGGGCTACTGGCGAACGACCCACTAGAAAAAATGTAACGCTCCCATGTCAAAAAGTTGTTCTTAAATTTATTAAAATTACCAATGTGAAATGAAAAAGTCATGAATTCGACTATATAAATTATAACGCAAAATAGTCTTATCCAATTAAAAATATCAAACAATAATCTTCGAATTTGAATGTCTCATAAACTACGAGCAGAAACCTACTTTCCTGTCATATACCACGCAGAACATTGAATTATGTCTGCTCGTAGTCCATGCAACGATTCACACTGTGAATGCAGATCGCAAATGTTTCTTTCTTCCTAAGACGTGACAAATTCACATCGAGACAGGCACGCTTAACAACCTAAAGACTGGTTTCGGGCTTATTGGCCCTCATTAGTGCAGGGATTTGCGATCACTGTGTAAATCGTTGCTGCACTACGAGAAGATATAATTCAATATTCTGCGTGGTATTTACCAGGAAAGTAGTTGTTTTCTGCTCGTAGTATCTACCAGTCATTTGAATTCAAAACTGTGTTTGATATTAATTTTAGATTGTATAATGAGACTGCTTTAATTTAGATTATGGTCGCATTCAAAAAGAGATCAGCTTTGACAAGGCAATACCTCATGGGTGGGAGTGGAAATTTGCCATAGATATTTAATGAACACATCTGTCCTTTTTCACAGTTGTCCTTTTTTTTTTTTCGCGGGCCAACATCGAAAACTCGGTAACTATAGGGTTAAGCCACAGAGTGTTAAGCTGTGTATTTATATGCGCAACAATATTCCTTAAATAAAAAGTTGAAAAGTTTATTGGTTTTTGAGATTAAAACAAAATGTTGTTTTTCATTTTTCATTCTCATAATCATTTGCTTTATTCTAATAGATACGAAAAAGAGGAAAACAATTTCTTGTAGCTGTAGCTGTATAACTTGGCAGTGAAGAATTTGTAATATTACATTTCGTCTCTCGAGGGCCACCATCAACTTTTTTTCCGAATAAAAAATCGAAAAGGAAAATCCAGGTCGGTTTGAAGAGAGAAAATTGTTGGCAGCGACCGAATAATGACGAAATGTCATGATACGAATTTCAACAAATTTATATAGCATGAAAAACAGTTTTGAAAGAGTATATTTTTCTTTCGTACCCATCGAAATGAAATCAATAAATAATAAAAAATTTGGTTTTTCGAAAATATCACTATTTCTTTGCGGCACATTGTTGCGCATATACCGCATATAAATACACAATTTTTCCTAATTTAATACTAATCTTGTTCTCGAACCGTATCATACCGATTTTCCCATGTTTGCTCGCGAATTTGGGACACTCTGTACTATAGTCTACTAAAAATATTGTAAAAAGCTCAATTCATAAGTATTCATGATTTTAGAGAAGTGTTTTGTGATTGGCTAGGAATAAATTCGGGCGACAGAAAGCTATCTAAAGTCCAATCAAAATTCGAAGAGGTGACGCCTGATTAACAGCAGATAACGGCATCATGTAAGCCAAACTTCACGAAAGATGTCATTTTGTGAAATTTGACATAGACAGAGTCAGATGACCCAACGACCAATCAAATCACATAACTCACATAACCATTTCATTCACAATGGTTATTTTTCCCTCTTCAAGGTCAATCGATACTATACATAACCTAGCAAAAATGTGCTTTTGCGATGCAGACGACAATCACAAATGACCTAAATAAATAATATACCACGTGAAATTGAAAGGAAAGGAAGGCAAGAAAATGTTAGCGTCAGTAACCGTTCTGTCCCCGAAATAAATGTTTAAATTATAACATTGTGTATTCAAATAAATGATAACGGTGGTGTCGGTGTTGGTGTTATGATGATCCGTAAACAAATTAGCATAATGCCAACAAATCACAATAACAATACTCACCAATAAAGTCAGTTTATTTCGAGCGGGCATGGCGAGGGGCATGGTATCACATACATAAATCTGGTGTACCTTGAGGAAGCATTGAAACAATATGATACTGAAATGTATAAGACTGAGGAGAAAAATCCACACCAGAAATATCCTAACAGTATTGCTCATACTTGTACTGATAATATTCATATCCAAGCTGCTATCTAGGGAATATGCAGAAAATGTGAGTATTGAAACACAGCAGCTAAGGCTGGACAGCAATTCCAGCCAAATTCTGGAGAAAAAACTCAGTGAATATGAGAACCAAATCATACCAAATCTAGGAGATAATGGGGAGCCTGCTTTTCTTGATGGCAGTGATGCAAAACAAGGAGAGAAGGCACTAAAAAAATTTGCACTGAATACTGTTCTTAGTGATAAAATGCCTTTGGACAGGAAACTGAGGGACCCAAGACATAAAAAGTAAGGAATACTATGTCCAATTATTTTTTGAAACTCTTAGCAACAAACAATATTTCATAAACCAGTTCAAACTGGTACCTATATTTCATTTTATGACCCTAATTGAACTCTTGATATGTTCTAGTTCCTGCTAGATTAAAACCTACTAAGCTAATTCCTAATGCAGAAGCTTAGAGAAAGGGTTGTTCAAATTCCATTGATATTATTATATTTTTTCTTTAGGAGTGTGGTTATGTATTTTTTCGTATACTTACATAATATTTTGGCGATATTTTGGCCTCCTGAATCCGAATCTGAAGTCAAAACAAGACTGTCTCAATACTGGTCCATTTAGTTTTGGAAAAACACCATTTGATATCTAAAATGTTTGCCATTAAAAACACACAAAATGCGCGTTCATTTTTCAACAAAAACATCACACGATTGCATGTATTCGTTTTTAACAATTTTTAGTGGAAAAAACTGAACTTTTGCCGAAAGTTCATCACATGTAAACAAAACAGGAGACTTTGATCTTGCAATACCACAGCCTACCTGATTGTACGGCTCTCATTGAGCTCGAATCTTGGCGGGTTTTGTTTACGTTTGAAAAAAGGGCGAATTTTTTTTCTGCAAAAAATCGATAAAATAGTAATTTACGTAACAAGTCCGGAAAATACTGTTTTTTTGGATGAGTGGACAAAATTCTAGGACGAGCGTAGCGAGTCCTGGAAGTCTGCGAGTCCAAAAAACTGTTTTCGGGCGTGTTGCGTACACAATTTTTTCGGCAACCGTGTAGAATAACAAATCAAAGAAACACATTTCTTTCAAAAATTGAAATGTTAGCTAATTTTATGTCAGATAGCTGTCAGTCGTTATTTTGCTGCTATGGTAATGATCAACTGCATTTATCAAAACCATACTACCAAGATTTTCATATTTACAATGACAACAACGATGTGATTCTTCCCGGCCTAGTCCGGGAAGTACGTACTTCCCGGACTAGGCCGGAAAAATGCCACTTTCTCAAAAAAAATCGTCTGGAAAGTACGTACTGAAAAACTATATTGCAAGGTGCGTTAGTAAAATGAAGTACGAATTTTGTGTTTTGAAAAGAACAAATGTGAGATGTCAATCATGTCAGATGATGAATTTCCGAAACTAAATGGGCCCTTATATAAAAAAAAAACCGATGCGTTTTGACTTCGGATTCGAGTTCAGATTGTCAAAATACGTGAATATAGCAAAAAATTTCAAAAAATCATTTCTGAAATCCTTAACATTCGTAATTTTATTACAAATAAGAAAAATCAAAAATAACAAATTAAACTATTCACAACATATTGAGTGCCAAATAAATGAAAGCAACAAATATTTTCAGATAGATTGTCTGTTTCATTGATATTTATTAGATATTGAATTCATGTTGTGTAAAAATTTGATCTATATTAGAAAGACATTTCAATATTCTGGTTGAAAAGACTGGATTTTTATGTTTTCAGATGTAAAGAATTTAAATACAATCCAAAATTGAAGACATCAGTAATTGTGATATTTTATAATGAGCTATTGAGTGTTATTCTGCGGACCATTTGGAGTGTTATTTTACAAACACCCAGTCACTTGTTGGAAGAAATAATCTTGGTAGATGATGCTAGTACAGATGGTAAGAAAAATAGTCAAATATCGAATTACTTTTAACACCAGTGTCATAGAATGACATTTTAGAAAATGACAGCATGCGTTAAAACTTATACTTTTACTGACGTTTCTAGAAAAAAACAATTTTTATTATTTATTTATTTATTTAGTATAAACGGGACAACCCTAAGTTACAACGTTGTAAAATAACTAAATGCTAAATAAAACAATTGAAAATAACACTAAATACTTAAAACTAACAGACATACAAGGCATAAATCTATATATAAAATACATAATTGATTGCAGACTTTTTGAAGGCCTCTAAGGAATTATTAAAAAAATCAAGTTCTGATGTATTAGCCTCCCTTAACATTCTCGACATTGGACTATTAAATCCATAATTGGTTGAGTGTGAATTCTCTACGAAAACAGTTTTATCATCTCTTGTCACTCTTTGCTTGACTCTCAGGCCAACCGAAGAGAGAAGTTCTGGGCAATTAAAATGACCTGACAGTAATTTGAATAGAAATATGAGGTCAGCTTGAGTCCGCCTGTTTTCCAATGTGGTGTAGTGTAGAAAGAATATCAGTGTAGTTATGTCGCTGGTCCATTTGAAAGCCCATTTTGTAGGCAGCACTTCGCAAAAATTTATTTTATACTACTTATTTTTATATTTTATATATTATACTCACTTTATTTTCATCTATATTAGTAATATTGTGAGATTGGCTTTATCGGTCTAGCATTGTCAGCATTATTTATTCTCTGTCAATCAAATATATGCCAACAAAATGAACTCAGGAGAAAATCCCGAAATTCCCGATAATATCCTATAGAGCAAAGGGCACAAGCGTCCGCGAATTTATTACCAGTAAAATCCAGGTCGAGATATGAACACGAATATCAACTTTTTACAGAATGGCGAAATCTGAAGGAAATCAAAACTGTAAGTGACGATATTCTTCTAATTTATTTTGTCGAAAAAACTAAATCTATGAAATCTTCCACGTTATGGAGTCGATTTTCAGTGCTAAAGAGTTGTTTGGCCATAAAAGATAATGACATCAACAAATATCCAAAAACTATCGCTTTCCTGAAGCGTCAAGCTGTGGGATATATTCCAAAAAAGTTTCGACGTTACAACAAGTAACAGAAATATTCCAAGTTTCTTTTGTGTCTAATGTTTTCATTCTCAACAAAGTATAATAAAAAATATCGTTCATTACACGTCGAGAATAGTAATTTACGTAACAAGTCCGGAAAATACTGTTTTTTTGGATGAGTGGACAAAATTCTAGGACGAGCGTAGCGAGTCCTGGAAGTCTGCGAGTCCAAAAAAACTGTTTTCGGGCGTGTTGCGTACACCATTTTTTCGGCAACCGTGTAGAATAACAAATCAAAGAAACACATTTCTTTAAAAAATTGAAATGTTAGCTAATTTTATGTCAGATAGCTGTCAGTCGTTATTTTGCTGCTATGGTAATGATCAACTGCATTTATCAAAACCATACTACCAAGATTTTCATATTTACAATGACAACAACGATGTGATTCTTCCCGGCCTAGTCCGGGAAGTACGTACTTCCCGGACTAGGCTGGAAAAATGCCACTTTCTCAAAAAAAAAATGTGCCGAAAAATGATTTTTCCGTTCTTGCATGACTTCCCGTCACACGCGCGCGGGAAAATCCCTATTTCCACACTCGTAACGAAATAAACTATATCGGCCCCACAGAAAACCTGAAAGCCCTCCTGGACCACTACATCTCCACGCGGCTGCGCGGCCGCGCAGTCTGCGTGGTGCGCCTGCGCAGGCGCCTCGGCCTCATCAGGGCGCGCCTGCAGGGGGCGCGAGTCGCCCACGGCGACGTCCTCATTTTCCTCGACGCCCACTGCGAAGCTACGGTCGGATGGGCCGAGCCGCTCCTGGCCAGGATCGAGGAAGACCGCACGGCGGTTTTGGTGCCCATCATCGACGTCATCGAGGCCACCAATTTGGCGTACTCCACCAACGGTGAGAAGGTGAAACAGGATGGAAGGGCGGGTTAGCGCTCTTCTCTGGATGGTCTTGAAGCTAGACCAGCATTTCTGGCACACTCGAAAAAAAAAAACTAGTTCGTAATGTTTTATACGTTTGTTGGACCATGGTCGATAATTCTTGAAACCAAAAAAATAATAATAGTAGGATGAAACCCAAAGAAGATAATATAACAAAAATGACGAAGTGGAAGGGGTTGGGTTTTTAAGGATAAAGAACGGTCCTATGAAAAAAAATTGTAGGTAATGAAAAAACTTTTATTTCTGACAGTGACATTATAAGCTTATATCGTCATAGTTACGATATCTATAATGAGGGTCATAACTCCCTTGGGATATTAAGGTTCAAAAACTCCCTCTTACCTTTTACAGGTGAAAATGATACAAGAAATGCTTATAAACTTTTATATGTAATGAAAACTAAGACATATTTTCCTTATTCACGTCATTACAAATAATAAATGTACAATTTTCAAATGTTCCCTGAAAATTACTTCCGCCGCTGGAAACAATTTCTTCTTTTTTATGGGTGGTGCTGTTGCTGTTCACTACAGTCGAGGTGCCTGCCTCTTCTGATGGCAAAGTAGACAGCATACGCGCCGTTTTATTTCTCAATTCAATACTGTCCTCCAGATACCCCTCTGCCACCGTGGAACTTCTCCATTATATCAGAAAAAGATCGTCGATTTGTGGTAAAAAATAAACACGTTTTTAACGGAAAAACATTGATTGATCAAGAAAGTTTGCTTATAAACATGTAACATAGCGACAACCTAGCAACAACCAACAATGCTATAATCAACGCTACCTAATTCAAATATACCAGAAAGGTTATGAATTTAAACATTTATTGCGTTCTAAATATGGACATATTGTTATGAAAATCGGTCAAAAATTAAATTATCTATGTACCACGGGAATTATAGAGCCTTAATAACCTCTGGCAATTGCTGTCCCTCGGGCCAGAGGCCCTGGGGACGCAAACTTTGCCATCGGTAATTAAGGCCCTCATAATTCCCTTAATACATAAATAACTATTGTATCTACTGTGTAGATTCTACACTTTTTCCACATAACCTTAAAATGTATGTGAAGAATTCAAATAACCAAGTTATTGGTTTTTTATCATAAGAATTTTTCTTTACGAAATTTGGCGGACTTTTTTTATGTCCCATAGTGTAATTTTTTCAAAAATATTTATTATTTCACCCTATTATGACTTAATATCGAAAAAGCACCCTAACTTTCAATCGAGAATTCTCACGTCAAAATATCTGCTTTTACAAAAAAGTTGGTCGGCTTTTTGTTTGTTGAAATCTCTACTTTCTGATGTGAAGAATATATACATTACTATGGTAAATTTTCTCAAAAAATGTAAAAAAACGAAAACGAAGTTCACTCAGGTAGCTATATAAGTTATAGCAATAAATTGGCATCTCTGCATATAATTTAAAGAAGATTCTACAACTTTCTCAAAAGATAGTAGATGTCTTGGTCTCACTACCTGTTATTTTGTTGCTGTTTTGTTTTATATTTTCTGAGAAATTTTACCATAGAAGAAACTTCAACGAACAAAAAGCCCGCCGACTAAAAAAAGCAGATAATTTGACATGAGAGTTTTCGATTGAAAATTAGGGTGTCGATATTAAGTCAATATCTCATATTACAGGAAATTGATTCGAATACCATATAACATATACATCAAAGGCAACAGATAAGAATTTTTTCTGTTTTTCCATGCATATTATGAATTTAAATACTGTTATATATATTCTGTTCACGACATTCTTTCGAACATAATTACATAATAATTGAAACAAAAGCACAATACAAATTCAAGAAAAAATATTATCACATATCTGATATGTAAATAACTGAAACAATGCTGAAAATCTATTTCATATCAGCTTCAATTTGCAGTGTTTTCAATGCGTCTACAGGGATACATAAAGCCGATTTTTTATTGATGATGGCTGAGCTATGAAATTAATGTAGTTATATATCATAGATCTTATAACGGCATACTGTAGTATTTTTTTGATATAGAGGGGTCTGCAAGAAAATAGTTATGTATGGTCAAAAATTAAAACGATCAATCAATGGCTTGGTACTTTCAATCCCCCCGGACCTTAAAACAAATAATCTGGATACCGGATCAAAAGTTATAAGATCTATGGTATACATCAACAAGATGAATCCCATGTAATTTGACACATTCTCTTACATGTTCGAAAATGATTAGAGGTAGGTAGAACAAGATATTTTCGTGATACTTCGTTACATAATAGTTATTTATGTATAATGGGAATTATAATACCTTAAGGATCATTAATTCCCGTGGTACATAGATCATTTTATTTCTGACCGATTTTGTTGCTATGATACTTGTTTATAGGAATGAGGAAATTATTCGCGATAGAAAATAACACGTAGCA
Organism: Chrysomela aeneicollis; assembly: GCA_029955515.1. Taxonomy (NCBI): domain Eukaryota; kingdom Metazoa; phylum Arthropoda; class Insecta; order Coleoptera; family Chrysomelidae; genus Chrysomela; species Chrysomela aeneicollis. The sequence goes on from JARUHQ010000006.1 coordinate 7,396,282, forward strand.
CTATCTCATGGTAACAACTCGAACTTCTCGAGGAGGTATCGTTTCTGTTTTGTTTTCATATTTTTGATATTTGTGTCAGTGTGACATTACTTACAATTGTGTTTTGGCCACCAAACAATAACTGAAACGAGAAAAACGATAAGATTTCACATGATTTCACCAAAACATCTCTCAAAAAACTACTGGAAGTACACCTTTCACATCAGAAGCGAACATAAACAGAACAGAGGTTAAGTTTGTCTGTGGGTTATCCCCCAGAGAGTTCAGTGGTTATACCACTTCGAGTGGTTTACGAGTCACCACTAGGTAGCGTATCGCGAATAGCATCTCTAACATCCCAAGGAAGTTATGACCATAGATCTTACATGCTTACGCTAGTAGTAGTAGTATTTGTTTGGTATTACAGGGGTCTGCAAGAAAGTAGGTACTATGATCACGTCGTACAACACATTTGTATGGTCAACAATTAAAACGACCAATCAATGGCTTAGTACTTTCAACCCCCCCAGACCTACAAAAAAAATAACCTGGATACCGGATCTAGTGTAAGCATATAAGATCTATGGTTATGACCCTCTGTATTGATATCGTAACTTTGACGATATAAGCTTATAATATGCCGGTCAGAAATAATAGTTATTTATGTATCAAGGGCTTAAATTACCGATGGCATCGAGAGCGCCTCTGGCCGCCATTCAGAAAGTATATCACGGAGCATAAAGCACAAGAATTAGTGACAGCTGTCAAAAGCCGCCATTCAACTTTTGACCAAACTATTTACCGCGGGATTGGTGAATTGCCATTTCATTTTGTGGCGACCTCTGTGGAAGACAAAGCTTTCTCCTCAGGCGACAGCAGCTACCAGGTGGGCGGGTTCTCGTGGTCGGGCCACTTCACTTGGATCGACATCCAGGACGAAGAAGACAAGCGCAAGCTGACACCTGTCAAGTCGCCGACGATGGCCGGCGGGCTGTTCGCCATCGAGAGGAACTTCTTCTGGGACATCGGCTCCTACGACGAGCAAATGGACGGCTGGGGCGGAGAGAACCTCGAGATGTCCTTCCGGATATGGCAGTGCGGGGGCAGGCTCGAGACGGTAAGGATAAATCAAATCATTGTTTTGACTTCGGATTCGAGTTCAGGAGGCCGGAAAAATTCGGCATCGCCAACTCACACAAAATTTTTCCAACATCGCATTCTTACACATGACATGTGTATACATGGGACTGTTTTCCTCCTCAGGTCCCATGTTCCAGGGTTGGCCACATCTTCCGCGACTTCCACCCGTACTCTTTCCCGGACAACAAAGACACGCACGGCATCAACACGGCCCGGCTGGCCCACGTCTGGATGGACGACTACAAGCGGTTCTTCTTCAAGCACCAGCCGGCCCTGGAGAACAACCCGATCGTCGGCGATCTGACGCACAGGAAGCAGCTGAGGCAGAAGCTGCGCTGTAAATCATTCAAGTGGTGAGATCTGTTGTGTTTACTTCTCCCCTGAGGAATCATAAATAAATATAATGAGCGAGAGTGATAATTTTTTCGCCTTGATTGGTTACACACCAATGAAAACTTCATTTTGTTCTTTTGAAATTCGACAGTCTTTACTCTCTTCATGTGTATGATCAGCTATTATCAAGTTCATTGTGTTTTTTCTAACGATCATTCAACTATATTCTAGTTATGGAAATGCTTTATAGATAAATACATACACAGTGTTCTGCTGATTGATTGCTGATAATTTCTACTAAGCTTATTGAAACTGACAAAATCCAAACAATTATGTTATGATCGATGATCCACAAGAATAATGGTGGATCAGAGTTAGAAGCGTCATCAAAACGTGGGAAACTTCTCCGATCATATGCTTTCTTTGCCTAGTAGACGGTATAATATTGTCTGTTCACTGGAAAAAATGACGTAACTTTTTCTGTAAGGCAGATACATCTTCTGATAATCATGCATGATGGAAAATAATAGTAACAGTGAATTATCTTAACACTCCTCCTAATGCAGAAAGCGCAAACGTTGTAAATTTGTATCTTCTACCATAGAAATCGAGGAAAAGTATGAAGTATGATATGATAGATTCATGACAAGGTGCCATGAAATGCTTGAATGCTAAATATATTAAATTAAGTATCCTCAACTTATTGTCGTTTTTCTCAAAAAAACACTAGTTCGTTGAATATAACGCAAAAATAAGTTTGACTATATCTTTTTGGTTCATCACGTATTATAAATGTGGGATAGACACAAGTTTTCAAGTAGCCTCAATAGCCAACGGGTTCGAAGCGCGACTTCTCAAGCCGCCAGCTCGGGTTTGATCTCTGATGGGCAGGGCGATTATTTTTTATTCTGATTCCCTTCTTTTCTGTTAGATGTATGAATTATTGTATTGAATTTCAATTTAATAGTGAATAATTAATGAAATTAATGATTTAGATGAAGTACATTATGAAATGTAAGTTTATTGAATGAAGTATCGAGTTTTCTTGTCTAGGAACTATGTTAGTAGAAAAATATTTTGTGTATTTCGAGAGCAAAGTGTCTTGCCGCTCTCGAAAAATTACAAATAGCTATTTACAGCGCTCGAATAAGACAGATGATCTTTCGAGAGACATCTGATTTGGGACCAGTCACAGGATAGAAGTGAATCACCAGTCAATATGTCATCTATCCATCTCTCATCAAACGCTCCCCATCCCCAGGTACCTGGACAACGTCTACCCCGAGAAGTTCATACCCGACGAGAAGGTGTTCGCTTACGGGCAGGCGCGCACCGAGTTCGACATGTGCCTGGACGACCTGCAACTGACTGATGACAAGGTGGGGCCCCTCGGGCTCTACCAGTGCCACCCGTACCTCGCCATGTCGCAGTACTTCTCGGTCAGCGAGAAGGGGGAGCTGCGCAGCGAGAACTTTTGCGCAGAGGTAATTGTTGTGGGGGATTTGTAGAGGTTAGGGCTTAGATCATGAAGGCTTACGCTAGATCCAGCATCGTGTAGTATTTGTTTGGTATTGGAGGGGTCTGCAAAAAAAGTACTATATGAAGATGTGATGACAATGACGTTATTGACATTTAGGCGTCAATGATTTTTAGGGCCCTCTACAGCAAACAATGTAAGTCGAGTTCGGCAATCCCATCCAAGATGCGAGGGATTTTTTTATCACGTGACCACGGATTGGTCAGATTAATCGGAATGAACTAACGGTTCAGATCGGTGTTAAAGATCAAAGTGTCAATCTATTTTGACATTTTTGGTTGTTCAAATGTGTATTCCTGCTGCTGTATTGGCACTATTTGAAGGAGGCTATCAATTAATGTTTGAAGATGATTAAGAGAAAGATATCATTATTTTGGAAAAAGTAGACAATTTTGCTGAAGAAACGGTACTCCGGTTTGCGAGTAACCAATACAGGCATCATTTTAAAATGTCCGCATCTACCTTCGATGATTTGCTGAACAAATTACGGGTGGTATCAGAAGATGAAGTGGTAGCTGCTGGACATCCAGAAATAATGCTGGAAAAGCAAGTCATGATTGCAATTTGGTGTTTGTCTAATATGATTTTCAGTTATTTCTATAAAATCAATTCTCTGCTGTAACAGGAAATGTGACATATTGTTGTCCTCGTACATCGAACAGGGTTTAGTTCCTTCAGTTTTCCAATAATATAATTAGCACAATGAACTATGAAGATAAAAACAATGCTCTAATTTGACTTAACCTAACGTCATAAATTCAGATTTTTCGCTTTGCTCCATCAAAATCCTCCAAGCACAGAGATCGTCGACGGATCGTTCCGATTTTAATTGTCGAACGATTGATATTTATTTTCCCTACATCTAGATGTCATAAACGAGCGATTTAGACTGATCGGAGCAGTCTGTTATCAATACCGAACCATATATCTATTAACTACGAATATTGATAATAAGGACAGCCAATCTGAAGCCGAAACAAAGAGTGTCGCTGGCAACGATGAATTTGTGCGCATGCGCCAAAATAGAAGTATATGGTGACAGTCAAGAGCGATTCTCTTAGTGTTTCTCTTATGTTTTGTTAATGTGAATTTCCTCGTTTCTCGTTATTGTTTTTCGATTGCGTGTTTGTATTTTATCAATTTATAGTCGTTCAGGTGATACTATTCGTTTTTGAAGTTCAGGTTAGGTTAGGTTAAGACACAATAGGTGCGTTTTATTGGCAAGCTTCCCCTACTGGAATGTCGATTCTGGTCGATTTTTTGAACATTATGAAACTGGTTGCAATTTTCATTCCGTTTGCTCAGATGGAATGACAGGAAGAATATTGTGGAAGGGTTAACGTCTTATGATGTCGTTTTATTCGTCATTAAAACGCACCTAATGGAAGTGCCTGTGCCATCAATGTCTAACAAAATATTGCAAAGATCAGGATAGTTTATATGCCTACCATTATTTTGATCGTGATTGCTTCATGTTCTTTCAAATCTGAAAAGAGTGGTTCGCTGAATTATAGATCTCTGATTACTCTCTGTCAAAGCTAAGTATACTTGATGTATTCCAAATGACAATATTTATTCAGATATAAAGTTAGTTTTTCCTATGAATATGAGATTTACGAATTTTAGACATTTCATGATTTAAATTTCGCGCCCGATTTAGCGCATGCGCCCTCAATCAACGTTGCCAATTAAAAAAGGATATATATAAAATTCGGCTTCACTTTGCTAACATTGTCTCTTATGGCGTATGGTCAAGACACAGATTTCAAGATATATGTACCGAACACTTGAGAATCCTGCCTCAAAATGATTGTAATTGACATAATCAAGAAAGTTGTAAGTAGTTATTTGGAGGAAGCAGGCTTTGCATTGAAGTTCATTCGCCATCTTCCTTCCACCATGCTTATAATTAATCCTGGTCTCTTAAAAAATTTGGCAGAATACAACGCTCGAAAAAAAAATTCAAAAACGTATTTTCCAAACATATGATAAACAACAAACAATCATTTTTCAGGTATTTCAAGAACGTGACGTACAGCTGACAGAGTGCCACGGGCACAAGAGGGAGCAATACTGGGTGTTGTACAAAAACGGGACGCTCTACAACCCGACCACGAGGAAATGTTTGAGTGGCGACGGGGTGGACAACGGCAAGGGGGTGAAAGTGGAGCAGTGCAGAGATAGCGTCTACCAAAGGTGGAGGTTCGACGAAGTCAACGAGACAGCCGTCGTAGTATGAATTTGGTTATGATCTAGGTGCATTTTCAGTTAGAATGTGAATTGGTTTATCGTTGATATATTTTCGGAAGTTGGAAATTCGAAAAGTTGGGTGGTTACAAAAATGTTTGAAGGGAAGGGGCCATAGCCTCCTAACTGGAAAGGTTCCTTCATTTGTTTATTATTTTGAGGCTGACACAATTCGCTCGAAAATATTGTTGAATATTAAGGATCTGACTGAATATTGTCAAATATTAAGAGATTATATGTGGGCGTATAAATCGTGATGGTTACATCAACAGTCAGTCTAGTACATTTCTCGAGAAACATCACAATGAAAACAATGAAATAGCATCTCCAAAACAAAAACCCAAATAAACACGGAACAACTGTCAATGTATACAATCTCGTAACGACCTTAGCTTGGACCTCAACTCATTTGAAAATCCTTGCGAATTACTATTTGGATAAAAAGTTAGGTATCACGTGACCAAAATGGATCCAGTTGATTAATGATCTAAATAATCGATGAAAATCTGCTAAATCAGCGACTTCATTCACATTATTGGGCGCCATTATGAAAATCTGCTAAATCAGCGACTTCATCACATTATTGGGCGCCATTATGGTCCAGCAAGGTCAGGACAGAGGTTCTCAAATGGACTATTGAATTAGATAATGACATCAGCGCTGCCGATTATATACAGGGCGTTCAGCCGGAAGTAAAAGTCGGTTCCGAAAACTGGATTCATCTGTATTTATACGTCCATAATTCATTATTGCTCATAATTCATCATTATATGAATGATGGATAAAAATTATTGTTGCAATTTTATTTGGATTTATTTACCTGTGAAACGATCAATGGCTTGTTCTTGCTAGGTATTGTCCTAGTTCTGGTTTCTTAATGAAGATATCGAGAAATACATATCACATGAAATATAACTGGGTCAACTTGAAAAATGTATTGTTAATAAAATTTAAAACCATGAGTAGGTCTGGTTTTGATAATCATAATATTTTTGAAGATGTTACAGACAAATTACTTATATAGCTGAATTTAGAAACAAATCATTGACCCAATGCATCATTATATATTGTTTTCATCCTGTATATAAGAAAACTATTAAATATGACTGAATCTCAAAATAAGTAATCAAAGGAAAATTTTGTTGAAATTGATACTTTTTCAGAATAATTTCTCAAAAATATCACTGGTTATAATTTTTCCTAATTATTCCATATTATAAGAAAATATTTGAATTAGGCGACTGTGTCTGAAGTTGCATTCACAAGCAATATAAAATGTAAGTTGAATCACATCTTCCAATCAAGATAACGTTGGCTTTAGCCATAGTCGTTTTTTTTCATGGAAATAAAAACAATATTATATTTACGTACATAAGTGTTTATTAATTCCTCTCCTCTCACGAACTGCCGCGATCGATTAATCGAAAGATTTTGTATTTCAATTTTCAAAATTGAACAAATCATCTTCTAGAAGTTGGTTCTTTCAAGTATTGTTCTTTCTTTTGCACATTAATAAATACAAAACTCAGAATAATGATAATAAAAACTGGTTTTATTCTTCATCGATATTGGTGATTATATTTATAATGAGCCATTCAAACAAAATATATAAATGTAATAAATAGGCTTTAATTTAATTCTCCTAATAATCGAGAAACTAAAAATATTCAATGAAGATAATATATTTTTCCCTTATCCTAGTATATATTTCATAAGATGCATCTGCAAGCATGAATTATGTAAATTACACTACATATCACAATTTTTAACAGTAAAAAATACTATATTAATAAAACATCATGCTTACGTCACATTTGCTACAATATAATGCTAGATTACATTTAACACTATCCAATATAGATTAAAATAAAACTTGTTCTGCAAACCTTTGCACTTTATATATTTCAATTATATTTTTGCATATTGACATATTTTGAAACCATACAAATTTCTTCATCACCTCACCTTACTTCAATTCGAAATCAACACACAACTTATCTTGAGTAGTACATACGAATTTTATTTCAATGGAATCAGGAATTTTATGAACAAAATTGGATAAAGTGTTATATTATTTTGATTGTGTATATCATCATTTATAAAACCTTCTGAAATCATGAATGAAAACTTGAAAGTTTTGTTTTGAATCAACATACCGGGTGTAGGATGTTCAATAAGAGCTAATAACGGTTACATCTCATAAACTATGCATTCAAATTTCATATGATTCTACAAAACAAGTTATTCCACTGAAACTCGATAGGATCCACCATTTTCAAAAAGTAAAATCAAAATTCAAGTAAGATTTATTCAAAGAATCGGGATCATGATAAGTTAAATAAAGATCCAAGCAAAGACCCGAGTTATATTCAGTTTTGCCATCTAGTCCTGTTTTTTTTCATCCCCAGATAGGAGGATAACAAACTTCCTTATTAGGGAGAATGAATTCGACCCTGGGTACATCTAATAAGAATAATCTCCATAAATCCATATTGAAACAGGTGAAAATAGAAGCACAATCAGCAAACAAACTTGGAATCAAAACAGTTATAAAGTAATGATACAAGGTCTCCACTGTCCGTCAAAATTGAATATACACCAAAAAACGTACCTTTATTAGCGTTAAATAAAGCAGACTTGCTGATAAAAACAAAACCCCAACAACCCCCTTCACCCTCACACCCGCGTGAATATTTTCGCCAATCATGTCCTCCGCTTCGCCTTGATCTGCGCCCTGTTCCTACCCGAACTCTGCGACCCCGAGCCGATGCTGAAAGTGCCCGCCACCTGGTTCTGCGGCACCCCGAAGGGGGGCGCGGCAGTCGCCCCGAATGCGACCGGAGGGCCCCCTCCAAATGGGGCGGCAGCACCGCCAAAAGCGGGCGTACTCGAACCGGCCCCAAAGTCAAACTTGGGCTTGTCGGCGGGCGCCGAGCCTCCAAAAGAAAACACGCCACTGGGCTTCGGAGCGGCGCCGAAGCTGAAGACGGCGCCCTGGGTCGTCGCAGGATTGGCAGGGGCAAACGCCTGCGGCTGGCTAGTCCCGAAAGCGGAGCCGGAAGCGAAAGCGTTCGTGGCGCTGTTGGCGTTGATAGCGCCGCTGGTTGCTGGCTTAGCAAACCCGGTGCCACCGAATGTTGTACCCTGTGGAGGAGCCCCAAACGTCGCGGAAGCGGCGGAGCTACTAGCGGTGGGTGCGTTGGCCGGGGCTCCGAAACCGCCGAAACTGGGGATGCTGGTGGTTCCGAAAGAGGTCGGTGCAGCGCTGGTGCCGAAACCAGCAGGGCTGGATATCCCTGAGGCGTTGTTGGCTTGAGAGGAGCCGAACGACGGCGCCGTAGTTGCCGGTCCGAAACCGCCGAAAACGTTACTCGAAGTCGTCGGAGCATTGCCGAACCCGAAGGTGCTGCTGATGGTGGTCGTTGGGGTAGCACCAAAGCCGCCGAAAGCGTTGCTGGTTGTTGTGGGAGCAGTGAAACCGCCGCCAAAAGTGTTGATCGCCGCATTGGTGGGAGCCCCAAAGGTGCTATTTGTTGTGGTGGGAGCCCCAAAGGTGCTATTTGTTGTGGTGGGAGCGCCAAAAGTGTTGTTTGTTGTTGTGGGAGCACCAAAAGTGTTGTTTGTTGTTGTGGGAGCGCCAAAAGTGTTGTTTGTTGTTGTGGGAGCGCCAAAGGTGCTGTTGGTTGTAGCAGGAGCTCCGAAGCCGCCAAATGTGGCACTAGCGGTAGTTTTGGGACCGAAAGTGAACGTAGGCGCTGTCGCGTTGTTGCCGAAAGAAGGTGCCGCGGTACAAACCGCATTCCCAAACCCTGTATTCGCTACGAAAGGGGCACTGTTAGTGGTGGGAACACCAAAACCGGAAGGCTGAGTGACTACAGTACCCCCGAAACCGGCTTGCAGGGAGCCGCCAGTGGGTCCACCAGTTTGCCCGAATGAAAAAGATGGGGTGGAGCTGCTAGTGAACGAGGGGTTGCTTGTCCCATAAGCAGGGGGCGCAGATGTGGTGAGGGCCCCGAAAGTCGGCATTGGTTTGTTCACGAATGGTGCTGTTGCCGGCGAACCAAAGCCGGCACCCGCAGCGGAGTCCGTGGTGGTGAAACCTCCTAGGGTAGGAGCAGTGGTTACGGAACCACTCGAAGCAGATGATGTCATAGTGAAGCCGCCCAGAGCAGGTGCAGTGGTGGTGGTGGCCCTAAACCCAGGCATTGTCCCGAAACCGCTGCTGGGAGCAGTGCCGAAACCAGGAGTGGTGCTCGCTAATCCCGTGTTACTGGGAGTGGTGCTGATGGAAGTGGTACCGGTACTTGCAACGGCCGTTTTTGGCGGACCGAAAGCGAAGGGAGCTGGGGAAGAACTAGCGTTGCCGCCAAAAGAGAACAACGCAGGTTTAGCCGGCTCTGCGGTACTCGCAACTGCAGAGCTAACACCAAACAGAGGGGGGACTGAAGCAGGTAGATTTGGCGCAAGGTTGGTGGTGGTGGAACCGAAAGAAATTCCATCGGTTTTAGGTGGGATATTGAAAGACGTAGCAACCGAACTGCTGACTATCGGTGACAACGCGAGTGCTGACACGGTTGTAGTTGTAGGGATGCTTGGACCATGCCCAGTTCCACCACCATTAGCACTGACTGTAGCTGCAGGTTTGGGACCAAACGAAAAGCTGACGGTGGAAGAAGTGACAGCTGTACTCGAAGCTAAATTTCCAAAAGACAGCTTAGGAATGCCGGTATCTGAAGTAGGCGGAGTAGTCGGTTTGTTGAGGTCGAACTTGAAGCCACCCACTTTCGGAGGGCTAGGTTTTGCACTGGGCACAGTGAAACTCATGCTTGGAACAGCAGTACTAGTGGTAGTTGGAGCATTGGTGGACGCCGGAATTTTGGGCAAGTTGAAGCTGGGAAGAGGCACCGTAGCACCGCCCTCGATCTTATCCTTGCCTAAATTCAGCGCCGGCGCAGATGTAGGAACGAATTTTCCCAGGGAGAAACTGGGGGTAGTGCTAGGGGTGGACACAAAACCCAGGGGATTCGGATCCGATTTCGACTCGGAGGTTGGAACGAGGGGGGCGGTGCTAACAGTACCGTTGGAGGCTGACGAGCTCGGGGCTAGGCTCATAGAGGAGCTTTGAGAGCTGTCCTCTGGAATGTTGAAGTGAACGTGTTTCTCAGCCTTGTCCGTGGTTTTGTGTGCCATGGTCAGGATCGAAACTAGAGGTTTTTCAGTCACCGATGGCTCGGATGTTTTGACGTTGTCGTTCAATAAGCTGGCTTTGTCCGGTTTTGGTTCCAGTACAGGATCAACTCCGGCCAGACTGCCCAACAGGGCGGCTAGCCTATTTTTCCTGATCCTTTCTAGGGGGGCGTCATCAAATACTTTCAGAGGGGTCGCTTGTTTCTCTGTCACTGGTTGGTCTTGCTTAGTTCGATTCTCATCTTCGTTTGGTTCGGTTAGATTGGCGTTGGTGTTGGTGGATTTGTCTGCTTCTTCTGCTGGTGTCTGTGTGCCCGCATGGACCAATTTAATTTGTTTGGAGTCTTTTGAAGAGTCGGTGAGCGTATCTATAAATAACAAGTCGATTAGAGCACAACTTTTAAAGAGAAATAGAAAAATATGGTAGGAAATTATAAAATATAGCCAAGACAGATTGGTAGGCGTTTCGGGAAAAAAAACCTCAACAACCAGAATGATGAGATGAGTGGTAGGATTCTTTTTTCCAGTAGCTTTTTGAAAATGAATTCCCAAAGAAGAGTTTCTGTTTGAACACTTTGGAAACAGTGCCGAGGTGTGACGTATCAAGTTCTGGACCATCACCAAGCTCATTAGAGAATCATGTTTTACATCTTCTGATTCATGATATTTATTTACGAAAAAATAATGACATAGCACTCAGTATACAAACATGTAATTCAAGATTAACTAAATAAACAGCTAGTGAAAACGAAGTCCACATATCAATATAATTCAGTGAGAACCAAAAATTACAACTTGTACAACAGTTATTAAATTTATACTTCTTCTCACATGCTCTATTTAGTATTTACTTGACTTGTATGATAGAATCTTTTTTAATTGTGACCCACTTCTAGATGTTCCCAAGATTTTAAATTCAGCAAGTGTTCATAACTCCAATGACAATGCATTGATATTTTTTGCACAAAAAAATGAAAATGACACCAAGATGTCTGAAAAGTTTTGTGATTATGTTCTGATTCACTCCTATATTGGTATGGGTGATTTTTTGAGGTTGGAGATTCTGAATTTTCTGTCAAAATTCAAGATGGCATTTTGTGATTTTGATCCATTTTATTGAAATTCGGCATTTAAGGGTTATTGGGGTCAGTCATTATGGAATTTTAACCATATTCACAAAATCAACATGTACAATGAATTTGGAGAAGTGAGACATGAAATTCTAAAAAATAATGTTTAATGTAAATAATGCTCCAATTCCAACTTATCAATCTTTTTAGTATTCAAGAGCTCAAGACAACAACTTATGTCAAGAACACATGCTTTTTTAAATTTGACTAATCACATGGAGAATTATAATTTGATTTTTTGGTCAAATTGCTATATGGTTATTTCAATTTGTTAATATTATCTAGATCAGATTATATACAGGATGATTATCATGATTGGTATTAAATATTGATTATCAAGACTCCTTGATTTTATGACAAGAATAATGTCTACTCTGAATGATTTTTGCTGACTATCTAATATCTATAGCATATGCCTGTAGTTTAATAAAGAAATGGTTACTTATGAACAGTTGCCTTTCTAAAAATATCAATTCAGCTAGCAAAACACATTGGATCAAAAAATTGTTGAACTCAACTACTTGAATTAGGATTTAGATGAAAAATTGAAAATCATAAAAACACAGTAGAAAAAAGAAAATAACTTACTTATGCTTATAGATTTTCTTTTAGGCATTTGAGACTCAGGTTTTTTGAGAACAGAAAAGTCCATAGATGACCTTGAAGCAGCATACTCATCATACATACAGATCTTCTTTGAAACTGGTTTACTGGGACTGCTAACATTTTCCAAAGGAGGTGTTTTATCCCTTTGCCTTTTGTTAGAATCAACCACCCCCCCATTTTCTGTCCTTATCCTTTTGCTGTCCTCATGGATTTCAACTACCTGAATATTATTACTCTTATAGCATTTCTGAAAATCTCTATAATAATAAGTTAATTTCACCTCAGTAGAATGTATTCTTTTCCTAGAAATTTCTTTGAGTGCATCCAAGACACTTCTAGGGCTTGTACTGTTTTGGATATCAGATTGTTGATTATGACTTATACCACCAGGTTTAATTATGCCTCCAAGCAGCTGGCGTTGATATTCTTGGGAATGTTGTCTCAAATTGTCTGAAAAATATTGATAATAACACTAGAGAAATCCAATACTGGAAATGATCAACAGTTAAATTCATATTAGGTATTCAATACCCACCAGGTGATGCTATCCTCACTGTGACATGTCTTGGTTTTTGTTCAAGAACTGGCAATTTTTTCTTAAACAGATGTACAATAGGAAATAATCCTGGACTCCCATATTTTGCCTGATGTGTGGGTAACCTTTTCTCCTTTTCTCTCTCTGCTTCTTCATGATATTGAACAAGTCTGCTCACAAGACCTGGTGCCTTGGTATCTTCATAGGTACTGACATTGACATTATATTTTGTTGAAGCAAGCAAAGGTCCTGGCAAACTTTGATGAGAACCTGCTCGAATAGAGTCTCTCCTGTTGACTCTAGGTGGTGTGGCAAATTCTGATAAGGAATACCTGAAAAGTAGCATTGAAAGATGTAAGTCCAAAGATGGACTCTGTTTTCGAGTTGAAACTTTACCTTCGTGGAGATAGGACTCTGGGTTTTGGTGGGGTAGCAAAGATGCTACCTCTTCTGACAGGTGTCGACGTAACTTTCGGTTGTATGAAGCTGCTCGCAGCATTAGACCGAATAGTTGAATCATTGGTTTGATCAGGCTTCGCATGCAACGTTGATAAATCTCGGAGTTTCGTTGAGTTGAACATTTTCGGACGAACACAAATTTTAGGTTAACACAATTTTTCTTGGACGCTTACGTTAGATATTGGCGAACATGCACCCACAGAATTGATGAAACTTGAATGATAAATTTTGATAATTTTCTTGAGTGTTCTTCGTTCGTACATCAAAAACGAATTTTCACAGAGTTTTCGCAAAACACGCTCTAGGCTCTAGCCAGTAGCCAAGCCAAAGTTCCAAAATAATTTCAAAGTTGACGACTGACTGAACTGACGTTAGCGTTAGATTAGACAGACGACTGACGACCAGTGTTTAAGTTCTGTGAGACAAACACATCTTTGACATGTTTTAGTTCAATCGCTATCCCTAGCGCCACCTACAACAAAATAATTTCAACACAGGGACAGTTTTAGTTTCAATGATATCCGAGAGGTGGCGCTAAGATTCCTTGGAATCTACAGTGACTCTAAATATCACTATATTGGAATCTTTCTTGATTTACCATAGCGAATCTGGTTTTAGATTCTATCTTGTTTCAGCTCTAGCTCAGATGTTTCAAATCGGTAAATTGATTCCAGAACAGCATTATTCCATTTCAAATTATCTCATGGACTCGCCCTCTAGTAATAGCAGAGAATAATAAACTGGTGATAATGCATTTCTGCTTGGATGGTAATTTCATTACTAAGAGATGGCACTACTATAAACATCATTTTGAAAGTTTTGAATCAAGGTTTTTGAATCAAAAGTTTATTATTTGATAAACAAACTATTGATTGTAATTATGATTTTATTACCAAAGGAAGATTTCCCACGTTCTACAAATACCTCAAGGCAAACCGAGACTAACAAACACTGATTTCTGAGCCATCGTCCCTCATGTTTCGTAGATTTTTTAAAATTTGATAATAATATCGGAAAAACTGAAAATGTGGCAACATTGGCTAGAATATTTTCCGCCAAAAATTCAAAAAATCCAATGGTTCCACACTATTGCCATCATTCTATTGCCCATCACTCTTTATGAAGTCATGTGACGTAAATTTCTTCTTGTTTTTCTTCAAACTTTGCATGCTGATTTATCTGGCGTAACCAATGAACTATTGTTTATGTTTACTTTAATGGTTATTTCGTTTTAATGATATAACTTCTGGATAATTAGGTAAATTCAACATTATTGCTATTGATTAATGTATTTTGTATACGAATGAATGAATCCATGCGTCTAGCTAGTATTTTCCCGATCACTGACGCCAATAATAAGTAAATTTGTTTAAAATAAACTGGAAAAAATACAATTTCACCGGAGTTCTAGGTCAAATGCATTGGCCGTCATAACAGAGATACCGATCGATAGATTTTAAATTTCACAATGGAAATTTTAAGGAACAAACACGTCAAAAGAAGATACAAAATTACATTGTGGAATAACGCAGTTCGAGTAGTTTTTCACAAAAATATATTTTGTATTATATATTTTATCGTATTATTGAAGATTATTCGTACCGTAACCTTATTTTCTTACAATACATTAGTATCCATAATTTGCGTCATTTATGAAAGCATAATGCGTTAGATCGTTGATTGATATATATATGTTAGATACCAAATATAATATCTATTTATTTTTTATTTTGGCATCGCCGTTGTCAATGATATGATAAAGCTTTGAATGCAACTCGATTATTAGCGATTTAACACCGTCTCTGACATTGCGGTTGACTATAGCAAGCAATGTTCTCGACTACCTATCATAAATCGCATAATAATCTCGTTACATTAATAGCTATAACTCACGACAAGTTTCGCTATAACATCAGTTACCTTCTTCAGGTATTAGTACACTGAACTATTAAAAAATAGGTAAGTACCTACAACCATATTCATTAATACCTAATCAAACAATTAACAACAATTTGGTTCTGTGTACGTATTATCATTATCGGTTATTTGAAAATAATATAATAGGAATATAATGTAAAATATGATATTTTAATGAATTCAAGATATTCAAAGACCCAAGGACTTACTCGAAAGGGACATCAAAAGTTATGTACAGATTGGGACGTCCATAGGATGATGTTCATAGGACTTTTGAAAATATGAACCTTCCAAGACGTCCCATCAATGTCGACGCAGGGAAAATGATTTTCTAGCTGACAGATAGCGTTCCGTTAGAAAAATCGACTCAATAATATTTTTTTCTTCCGGAGTTTGACTCATCCCTTTTCACACCCTGTATATAGATTTCTATCAGTAAAAAAATTGCATTATATCTTGATGTTTTTGCGGAAGATGTACGTTAATACGGGTATACCCAGTTTTGAGAAGTTTGCAATATAATATCATGCAAAGCATTTTGATTTCATAATAATGAAAATAACCACTACAGAATTCTTTTGACCATGAAAGCTAGATTAACCTTCAGTTGTTGAAAAAAGTGGCCATATCCTCAAGAGTAAATGATGTGCATATATTTTTTGACAGGTACTTATGGATAGAACTTTTTTATGATTTCATTGATATCGATAATCTGCATATTTGGATGGAAAATGACTGAGTTATTGACGATCAAGGTTTTTCAAAATAACGCTTCATGGATCTCATATCATTTATATCACATAGTGATAACAAAATCAGAAAACCCAATCAACATAATATGATTCACCAATAAATATTCAAGATGTTCAAAGAAAACAACTACTTTCCTAGCTAATGCCAAGCAAAATATTGAATCATATCGATTTCTACTCGCAGTCTATTTTTATCCACATAATGATATGCGATGAGATCCATTAAACGTTATTTTAATCAACTTTCAATCAGAAAAAAAAGTTCTATCGAATGCTGAAAAATATACATACCTATCTAGTGTTTTATTCGAAAAAACTAAAGTTGGTGCCCATTTTGGAAAAATGAAAGATCCTGATGTATATCAAGAATCATCTGTGCATCAAAATTCAAGTTATTAGACATTTTTTGTATTTTCTAAAACAAAAAAGTTTAAGGGGATTTTTATTTTAAGAGGCGCACCCTCTGTACCCTTATTTTTTCGGATACGGTTGACGATTTTTTTATGTTCTGGTTTTTACGAATAGGGATATCCTGTAATATTCAGAGAACATCGTGAGAACCAAGGGAAAGAAGGTAGGAGTTGGTGTTCTTCTTAAATTTATGGAGATCGTATGCCTCGGGGAACACCGTCCTAGGCAATGAGTTCCAAAGTCTCGTTGGATGAACGAGTCGTTGGAAAGGGACGTTCTGCAGATCTCTAAAGTGATCACGAAGGGGTGTGAAGACTGAACTTGACGGGTTAATCTCGAAGAGACTGCTAATTGAGGAACGATTGTTGATATTTCAGAAGAGCATCGCCCATGAAAATATCTATAAAATAGAGATAAATCGCCAACTTTTCTACGGTGTTCCAGAGAAGTGAGCGAGTTTGTAAGCGAGGCATCACCGATGAGTCGAATTGCCCTTTTTTTGACAGAATCCAATATAGTTTCAGGATATGTTTAGGTGCCGCACTCCAACAGTATTCCAGGACAGGTCGAATATCTTTGCCTTATAGATCATAAGCAGCTGACTGGAAGTGAAATAGCTCTTGTCTCAAAACAGAAAACCATGTTTTTGGGATGCACTTTTGGCAATGGACCTCACGTGATTTTCCCAAGAAAAGTTATTGCTGATAGTAACGCCAAGCATCGAGATGGATGACTTCAATGGTATGGTTACTCCTGACTGAATTATGTTGGGCACAGTGATATCGGCTTTTCTAAAAAAAAGACATGCTTGTGGTTTGTTTGCATTCAATTCTACCAAGTTAGCAGATCCCTACTCGAGAATTGTTGCCAAATCCATATTTATTTTGTTAACATTTCTTTCTCGTTCATTTCTGGTTTGACGGGCCGATAAAGGAGCCCTGGAAGAGAAAGCGGTATGGAGGGTACTATCATCCGCGAAACTGTGTATAGGACATAAAGTTGCTTCCAACAAATCGTTGATATGAAGTAGAAATAATGTTGGTGCTAAAACTGATCCCTGCGGAACACCAGCATTTATGAGTAGAGTATCAGATGAAACTCTATCGACTACTACATGGACAGACCTGTTTGAGAAAAAACTAGCAAGCCAGAGAACACAGCTGAGAGGGCAAAGCATAAGATGGAAGCTTGGCGAGGAGTCCCTGGTGCCAAACTCGATCAAATGCCACGGCTAAAGTTTCTCCATATTTTTCAATAGATAGCGATAGAATATGAGTCGTAAGCGAGCAGGGTTGTTAGAGCCGGAATAATCCGTCCTTCTGCATTTTGCAGTTCTGCCTTAAGGCATTTTTTTGCGAGAAACTGTTTTGAAACTATTTGAAACAGTTTTGAAACACTCCATTTTCTTGAACCATTTGTGACGTCACAATTGATTCTGGTTCAAAACGTTTTGAAAGCGTCTTTTGGACCGCTTCAATATGGCGAACTGTCATCTGAGGTTAAATAACTATGACACGTGACGTTTTGAAAAGTTGCATTTTTTCGGCTTATAAAATGATGACGTAGACGTATAAACTGTTTCAAAACGGTCTTTGAAACTGTTTCGTCGCAAAAAAATGAGACAACACACGATACGATTAGCTTCCAGCGCTAACACTGCAAACACATCGTGATGTAGTCGCCCAGAAGAAAAAATCAAAACACGTCGGCAGATCTGGTGATCGCTGCTGTAGCCTATATCCTATCGCCAAGAAAAAAAAAACCCACCGCACATCATCCCATGAGATAACATTTATTTATTATTGTATTCTACGGTCCAGATAAGAACTGCGCCGCTTTATATACCACCCGTACAAGATACATCCATTCACAAATCCGCAGCATCACTACACGGTCCAGTCAGCTTATCGAAATTTGTGCCGCACGTGTTACTCACGCGATTCCAATAGCAAGTCCGCACGAGTTTTCAAGGGTTCCAACGGGTTTTCAAGGGTTTCCGCGCGTCTCGAAAAGCTTCTGGGGTTTCCTGCGACTTTTGCGTCTGATGATGTACGACGAGGTCGAAACGTTTGGACGGGCCGGCGACGCCGATAAGGCGTCGTTCTTCCAGGTGAACTGCAATCAGATTTTCGAAAAAGGGCCGGCCCTGACCAAGGAGATTTTGGGGAAGGTGCAGGCTGAGATGGTGCCGAAGAGGACGCATCTTTTTGGTTACGAGATGAAAACCGGGCAATTGTTTCGTGAGTTTTCGTTTTTTTTTACGTTCATTTGGTTTCTCCTGTCCCGGGGTCTGTGATCAGGTCCTGCAAGTTGAATTTGACCCACTTGCATTGTAAAATTTTCGTTAGGAGAAAAACCAAAAAGGGGGCGGACAAATATGATTATGAATTTAAAAAAAAAAACAGATTACAAGAACATTATATTTTCTAAGATCGTAGCAGAGCGCTTTCGACTGTTAAGTCATCATCAGTGCATACTTTACCGTTGGCTATTGAGGCTACTTGAAAACTTATATATATCCCTTTCTTATAATACGTTAGGAACCAAAATGATATAGTCAAACTTATTATTGCTTTATATTCAAAGGACTGTTGTTTTTTGAGAAATGTATGTCAAGTATGTCAAGTATGGCACCATGTCATGAATCTATCATATCATAATTCATATTTTTCCTCGATTTCTCTGGTAGGACATATTCAAGTTTACAATGTTCGCACTTTCTGCTACATCAGGAGATGTGTTAAATAATTCACTGTCACTATTATTTTCCATCATGCAACAGAAATGATGAGTTCGTTTTCAACAATGATGGATGCGATCGCAAATATGCTGTCACTAGATGACATTATTTCCGCGCACAAGCGGCAATGCTGTCACTTAATTACATTCCTCGGAAAACGTCAACTTTGTGTTGTGAGATTTGAAAGCTTCAAATGCTACTTTATTAACCATTAGTAGAAAATTTTCTTTTTCTATTTTAAGAACTAACAACTGGTGGTTTTCCCAACATTGACATAAACTGAAAGCGCTCTGCTATGATTTTAGAAAATATAATTTGCATGTACCTACTACAAATCTCGGTTTTTCGAATTACAATCATATAATTATGATCCGAGTCTGCTCAAAATCGATGTCTGGACAATTTCGGAGTCGGAGATTAAGAATTGTCTTGTCAAAATTCAGAAATTCAAGATGGCGGCTCAAAAATAACGTACGAGTTTTGTGATCATGGTTCGATACTATTCAAAGTTGGTATGTGGATTATTTTTGGGTTGGAGATTTTTCTTTAGTTTCACCTGCCTCGAATAGAAATGCACTAAAAAGTAACATACAATGTATTTTTTCAACTAACATCAGTAAAAGTATAATCTTTAACGCTTGCTGTCAGTGTCTGAAATGTCATTTTATGACACTGGTGTTAAAAGTAAATCAATTTTAGCATTGGTGCTAAACGTGATTAGGTGAAGCTTGTACCACTGAGGGCCGGTTTATCAATGCAGGGTTAGGTTAATATAAACCAAGGTCAAAAGCTAACTCTGGGATACAATGTTTATTCACTTTGAGGTGGGGTTAAACGCTATCAAAATCAAACGGGAAATTAGCTCTAGGATAAAGTTAACCCCGGGTCAGCTAACCCCTCGGGATAACCCTGCATTGATAAACCGGCCCTGAAGAGAGCAATGTTACTCGCCAAAGTTTTAGACAAAATTTGATCCGCAATGTTTGTAGAAACAAAATCTCGAACAAAATGGTGTATGATATGACTGCTGATATTATTTTGCTCTTTAAGTTTTGAATTCATTACAATGTCCAACAATCTTGTGATTCCAATTTTCAAGTAGATTTTCGATCACCTGCGAAGTTGAATATTGACTGTTTTTATTGAATTTTTGAAGTAATTGCAGTGAATTTCCTAGCAAGTACGGTTTTTTTTTTATCAGAAAAATTACCCTTATACTACACCTTTTCCAGTTGTATTTCAGAAATCATCAAGTTTATTTCAGAAAGCGTCAATTGAATTTCAGAATAGTCACTTGTATTTCAGAAAGTATCAATTGTATTTCAGAATAGTGAGTTGAATTTCAGAAAGCGTCAAATGTATTTCAGAATAGCGAGTTTAATTTCAGAAAGCATCAATTGTATTTCAGAATAGTCAGTTCAAAATTAGAAAGCGTCAAATGTATTACAGAATAGTCAATTGAATTTCAGAATTCGTCATTGGAATTTCAGAATATATCATTTATATACAGATGATACGAATTCTGAAATTCAACTCACTATTCTGAAATACAATTGATACTTTCTGAAATACAAGTGATTATTCTGAAATTCAATTGACGCTTTCTGAAATACAACTGGAAAAGGTGTAGAAGTATATTTTATCATTTTCATTTTCATATCACATTTTCATTATTGCAGGTATATGTTTGAAAATACAATATGTATGCATTTTTTTTCTTTTAATCCTTTAGTATTTTGTTGTGTTCCTGTAATGGATGAATAAAGACGATATTATTATTATTATTATTATTAATATTGATGGTTTTCAAAAATGATTTATTGATCATCATGTAGTCTACTTTCAGATAATCAATGGTGCACAATTTGAACCTTTAATTTGGTTTTCACTATCTACCCAGCAAGAAGTTCAACTTATTTTCAAAAGTATTTCGAAAGTAGATGGGAAATATTCCAGAGTAATCCTCATTTTATGTCAGTTATGTATGTCAGTTGCGGGACCAGGAACAGTACCTATATCAATGGGACAAATTGTCTAGATATCGTCAGCGTCAGAAAGTATCAGACACTCTCGAAGATAATTTCATAAATGGGAAGAAAACAAACGAGGAGTGGCGTGATTCTAATGTCAAGAGTTTATCACTTTCGTCTGCTCCTCCTAAATATAAATCTTTAAAACAGTGTTTTTTGTAATAATAATAAATGTTCTTGTTATTTTACTCGGTATTATTGAAGAAAACATTTCAGCAATAAAAGTGACGAAACTTCACATGTCCTAACTTTGAATATGTATATTACATATTTCAAGTTCGATTATTATCAATCGATATATTGGTACTGGCGTTCATAGACGATTGTGAAACCACGAGTAGATTGAAGAGTAGAGTGAAGGATATGCAGGCTCAAGAGCATAAGATCTTTTGTGCCCTTATCTTATTATCTAATCTATTGGCTGCCTGGGATTCTGAGACTTCGTACAGGGTTTATCAGTTTCCAGGGACTCTAAGAAGGCCCCTTCCATGAACTTGAGCCTCTTGCAAAGAAACGCTAGGCATTCGCAAAGCAAATGTTCTGCAGTTCCAGCGATATTCTCGCATCAGTAGCGGCAAATATTACTCTATGATTTGCCATCTTTCTGAAGTGATACCTCAGAGGGCAGTGTCCATTGAGGGGTCCTGTCACCAGTTTCAAGTCATTCTTGTCTAACTCGAGGAGCTGCCTAGCTTTCGTTAGCTATAATCAGTGATGAGATTTTATTCAATTTTTTCCCAACGTCGGAACTCTTCTTCAAATTGGGCTTTTGAGAGCTCACATAGGGGTTCTGGGCCAGGAAATTATGTGTTTGCCCTTTCTTCAGCAATTCTGCTTCCTCAGTACCTCTAACTCCCTTGATTGTGACCTGGAATCCACATCAAAGTGACCTGGTTGTTCGCTGCCAGTTGTCTCAGGGATTGTTTACAGTCCCAAGTCAGATTAGACTCACAAGTGTATGACTTCAGAGCTTTCAATGCTACTTGATTATCTAAAAAAAGAGAATATTCTTAAGACTTTGGTGTTGAACAAAATTCACATTGATACCTGTTCAAAGTATTTTTCGAACTATCTATTTTCAGAAGAAAAATTGTGAAGTTATAGCTTGCAGCATGTTTTATAAGACAACCTGTATATCTACTAATTCGACCAAATATATAAGAAAGATTGTGACAAAATGATAACAGAATTGAATCCATTAGCGTCATCATACAAAGTATATATTTTGTAATTCATCATATTTCACAAGATTTTGTTCTCCTAATCAAAATTGTTCTCAAACAAGATTTTGCCAATCTTCATAATAATTATTTGGTTATGACAAAGTTATAATAACTTTTTTATCATGCCCAATTAATTGATGTTTGATAAATGACATCCAGGCAAGAATATTATCGCTTTTTGTAAATAAAAATTCAAGAAATAATAATAAACAAAAAAATTGTGTCATGAATTCATCATATTTGCTTACAGCGAAAAAAAATTAAACAGAATATACCAAACACTACCTTATGATTCTCGTCAGTATTGTAATTATTGTAGTGTTCGTTCGTATCGTTATGTACAGATTCAAAGAGTAACTAGATAATCCAATATAGGTATCTCCGATTTCGATAAAAGAAAATTTATAACAGAGAACATCGAAATGATAGCCTATTGATTTTATTCACAATCGCAACTACTATTTGTAATTAAAAAATGCATCAAATTATCTTGACACTAATAAATATTTAATATCAATAGTGCTTTGATTCCTCCGAATTCATCCCGTTAGTCTAGAGTCTAGACTAAATATATCAAAGAGGTTATCTAAAATGTCACAAAACTTGGTGAATCGGTATCAATGCATTGATACCAATCTATCATCCAACCTCAATACATTGAAAACTGTTTATCATTTCGAATTGTTCGATTTCAAGAACTGTTTTTGAACACAACAAGGAAGGCTATTAAATATGGTAACATGAGATTGAAATTGATGGTTCTGCGATTACAATCACCTTCACATATATATTCATAGTGAATTCAACATCAGAAGTATCTGGAGAACAAAAAGACAGATCATCTATCTATCCGTCTAAATTTTTTCATCAATACAGTGTTGCCGCTTGTATAAGAAAGTAGTAGCTACTTTGTTATTTCAAATTAAACACCCTGTATTCCATTTCATTTTCAGATTCTTCCTGAAGAACTGATTTCGTTGACCTATCATACTTGAGGTATAGCGAGAAAGATTACAGAGATATAGGGTGTGAAAAATCGAGATTTTTCAACTTTAGGAATTTTTTGTGTCGAAACTATTCATTTCTGCTCAAAACGGCTCACATGTCCCTATCTTCACTTTCCATTTACTATCTACTGACATTTAATATAAACAAATAGAGGGTGATGCAAAACTCAAAATTCTGAACCACCCGTATTTGTTTCGATTAAATATCAATCGATAGTAAATGGAAAGTTGAGATAGGGACATGTAAGCCGTTTTGAGCAAGAATGGATAGTTTCGGCAAAACAAATTCCTAAATTTGAAAAATCTCGATTTTTCACACCCTATATCTCTGTAATCTTTCTCGCTATACTCCAAGCCAAGTATGATATATCGACGAAATCAGCTCTTCAGGAAGAATTCAAAAATTAAATAAAATACGGGTCTTCCTCATACGTATATTACACTTCAATATATCTGCATGATTTTCTTTAATTTCCTGACCCAATAAAATTGTGAAACATTTATTTGGTTGATAATCTTAGCTTCGCTCCAATACGCTCCAAATTCTCTTATGGTGGCAGTATTCTCCACGATATACAGGGTGTCCTAGTTGTTAATAGAAGGAATATACCTTTCGACAAGGAAAGCTAAACAGCTCCTCGATCTGAACCAAAAATACTTGAAACTGGTAACGTGACTCCTCACTGGACACTGCCCTCTGAGGTATCACCTCAAAAAGATGGGTAAAACAGAAAGTGATAGTTGCCGCTACTGCGAGAACTTCGCTGAAACTGCAGAACATTTGCTTTGCGAATGCCCAGCATTCTTCTGCAAGAGGCTCAAGTTCCTGGAAGAGGCCTTCTTAGAGCCCTCCGATGTCAGGAACCTAGCTCCCAGGAAACTGTTAAACTTCGCAAGAAGCCTCGGAATCGCGGGCCTCGAATAGATTAAGGATTATGCACAAGAGATCTGATAGGTCGAGGTGCTTGAGAGGCTGCACGGCCTTATACAATCTACAATCCTTTGGAAAGTAACTTCAATTTCCAAACTCGCTCACAATAACCGCAATAACAGGTTAATCGGTGATATCTTTCCACCAGATAGCTGAACTGGAAAAACACCTCAGTGACCCGTGTGGTCAGATATAGAAAGGCGCCTACTTACTAAAAACACCGATTAACTTGACTTTTCACCTCGATTCAATATAATTGGCTTTATCAGCCATCAGCAACCTTACCGCCATAATAAAAATTCCCATGAAATTAGCTGATATCAATGTTGCCACCATTTTTTTCCTTGTCACTATCTCTAATTTGCAGCTGATAAAAATATTGGGGCAATTAGATGTTTATGAAGAAGAGTTAGTAGCCACAATAATTTATTTGTTTACGATTCTCTCACAAGATATCCTCTGTAAAAAAGGTACTAATAGGAGTTGGAAGGCTCCAACGATATTTTGAGAGGTTGCCCAATAGATATTTATACAAAATTTCGAACATGAAGCAAACAATCATTCACACTTGCAAGTGATAACTATTCTCAGTATTTCATTTTTTGTACTTGGAAAGATAGTAGACAGATAACTTATGTTAATTATAGAAATAATACACTGGGCATTTGGTTAGTTACGACTTCATGAACAAATGAGCAGAATACCCAAAAAATAAATAGTAGGTAGGTACCCTATTTGAAACAGATATATACAGCCGATTGCAGAAAATGTGAAAATATAATTCAGAACTTAATGATCACAAAATCAGAAGAAGTTATTGACAAAATGTATTTCAAAATGTCCCAAAATATCATGAATCTTATAAAATACAATTGGTTTTATAATTTTTTTTTTCAGTTTATACTGGATTGTCCATGATATTTTTGTCCAGCTGTTTTGGAGCAACTGTTATGTGGTTGACAGACACATTCGACGACTATGTAGTTTCTGTAAGTACCTATATCTGTAGAATAATCAATAAAAATCCAAATTCTTCATGCCATGATCGAAATTATCAGCCAATTACATTGCGGTGCGATACTTCGAAAATATTTCAATTCGCATTCAGATATTATCTATAGTTTTCAGCGTACGAAGTATACCAGCATAAATAACTTTTCAAATACCTTTTTACACTATTTCTGGAAATACTAGCACCCTGTATTAGTTTCTAGTAAATATCAATCAGCTTTTCAGGGATAATCTAAAAACGTTATAAAATAAAGGGAGTTCTATTTGAAATAACAAAGTTAATCGGTATAACCGGTTATACCGAAAGTGCCGCCCTATTGAAAATCTTTCCATTGGAGAGGCCCCTGTCTACAAATTTTCAGATCAGTGTCATTTTCAGAAGTATAGGTACTCCTAATGCGCGATTTAGACATAACGAAACATTTTTATGTATTTGGGGAGTACTATTTTGATCATTTTCAATCCCATATCAGGAAATGAAATCAATGAAATGTTGAAAAAGGTATCACCATCTATTATCTACAGAAGAAAATTCTCAAATTGGGCTCAATATAAGACATTGTAATCAAATAATAATAGTAAATTTCAATCGAATTCCATTGATGCAAGTGCGACGTCAATTTTAAAGCATTTCTTTTGTTTTCAGCAATTGGTGATATCAAATGAGACAGACGCTTTCAGAATCTGGCAGAATCCAGCAGCTAAAGCACTGTACAGTTTTCATCTATTCAATTACACCAATATAGAAGATTATAAGTTGGGTAATGACAAGAAGTTACACGTTAAAGAAGTTGGACCATATGTATATTCGTAAGTTGCCTTGATGGGTAATACTTTATTGGTGTAATCATAGTCAAAAAATCTTAAAAATTTTCAAAATTTGTCCCTTCATAAAAAAACTATACAGCTTCAGTATTTTTCGACAAGAAATTATCTTTGTGGCAGTAAAGTCCTTTTGATAGCATATTGACGCTTCAGACTGAAATAATGATCTCAAGATCTTTGATCTGATTGAAAAGCATTTGGTAATTTCCTTTAAACCGAAGCTCTAAGGCAAAAACGGTTTGAAGTAGTGAACTAGTGCTTTAGTACTTTCAAATTATCATGTGACAATTTTTGTGGGATATGCATTATCTGTATGAAATTTTTGATAACTTCAATACCCTATACTCCAAACCTGTCACCACCTTTTAGTCATTTCGTGTGGTTTCCTAGATACTCCCAAAAGAATCTCGTGGTAAATCACCCTGTATATACTCAAAAGACTCGAATGGATGAATATTCAAATTGAATATTACAAAGTCCTAATCTAGTCAGAAATTAACACGCCTTGAATTTTCAGAGAAAACTTGGAAAAAATAGACGTATCATTCGATGACGATGCTGGTACTGTTAAATATAGAGAAAGGAGGACCTACACCTATCGTCCCGATCTGTCAAAAGGGTCTCAAGATGACCGAGTATTCGTGCC
Source organism: Chrysomela aeneicollis (assembly GCA_029955515.1). Lineage (NCBI taxonomy): Eukaryota > Metazoa > Arthropoda > Insecta > Coleoptera > Chrysomelidae > Chrysomela > Chrysomela aeneicollis. Next base: position 7,422,928 of record JARUHQ010000006.1, read on the forward strand.
CAATATTCCGTTAATCGTGAGTGAAAACAATAAAGTTATTAGTCCCATTGGAATGTACCTACATTTTATATAAAAACATTATTAACATCATTAATTGATCACCAACATTATTGAACCGTTATGATTATATGCAGAGTACAGAACAATATTCAGTGATTATAAAGTCGAATAGTGACGGTACAAAAAGATGATTTGAATCATGGGAGGAACTCAAAAAAGGAACAGAATTTAATGAGAAAGTAAACAAAAACTCATTTTATTATTATCGTCGCGAATATATGTTCAAGATTCAACAAAGGTTCCAGGTTTCGTAATTTCGTAAGGTTCACGGTCCAAGAATCGATCCTTGTGGCACTTCACATTTTATTTCTGTATCAAAGTGAACTATTTTCTATAAATCTTTATGTAACACGTTTTTATCTTTTCTCAAAAGTATGTTGTGTTTGACAGTCAAATTCATCGCCTATTCAGTTGAGAATAGAGATCCTTTCGTTATAGAATCAATTATCTGTTTCCAAGTTCAGACCAAATGTTTGTTTTTACTTTCAGAGCGGCTCTTCCATGCTCCAGAAAGAAAACTACTTCAGTCGCATTGGATTTTCTGGACTCTCGTTAGCTTTGGATGAGAAAGCTTTCTTGCACATTGACCCAGATTCTTTCATCTTGGGCTACAAGGATAAGCTGTATTCCTTATCAGCTAACTATTTCAAATGGCAGCACATCGAAATTCCTGAAAAAATTGGATTATTGGCATCTGTAAGTATATCCAGGTAGTTCACAAGGATACTGAAATCTTATGGGAGTTTTCAAACACCAGATGCCAGAGTTCATTCAGTTTCTCCCTTAATTTGTACGGTTTTTTCTTCCAGAAAGTGGGAGAGTCCAGCAGATTCATCACAATGAATACAGGAAAAAAGGATATAAACCGGCTTGGCTTGCTGAAGAAGATTGACGAAAAAGAAGAATTGGGATTGTACACTGCAGATTCCTGCAATAGGTAAGATAATTTCCCATTCATCATTAGTGTAAACGATAAACAGAAAGAGTCCCGAGAGCGAACCTTGCGGTACAATAGCTATTTGTGTATTTAGATGCAAAGTGATCGATTGCCGCTCGAAAAAGACAGTTATTTATGATCTTTCGAAATGAAAAATCATATTTATCGTTAGATATCTATAACGTATTCTTGTTATTTTATAAAAGAATGACCAAGTTATAGGCACGGCAGCTCTGTTGTTTGGGAGCAGGTCGTGAATTCAAAAATTATATGAAATGGTGGGGCTAATCGGGCGCCACTGAGTTTTTCCTGGTAGAAAACAAAGAAAAAATTAAACACTCTGTGACTGCACCAGAATTTAATCTCAATTGATTTGAGGGGTTAGTTTTGTGACAGATACAATATCACCTGTAGGTGTACTCGAGTATACAAGTTCTGAATGCTTCTTATATGTAAAATAAATGCATAAACAGGACAAAAGGCAGATTGAATTCCCCAATCTAAAATACTTCCCCTTCCATATAGGCCTATATTTCTGGTTCACAGAAGTGTTTGGATGATGATTTGAATTTAAGAAAATTTATATATTAAAATTGTAACTAATTAAGAGTAGTTGGTAGATTTATTTGACACAGATAAATGTCACTGCATCACCGGAACAAAATGGTTGGATCTGACCTTAGTTTCCCAGGAGGTAGACAGGTGGACGACTCAGTAGAGAGGTGCTCTGGTTTTCTGGTGCAGCCAAAAAACTATGATGGTGCCATCAGGACATTACCGGAAGCAAATCCCAGCAACTAGCCCTTATAACCGGGTTTTGGAAAGCTGGTACCAGGAATGATCGCTTATCGCTTAGTTCTGGAGTTGAAAACAACTGGGTGCCCCAGCGGTGACCCTCAGGTTAAAATGGCGACGATGCTGCACCCAAATAGGAGGCCGTCTGATCTAATAAGAAAAAGCCCTATTGAACAACTGTCCATGTAAAATAAATCCTATTGGACTCTTACCTTCCCAAAGGAATGGCCAAGGGTTGAAGTCGGGACACGTCGATCCCACAAGATGGCCGAAACCAAAAAGGACAATTTGGCCCATAGTGCTCTCTTAGCAACTTTTTGGAGAAGACGGATATTACGAAATTTCGAGAAACATCCTGTGCAGCAGGAAAATAAACCGTTTATAAAAACTGGTTTTAAAGGGATAATCACCCACTGCGCAGCCCAATGTATGAAACTTAAATTTAGGGGAATCAAAATATTACTAACAGTAATATTCCCAGTCCACACTACTACAGTGGTACCAACCTTGCTCTCGGACCAATCATGTGATTCTGAAATGAGCTTATTAAGTGTCAAGATGTCTCTGACCCCGAACGCCGAAGGACTCAATAAGAATTTGCGTAAAATCAGAAGGAGAAATTAACCTCAAATTCAAATTTGGAAACTGACAGCTCAAAACAGATGTGATCAGAAGCATTATCGAAAATAAACACTTGTTGAATCCTATCCAGAAGAATTACAAGGAAATTACCTGTTCAACAAGTTAGTAAAAACTACAGATACCTCTGACCTCACCCCTTCTTGATGTATATCAAATTCTGATGTTTAGGTTACACAAAACCTTTATTATAGCTCTACCACCTGGAAAACCAGAACAACCTCTGTACTGAATAAACCTGAAAGTAATCATATCACACTGAAAAGAACATGGGAATTTCCGACCACATAAGGCATCCAGCCCTTACAGGCTCCACTCAACTATCACCTACCATAAACAGTATGTGATAATGTACTGTCACATTATCTCTTGGTCTGCTAAACATTCCAATACACTGAGTACTCCTTCCAGGAATCTTGTTGAAAATACCTATACTGAACATCTCAACAGTGAAACGCCAAACTGCATGTTACATTCACCCCCCTCCAACGAAAAAAATAGGCATGTAGAACATGACTATTTTAATTGAGGGACTCTTCACAGTCATTTTTTTTTTATGTATGGAAAGATGATATCGAGCTCGATTTGAATGATGAAAACTAACCTAATCCTAATGAATAGAAACTATGACTACTTATTCTACCCTTATTGGATAGATTCTCTAACTATCCTACCCTTATCAAATAGAAACTATTACTAGCTTAACTATATTTACAAATCTCTCCGAGAGATACCTCTTAGCGACAGTTACCTACTTTAGATCATTGGTCGTTTTGACCATTTTCCTCAGATTCATCATCAGTATCGATTAATGGAAAATCAGATCCATTGTAAGGTTTTAAATCCTGTATGTGCCAGACTCCTGCATTCGTACCGTCCTCATTCCTAAGAACATATACGAGTTTCGATTTTTTCTTTGTCACCGTACAAAGAACATATCGAGGTGCTAACTTTTTAGCAAAACTGTTTGCCGCATCCGACAAAACATGATTTCTTCTCCATACTTTATCTCCTACGAAGAACTGTACGTCTCTTCTGCGCAAATTATAATATTTAGCATTCCTTTGATATGCTAAATTTAATTTATTTTGAACATCTTTATAAATCTCAGATAAATTGCCCAAATTCTGAACCCATCTTTTTCTATCGCCCACATCAAATACATCCACATTACCATCTCCATAGTACTTTCCCGTGCATGGTACTTCACGTCCAAAATTAAGAAACGCCGGACTATATCCAGTTACCTCATGAACCGCAGTTCTCATTGAATAGGCTATTTTAGCTAGTTCTTTATCCCATGACTTATGGTTGCCATTTACATAACATCTAATAGCTGTGCAAATTGTGCGGTTGGACCTTTCTACATAATTTGCTTGGGGATGGTAATATGGAGTATATCTAAAATTTGACTGATAATCCCGAACAAGTTTTGTGATGGCTTTACTAACCAGCTGTTTGCCATTATCACAAACAATCTGTTGTGGTGTACCGTACACCAGAAATACTTCATTTTCTAAGAACTTTATAATACTGCTAGATGTAGCATTACGAAGTGGACATATCAATGGATACTTGGTGAACCAGTCTGAAACCACGAGAATATACTGATAACCATTAGAACTCCTAGGTAGTGGACCCATTAGATCCATCGCAATGACCTGCCAAGGAAATCTTACTTGACGTTGTGAACCCATTAGCCCAAACTTCGCACGATTCGGTGCCTTTTGTGCAGCACATACCTTACAAGATTTTACATAATGATTAATATCACGGCGCATCTTTGGCCAATAATATGTGAGCATTACTCTACAATAAGTTTTATGATATCCAGCATGCGAGGCCGTACTAAGATCATGGCACGATGATATAATCTTTGTCCTCTGTTTTTTAGGGACCAATAATTTCCACTCGGAAATATTTGAGTCAAAGGAAAGTTTTGAAGGTATCAATTTGTACACGTAATTCTCCTTGACAGACCATTGGGGATATTTAATTGGTTCTCTCATAATTTTATTTCTAATATTGATATAAAAATTGTCCAAATTGTTCAATTCAATATTTAACGGGTTACCATGGTTTCCATCACTCAAAGCTGAAATTTGTAAATCAGTTGGCTCATCAAGTACCCGATCGATAGGACTCCGCGACAGGGCGTCTGGCACAATGTTCAGTTGACCTTTTCGATAAATTACCTCAAAGTCAAATTGACTCAAACGGACGCTCCAACGTGCTAACCTTCCTGTTGGGTTTTTCATATTGAAAAGATATTTAAGTGAGGCATGGTCGCTAATGATAGTGAATCTGACTCCCTCAATATATGGGCGAAATTTTTCGCAGGCGAAGATACACGCCAGACACTCTTTTTCGGTAGTGCTATAATTTCGCTCACATTTTGAAAGAGTTCGAGAGGCATATGCAATGACCTTTTCCTGCCCGTTTTGGCACTGCGTTAGGACACAACCCAAACCGCTGTCCGAAGCGTCACATTGAATTATAAAAGGTAAATTAAAGTCAGGACTTGACAATACTGGTGCCGAGACTAAAGCTTGTTTCACTTCACGAAATGCCCTTTCCGCATCGTCATTCCAAATGATTTTCTGACCTTTTTTCTTGTTTTTCAACAGATTGTTGATTGGAGCCATCAATGAAGAAAATTGGGGTATAAACCTACGATACCAACTACATAGACCCGTGAACCTCTTTATTTCAGTGGTATTTTTAGGTTGCGGAAAATTGACCATCGCCATTACCTTAAATGGATCTGTTCGTAGTCCGAATTTATCTATGATAAATCCCAAGTATTTAAAGGATGAACGAAAGAACTCACATTTATCGAAATTAACCGTTAAATTGGCACTTTTTAGTCTACTTGCGACTTCCTTAAGTAAAGTGATGTGCTCCTCAAAACTTGAACTGATTATGATCGCGTCATCTAGATAAACAAAGACATTTGGTTCCATTTCGGGACCAAACAAAGCGTCCATCAATCTCTGTTGGCATTGAGCGGCGTTAGATAACCCAAAAGGCATTACGTTGAAGTGAAACAAACCTCTTCCCGGGACTGAGAAAGCAGTTTTCTCTTTTGATGATTGATCTAAAGGTATCTGCCAAAAGGCACTTCTCAGATCGATTGAAGAAATATAGTTGGCATTCCCTAAAAGTGACAGAATCCTATCTACTACTGGTAAAGGATAACTATCTTTCTTTGTAAGTGAGTTCAGTTTCCTTCCATCAAAGCAAAAACGAAAATCGCCATTAGCCTTTTTGACAAGTAGAACTGGTGACGACCAATCACTACTTGAGGGTTCAACGACATTGAGCTCGATCATTTTATCCAACTCTTTGTTTAAATGACTCAACATGTATGGTGACATTAAATATTGACGCTGTTTTACTGGTTGAGCATCTCCAGTTTCAATGTGATAGACCAATTTATCTGTTCTACCAAGTTCACCATCTTTAGACAAATCTCTGAACTTATCAACAATGTTCTCTACTAAAATTTTTTGACTTTCAGACATATCAGCCATAGTCTTAACTTGATCTGTATTGATAGCATAATTGTCGTTGATTAATCCGACCGAGGCAATGTCGACATTTGCCCTATCATTTACTTCCCAAGTATTATTTCTGAAATCTACCTTCAGCTGAAATTCAGCGCAAAAATCGCTTCCTAATATGAAAGAATAATCAATAGTAGGAACTACTAAAAATGAAATCACCCGGCAACTAGTCCCTACAGAGACTGGAATATCCACTGTCCCACTTACAAATTGTCTGACTCCGTCAGCCGTGGAAACAAATTTGTGCCTGGGTTTCTTGATTTTCAAATTCAACGATTTAATAAAATCCACCCCGTTTTTCCCTATTGTGCTGCTACTCGCACCTGAATCTAATAACGCCGTTATTTCCTTACCGAAAAGGGAGACTTTTACATAAGGTCTATTATCCAAACTTTGTTTAACGAAAATCGGAGCTGAAGAAACTTTCGACTTTCCAAAATGATCTTGGAAATACTTCCTAATAAATTTCAAACCTTCTATTTGCTCGGCTGTACGGTTATTTGAGATATATCTGGTCTCGAAATGAGGAGGCAAAACACGACCAGTAAAATTTCGCTTTACCTCCGGGACCCGTTTCCCAAACATTTAGAACATTCTTTTCGGGTAACTCCCTGATTCCCACAAGAATAGCAAAAAATACTTCGTTTTTTCAAACAGTGCTTGAAATGATGATTTTCCTGCCGGCAATTAAAGCAAATCATTGTTTTTTGCACTCTATTACTTCCCGTTCCACTCGTACTAGGTACTTCAGAGTTATTACTTATAGACGAAGCTTTATTACTATTATTTTTATTAGTGTTATTCCAAGATTTTTTTGAAAAATTCGAATTCTTTGCATCTAAACTGCAATTATTGAATTCATAATCTAAATCACATGCAATTGAATTTACTTGGGACTTTTTCAAGTTAGACTTACTATGAAGATCTTTAAAAACTTCTTCTAAAATTTTAACATCATGAATCAAGTCTTCAACTGAATTATATTTATTCAGGGCAAGTTTTTCAACAAATTCAGGCCTGAGATTTTTCTGAATCCACTTGACTTTAGTGACAACAGCTGGTGTATTGTTAAGTCGAGAAAAAAGTTGCTCCATAACGGCCACATAAATAACAATTGATTCATCTTCAAATTGTTTCCTGTGTTTGATAGATTCCCATAGTTCTTCATCGTAATCTTTACTTAAAAAATCCTGTTCAAGACGTTTTGCCAAAGTTTCCCAATCCTTCACAATTTTCATTTCCTTGACATGACGGAGCCATAGCAATCCTTTGCCAGAAAAAAGATCTACCGCGGATTCGTAGAGTTGCTGTTTTGAAACTTGTCTAGCTTCTGCTAGCTCATATACCCTTTCCAAAAATGATTTCACCCCAATTGACTTTTTTAAACCGTCAAATTTTAAATCCCACTTGTATAATGATACAGGTTTTGAGTTATTTGCAAAAAAACTTTGTTGAGCCGTAATTGGAGAAGAATGGACAGTTGGCTGTAGAATTGAAACATTGTCCTCTTTTATTCTCTCATCTAATTCTTCCTCCAAAGCTAAACAAGATGCATATGACTCATTTTTATACAAAAGTTGATTTGGATCATCTTCGATTTTTATTCTATCTATCCTCAAATTTACATGAGCTAACCTCGATCTCAAACGACAATACAAGGGGTCATTAACCGTACCTTCAAAATCAGGAATTAACTGTTTAATATTATCCAAAGTTAAATCAATTTGAGTTTTCTCGATTTCAAAATCATAGGTAGGGTCTACAAGTTGAGAAGCTAAAACACCACTTTTCTTTTCTCTCTTTATAGCAGCAGACAGGATTTTGCGCTTTTCGTTCATGTCTCGACTAGTAACTATGCCTCTAAGTCGAAGCTCATAATTAACCTCTTCAATAAGTAAGTGACGGGGTTTCATCTCAGATTCCATTATGATTCAGGTAGTAGGAAAGTTTTCAAAATTCAAATTTTTCTCAAATCTAACCAGAATGATTCAATTAATTATTTGAATCCTCAAAAGGAAGGTTCTCTCCCTTTTCAGGCCTCAAACAACAATTTCCAAAAATTTAACCTTCTTCAACAAGTGAAGTGGAAGAATCAACAGTACAATTAAGCTCAGCACAGGATAGAAGAAAATTTCTTATCTTTACCTAACCTATGGAATCATAAAAAACCGGAATATCAACCACAGTCCAATTAAAATTTTTTTTTTTTTTTTTTTAATCGCTGAGTTATCAGTCTTGCCAAAACAATCCAAATTTCAAGAAATTACAAAAGAAAGACTCTAACCAGTTAAGGTTAACAAAAAAATGGTTGATGAGAATCCCTGGAAAGTGAGCACAACCTGCAGTTCACCAATATCACCATCAAAATGTCAATACTGAGAAAGGAACACCCAGTACATCAAAAAATTCAACAATCCAGTCGCAAAATTGAATAGCTCCTGCAAACCCGGAATTACCTATTCAGCAATCGAAAAAACCCATGCTCACCTCAATATAACATAATCTGTTTCAAATGTCCTATATTTGATCCGCCCTGTATAATATATGGAATTAAAAAATGTGTTTATTAAAATTTTTTTTCAAAAGTCCTGATCCGCCCTGTATGTTTGATGAAATGAAATTTGAAATTCAAATTTAATGAAATATAAATTGTATGACTCCACAACTACTCGTAACTAGAAAAATTTGGCCCCACGTTCAAGGTGCTAATTATCTATAACGTATTCTTGTTATTTTATAAAAGAATGACCAAGTTATAGGCACGGCAGCTCTGTTGTTTGGGAGCAGGTCGTGAATTCAAAAATTATATGAAATGGTGGGGCTAATCGGGCGCCACTGAGTTTTTCCTGGTAGAAAACAAAGAAAAAATTAAACACTCTGTGACTGCACCAGAATTTAATCTCAATTGATTTGAGGGGTTAGTTTTGTGACAGATACAATATCACCTGTAGGTGTACTCGAGTATACAAGTTCTGAATGCTTCTTATATGTAAAATAAATGCATAAACAGGACAAAAGGCAGATTGAATTCCCCAATCTAAAATACTTCCCCTTCCATATAGGCCTATATTTCTGGTTCACAGAAGTGTTTGGATGATGATTTGAATTTAAGAAAATTTATATATTAAAATTGTAACTAATTAAGAGTAGTTGGTAGATTTATTTGACACAGATAAATGTCACTGCATCACCGGAACAAAATGGTTGGATCTGACCTTAGTTTCCCAGGAGGTAGACAGGTGGACGACTCAGTAGAGAGGTGCTCTGGTTTTCTGGTGCAGCCAAAAAACTATGATGGTGCCATCAGGACATTACCGGAAGCAAATCCCAGCAACTAGCCCTTATAACCGGGTTTTGGAAAGCTGGTACCAGGAATGATCGCTTATCGCTTAGTTCTGGAGTTGAAAACAACTGGGTGCCCCAGCGGTGACCCTCAGGTTAAAATGGCGACGATGCTGCACCCAAATAGGAGGCCGTCTGATCTAATAAGAAAAAGCCCTATTGAACAACTGTCCATGTAAAATAAATCCTATTGGACTCTTACCTTCCCAAAGGAATGGCCAAGGGTTGAAGTCGGGACACGTCGATCCCACAAGATGGCCGAAACCAAAAAGGACAATTTGGCCCATAGTGCTCTCTTAGCAACTTTTTGGAGAAGACGGATATTACGAAATTTCGAGAAACATCCTGTGCAGCAGGAAAATAAACCGTTTATAAAAACTGGTTTTAAAGGGATAATCACCCACTGCGCAGCCCAATGTATGAAACTTAAATTTAGGGGAATCAAAATATTACTAACAGTAATATTCCCAGTCCACACTACTACAGTGGTACCAACCTTGCTCTCGGACCAATCATGTGATTCTGAAATGAGCTTATTAAGTGTCAAGATGTCTCTGACCCCGAACGCCGAAGGACTCAATAAGAATTTGCGTAAAATCAGAAGGAGAAATTAACCTCAAATTCAAATTTGGAAACTGACAGCTCAAAACAGATGTGATCAGAAGCATTATCGAAAATAAACACTTGTTGAATCCTATCCAGAAGAATTACAAGGAAATTACCTGTTCAACAAGTTAGTAAAAACTACAGATACCTCTGACCTCACCCCTTCTTGATGTATATCAAATTCTGATGTTTAGGTTACACAAAACCTTTATTATAGCTCTACCACCTGGAAAACCAGAACAACCTCTGTACTGAATAAACCTGAAAGTAATCATATCACACTGAAAAGAACATGGGAATTTCCGACCACATAAGGCATCCAGCCCTTACAGGCTCCACTCAACTATCACCTACCATAAACAGTATGTGATAATGTACTGTCACATTATCTCTTGGTCTGCTAAACATTCCAATACACTGAGTACTCCTTCCAGGAATCTTGTTGAAAATACCTATACTGAACATCTCAACAGTGAAACGCCAAACTGCATGTTACAATCTGAATTAATATTTTTCAAATAATCCACCAATATATCAAATATACTGATTACCATAGAGTATGAAGTATAAATGAAATATACCTTTTTCTATTTTGGTTGTATAATGAAGTCATTGTGCAACGCAAATGCGTGTCGAAATAGCCTCTATTTCGATAGGCATTTTTTATTTTTCGGAGATTGGTACAATCGAACTGTCAAATGAAAGTCAGAAGAGTTAGGCCCAGTTTACTTCTGAGCGATTTGGTTAATTCAAATTCAGAGTGTGATTTAAATTGACCAATAAAAACAATAACAACACTGCTTTTTTCACCGCTGATATCGCAAAAATCAAAATCGTTCGACAGTAAACTGGGCTTTACGCTTGTGTGTCAGATTTTAAATATTTCAAAGTCATCATTCGAAGATGTTTCTGCTTTTCATCAATATCGAATAATTTTTTTTAATAAATAAATCAATGCAAAAAGAAAAAATTGTATATGATACACGTTTTATAAGACACGTTGTCGCACTTGTTCACTTGGAGCACTCCTCGCTTCGCTCGTCGTACTCCAAACAACGCGTGCGACAAAATAGCGTCTTATAAAACTTGTAACATAATATACTATTTCAGTAAATATCATGTTTGCTCTATATTCAACAGACAAATCTTCATCAAGCATTTTATGGTACCATGAGATGAATCTATCATAATTCATACTTTTCCTTGATTTAGGAGGATCGAAGTTATAATTTTTGCTGTTTCTGCTACATAATGAGGTGCCTTAGATAATTTATATCCACTATTTTCAATCATGCAAAGGAATATGAGTTAGATTTCAAAAATATACCTATGGTTAACACGAGCGTTTCTTCAATATTTAAGCTCACGAGCGCAAATGATGTCACTTAATGACATTCATCGGAAAACGACAATTTTGTGGTGGGACTTGAAAGCATCAGAGGCTACTCTGTTAAACATATATCTTGCTGTACCCATTTACCAACACCGAATCACAGATTAGAAATAAGGTTTTATAATCTGTGACCGAATCATTCTCTCTGCAGCATTGAAGGCTCAGACGGCGTTGTCAACCCTCCAGGAATCATCAGAAGAAAACAACCCCTCCACTTTATGCTGCCCGAATTCTGCCGAAGAATGCCGATGGTGTTCGAGGACGAGACAAGAATAATGAACGGGAAAGTGCTAGCCTACAGGTACACCATACCGGAGGACGTTTTCGATACCCCGGAAACCAACCCGGAAAACGGTTGTTTCTGCGACTTCGACGACGGAAAATGCCCTCTGAAGGGATTGTTCAACACCCAAGGGTGCAGCTTTGGTGAGTCCGCAGGACACGTTTCCTAACGTACTTCGTTGCTACAGAAAAACGAAAGCAACAATCTCTATATTTCAAAATTTTCACATTATCCGAATTGTTTATGATACTTTCTCTACGACTATTCTATTCTATAATTACGTCAATTCCGTATGGTTATTAATTAATGAAATAAGAGGATTCTTTGACACAGTGATTGTCAATGCATTCTATCACGGTTGCTGAGAAATAGCACTAAGAATTCGATACCTTCTGAAGAAAGCTGAGTAAAACTCCAATGAGTAGAAAAGTTACCTTCACGAAGTCAAAACGCGGCACTTTCAAGTAATTTTGACACGATTTGGCATCTCAAATTTCTGCTATCGAAAACAAACAAAAATTACTCCTTTAATCTTAAACACAACACACACTTATATTTACTTGTTTTCAACAATTTTCAGCAAAAAACTAGTATATTCAGAAAAATTCGCCCTTCAAAACATAAAAAACCCATCGAGAACCGAGAGCATGACGGGAGCTGCACACTTTTTATGACACTGTCAAGTTTACATATCAAAAGTTTCTTGAAAAATATTAATTATTCCGCTAAAAAGTGTTGGAAACAAATGAATGTAAGCGTGTGTGGTGTGGACGAATTTGTGTTTTTATGTCAAATTGTGTGTTTTTGAAAAAACGTTACGACTTTTGTTCAGGATTTGAGTGAACAGACAATTATAGTTCCAGTCTACTAGGTTTCCATTTAGAAAGATAATCGAAAATTTGTATGTGGGTATTTTCGGGGTCGGAGATCATGGTTTCTTCATCAAAATTCAGAAATTCAACATGGCGGCTCTGAAATGGCGGACGAGATTTTTTATTACGATCCGATTCGTTTCGAAATTGGTATTTTGGGGTTTTTGTGGCATTAATTTGAGAATTTTTAGTCGAAATAATTTTTTCTCCAGTGCATCTACACTGTGTCCAAGATAAGAATGAACAGCATGGGGATATCGGAAACGGTAAGTGATACAGGGGTCGATTGAATTAGAGAAAAGTAGCGCATTTATGTGCCTAATAATATGCCATTTGGAAAGTTTCAATATTCCGAGTAGTTTCGGAGATATCCAAGAAAAACCGAAATTTGAGAATTTCGTTTTTATTTTCTCCTAGCTTTATTTTCGAAGGAAATGTAAAACAAATAGCACTTCGTCATGGCCACTTTTCGAGGACTACACGATAACATAAGCAGAATTTTCGTGCGACGTTTCGTCTTTTAGAAAACATCATCAACTTTGTATTTTAATATGGGCCGAAACTAAAGTATACCCTGTATACGACTCCATTTTTCATTGTGAATACAGCAACGTATCACACAATATGGTTTCGGAACCTTTTCTCGCGCAAAATGTAATTTAGTGATTACTTAATCTGTTTTTCTTCAATTTTAGATAGTAGGCGCTGGAAAAAATGACAACATAATGTTCTGTTGTCATAATAATAGTGTAGTTTGGTAGAATATTCGACATATTACTGTTCCTACTTTTACATCTCTTTACCTACCTAATTTGTGTCAAAAATGGAAAACGGCAGCTTTTCGAATACTGAAAAATTTTATATGTTGTCATGTTACATTTTGTGCCATAGAAATTGTATTGATGCTGAACGTGCGTACTTTAATAAGTATCCAGAGAGGCGACAACCTGGTGAATCAATATTTAGACGGCTAGTTTTCAATTTAAAAGAATACGGATCATTTAAAAAACCTGTGGTTTCCCGACCAAAGCAATCTAATGAAGAAAGTCAGCGTGATGTGTTACAGGCCGTTGTTGAAAATCCTGAGATATCCACTCGCACCATTGAAGATAATACCGGAGTAGCCAGATCCACCGCTCACTTCATTTTAAGAAAAAATAAATATCATCCATATAAATTTAGGATTTGTCATGGACTCAGACCAGGTGACGATGCAAGACGAAGAACCTTTTGTGAGTGGTACACTAGAAAATGCCAAGACGATGAAAATTTTCCTTTCAAAATAATTTGGTCTGATGAAAGCATGATCACCAACAAGGCGGAATGTTCATTATTGGTCACAACAAAATCCGCGTGTACACAAAGTGTCCAGACATCAACATCGTTTCGGTTTCAATATGTGGGTTGGGATTCTCGGTACGAATATAATTGGGCCTTTTATCTACCGAAACAATTTAACAAGAGAGCGGTACATGAATTTGTTAGTGAATGATTTGGAAGACGCTCTAGATAATTTGCCTTTAGCGGTTACTCACAGCTGCTGGTTTCAACAAGATGGTGCTCCAGCACATAACGCTAGAATTGTTCGTGATTATTTGAACCGTCGATTCCCAGGACAGTGGATTGGTACTCATAGTGATACAGCCTGGCCTGCAAGATCCCCCGACTTAACCCCACTAGACTTTTTCCTTTGGGGATATATCAAGAATCAAGTGTACTCTAATCATGATTTTCAGAATGAAGAAGATTTGCTAAGATTGGTTACTGAATCCTTTAACAATATTTTTCCGGATATGTTAAATCAAGTTTTAAATTCATCTGTGAGACGAGCGTACTCGTGCTTAGAAAATAATGGCGGGTTATTTGAACACTTGTTATAAGTTTCTGTTCATTTCCTGTAATACATATTAGCTCCTTGTTATTTATTACATTACAATTACATTTATAAACTAAACTTTTGATATTGCGACTCATCTTTGTATTCAACAACGCAATAATTCCGGCAAGTGGTTAGTTTAAATTTATATTTTTATAAATAGGACTATTCAATTCACTACATGTATCAAAATATGACATTTTTTCCAGCGCCTACTATCTGAAATTGAAGAAAAACAGATTAAGTAATCACTAAATTACATTTTGCGCGAGAAAAGGTTCCGAAACCATATTGTGTGATACGTTGCTGTATTCACAATGAAAAATGGAGTCGTATACAGGGTATACTTTAGTTTCGGCCCATATAAAAATACAAAGTTGATGATGTTTTCTAAAAGACGAAACGTCGCACGAAAATTCTGCTTATGTTATCGTGTAGTCCTCGAAAAGTGGCCATGACGAAGTGCTATTTGTTTTACATTTCCTTCAAAAATAAAGCTAGGAGAAAATAAAAACGAAATTCTCAAATTTCGGTTTTTCCCGGATATCTCCGAAACTACTCGGAATATTGAAACTTTCTAAATGGCATATTATTAGGCACATAAATGCGCTACTTTTCTCTAATTTAATCTACCCCGTATCACTTACCGTTTCCGATATCCCCACGCTGTTCATTCTTATCTTGGACACAGTGTATATAAAAGCCTATTTTTTAAGTACAAAAAAAAATTACGAGCAATACAATGCAACACCAAACATTTTCAAACTGAACCTTTGCTGGAAGATATTTCATATCTATGACTATTCTAGGATTATTCTGGTCAACTTGTAATTTTCGTTGGATTCCTAGAGGACGATAAAAAATATTAGAAAAATTATTACCCTTCGGGATGACCTCTAAAGTCCCCATTTCGATTTTTGAATGGAAGCTGCAACCTCCAAATTTGTTAATAATGTCTCGTGAGAAAATATTCAATTTCGATAAGCCACACTCTTGTGGACCACCATGTATATTGGTAAACGTTTTCAAAACGGTATTCATTAATTACTCACCCTGTGTATGCGATATGGACAAACACGAAGAAACATAGTCAATCGATTCAAAGAACACATCGTTTGTTTCATACATAACTATCACGAAAATTGTTCCAGGCTCCCCCATTTATCTCTCCAACCCCCACTTCTACAACGCGGACCCCAAACTCATTGACGACATCACCGGACTAGACCCCACCGGTGGGGACTACCGCTCCTACATGAACGTCCACCCCACCTTGGGGTTCATGATGACGGGGCGCAACGTCATGCAGGTCAACATCAAGGTCAACAAGGCATACGGGGTCTCTCAGATGGACATGTTCAAGGACGAGATGGTATTACCCCTTGCATGGGTGGAGACGGTGAGTAGGTTCAGGATGTTTTATTGGTTGGTAATTATTTGGAATTCGACACTGAAAGACATAAAAGTAAATGGGCTGGAAGATTTGATTGGATTGAACTGAAGGCTATATGCAGACACTCAAGCACCTCGAACTATCGGATCTTTTGTGCATAACCCTTAATCTATTCAAGGCCCGGGATTCCGAGGCTTTTGGCGAAGTTTATCAGTTTCCTGGGAGCTAGGTTCCTGACATCGCAGGACTCTAAAAAGGCCCCTTCCAGGAACTTCAGCCTTTCGTAGAAGAGTGCTGCATTCGCAAAGCACATGTTCTACAGTTTCAGCGAAGTTCTCGCAGTAGCGGCAACTATCGCTCTCTGTTTTACCCATCTTTTTGAGGTGATACCTCAGAGGGCAATGTCCAGTGAGGAGTATCGTCACCAGTTTCAAGTATTTCTTGTCTAACTCGAGAAGGCGAAAAGATCACTAGCATCACTAGCCTTTTCGTGTGTCTTTGTCCTGGCACTTTATTCCAGTGAGATTTCAGTTTCAGGGAAGTTCTCGCAGTAGCGGCAACTATCACTCTCTGTTTCAACCATCTGTTTGAGGTGATACCTCAGAGGGCAGTGTCCAGTGAGGAGTCCTGTCACCAGTTTCAAGTCTTTCTTGCCTTAATCGAGAAGCTGCTTAGCTTTCCTTGGGTATAAGCTCACTAGATTTTGTGCTGGCACTTTATCCATCAGTGACGAGATTTTATTTCATTTGTTTCCCGATGTCGAACCTCTTCTTCCAAGTGGGCTTTGGAGAGTCCACAGAAGGGTTCTGGGCCAGAAAATTGTGAGTTTTTCCCTTCTTTAGCAAGGCAGTCTGCTTCATCGTTGCCTCTAACTCCTGTGTGACCTCTGGAACCCTCACCAAAATGACCTAGTTGTTTGCTGCCAGTTGTTTTAGGGATTGTTTGTAGTTAAAAGTCGGCTTAGACTCTCAACTTAGAGTTCCCAGAGGTATTTCCAATGAAATCTTCACATATATGTGGTAAGCAGCAGGAGCATTTGAAAACTAAGGTTTTAGTCGAAAGTCAGATATGGAAATCTCACTTGCATTCCCTAGAAGTTACTCAGAGGTGATTTTAAAAAATAGTATACACCAAGAATTCGAGAAATCCAGCTGATGATCTGCACAGAGAATCACTGATCATAGACTGGTGACAGCAGTAAATAACATAGTATTAACAAAAAGCGATCTCAACTTCCATGCCATTATTATAATACTCGTCGGAAACACCTTTACGGTGTACCATTGATGTTAAAACCAGTTCCCAAAGATAAAAACAATATTGTTACGAGACCAGAAGTCATTATCTCGGCGGCGTGACTGGCCGTGATTTATGGCCTCGCGATAACATTGCTCGCCGACGAACCAATTAGAGGACAATAGCAGATGACTCATAATCGTCGCAGTTTCTCGAGAATGATATTTGTAATGCGAATATCGTTGTGATTTAATTGTTTATTGAGTCGTATTTGAAGTGTTCAGTGAAATGAATTGTTCAGTTTTGTACAGAGTGTTTTCAATTCACGAAGGATAGTATAATAGTTTTATTTCAGTATGTAATATTATGTAGCTGTTTTTCTCGAACAAGCAGGTGTAATAACACTTCATCTATTACATTTCATTTACGAATTGATTCTGAATGATCGTTTTGTAATTATTATTATACACATATCTTTTTCTGAATATTATTATTATACTGTCTCTCTACGACTAGTTCTGAATCTAATAATTCCGAAATAGTTTTTGATGATAGAATATAAACATTCCCGCTCTTGAGTGAGAAAAAAACTTGCTCCATATGTGTAGTACTTATGAAGGAAATATTCCATAACTAAACGACGAGGATTGAAATGGATTTCAAAACTGTCAGTGTCAGATGTAACTATCCAGATGAGGTGGTGCCTCAATAACACGACCGATCGTAAAGTGATGGGGAAATAATTAGAGGAAATTATAGAATGTATATGAACTGGCAGAAGCTTACGAGAAGACGTTTTCATACGAATGCATTAACGAGAATGAATATGTCATGCCTGATACTCAACTCGTACATCAATTACGCTCGTATTCGCATGCCTCTTGACGATCGGTCGTATTCCGCAGCACCACCGCATTCCCACCACCCGCGAGATACTTTTTCGCGCTGTGTTGATAATATTACTATTTTTTTCAGTTCTTGGACGAACCGAATCTACCTCAAGAATTCGTGGACCTTATCAACTTCGTATCAATCACAGTACCTTGCCTCCAAATAGTCACTAAATACGCTTCTTTGCTGACCTCGATTTTCTCCTTCATCGGCATACTCTTGCTGACCAGGAGGTTCAAGCAAGACCAAAATTGTTGTTTGCAAAGAATATCGATGGTTGTAGATGACAGCGCTTGATATTGTGCAACATATTTTCAAGGGTTAAAAAAGCACCTGCTTCTTATTGCCCACCTAAAGAGGCTCCCATGACACATTTAATGCTCAATATTTGAACGGACTTTTTTTTTGGAAAGTTTTTGTGAAACGCATTTTTATTTATTGACAATTATTATTAGGATTGAATGATTTGAATGATTAATTGTTGCTGAATCTAGCCAACTCAGATATTTTTGAGTTATTCCGTCCAATATAAATATATGGTTAAATGAATTGTGGTGTGATATCGATTGATTTTCTTATGCGTGATGTTAAAAAAACAGTCTTGTTATCGGAATTCCAGTGAAACATTTCATGTTTATATTTTATCATTACAAATAACAAATTTGATATTGCGGAATTGCAGATTAAGTATATCTAATATCGTAAAATAGTAGCTGCTATAGTGTTGGGTACGTACAATTTCGAAAACATCACTTATAATTTCCAAAAACAAACAATACTCAGACATAAAAATGGTTTATATAAAATAGTTTATATTATCATATTGAAGTATTTTTCCTGCAACCGACTCGTCGTCTATTTTTGTTTTAAAATCACCCCTTAAAATTGACGGTTGCCTTACTGACATGATGAAATAATTAATATATATAGTTCTAACCGTCCTTCCCTACTAATTCTTGAACCACTTGGTATATCACAACAAAGTTTGGAGGGCTCACCCCGAATGTTATTTAATTTTCGATATCATGATTCTTAAAATTTTTCTCTCATGCAGTTATTACTTCTTAATTAAATTATTTCAGAAATATGAACGTTTGTAAAGTGATATTTGGTAATTTCGTTCACGAATGTTGCTTTCAATCAAGTTTGCTTTGGAAAAAAATAAGCCCTCCAAATTTTAATGCGTATGCCAGGTTCGAAAATTGGTAGGGTGACCTTCGACGGGCACTGTATATTGCTAGGCAACACTTTTAAATACTAGGACCTGAACTTGAAGTTTATGTCCTAGGCACTAAAATATTAGGTGTAGTGTTATACAATTCCCCTATACCTACTTAAGTTCATTTTTACCATTTGCACTAGACAGCTGGGTTTAGTTATTCTTCTTAATTGCTCAATTGGCCTATTTCTGTCAGATTGGTCAAAGTTAGATATAGGTATATTATAAATGCCATCAGCTGATGGAATAGCTGCTGAAGCTGAAATGTTCAAGTGAATACAATAATGGTGTTTTTTTCATCTACTTACTTGAAATTTTTATACTTATTTCTGTTTATAAATGTTTTTATATCCTTCTCATGGACGACCTTATTTAGTTAAAAATCATATAATAGTGTCTCCGCCATGTTGAATTCACTTTTTATTTCCAAATTCTGGATATATTGAAAATGTTGAGCTGGCGACATATTAAAAAAATGTGTACTCATGCATGAAATATGGTCCAAATTGTTATAATTAAAAACAGTAAAGTTTAGGAAAGTACTCATTAGAGCACCCCAATGTGAGGAGGCTCGATAAAAGACTGATAAAAATGACCATTCCACCATAATTGTCACAATGAAAGCAGTTATACAGTGTGTAGCGAATTTATCGAATACATGTCACCCAGTAAATCTTTTGATGTGTTTTCCGAAATTGACTGAAATTAAAGAGTGCAATTTCTCTCAAATTATAAAATGTATTCGAAACTATTGCATCACACTGCACTCAGAAAGATACGGCGTAGAAGGGCCACAATCAATTTTTTTTGGAATCCCGACTTTAAACTCGGGTTCCCGAGTTCAAAGTCGGAATCCCGAGTTTGAAGTCGGGATTCAAAAAAAAAATGCTTGTGGCCCTTCTGCTTGTGGCCCTTCTACGCCTTCGTAGAAATACTCGTATTTGGTAATGTATTGTTTTTTACTGTGACGATTTTATTTTGTTATCAAATAAATAGTTATACAAGTTTAACAAGTTTTTGATTGGGAGCATTTTCTATTCGTTATTGTTACAATCCAATATGTTCTGCATACAAAAATATGGCGAATGCATTATGTGGTCATGTTCTGATTCTATTCAAATTCGATATGTGGGGGGGCTTGAATATCTTTAAGATGAACTCAGGAAGATTGATGGATAAAATATTCACGATATTTTGCATTTAACTAACTTCTTTATTGAAAAATGATAACAGTAAGCGATTTCCATTCACAAATTATTTGATGGAAAGGAAAATATCACAGTTTACATTCATTCTCGGAATCGCAAGTCATAAGAATAGAAGAGAAATAGGAAAATACATAACAATAAAAATTGTAGCAAAGAATAGTTCGCGCTTTTGCTATAACATACATTTATTATCCTAATATCATATTGATATTTTTTGTTATTGAGGCTTCAAGAAATTTTCCGTCTCGAACCCTCGTATTATGTTCTTCTTGAGATTTTTCTTCCGATTTGTCGTTTTCCTTATGTAAAGCAATATCAGACCGCTGCCAAGTATTAGAGTCCCTACAGTGAAAACAACTTGTAAGATAGGAACTAGAACAACTTGAAAATAAATCATGTACTCGATGTACCATGGTAAACCCTTTTGTACCTGAAAAGAAGGAGATTATTTTATGTCACACTTCATTACTTCGAAAACACTTCTTACGTATTCAAGCCAGAGCAGTGGTATACTGATGTTGCTGAATCTTCTAATTTTGTCATTGAATCCCCTCAGGTCCTTCATTACAAGGTTCAACTGGGCTCTTGCACCACCAAATAAGGGGATACCTGTTTCCTAAAAAGCATAAAACCAATTGTATTTAACGTTACACGGTATTATAGTGCATAACACCAAGAGATAACATGAAAATCATAATTTTGAAATACTTTTTCGACCCCCAACAACTGAAGAATAAAGATCACATATTTGTTTGAGGAAACTGAAATTGACGAACCACGTCTCAATTTCTGGAAAAATACAGTGTGTCTTTAGGAAAACGGAGTTTTGTTGAGGTATTTATGTCCTGACTCATCATTCGTTTACTCTAAATTCAAGAGCATTTCTCAACATATCTCTACGTTTCCTGGAGTTTATAAAATATTCTTTATTGTTTTCGTCAGTAATTTCCTCTACTAACACTTTCATTATATTGCAATGATATTTGAAGGACTCACCGGTTCTAAATCAATGTAAGATTCATGTTTTTTAGGATCAGGTTTCAGGCCTTCCACATAGTTTTTGATCTCTTCATCTCCATGCAAAAAATGGGGAAAGCTAGCTGCAATCGCAGTGTCTGGAAAATAATTTAATAGTTTCACGTAGCTTTGTTTTGAAAACGCACTGTCTACAGTTGAAACTATGAACTCACCAAAATAACACGGTGACATATCCACCAAACCATTAGGTAAAGTGGGAGTGCCTTTGTAACAGTCATCTTCTTCAGGAAGAGTTCTGTTATAAAAATCAGGACGTACTTCATACCTGTACGCTGTCACTCCATATTTTTCGATTTCATCTAAAATATATTACCGACATGTTCATCTTAAGGGTATTTGGCCAGTAACTGACAATAGTTTGGTAGTTTGGTATACCTATCAATTATTGTAATTTTATTTGACAGTTATGATTAAACGAATTTAAGTTGATATTCATTTTTCAATGTAGAAATACAATTGAAATTGTAATTTTCTGCCAATATTTAGATAACCAAAGTTACAAAAACAGTTACTTGCAAACTTTAACTGGATCAGCTACGACCAATTGACAATTAAAGTAACAAAGAAGATCGAGTATGGTTCTAACTGATAAGCATCGAGTACTTACTGGAAAATACGAGGTTGACGTTCCTGCAGAGCGTTTTCCTGAAGTACTTCAACACATCGGTTTTCTTCGTTCTCTGGGGATAGCTGATACCCTCAGTAGCTCCTCTGACCTCATCCTTGCAGGTGCCACCTCTATTGGGCAAGAATTCAGAACCGTCGTACTTATCGATGAGGAAGAACTTACTCTCATCGAATTGAGGGCCAATGTAAACGGTGACATTATCCACAAAGTCAGCATAAATCTATAGGAAAGAATGAGTAAACATCTTGAAGTTATTTCTAATTTCATCCATTTCGACGGTGATTATGTAACCTAAAATACAGCAGTAAAATGATGTTGACATCAACCAGATGACGAATTGTTGTCAAAGTGAAGTAGAGGTCAAAGTTTACAGAATATACTATAAGTTGCGTCACTCCGCCTCGATTCTCGAAGCGACCGGCCCCTTACCCCGCCTATCTAGGGTACTGAATTCAGTACCTCGCCGAGAACCGTGAGATACACGACGTCCCAGTTCACGGCTTGCCGCGGCGCGCAGCAATTCAGAGCCAAATATACAGATTGTCCAAAAAGTTACATTTCTGTGAGTGGGTCGATAAATTATAAAGGCGTGTCATATTTGGGCAGTGGATGGATCTGAAAGCCTTATGGCTACCGAAAAACAAATATTAAATTAAAAAATCTTTCAAATTTTTTTGTCAGGCGAGACGTAACAAAAAAGTCAAATTTATTTTTTGATGTAGAAATGCAATAAAATAAATATTTCTTCTGTGGGAATCACTACGAAATGAAGATTACAAATATTTATTTACTCGAATTATCAATCAAAACTATTTCGCTTAAATCAAATTCTTATGGAAATTCCAGAAACCCTACTACTATACAACTTTGTAGATCTTTCAATAAAATATTCAGATTACGGTATTTTGATTGTGCTGAAGGTAAAAACTGTATGTAATGAAGCCTTGATGAATTTAACTCCAGAATTTACAAAAACTCACTAGAATATTTCTCCATATACTCCACTTGAAGTTTCTTCGAATGATTATCCCAATATAAGAAATCTGGAAAGAAATTCGTTGATATCACCCGAGTATATTTTGAAATAATTTTGGTGCAATAGTCTACTTACGCAGGAAGTTTGCATCAATTTTTCTTTCTACATGAAAGAAACTTAGTTGTGAAGGAATTATATTTTTCAAATTGAAAGTACACAATAAAAACACCAAAAAACCTTTCGGTGGTCTTACAATACAGAACCTGGTGGACAAGCAGTTGGGAAACGTTTGAAAGACGAATTCATCGACACTGTTTTTATTCACTTATGTAGAAACCTTATATGGGTATATTAGTTTTCATATTTATATACACGGGTTGAATTATATTTCACATTGAAATTCATTAACATAGAAATGAAAACAATGAAATCCAATAAAAGTTTCATTGAACTAAGTCAATGAAAAAAATCAATTCTAGTTTACCTATATGAAATGGAAAAATAGAATAAGATGTTATAGATCTATGCATCTTCGCATCATATTTTTAATATTCGACGTACCCGGTATATAGCATAACGTCTTTAATTTGCAATTGATCCTCGTATATCGCTTGACTTCTGCTTGCGGTTGCCTGCGGCTAATTAGCGGGCTCAGTTCTCGGAATTGCAAAAAATGCTATCCCAAACCGGCGAGAGTGACGCAACTTATATTCTGTAAACTTTGTAGAGGTTTTGTATTCTACTTACAATCCGAAAAGAGGCAGTAAAAATGCGAGCGTGCGATGTTTTTTTTCTTCATTTGGTGATATGAGCTAGGTACTTCCCAATAAAAAAAATAGTGTGCTTTGTGACTTTTTCATACATACTAGTGGAAAAAAAAATAATACTCACCCTAGATAATACACCGACATTTTTGGTGGGTACTAGCTTTGGTGCCAAGCCTTGTGCTAGGTCCACTATGGGATCTGAACAATTCCATAGGAAATCTTGGATACTTGTCGTTTTAAAAGGTTGAGAATTGAGGGTCCTCATCATGACATTAACACTGAATTTGACAAAGAAAGGAGAGTCATAAAGATAGGTAGGAATCATCTGTAAATGAATAAAAAAAGTCTAGGTGAAGAATTTACGGCTGTATTACGAGCAACGTCAATTTTTTTTGTTTCATTTGGAGATACAAATGATTTTTTCTCAATATATATGAAGACTTTTGTTTGAAGGTGGCTGACAGTGTCTCGAGTTGTGAAGAAAAGTTTCGGACATCCATTGTCTAAAGGTATGAAGATTTGAATCCTGAGAAAAGAAAAGATGAGTTATGCTGAAAAAACGAAATAAGTGATGAATAAAAATTAACTATTTTATCGAATCAAGAAGATTCGAGTATCAATAAATCAGGTTAGTATTAGTGTTAGTATATATGAAGTCGAAAAATGTAGATTTAAATGGGAGTTTAACTAGTCGATGAGCCTGAAAATAAGAAAAAATTGAATTAGAAATCAATAGCCTGAAAAAGAAAGGTTGAATTAGAAATCAATAGCCTGAAAAAAGAAAAGTTGAATAGCCTGAAAAAAGAAAAGTTGAATTAAAAATTAAAATAAAATGAATGAATAAAGAATTAAAATTATGAGAAAGATTCAAATCGAGTTTGTCACGACGTTTCGATTGTGTGTATCTACAATCGTCTTCAGGTGAGAACTAACAAAGTCCTGGGATACGGGGGTATTTATAGGTCAGCTATGGCGGGATTTTCCGGTTCAGTGAGCCGTAACCGGTTGATTCGGCTAATCAGCGGTTTCCATGTGTTGCGGATCTCGACGCTTGGTTGACTGAAAGCGTTATTATTCATTATGTATGCTGCTTCCTTGATTTTCCTCCTGAACCAGTGTTCTTCTCTATGGATGATTTCTGCCTCAGACCATTTGATGTTATGTTGGTGGGTCCACACATGTTCTGCGATTCCTGACTTGGTGGTTTCTCCTCGTTGGGTGTTTTTCTTGTGTTCGCCGATTCTGGTTTCCAGTGGTCTCTTGGTTTCTCCGATGTATGATTTGCCACATTCGCATGGTACTCGATAAACACAATTCTTGGAGTCACTGTTTTTGTTCGTTGGTCTGGTTTTGGTGAGTTGGCTGCGGATGGTGTTTCCAGATTTGAAGCAGGTCTTGATCTTGTATTTGGATCCAATCTTCTTGATTCTCTCTGACAATCCTTTGATGTAGGGAAGGCACAATGTTGGTTGTTGCGGTTCTTTTTCTTTTTGGATTATCCTCTGTTTCCTGCTCTTCAACGTCTGTTCCACCAATTTCCTTGAATAGCCGTTCTGGTAGAGGTCTCTCTTGATGTGGTCCAGTTCGGAAGTTAGGCTTTCCTCGTTGTTGCAGAGGCTGAAGGCACGATCAATCAGAGTTTTCACTATGTCCCTTTTCGTAGCTCCGTGATGGTTGGATCCATTGTTGAGATATTGTCCTGTGTGAGTTGGTTTCCTGTAAACAGAAGTTTGCCATTTGTTGTCTGTTCTCTTCACTTTCACGTCCAGGAAAGGCAATGAATTTGATGGAAGGTCTCACGTTGTTGAGGTGTTGTAGGAAGGTGTCCAGTTCGTCGTCTCCGTGGTTCCACACTATGAATGTGTCGTCGACGTATCTCAACCAGATTCGCGGCTTTTTATGTGCTTGATCGATGGCGAATGTTTCGAACCATTCCATATATATATTCGCTATTACCGGCGAGAGCGGTGATCCCATTGGTAGTCCTTCATCTTGAGTGAAGAAAGAGTCCTTAATCTGGAAGTAGCAGTTCCGAAGACAGCATTCTAGGAGATCCATAATTCCTTCTACTGGTATTGGTGTTCTATCTCCGAGGTGTTCGTCGCTCTGAAGTTTTGTTTTGATTATAATACCCCCGTATCCCAGGACTTTGTTAGTTCTCACCTGAAGACGATTGTAGATACACACAATCGAAACGTCGTGACAAACTCGATTTGAATCTTTCTCATAATTTTAATTCTTTATTCATTCATTTTATTTTAATTTTTAATTCAACTTTTCTTTTTTCAGGCTATTCAACTTTTCTTTTTTCAGGCTATTGATTTCTAATTCAACCTTTCTTTTTCAGGCTATTGATTTCTAATTCAATTTTTTCTTATTTTCAGGCTCATCGACTAGTTAAACTCCCATTTAAATCTACATTTTTCGACTTCATATATACTAACACTAATACTAACCTGATTTATTGATACTCGAATCTTCTTGATTCGATAAAATAGTTAATTTTTATTCATCACTTATTTCGTTTTTTCATCATAACTCATCTTTTCTTTTCTCAGGATTCAAATCTTCATACCTTTAGACAATGGAAGTCCGAAACTTTTCTTCACATATATGAAGACCCTGAGGTTCACTTCATACAGGTTTGATAAGACATAAGCATCGAGTTAATCAAAAAATTCATATCTAAAGTTATAGGGGTGAGCCACTTTTGAGAAACACTCGGTAGTAACGATGCAGTGCATATCGAAATTATAATATTATCGATATCGATAATTATCACAAACCAATTGATCACTTACCAGTAATGGCATGTTTGGCACAATGATAGTTTTGTTCAAAAGATATTCAGGATTTAGCTCTGGTAGATATATTGGCGTTCGATTGGCAGTGTAAGTGAGGGTACCATTATCGTTGAAAACTGGGAATGTATGGATGATTTTTTCCCTGAAATAACAAAAATATCTCGTTACCAATTGTTATAAACATTCGATCTGTTCATAATACGAAACGGTCTGTATAATATCAAGATTATGAAAATCTCTTTATAATTTTCGAGCTCTGGTTTCGACAAAGCAGGTAGAGGTGTTGTGTAGATGGCGGCTTTAGCAGTAATACCAGCCATCTTATTATTTTCACATATATATAGGCTTCTGGTTAGTTTAATACAAACAGATATATTCAGTAGTAATACTATAAGTATTCGGGTTATACATAAATGATATAATATATATAATATCGATTATAGGTGTCTCAAGTTTACTGAAAAAGTGACGTCATTATCTAAATGAACAGATCATGGCCCAATAGGTTTCCATCTTAATCGCAAATGGTTTTACATTACTCCTTATAGTCCAATCCAATAGTAGGTTTACCTGAAAAGTTTTCCGGGAGTTTTGAAAATTGGTGATTTTATAGATGTCGAAATGCTCTTTCCGAATTTCAACTTTGCCACCTTGTATCTTTGCCGCCTCAGCCGCCATATTGGAAAAATGGCGATATCTCTTTTCAGACTCATTTTATGATAAAAACATTTATATACAAAATAAAACAAGAAGAAATTCGCTACAATTTACGTGAATTTTTTTTTCTAAAATCAAAAGTTTTGGCTTATTGCACCACCAAATATACTTCAATATGCGTTTTGGCGAAATGACCTGGCCCTGTAGGCCTAATCCACATGCCTAATTTCGAAATTAAGCCCAATCTTCTTCGCTTTGTGGTTCCTGATGGACCAAGGAGTTGCGTCACAATCGATACTTCGGTTTCACAGACCGAACTTTCATCCTCATCATCTTCAATGGGATAATCAGACTCATCACAGTCCTCTTCTTTTCCGATTCCATCATACGCCTGCTCAAGAATAGTATCCGTGTCTTTTTCTTCATCGCTATCATGTAATGGAACTTGCGAATTAACACAAACACCACCACAATTCTTGCATATGACGGAGCATTTCAATCCAGCTTTTCTGCATCCACAGGCTTTCTGGCATCCCTTTTTACATGTACAATAGATACTTTTCAATTTTTGAAATCAAATATAAAAGTTCATTCAATATTTCGTCGCTACCACAAACAGAAGCAGCAGCATTCTGAACCTATGACTAGGTTCAGCAGTGCTATGGGAATGAACAAAATGCAGAGCAATATGGGAATGGAACAGAAAAAAATGGGCTAATTCCAGTTACCACACTCGAGCCCCCAGCTCCAGGACTACTCTACCTCAATCCTTCAGGTGGTGAGGAATTATTGAGTTATTCCGCCAAAACGCATGTTGAAGTAGATATACTTTGCGGCGCTTTAACGCCAAAACTATTGATTGTAGAAAAAAAATTTAGGAATTAAATTGTAGTAAATTTGCATCGTAAAATGAGTCGGAAAGGAGATATTGTAAAAAAAGGGCTATCAGGCACCAAGGTGTTGTGGTCGAGTGCGTTGAATCACTGGCTTATAAGTTATAGTCTAGAGCAGTGTTTCCGAAACCCAAGCTGGTTCCATCAGTTAAAATAATACACATTTATTGATAGTAAAAATGTTTGGTAATCCGTTAGGTGGCGATGTCGAATTTTTTCAAAATTTTTGCTACTCTTGCCTCCTGAACTCGAAGTCGAAGTCAAAACGCGGCGGACTTGAGTATTTTCGGAGATTTGGGCCCCTTTTTTTTCGAAAATATATACCATTCGACTGATTTCACACCTCTAATTTTTGCTATTCAAAACGCACAAAATTCACCTTTCTTCAAACAAACACACAACACACTTTTACATCTACTTGTTTCCTACAATTATTGTCAGCGGAAAAAACTAATATTTTTCAAAAAATTCACCCTTCTTTTAAACGTAACCACGTCAACACCAGACATTAAGGCGCCTCGCACACCGGAGCAATACGCAACTAGCAACAGGCAACGAGCAATTAGCAATATTTTTGCCAGTATGTATTTCACATTAATTTATATGGCAACTCGTACACCGCTGCAACGTGATATCGTTATCGCCTATGTAGAGCAATTTTTGTTGCTAGCAACACGACGTGCGTATTGAAATACAATATATATTGCCTGTAGTTTAGCAATATGTTGGAAGATTTGTCTCGTCAGGTAGAACATCAAATGTTTGTGAGTCTAGTTTTCTAGTTATTTGGACATGTCCGATGAATCAGGATTCAATATCAAATTTGTGGAACTTGTGGAAAAATACTCATGTATTTATAATTATCGACGGCAAGATCATAGTAAAAGGGATGTGGTAGAGATGATATGGAGTCAGCACATACAATTGCTCCATGATTTTTGAGTACACGAAATGATGGATGAATCCATTATCATCTTTGTTTTCTATTTCTTCTTAGCCGATACGGTCACAATGTCGAAACTTCGTCTTCATCAGATGACGACATTTTGAACTAGTGACATTTTATCACTTTGGTATACGAGATAGCTTGCAATGCATTGCCTGTTGCTTATTGCCAATTGCTGGTTGCTTATTGCTTATTGCTCTGGTGTGCGAGCTTACTACGTCTACCTGATTGTTTGGTTTCCGATCTCGTCGAGCTCGACTCTCAGCGGGTTTTGTTGAAGAATATTAGTTATTCTCTGCTGAAAATTTCAGGGTAGTTTTGTACTCATCATGCGATCTAAATTTTGATGAACATGTTTGTTGTATTGAAGAGAGAATACACTGACTCGTGTTGCTGTAAAGCAGGGAGGTTTTCAAAATGACCGTTGTTTATGTAGCATTGTTGGTGAAATGATAGGAAAATTACAGAAAAATTACATATTTATAATGTTTTTCTTAGACAAAAATTATAATTGACTATGGTAAATGCATGTAATATGTCTTGGGTTCTAAGAAAATACAATACTTGCCCAACACTTGCCATACAAGGAAAGTGAAATTTCGAACTTTGGCATCGATTATCTCGAAAAATAAAGATATGTGCACGATAATATTATGAAATTCGTGTGCAAAATTACAGTTGAGTGTAAGCGTGGGCAGTGTTTTTAGTTTAAAGAAGGACGAAGTTTGTGTTTTCAATAGCGCAGAAATTTAAAATATCAAATCGTGTCAAATATACTGTATTTTCGAAACAAAATGAAGACATATCTACAAAAATACTCGAATTTGCCACGTCTTGACTCCGGATTCGAGTTCAGGAGGCCAAAATAATTTGGAAAAAATTCGACATCGTCACCTAACGGAAAAATTACCCAATATTTTATTAATACTACATATTTTGGTATTGCCTATATATTTGGTCACTTAATTTTAGTGCGAAGTATGGAACTGCTGCTTATATTTTTAACCAAAGAATCGATTATTTTTAAAACATGGCGGGAATGTTGCGACCCGGTATGGATATGGCAAACGACCTGTATCTACGCTTTCTGATTGGTTGATGCCAGATCACAGTACGTTCTGCCATTGCGGTGTCACAGTCATGTCATGTACGTTATGCAAGTGAATTTGAAGTGCATGTATATGCCAGATGACAGTACATATTGCAAGATTCGTGTCAGCGCCGTGTACCATAATGCTAATACAAAACTACAAGAACTAAGCTCATTCGCACAAATTATCAAAATTAGGTACTAAAAATATGTATTTCATCAGTTCCTGGTGTCCAATGCCATATGATTTTGCGTTTGCTACGTTAGATTCCACATTTAGCTGTGAATTACGCTTTCTGCAAAATCCGAATCGCAAACAGCTTCTCTTACCATTTTAAAACCTGGAACCTGCCATGTGGTCGTGTTTTGTGTTAGATAGGTATGTAGAATGTCTATCCAATAATAGAGTAATTATATTTTTGGCCTTTTATTGTGACCAACTGCGACCAATTTCATTGACCCATATTTCAAATGTTACCTACTATTAGAGAATTTTGTCACGAAAAATAATGATGGATTCTGAATCAGGATCACTTGAATCATACCTGTACCGATTTTCATCATCGTAAAACACAGAGATCGCTGTTGGCCACGATATCAGACCAATCATATAATCATTCTATTGTTGGATAGACATTTCAAATACCTATCCAACAAAAAACATTTTCAAAATTGATCAAATAATAAAGATTTCACATCAGGGGTGGTATAAGTCTTTAAGGTGGACACAACTTATATACCTATTCGAGTTGAATAATTCCTATTCCTTCTGCCTACCCCCACCACCACCAAACCCTTAACTGAACCCAACAATAAAATCCCAAATCGTCTGTTACATCGAAATAACATGTATTGAAGCACTCCAACTCCAGAACAACTTTGAAAAGTGTTTTATTCCGTATATAATATAAGTAATAAAACATTATTCTAACTTAGCTACTTACGAACACACAAAAAGTGTCAAATCAGGAGCGCTATCACCTTAAATATTATTGAATCGACAAATCACATTTTTCTAGATTGTGTAAACTTGCGTAACTTCGTAACTTCTTTCTTCCTGTATTTAAAATATTGGGGTGTCGTAGTTCCATATCGAAGGTACCGTAGTGAAATCAAGATCAAATAATGAACTCAACAAGACGCACGTGAATGCATAAAACAACATGAATGACTGCATGTAATTCATGTAAACAAAAACAAAAGCAGGAGCTCTGAGATGGCAAAAGGTACATTTCTTTTAGGTACCTATCATACGCAATTCGTACTGCTATTTGACGAGCAGAAACTCGGTAGCAAAATGTACATTCATTTGGCGTCTGTATAGCAATGTGTACTGTTATTTGGCATCAACCAATCAGAAAGCGTAGATACACAACGTGTGCCATATTCATGTACGTTGTGCTTATATGCAGCCCGGTACCGGGTCGCGACCCGGCCAATGGGAAACGCTGGTTTAGAGGGTCCGCGGTTCAAATCCCGCGGCGGCTATTGAAAACATTTATTTATTTCAATGGCAACGTTTAGCGGTAGGAGATATGTGACCAACCGAACGTTCTTGGTACCTAGATTTCAATCCTCAACGATAACCAGCCGAGTAGTGCTTCGGATGACACTTAAAAAGCTAAGGTCCCCGTCTTCCTTACTCATACAAGTTTCAATGAGACTTCGAGGGTTGCTTTGCAACTAAGTTGGCGGTTAAAAACACTTTTCAAAACACTTTTAAAACACTTCAACACTTTAAATTAGTTCCTCCGCCAAAAAGCATATTGAAGTATACTTTGCGGTACTATAACGCCAAACCTATTGACTTGAGAAAAAAAATTTCGATACACAAATTGTAGCAAATTCCTTCTAGTTCAATTTTGTATATAGATGTTTTTATCGTAAAATGAGTCGGAAAGGATATATTGTAAAAAAACTACTATCAGGCGTCATTTTTCCAATATGACGGCTCAAGCGGCAAAGATACGAGGTAGTAAAGTTGAAATTCGGAAAAAGCACATCAAAATCTATGGAATCACAAAACTCTCGGAAAACTTTCCAGGTAACCCCTATTTTGAGCACGAAATGAGTATGAGTATTTGACCATATTTACATATATGATATTGGTCCGACTTCTTCAACTTTCATTTTGCTGTCTGTGCCATTGAGGAAGGCTTCAGAGTTGGTAACATTGAAAATGTATATACTGAGTATCACTTCATCAGGGGGATTCAGCCACCATTCGTATGGAGGAAACCCTGTAAAGAAAATAGAGGACGTCAAAAGTGTTTTATGATGAAAGGGATAAACTTAGTCCGAGAGTTGAGTCTTAACATTCTCTATATATTTTGTGTTTTGGATATGTTATGAATTTTTTAACGGTGAATTCACCCAGGGAGGGCGAACAACTCATATTTTTGGAATACAAAAAACCAGGATCGAACTAGGAGCAATGATATCTTCTTTGTTTTTTGAAGATAACATCGTCCTGTATGTGGAATATTGAAAATTTAGTTAGTTTATATTGTCTGAAATCTTCGAAACAGTTATAATATGCCAATCGTCTTACCAAAGCGGTGCGTTTAGTACAAAAAAAAGGCGCCGTGTAATTTAGTATGCCGACCAGCATATCATATATCTACAGGCCGTTTATTTTATGTCATTAAACATTTCTGAATTATAAACCATTAAGAGGTGGGTAGGATATCGAATGGGCAAAAAATAACTAATTGGCAGAGCATAACATTGGTTGAAAGAATGTACGGGGACTTGCCCTTCTCAAGTTATACAGGTGAAACTGAAAATGCTATTTTTTAAATAATATCTTATACACGACATACCGGTATTCCAAATACGTGAGCTCTTGAAAAATGGAAAAGCCATGAATTGGACAAAAGTTTTTGAAAGAGAAAATAGTCTATCCAATTAGAAATATCAAACATGGTTTGAAATGAATGTCTGGTGGACTACGAGCAGAAAACAAGTACTTTCCTGGTAAATACCACGCAGAACATTGAATTATATCTACTCGTAGTCCATGCAACGATTCACACTGTAGATCGCAAATGTTTCTTTCGTCCTAAAAGATTCACATCGGGACAAGCACGCTTAACAACTTACAGACCGGTTTCGGGCTTATTGACCCTCATCAGTGCAGGGTGTAATTCCGATTAGAGACCGTGAGATCTCCACTCGAAGCGTTGCCTGTCCCAATGCATTTTCAAGGCGTTCATTTCTAACTATGTTTGATATTTCTAATTGGATAGACAATTTTCACGTGAGCTCTTATTTGAGATAAATACAAAGTCAATTAATTGGTAACTCTGGTCGACTGTTACATTGCGTGGTTGAGACCTTCAAATAAATTGCATGATCAACTTATTTCCTATTGTCCTATCCCAATAAAGTCTTAGAGCTCAATCATGAAGGTTATTTTGACTCGCCAAGATGTCTCCTACTCTCAGATCAAGTTTGTCATTTTGTGGAACACCCTGTATTCTATTAGCGATTGGTCATGATAAAACGAACTGATGTCAAACAATGTAAAAAATCGAACGTGTTTACATATAGTAACTATTTTATAACTACAGATTAGCTTATCAATATACAGTATGTTTTCTTGTTATTGTAACTTCTGTTCAAAGTCAGCTTGATGGAAAAAATCTAGTCTTCCGTGAACGGAATTTAGCTGACTTTGTTCTGGTTCAGCATTAGTGACCTTCGACAGTTATCTATAAATGTTACGTCTTGAGTATACGGAAACTTTACATGAATATTAAATAGACAGTCAATTTTAAAAATTATTCCCGGCAAAAAAAATATCTCACCTGGTTGCATCCTAATTCTCAGCTTCATTAGAATTTCATATGTAGGAAATATGACAGTTAATAAACCCAGTATCACAAAAAGTATACCAAATACCAGTAAGGAATGTCGTCCTGAAAACACATGATTTTTAGAAAGAAAGTACCTAGAACCTATGAATATAACAAATATATTTCTGATATTGAAAATTCCCAGTTTTCAATGAAATCAGCTCTTATTACGACGACAGTGATATATTTTCATTGTTGACGTCTCGTTATTTTGAATAACAATGTATTTTAGCATTCTCCGAGACATAATCGACAGCACTTGTAATTACCACATAATCTTGAATTGGATTTGATCAATAATTACTCTTAAATACCCACAGATTCGTCATTGACTTTCATTTATTACGGTAACTGGCACGAATACATATAGAATTGTATTCAAATCTGTGATTTATTTCATGTAGAACATTGTATTTACTGGATAATAATATACCAATATTTCCACGGGAAAGAGTTTTTTCTTGATCATGACTTTGAAGGAATATACCTAATGAATTATAACCGACTGGATGCTGGATGCTAGACCCCTTCTGTGGTCACTACTTATATGGATGTCTTAATTACATTCAGATCCTGAAGGAGATGATTTCTAGCAAACTATTAGCTATTGTACCATTCACCAAAAGGAAAATGACAGTCATTCTAAGCTTTGATGTCAATGAGATAATGGTAAAAGTGTTTTTAGAATAGTATATTATGATACAAGTTTTATAAGACGCTATTTTGTCGCACGCGTTGTTTGGAGTACGATGAGCGAAGCTAGGAACAAGTGCGACAACGTGTCTTATAAAACGTGTGTCATATGTAATTTTTTCTATTTTGAAGAAAAAATGGATTTATAATCGATAAATTTCAGGAACATCTTCGATTTGTAACAATGATGACATTGAAATAATTAAAATCTGACGCACAAGCGTAAAGCCCAGTTTACAGTTGAGAGATTTTGATTTTTGCAATCCCAGCGGTGAAAAATTCAATGTTGTTATTGGTCAATTTGAATCAAATTACACTCTGAATCAAAATTTACCAATTAAAACATTGAGTTTTTCACTGCTAATATCACCAAATCCAAATCGCTCAGAAGTAAGCTGGGCCTAACTCTTCTGTCTTTCATTTGACAGTTCGATTGTACCAATCTCCGAATAATAAAAAATGCGTATCGAAATAGAGGCTATTTCGACACGCATTTGCGTTGCACAATGACTTCATTATACAACCAAAATAGAAAAATGTGTTTTTAACCACCAACTTAGTTGCAAGGCAACCCTCGTAAGTCTAGGAGTTGTGTTAGTTAGAATGACTATTAGACAATGCAGTATAATACATACGTGAAGACTCTGTACCTATATTGAATTTCATTTTTTCAAAGAAAATAAAAGACATCAGTGATCAAAATTGAGATCGTCCAATGTCTGGAGATATCTAAAGTCGTGAAACGGGAAATCTTTGGCTGAAGCATTGTATATTCAAACCAGAGATTAGTCATCCAAACAAGATATGCACATCTAATAGGCGCTTTGGAAAGATAGTCACATGACCAGTTTTTGCATTTGATAGAGATTTAGGTGACAGAATGCCTCCTGAGGTTACTTCCTTTCAATCTTCGAACCAAATTATTGATACTTTCTTCACTAATATGCAAATTGTATAGGTAGTAGATTATAATTCATTTTTAATTTCTCGTATTGTCTCAGAATGACATGACTGCTAGTGAACCTTGAAAGTATTTGCTACACCACAATAAATTATCGATATTGCGAGACTCTGTGGCAAATGGGGCCTAGTTCCATCAACCCATTTATCTAGTTAATTAAATTTCTATAAAGAATTATTGGAAAAATATTAATTATCAAAATGATATACACCAAATCATTATACAACTTGCACCTCGATGTTATGGCTTCTGGACCAATCATTCTCCTATTTTGACCATTTTATATTAATTGTAATCTTTTATGGAGCTTTGCCTTTACACAATTGGATGAAACTAAGAAGGGATGTGTGCACTTATATAGATAAAGTGATTAATTTCATTCAAAAAAACTCCATGAATATCAGCCTTTCAGCAAAATTCAGTTCAGTATTGATGTTAGTATTCAGGTAGGTATGTAGTTATGTGCTAATATCCAATCTCCTGCCTAAAGGAGTGCTTTATATTTTATTTTTTATGGGAATTTCTCAAGATATCAACTGGGAGATCTCGGTTTTCCTTCGGGCAATTTTCCTCCCTTTTCCAACATAACCTTCACTTGCAACTATTATTGTATTTGAAAAACTCTTCAACCCGTTCCATCGCACTTTTTTTTTTGTTCTGGTTCTCACGAGAAGGGATATCCTGTAATGTTCAGAGAACATGGTGAGAACCAAGGGAAAGAAGGTAGGAGTTGGTGTTCTTCTTAAATTTCTGGGGACGGTATGCCTCGGGGAACACCTCCCTAGGCAATGAGCTCCAAAGTCTCGATGTTCGTTGGATGAACGAGTCTTTGGAAAGGGACGTTCTACAGGTCTCTAAAGTGACCACGAAGGGGTGTGTGAAGACTGAATTTGACGGGATAATCTCGAAGGGACTGCTAATGTAGGAACGATTGTTGATATTTTAGGAGAGCATCGCGACCCGTGTTTTGGAGCTAGTTTTTTGTAGACATCCTTATTAGCTTCTTATCAGCCTTTTCTTTGAAGAAAATTCGAATATGATGTCATTGCAAAAATCAACAGGAGATAATTACTGTTCTTGAGCGCTGATTTTGTTTCATTATTGATATTGTAATAAATTAAAAACAAATCAACTTAATCAGGTGGAAATTGAAATTATCCATTGTTGACTAACCACATTCTCCTTGCCTCTTCCTTTCTGTATATTTAGTGTTCTTGGTGATTTTAGAAATCTCGTACTGACTGCTAGCTCCTGAATCTATCAAGCTATCTTCGGTACGCCCGTGACTTACATCATCTTCTCCAAACGCCATGATGTGAAGACTTTTAGTACCTGGAAATAAATATACAGGGTTAGTCAATAGTGTGGTCTTTATCGATTTTGATCGATACAGTTCTCAGATGGACAGTCTGTACAGATAACAGTAATTTTAGGTTATATTTCTCTTGGAACCCAAATGTAAACTCGTACAAGTTTCTTGTGAATTTCTCAGGGTTATGGTAATCAGGACAACTAGGATATCAGTTAAATATATTTTTGTAACTGTTCAGTATACCTACAAGAAATATGATTGGATAGCTTTTCTGTTGTTCAAATGGCAACAGTACAGAAAGAATACTAAAATGACCTTCAGTTGATGAGTTCTTCTGAAATTATACATAATAAAAAATGGTAGGTATATGGAATGGCTAAATTCATCGAGTTTTTTTGACAATGGGAAAAAGATATTTTTGAAGAGGCTTTATATCATTAGCAACTTTTGAATTTGTGTATGAAACTTTTCCATTGGTATATATAAAGCCATGTACTGGGTCTGCGAGAACTAGAACCAACATGAATGAAATCAGCATAACTTACATTTTTTCAAAACCAACTCGGCTATTTCAGTATGCTTCACTCGTTTCTGGATGATTTAGCCTTCAATTTTTCGATCATGTAGTTGTTGAACGTGAAATGTATCATAATAAATACAGCCTCTCCCTTTTATATATACAATAATAACTTATTTACTTCATTAAATATACATTTTTCTTATTCCTTGTTTTAACTATCAGCAATTATTACTGTGGATCGAGAGTTCATCAATTTATACATTTATACAAGAAAACAAATGCTGGCGAAATACTCAATATTTAAATAATGGTTTTTGGTTTTATGATTGAGATATTAGAGAATACTTATCACTTTATTACCAAGTGGATGCGAATAATAAAAATATTTACAAAACATTAGAAATAATCTTGAAGCGTCCAGAAAAAACTGAGATTGTCATATTCAACTACTTTGGATGCAAGTTTTCATGGCATAGTAAAAATCATACATTCTTGTGCAAGAAATTGCACAATAAAATATGATGATTATCACGATGGGATTTTAGGAAATGTTTTGCCATTAAAAAGTAATTATTTTGACAGCTTATAACCTTGGCTAATTCAGTATACAAAATCTGAGATGACGAATACTTGAAAATCCATAATCATTTCAGACAAGGTGATTTCCAAGGTTTTCTAATTGGGGATAATAGTGATTCGTTGCCATATTAACACATCCACTATTGACTGCCATAGATATAGTTACTTGCGAGAGAGGTGGATAGATAGACTAGTGAAATCACTTCCTATCCTCTGACATGTCCCAAATCTCTTGATTTCGCCTACTTCGATAAAACGTGTATAACGTGACATGGCGTGGGTGAATCTCGCTGAGTGAAGCCGCGATTTCAACTAAATTTACAGGTTACTGCAGGTGTCAACACGAAAGTATGAATATTTGATTCTGAATGACTTCTAATCGTTTCTAACAATTTCATGGAGCCATTTTCCAATGAGTTTGATGCGAATATGTATCGAACATGATTGAAAGAAAATTCTTCAAAAATCTTTCGACAGTATCGCCATCTATTGTTGTACATGAAAACCCCACGTTATGAGCTGAAATTCAATTGTTCCAAATCAAGGATTTGTCTGCTGAAACAATTGAAGAGTAGCGCCACCAGGTCTTATTTCCATCATTCTTGCGAGCAATATTCATAGTTCTCACCCGAAGCGATATCTGTCACAATGAAAGCTCGCTATCGACTATTTTCTCTTTCAAACATTCAAACTATTGACTATTCATTTTCCTTCAAACGCTACAATAAAGTGAGGTATGCAAATAAAGTGAAATTTCTTTCAAAATATCCACACACTTTCGATTTTATCGATTCAATATTTTTATCACTACCTAAAGTGCATTATGAAAAATTAAATTCAGGACAATCGATTAGAAGTTGTTATTGCCCCTTGTTAACACTGACCCACTTGAGTTCATTGATATTCAGAAACAAATTTAATTCAATTAATGAAATAATTAGACTTTGAACCAAATTGGTAACTACCTATACGCGTCTTCAAATACATATTTGAAGCCAACACACACGTTGATGAGTTTTTAATGGACAGGTTAATCTGCTATTATATATTATTCATTAATTCAATTTCTTAGTCCCCTTATGGGTGTTAGAGAGTCCACAAAAATCGAAATAAGCCACACATCATCATTGATCAATTCTGTTAAAATTATCTTGTTGATCTGTACCACTTGGAACTATCTGAAATTCAGTGAAATTTTTTCATATCGTCAGAATTTTTCGTTTATTAATATATTGAATATCAGAGGACCAAGGTTTAACCCTCTAGTCTACGGACGAAATAAAAATATCTATTTAATTGGACAAGAATCCAATTTCACACAGTTTATACAGTAATGATATTTTCTACTCAATGCAATATTCTATAATTAGCCCTGAAAAATGAAGGAAATTTAATGACAGTAACTGTGATAAAATAATTATTATTACCTATCTTCAATCACATCACCTACAAAAATAATTTTTAAACAATAGCAATATGATTTCGGATTCAGGTAACCAACCGAGTAGTGCTTCGGATGACACTTAAAAAGCTATGGTCCCCGTCTTCCTTACTCATACAAGTCCTAGACTCACGAGGGTTGCTTTGCAACTAAGTTGGCGGTTAAAAACACTTTTCAAACACTTTTCAAAACATAACAGCCATTGACTCAACTTCTTAAAGCGTTTTTTATAAATGCAAAGCGTTTTCGACTGTTAAGTCATCATCAGTGAGTATACTAATCAGGTAGGTATACCTACCCTATGGATATTTGCAGGTTCAGTATGTGAAATTTGTTGGCTACTTTCATAAAAGTGTTATCCCCGTGAGTTAAAATATTTTAGTGAAGGGTGCGTAGCAATATTTAATGATGTTTTCCAATGCGATTTTCGGAGACATGTGCCCATTTCTTTCGAAAATACACCGTCTTATATCTGAAATTTCTGCTATTATAATCACACAAAATTCGTCCTTATTTAAAATGAATCACCACACATGTTTATATTGACTTTTCAGCGATAAAAATTGATATTTGTTCGGAAATTCATCCTTTAATTAAACATGAATTCATGAATCAGGAGAATTTAATCTTTTGAACTTATGCACTGGTTAACTTGATTTCTCTTGACTCAATTTTTACTGTGTTTGGTTTACCTTTCGAATAAGGCTGATATTTTTAAAAAACATTAATTTGTTTCACTGAAAATTGTTGAAAACAAGTGAATGTAAGCGTGTGTGGTGATCTCAATAGCAGAAAATTGATGAATACTTACCACATTTTGTTACTTGTAGTAGTGCCGTAAAAAATATTCACCAAATTTTCTTTAAGATGATGGTTCAGCATGAAAATGTGCAATTTTGCCCCAATTTACCGACCTCTTATCTTTTTTCTACAACCAACTCAAAAGTCTTATAGCTCTGAAAATAGCTCTAGTTGATGTTTCTTATACTGACAAAAAAATTATTAAAATATTCAATCAATTTGTGGAATAGAACTATTTAAGCCACTATTTGAACACCTTTAATAATTAAATAGAGGGAATAGCTGTCAGTTCTTCTTTTCCTTCATCTTATTGACCTCTTCCTGACAGAATATTGGTCATGGTTTGTCACAATGGTATAGTTCTTACTTGCAAAGTCAATAGAAACACAAAACAACTTCATTGGGCTGCCGGTCGTTAAATCTTTTATGGAAATATGCCGCTAACAAAATATTAGCAACATTTTATTTGACTTTGCAAACACCTATATTTGGTAAATATATAGTTATCGGGCTTATCTCTGTAGAGACATGCGGTTCTGCGAAACTCACGTAGTTTGACCTCCTGAACAAAAAATTTGAATGACATTTTTGGCGTTCTCAACTAGTTTCGGAGATACGGCCCCCCAAAGACAGGAAAATGGGGTTTCAGGCATATGTTCTTCCTGCTCGTTATCTACCAATTTCCGTCGAATTTGAGTCTTTTTTTTACCAGCAAAATCTACACACTGCAATTGAACAATAATTACAACACATTTCCATAAATAATTCACTTTTTTTATGTTCTGGTTCTCACGAAAAGGGATATCCTGTAATGTTCAGAGAATATC
Organism: Chrysomela aeneicollis; assembly: GCA_029955515.1. NCBI lineage: Eukaryota > Metazoa > Arthropoda > Insecta > Coleoptera > Chrysomelidae > Chrysomela > Chrysomela aeneicollis. Next base: position 7,464,034 of record JARUHQ010000006.1, read on the forward strand.
GTGAGATCCAAGGGAAAGGAGGTAGGAGTTGGTGTTCTTCTTACATTTCTGGAGATCGTATGCCTCGGGAAACCAATCGGGGAACACCTCCCTAGGCAATGAGTTTCAAAGTCTCGATGTTCGTTGGATGAACGATTCTTTGGAAAGGGACGTTCTACAGGTCTCTAAAGTGACCACGAAGGGTTGTGAAGACTGATCTTGACGGGTTAATCTCAAAGAGACTGCTGATGTAGGAACGATTGTTGATATTTCAGAAAAGCATCGCCCATGAAAATATCTATAAAACAGAGACAAATCGCCAACCCTTCTACGGTGTTCCAGAAAAGTGAGCGAGTTTGTAAGCGAAGCATCACCGACGAGACGAATTTCCTGTTTTTGGACAGAATCCAATATAGTTTCAGGATATGTTTAGGTGCCCCACTCCAACAGTATTCCAGGACAGGTCGGATCTGTGGCTTATAGATCATAAGCAGCTCTTGGCTCGAAACAGAACAGAACAGTTTTTGGGATGCACTTTTGGCAATGGACCTCACGTGATTTTCCCAAGAAAGGTTATTGCTGATAGTAACGCCAAGCATCGAAATGGATTACTTCAATGATATGGTTACTCCTGACTAAATTATGTTGGGCACAGTGATATCGGCTTTTCTAGAGAAAATACATGCTTGTGTTTTATTGCATTGAATTCTACCATGTTATTAGATCCCCACTCGAGAATTGTTGCTAAGTCCATATTTATTTTGTTAACATTTCTTCCTCGTTCATTTCTGGTATGACGGGCCGATATAGGAGGGTACTATCATCCGCGAAGCTGTGTATAGGACATGAAGTTGCTTTCAACAAATCGTTGATGTGAAGTAGAAATAGTGTTGGTGCTAAAATTGATCCCTGCGGAACACCAGCATTCATGAGTAGAGTATCAGATGAAACTCCATCGACCACTACTTGTGAAATAACAAAAATAACCCTCTTTTCTTGCATGAAAAAAATATCAATTATGACATTCCAACGATTTTGATTTTGAAAAATGCAAAAGCCATAAATTGGACAAACATTTTTGAAAGAGAAAATAGTCTATCCAATTAGAATATCGAACATAGTTTGAAATAAATGTCTGGTAGACTACGAGCAAAAAAACAACTACTTTCCTGGTAAATACCACGCAGAACATCGAATTATATCTGCTCGTAGTCCATGCAACGATTCACACTGTGAATGCAGATCGCAAATGTTTCTTTCTTCCCAAGACGTGACGAATTCACATCGGGACAGACACGCTTATAACAACATACAGACCGGTTTCGGGCTTATTGGCCCTCATCAGTGCAGGTTAGTTATCTGAGTAAAGACCGTGAGATCGCCATTTGAAGCGTTGCCTGTCCCAATGCATCTTCGTCGCGTCTATTTGACCGCACTAAGCCGCGTTCCAAGAGACAGTTGGAAGTGGCGACACCATGCGGCAGAAGAAAGAAACACTCCAGAAACAAATCTCCCAAGTTACAGAACTTGGAAGTGGCTGAGAGTTCGACTAAGCTAATGAATGAAAAATGGAAAAGCCATAAATTGGAAAAAAATTATGCGATCTGCATTCACAGTGTGAATCGTTGCTTGGACTACTACGAGCAGATATAATTCAATATTATGCGTGGTATTAACCAGGAAAGTAGTTGTTTTCTGCTCGTAGTCTACCAGACATTCATTTTCAACTTTGTTTGATATTCTTATTGGAGAGACTATTTTCTCTTTCAAAGATTTTCTTTTTATTACTAAATCAATACCAACCTTACTTATCACAATTCACCGCCTACTTTATCAACATTTTTCAAAATAATTTATCTACACTCTAACATTGAAATGAAGGAAACGAAAAGTAGGCGGTGAATTGTAATGGGTAAGGTTGGCATTGATTTGGTGAAAAAATGAAAATCGTTTGATTGTTTTCATGCAAGAGAGAAGAATGATTTTTGTTATTTTACAAGTGAATTATTTGTGGAAATGTATGTAGATTATACTGGTAAAAAGAAGTAGCAACTTTGAGCGGAAATTGGTGGGGAACGAGCAGAAATAACAAAGGCCTGAAACCCCGTTTTCCTGTCTTTGGGGGGCCGTATCTCCGAAACTATAGTTGAGAGCGCCAAAAATGTCATTCAAATTTTTTGTTCAGGATGCCAAACTAAGTACGTTCCGCAAAAACGCATGTGTCTGCAATTATATATTCACCTAATATTTTTTTGATTCAACATCAACTCTTTTGGTTACAGAAAAAAATAGCATATTTAAAATTTATTTTTCATCTGAATACAACAATATACTGTTGTAATAAATGAGATTTCCATGTATAGATGGAATCATGAATTTTCATTTCTCATTTTATCAGGTATGGTTCTCAACCCTGTACCCATCAATTAGAAAAAAAGGAAGCAACCAGATTTTTGAGATGACACAAACTCCACAAAACTGTGAATTTTACTCACGATTCCTCGATGTTCGATCTCAACTTTTCAAATTCCGTTGGTGCTCATTCAAAAAAATGACCCCGCGCACTTGTCGCTCCCGGAAAGAAGCCACTAATGTCCCCGGACTATTGTATCACCCGCTATGGCAGCGGCCAGCACTGCGCCAAGTTGCAGCTTGAACTGTGTCAATACCTATCACCTCGGTGAACTTTTTGATTGCCAAGTGGCGACCTTCGAGAATACATTTTTTGTGGCATATATCCGCCAATTGACCAATAACTTGTGAATAAATTGCGTTAGTGTATCTAAGGTTATTTATCTACAAAGTAATTTTTCTAAGCGTATTTATTTTGGCCTCCTCAACAATAGTAATTTACGTAACAAGTCCGGAAAATACTGTTTTTTTGGATGAGTGGACAAAATTCTAGGACGAGCGTAGCGAGTCCTGGAAGTCTGCGAGTCCAAAAAAACTGTTTTCGGGCGTGTTGCGTACACAATTTTTTCGGCAACCATGTAGAATAACAAATCAAAGAAACACATATCTTTATTAGAACAAAATTTCGAACATTTCAATTCTTATTAATATTTATATTAAAATTAGAACAATTGTTAATATTGAATGGATTCAATTTGTTTGAAATGCTTGGTATATTTAAGTGCCTTTTGTTGAAGTCAGAACAAGAAGGTAAAGTTTCCGTTTCACATTGATTGTTTTCATCTGATAATTTTTGAATGTTAGCTAATTTTATGTCAGATAGCTGTCAGTCGTTATTTTGCTGCTATGGTAATGATCAACTGCATTTATCAAAACCATACTACCAAGATTTTCATATTTACAATGACAACAACGATGTGATTCTTACGTACTTCCCGGACTAGGCCGGAAAAATGCCACTTTCTCAAAAAAAAAAACGTCTGGAAAGTACGTACTTTCCGGACGGTTGCCGAAAAAAAATCTTTTTAGCGGCCACAACTAGAACTTTTCCAGGTGTATTTCAGAAGGCATGAATTGTATTCGATTGTATTTCATTCAGTTTAGTATCAGTTGCATTTCCGAATTCGTCATTTATTGTATGTCAAAAAATATCTATTTTATAAAGTTTCATTTGTATTTCATAAACAACACAACGATTTGTGGATTGATGGAAACATACGAAAATGTATTATACAAGGTGATTCAGAGTTGAAGTGACAGAAGGCAGGGAAGATCCCGGTCAGTATATGTCTCTGAAGTCAATGATAATATCATTTGATTTTTTTAATTTTGCGTGAAATCGATATGAACATTTCAGGGAGTCCCATTCAAAATAACGAAATTGGGGTCCATTTCAGATACAACTGAAAGTGTAACATTCTTGAAAATATTTTAGATGGATATCCCTCGAAAAACATCAGTATAGTACTATTATAAAAAAAATTTCATTCGGTTTACTTATACTTTATCATGGGAACAACATAGGAACAATGATGTGACCAGCCACATATGCTAATATGCGCTAAATCCATTAAAATCATAATCATATCTTTGGTTTTTCGCCGAGTTTTTCGCAAATATATCAGAGAAACCACTACATTTAGTCATGTGGAATGCTAATAATTATTACCATCAGGTTAGGTACCAATAAGAGCCGGTTGCATAAAGATTTAACAGGCGATTAAATATTTAATTTGTTTATAACCACGGCAACGCATGCCTTAGCTCGCGCATTAGCAGAGTTAATCCCACGTTAATTCAACAGAAGGCTTGATACAAACCTCATTTTTTTCATACTTCCGACTGCGCCCTGTATCTCGGAAAGGATTTGTCTTATGAACATTGTCGGTCTTATTCTGACTCACCCTGTACTTATTTTCGTAGACAAAGATGCTTTTCTACAGGACTTGTTTGATGTGAGGATGTTTGTCTTATAATTTGTAACAATGAAATGCTGTAGTATTGAGTACACCGGGAAAACGTTCATAAAACAAGTATTTGAAGACATTCTGTTTGTATAACGATTTACAAATAAGTGTGTTTTTCGCAAGGACTTGAAGACGTAACTTCGTGTTTGAAAAACACTTGATTTGTCATCATTGTTTGAAATTAAAATTCACCTTTTTTTATGCCCTTCGAAGTTATTCATATTTTCCCATTTAAAAATAATTTGTGTAGCAAATAGAAAAAAAATAATGCAGTATATAATTATTGTACATTATTATCTATTACGATTTTGCATAATGAAAAGTATCGCTTGAAAGAGGAACAAGAATCCTGATTGTATCACAATAATGTGATTAACACCGGATTTAGAGATAGTTCAGATCTCCTTAGTTATTTTAGTTATTATGCTTCATAGTTCAGATGTCCTTACTCCTTATAGTTTTTATGCTTCATCCGAAATGACGTCTCAAGCCAAAGCTATAAAATATCGTTTCAAAATCAAAAAATGTAAATAAAACCATATTGAAGGGAACAATAACATTGAACTAGTATTATAACGGAGAGATTGAACAGGATAGTAGGCATAATGTCTCAAAACATCAGCAATATTTTAGATAAAATATTACACTATACGAAGATTTTCACTAATTATAGCAACTCGTGTTTCGCTTTACTTTATAGCTTTTTCAGGTGGAGTATCAGACAAGTAATTGTATAGATCGTCGGGGGGTAGCTAAGGCTGTGCAGCCTCTCAAGCACCTCGACCTATTAGATATTTTTTGCATAAACCTTAATCTATTCTAGGCCCGGGATTCCGAGACTTTGTGCAAAATTTATCAGTTTCCTGGGAGCTTGGTTCCTGACATCGGAGAGCTCTAATTAAGAAGGCCCTTCCAGGAACTTGAGCCTCTTGCAGAAGAGCACTCTGGACATTCACAAAGCAAGTGTTCTGCAGTTTCAGCGAAGTTCTCGCAGTCACTCATTTACCCATCTTTTTGAGGTAATACCTCAGAGGGCAGGGTCCAGTGAAAAGTCTCATTACCAGTTTCAAGTCTTTTTTGTCCAACTCGAGAAGCTGTCCTTGGCGAAAGGCTTTCATTTCATCTGTTTCCCAGCGTCGAAGACACTCAAGTAGGCTTTGGAGAGTCCACAGAAGGGTTCTGGACCGGAAAATTGTGTATTTGCTTAGGCAAAGCAGTCTGCTTCCTCGTTGCCTTCAACTCCTTCATGACCTGGCACCCACATCAATGTGACCTGGTTGTTCGCTGCCAGTTGTCTCAGGGATTGTTACAGTCCCAAGTCAGCTTAGACTCACTGCTTTGCTATTTGATAGATTATAGATTTTATGCCCTTCGAGTGTCCCTTCGAGGCACTCCTGGGCACATATCTCTATAGCATGTACTTCTGCTTGAAAGATGATGGTTGGGGTGTTACCAAGGGATTTTGAAAGCCTGAAATTTGACCCTGTAACTCCCAATCCAGCCCTAGTAGAGGTCCGTTATCTGTGGCTGTTTGTGACTATTTCACACTGCATTTCGAAGTCGTACCTAACTGGCATGATAATTAGTTCAGTGAAGAATTCTTGTAGTTTTTTTTCAGGACGAGAAGTATATATGTGGATACCTGCTCCCTGTATGCTTATTGATAATTCCTGGAAGGTCGGGTTGGTTTGTTCTTAATAAATTCAAATTCCTTCAATGTATCTAGGTTTGACGAAGCTCTCTATCATTCGAAATAAATTTTTATAACTTTTTCCACACAGATGGCATGTAAGTTGTGTTTGAAGATATTTTGTAAGGCTCTTTTCTCGGTAAAGAGCCCTACAAAGGGCCTCAGGGCTTAGTTCTCTATTTACGTTAGAGCGGTTGCCTCGAGCGCCAGTTTTTTTTGAAGTGGTATGCTCCACTTTCTTCCAGAACTAGGAGTTCTTTGGAAGGCCCTAGGGTAGCTACAGTGAAGAAGGGACGCAGAGTAAATCCATACAATGCACCCCCTTGTGTAAACCAGAGGTCAGCTAGTTAGACCAGGATAACAATAAACTTCTAAGAAAATGTAGTCTTTAGTTACACCTCCTTAGACTAGACTGGAATACAAGCTACGTTAAACAGAATTGATGTTATTTTATTTTAAACTAAGTTTCGGTTTCAACAGGATTTATTGAAATTCACTAAATAGATAATAATCTACAGGCAAAATCAAATCAGAAATTCACTCAATAAAAAATTCGGGGTCGGTTTTATATTATTTATTACATAAACTTCAACTTTCCACACTTTGTCAGATTTTCAGGAAAATATGAAATAATATCAAACAGCCTTAAAACAGTAAAAAGAAACAACACAGATAATACAGGAAATCCACCACTGAAGCAAAGGCAATGACAAATCGTTCGTTCTACTTTGATTCTATCGCGGATTTTATTATACAGGGCGGTTCGTGAGATCTGGGTCTTGACAAATCGGGAAAATAATTTATTAGATTTCAGGCGATAGGCAATTTGAAACGGGTGTCAGGTTAAGTGCAATTCTGGTTTCTGGTTCAATGAAATTATTTTCTGGGTTGTTATAGTGATTCTCGGGCAGGATTTTCTGAACTGAATTTAAATACGACAGTGAAAAATCTCAGGAATTTTTATACTTTCACTATAACTCACGATTCTGGCTTACAGGGTTTCCGGGTGGTACGCAGCAAAATATACCACCGGTTCAGCTAATCCTTATTTTCAGGAACACTCTCACGATACAGGGTGTTTTACAGGCAACACTCTGCGGCACACAATTAATCGGAAACCCGGAAACAAAATCGAACACGGCTTCAAAAGTTTTTAATCACGGCTCACGTCTTGGCAATCACTTGATTCTCACGCACCCAGGTTCTAACTGACTCGTTTTCCAACTCACTAACTCAATGCACTCTCCGGTTTTCCAAAAAATCAGGATAAAAACGGTACAGATTGTCCTTGCTTGACATTGTTTGTCATTGTTTGACCTCTAAAACGGAGCAAGAATTGAACCAAAATACACTCAGTTAAAAACAGGTAGCAGAGTGTTGGAAAGAATATAAAAAAATACCAGGAATAACATTTCTTCTGAATAGGATATATATGAATACTTATAATGAGGAATGTACCAATATCTCCGATTTTCTGGAAAATTATATATCGAATCATTGCCCATGCTTTTATACAATTTAAACATAAGAATCTCGAAAACAGGAACGAAATATCAGATATAATATTTTACAACAGGTTAACCTAGCAAAATACTAATTATTCGAATAATATACCGAGGGTTTTATGTATCCGACCTGTAGTAATGAAGGTCGCTGAAAAACACTTCATTACAATTTTCACAAACTTTTTTTTCTATTGCAAGGAGAGAGTTGAAGTCAGCTCCCTGTAGAGAATGCCACTATGGACCATAATATACCCCTCCATATAATCAAATTCAAAGGATCTACGATTTCGTATTATTTATTTACATGTACCATTCACCTCGGATATTCTCTATTTTTATTATGACTATATCGACCATTCTGTCATAAACGATGGACAAAAATGTGAGATGTACGAATTATTGCAGAAATCAGTCACAATCGTTTTGAAAATGAAACTATGGCGGTGTTGCTTGAAATCTGGATGATAATTGATGAATTCACGAGTTCTCAAATCAGTCTTGAAATAGATAAGTTTCGGGAAATCTTTATTCAGGAATCAATAAAAGACAAAGATGGAAGGAAAAATCTATTTCTACATACCTAAAGAATATACAATTAACCAATAAAAACATTACCAACTAGAAACTGTTGCCTAATATCATACAAAAAATATTTATGGTCAATAACGAATGTCTTTATATTATAAAAAGTCATTTCGGCAACATCAAATTACCAAGTCAAAGGTTTTCAACAAGTTTATAAATATTTTTAAAAAACGAGACAATTCACCACCAAAGCAATTGTTTTTAATAACACCTAATTTTCAATCAAAATTGTAATGATAACAGACATGAATTATTTGCAATTATAAACCTACAACTTCTTTATACACAGCACCAAATACTCGGATAATTTTGGTTCAACTAAAATATTATTAATTATTCAAATTATACCACATTGAATGTCGAATTTGTTCAAGTAGGACGGAATCATTTTTCGAAAGACTTTCAATAAAATGATTATTATTTCAATAAAATGTGATTTTTCAAAATTCAAGAAACATTTCATGTAGGTCAAAATGATTCAGAAAAATCACAAGCATACATATTTTCTTTGTTTTATTTGTTTCACTTCAAGACTGTTTATTATCAATTGGGAAATGCATAAATTGGAAAGCTTCAGAATTTCTCTGTTCTTTTATGATGATTTTTGAGTGAACAATCCTGAAACTTCTGATATCTAAAACATTGAGGAAAGTATATATAGGAAGACAACTTTTTGTACCTATAGTAATATTGGAGTTGGAATAGTATTACTTACCAAAATAATTATCACAAACAACATCCACAAAAAATATTCGTTGTCCATACATGGTGATTCATTAGCTCACCTTCAGAGTCGAACAGAAATAATGGCAATCAATATTTGATAAGTAATTAACTAATGTTGAATAGGTATTCAACAACTCATTTTCATTGGTACAATTTCGTTTTCATCACCAATAATATGAAAAAAATACAAATTTGCTTCTTATGCAGAAAACTTAACAGCCTGCTGAATCATTTGACAAGCGAGATTGAATATCATCAGCTGTCATATGTCAAAGTTTGTTGGTGAGGTAATGAATCACCCTGTTGAATGGAACTAAAGGATTTTCAGGATCACATCGATACATCAGCTGCTTCGAAGTATTCAATCATTTTAAGCAAGGTGATATACAAGGTGACTCAATATTATGTCACCTGGTAACAAAATCTAGTATATGATGAAGCAGTTTCGAGGCCCAATTTGTTATTTTCAGAAGTGAGCTTTATAAATATGAGAGTTGTCTGATAATGTGTTTATCATTTTTATTAGGTTTCCACAAATTTGGGTTTCTTGAATAAGTTTTGCTTTGAAAATAATGCAAAATTCTGAATCTTTCGAGAAATACCACCTCTGAATCAATCTGGGAAGCTTTGAGGAAACATTAACATTTTTCTGATTTCAAATTCAAAATTCGAAAAGAACAATCAAAATGTGATACACCCATCCCATGGATTTTTTTTCCTGTTCAAATATGTTTCTTATTGAATATTTGACAATAATACGAATGTGCAGAATTCGGTTTTTTACAAATACAAATGGCATATAATAAAGTGCCACAACTATTTCGTATTATCTGGCACATCAAATTCTTGCTGATACTAAAAAAATTCCACATCTCAACACTGATCTTTTAAGATTTTATAGAATTTGAATTTGCAGAAAAAATAGGGTTCGAATTTGCTAGGTGGGTAAAAAACAGAAAAACGAAGAAGTTTTTCATGTTTGCATATTTCTCAGAGTATCACTTCTTGACGTTTTTTTAAAGAGTAGAATTTCGATCGATAGAAAAATATTGTAAACGTTCGTTTGCATGATGTTTGCAGGAAAAACTGAAAACTCAATAATAAACACTCTAGATCAATATTCAATAATCAACAAATCAGAAAAATTTTTTGACTCCATTATTGAAAACAGAATGCATAATATCATTAAAAAATGGACAACAAGATGGGTAGAAATTCAAAAGATAATGTTTACTCCTGCTCATTTCAACTGACCAATGGAAGCAATCGTTTCTTGAAGCAAATCATAAAAATATGAAACAGAACAGTTTTTCATTGTCAAATTTTAAGCGAATTATATATTCTTGTCATAAATTGAGATTGTCATTTCAAATTGTTTGCACCTATTCGTCGAATTCGAAAGTGACTATGGCAATCTTTGAAATTCGATTTCAAACAGTCCTAACCAAATTGAACTTTTCCAATAAAGAAAGTTAACATGACGGATTTTGACATTTGATAAATCTAGGGAAAAACTCGACATTTGACGGAATTGTAAAAAATATTTCTAAATTCTGAAATTAGTGTTCCACGTTTAAATTAAATTTGAATATGAACATCCAAATTCTAGATATCCTCTTAATTCGTGTCTTGTTTTTAAATTCAAGAAAATCAAGAAAAATATATTTTTTTCGGGGTGAAAAAATTAGTTTTCTCCACGGTGTAAAACATTAAATATTCACGCATCAATAGAGATGCAGAGACGTCAAGTGTCATTGACAGTTGTACAAGAATAGTTTTTTTTGCTAAAAATTTATGAGAACAAGAAAATGTGAGCGACTGTTGTGTAAAAGGTCGAATTTCGTGTGTTTTCAATGTCAAATTGTGTCAAATGGTGTATATCTGAAACAAAATGGACTTATATCTCCGAAAATACTTGAGTCCGCCGCGTTTTGACATCAAATGCCAAAATACGTGAGTACACCCAAACATTCTGGAAATATCTTCCATAGACTTGTCACATGTCAAAACACGTCATGACGACAAAAAACCCCTATTTTACGAACGACCAATCCCACGGAAAAAATTTTGGTGGAAAGTTAAATGGCGGCTTTTGACAGCTGTCACTTATTCTTGTGTTTTATGCCCCGTGATATACTTTCTAAATGGCGGAAAACTGTCATCAGCTGTCATTCGACTATAAGAGGCTTGGATTTTTCATTCCATATTCAATTTTCATTTTATGTTTCAACTGCGAATGTTGGTGAGCAAATGCTGAAATGAATTAAAAATCCAATCCTTATATATTCGAATTACCGCATTAGAATGACAGCTGTACTCCATTTAGAAAGTATATATCACGGGGCATAGAACACAAGAATAGGTGACAGCTGTCAAAAGCCGCCATTTCACTTTTCACCAAACTTTTTCCGTGGAATTGACGTGTCAAACACGAAGCCTCGAAACTGTCCCAACAAATCCACAAAACCTCTCATCACCCCTCCGCCCCCTCCTCCACCCCAGTCCCCCCACTCATTCCTTGGCCTTGGCAGGCGAGCCCACGTGACCGGGCGCGAGGTGCAGCGAACTCAGCCGATTGGCACCGCGGACCAATCGCCACACGGCGATTATCAGCAGGACGGCGCCGATGACAAAGAGGCAGGCGGCGATGACGGTGCGCGCCACTGGGGGCACTGTCGTCGCCAGCTTCATCAGGCCTGTCATCTCCTCGGGGAGGGAGTCCAAACCCTGCGGGAACAAGCGAACAGGTTGGTGGGGAAAGTTGGTGTTTCACTAGGGGGGTGTGAACGGCCCATGCATTGAGCAATGGGGAATTCGCGATAGAAAATAACACGTAGCACTATCTCATGGTAACAACTCGAACTTCTCGAAGAGGTATCGTTTCTGTTTTGTTTTCATATTTTTGATATTTGTGTCATTGTGACATACACTTCGCCACCAAACAATAACTGAAACGGGAAAAACGATAAGATTTTACATGTATTTAACCAGAACATCTCTTGAAAAACTGCTGGAAGTACACCTTTCACATCAGAAGCGAACATAAACAGAACAGAGGTTAAGTTTGTCTGTGAGTTAACCCCCAGAGAGTTCAGTGGTTATCCCACTTCGAGTGGTTCACGAGTCACCGCTAGGTAGCGTATCGCTTAGCACCTATCGCGAATATTCCTCAATTCGGTTTATTACAGCAAATGCGAGCATGGACTTATTGATTATGAGTTTCAATCAGGAATTTTCCGAATTCGTTGCGGAAACTATCTTAATTAATTTTTCAAATATGGGGTTCTAAATCTCAAAGTGTTTTGTTCTGTTTCTAGTTCACAAATTGGCAACAGCGCCTAGTAGACTAACAACTCACATTTGGCCACATTTTAATTATGTACACCTGATGTCAATGCATAATTCAGGAATCAAACGTCTTATTTAAAAAAAATAATCAGTCAAAACATGAATTTCAGTCCAACAAAAACACTAATCCATCCACAAGTCAAATATAAACATAACCTCCAAAACTGACTAACATAAGTCCTTGAACATAAGTAGCATATCTTTTGAGGAGCATGGAACAGAAATACGCAGGATGGCACCTAACCCACAGAACTTATTGGTATAGTATGAGTTTTGTGTTCTGACCTAATCAAAATATAACTATTTTTATTCATCTCATCAACGTAATGGATTTGTTGTCCTTCATTATTTATGAAATCTGCAGTCGATGTTGCCAAATGGTGAAAAAGAAACAAGATGTTTTACATTTTAAAGCCCCATATATCAAGTCTTTTTTATAAGCACTTGAAATGTTTTATTCGGAAAAAGATTGAAATGGTGAGTTTGAAATGCGACGTTTTGAAGTTATTCAATAAGAATTACTTCATTATCGTCCGAAGGAGAATTCCCCAATCGGCAATAATCTCACGATCAAAATTGTCGACTCACCTCCTCAAACCACATTATGGGGAAGATGATGTCAGGAAAAGTGGCTACTTGTTTGATGTCTATCACTTGGGATACAGCCAAATTGATTTGTACTCTAGCTTTGGCTTTCAAAGCTACACCCATGATCTGAAATAATGAAAGAATAGGAAATTTTCATTAAAATGCAAAATATGTGGATACACCATTGAACAAACTAGTGGGTGACTTTCTTTTGTTCAGGGTATTTTTCCTATAGCTATCATTTTTTCAAACTTTCGACTACACACAAAAAAAATTGACTAAGTGCAGGCGATATACTGCGAAACACAAAAGAAAAACCAATACAAATTTGACATATGACAGTAGTTTCACAGTGGTCATGGAATTATTTCAATCCAGCAAAAATATAAATAACTTACCGGCTGGACATCCATGAAAAAGGCATGTTTTTCTGGATCAGGCGGGGAAATGCCGTCCAACGCAGTCCTATAACTGTCATTGGCAAGATAGAAGTGGGGGAAAGACAGCAAAATGGGAGAATCTGAAATATAATTCGTTTATAGTATTCAACGATATTTCATGAAGATAAATTGCGGAAGCAGGTTGGTACCTAAAACATACGTTACATACCGTATTGGCACAAGGACACGTTGAAGAATCCAGAAGGGGCACAGGGCGGTCCCTGGGGACAGAAACAGGCGTTTTCAGGCATTTCATCCACATCAGCGAAAACGTTTTTGGGTGGGGAGAACCTGAAGCCCGGCACGTCGTTGCTGCCTGTCACCTCCTTAACGTAGCTGAAAAAGTCATAAAATAAGCCGACATAGACTTGTCATTATTTGTGTGTGAGGTTATTTTCAGAGGTTGGGTCTGGAGATGGTGTCCTCGGAAAATGATCAATAGATTTTCATATTTCACAAAGGTGGTCTGTCTCCTTCAGATTTTTTCAAAAACATCACTTAGGTATAGGTTCTTGTAAGTGGGGCACTACCACCCCCACTGGTCCTGGCTCACCCCCAAATAGAGGTTACATTTCATCATGCAATCCAGTTCTTCTTATGAAGGCAATGGTTGAAGGGTGAGATTTCTTTAAAATCAATTGTGTAAAGATGAAGTTGAAAGATAAAAAAAATTGGCCGGGTTGTTTCATTGTTGCCAATTGTCTCAGGGATTGTTTGCAGTCTCAAGCCAGCTTTTAGACTCACAATAAGTGTATAACTTCAGAGCTTTCAGTATTGCTTGCCTCTTAGCATATATTTTTGTTTGAAAGATGGTTAAAGTGTCACCAAGTGGTTCTGAGAGCATTTTATGTCAACTTCAGCTCTTTCATTCATCTTGGATCTTTCGCTGATGTAACCCTAACTGGCATGATAGCTGTCGGCTTGATTCTAGGAAAATACATTTCGCTTCGAGTGGAGATCTTACGGTCTCTACTCGGATAACTACCCTGCACTGATGAGGGCCAATAAGCCCGAAACCGGTCTGTAGGTTGTTAGGCGTGCCTGTCCCGATGTGAATTTGTCACGTCTTAGGAAGAAAGAAACATTTGCGATCTGCATTCACAGTGTGAATCGTTGCATGGATTACGAGCAGATATAATTCAATGTTCTGCGTGGTATTTACCAGGAAAGTAGTTGTTTTCTGCTCGTAGTCTACCAGACATTCATTTCAAACTATGTTTGATATTCTAATTGGATAGACTAATTTCTCTTTCTAAAATTGTTGTCCAATTTATGGCTTTTCCATTTTTCAGGAAAATACATGTTTCCCAAAATCTTTAGACACAATTCTAAGCAAAAACTTCTGCCTGAAATATGGCAGCAAAACTACCAAGGCTGGCCGAAATTTTAGTCTCTGGTTTTTTGCTGAATATTCACCGCCTTTTCAAGCCATCCTAATACATTACATACTATAAGTATGTAAAAAAAAGATTGATACGATTTCTGACTCATCTCTCTTTGGGTAAAGGGTTCTGAAAGACTTAATTTGGGTCCATAGAGTAGTATCAGAACGAACATCACTCAAATCATAATGAAATATTGTCTTCTACAACAGTGTTAAAACCTGTACCATGAAACCAACAAATCGGAAGTCAGAGCGGTTGGGAAAAAGAGAAAGGGAAGCAAATATCGTTTTCAATTTTGAATGACGTGAATGAATTCAATGTCGAATTCAATGTGTTTGAATAACTGGAACTTCGTGCGTTTCCATGTCCATACTGGTAATTGCAGCATTTCAGTTGTTAAACTTACTTCAAAGGCAATCTTCTACAAAGATCCTTATCGTAGATGTACAATGTTGTATTTTTCGTCATGTGGGGCGGGAATATGGACCCGTCGGAGGCTTCTATGCTGTTGCATTGGTCTGTGGTGTAGTGCGACAAGTTGTTCTTTCCGTTGACGTTGTCAATGAGGCCGTACCTGGTGATGTCGTCGGCTCCAGTGAAAACTGTGACTGTGTCTGCAGACGTTCCGTTTTTCTGGAAATAACAAAGATATATCGCCTTTTATTATTCGACTGAATCAGATTGGAGTTCCGATAAAAATTTATATTCGATTTGCCGATGATGTTATCAAGACCAAAAGGAAATTTATTGGGAAGTGAACAGTGGTGAGTTTGAATATCAATGATATCTTTGGGATTCCCAGATCCATATCCCAAAATCTAGCAGAGGCAACTGAGGCAAGGGTTACCGAACAGTATAGTAAAAGCACATGTAAGAGACTGGATTGAGGAGAAGTACATAAACTAACTGGGCCAAGAGGCGTAAGTTTCATTGGAGGTCACCTTGAGGTATTTTGCTTCTGGAATTCTTTTTTTTTTCAGTGTTGGAGAAAGAAGATGAGGTAGACGACTTTGTCCTTCTTCAACAAGTTCTAGTACGAGCACGAGATTGCTATTTTTCAAAGGATTGAATGAATTTATTAATAAACCATACGAAACTAACATTATCAATAAGTACATTTAGCCATTTTCGAATCATTATTATCAAAGTATGTTAGAACTCTATGATTGTTGGGCGTTTGGGTATTGTAATGGAGTGTTTATAACATCGTTTTGAAAAAATCATATTCAAAAATTCTTCTCTAGCTGATTATTACATATCCTCAATCTGTACATTTTTTCAGTACACAAAATAATTGTTATATGTTTCTGAATATCTGCCTTTGGCCTATAACTATGATTTGCTCGTGATATTTTTGTATCTATATTTTTATAGATGTGAACAAGCACTAACAAAAACTGATGACTTTTGCCTTGTAGATTTCAAACCGTAGTAATATTTCCTAAAGTTACCGAAGATGGCGCCATACCTTGTACCTATTGGTAAAACAGAAACTGTGCTTCTGTCATCTCTTCATCAGTTTAATCTGTTCTAGAAGGAAAAAGACTGAGAAGAGTCAAAATACCAATAATTATTCCAGATTTATTGAAAATATTGTGTTTTATTGTCCTTTAAATCCAAGTCTGTCAGATGCGAACCACAGAAATACACAGATAATCGATCTTACCGCCATCTTCTTTCGAGTCGTGGAAATATTACTAAGTTCTTCAAATGGTCTACAAGTTTTTCGCAGAAACAATTGATGTGAAGTACTAGTGAAGTAAAGCTCGAAATACACACAATATTTTCTTCTACAAACACAGTTACTAGACAAGAAAACTCGATACTTCATTCAATTAACTTACATTTCATAATATTCTTCATCCAAATCATTAATTTCATGAATTTTTCACTATTTTAAGGAGATTCAAACCAATAATTCATACATCTAACAGAAAAGAAGGAAAAATTACTCATAGATTTAAAAAATTGCCCTGCCCAGGGATCGAACCCGGGCTGGCGGCTTGAGAAGTTGCGCTCTGAAACCGTTGGCTATTGAGGCTACTTGAAAACTTCTATACCACAGTTATAATACGTTATGAACCAAAAAGATACAGTCAAACTTATTTTTGCTTTCTATTCAGCGGACTTGAAAAATACGACATGTTTAGGATGCTTACTTTGATATCATTTTAGCATTCAAGCGTTTCTTGGTGCCAAGTAAATGAATCTATCATATCATAAGTCATACTTTTCCGCGATTTCTCTGGTAGGAGGTTCAAATTTCACAATGTTCGCATTTTCTGCTACTTCGGGAGATTTGTAAGATGATTCACTGTCCCTATCATTATTTTCCATCATGCAACCTAATGATAAGTTCGGTATCAAAAACGATCGATTCAAGCGCGAATATGCTGTTACCTTGGGGTAATAAGTCTATGGCTGTCACCACAGACAAAGTCTACGACTGTCACTTAATAACATTATTTCCGCGCACGAGCGGCAATGCTGTCACCTAATGACAGTCCTCCTCCTTTGTAAAAAAAGATTTTCATGTATCCCCGAGACGTTTCTTGTATATCAGACCTTCCTATTTTAAATAAAACTACTACTACTACCTCGTACATACCTTGTACATCAATCCGAACTCCTCGTAGGGCAGCTTCTGCTCCTTGGGCACGACGTCTTTGGCAAGCTTCAGCAGGGGGTCCTCGTAGCCCCACAGCAGCTGCCCAACAGTCACCTCCACGAAGGGCTTGATCTTGAGGATGTCCATGATGCTGGCCATGGCGAGCCTGAGGAATCGGGCGGCGTGCTTCGATTGCGACGTGGCGCTCTGCGAAACGGTCGAGTGGGGTTAGGTCGGGAGATGTAGGTGGCCGTGTTCGGACATATAGGTGGTACTGGGGTGGGAAATAGTTCCGGAAAGGGGAGGATGGTTTTGTTTGATGGAATGAGGGTTTTATTTATCGATGGGGTTCTTATATGTGTCGAGCGAGAGTGAGAGATTCTTGCAGATCTATTTTCATATCACATGATGGTATTTTGCCTCAAGTTTGCATTTTCATTATGAAATCAGTATTCTCATGAAAAATATAAGGGAAACATTATGTCAGAATCACACTATGATACTCGCCAATCCTATAATATGAGCCCAATGAATTGATATTCCAAAAAATTATAGGTTATTAATCATACCACGAATTATATTTAGGACGACAATATATAGATTTGAAATAAAGAAAAATCGTGTCACCGTTTTAATTTGAAGTAATTTACAGAAATCAAAATCAGAAACTAACAACGTGAACACCAAAGAGAAAAATTAGGGATAGGTACTCTTTTCCACTGAATCATCTATGATACCAATGGACATTTATCCCTTACGATCGCTCATATTGGTAAATAAAGATAACTAGTCAAAACATACATTTGTCGTTTATAATTTAAATCATTATTTTCACTCGACCGTTAGTAAAACAAAAACTAAGCAGGTTTATTACCGTGAAAATACAGCGACAAGCTATATTTTCACTGTTATTCCGATTCTATTGGCTGAATTTAAGAATTCGAAATTCATTGATTGGTTGTGAAAGTAAGGAGATATATTGTCATGTGTATTCAATTAGTAAATTCTATGTGGTTTGTGAATATTCTATGACCATATTTCTGAAGGGTTTATCATAAAGAACATGCACATTGCTTTGTAAAATATCCCAACAATGGGAAAAACTATTACATATGGCAATAGGTTTTGTTATAACATTTCATGAATAAATCATATGTGATGAAATAATGTCAAGTACTAGAGAATAACGTATTATGATGTGATAATGATCACAAAAAGTAATGGTGGAAGATATTATCAAGAAAATGACGATCATATCTTCTTCAACATGTTTCAGACCGAGGATTTCCCATGTCATTTTACAATATTTCTTAGAGGTAGCTTTCATTTTTTCCTGGTACTTTCTTTTAGTGTTTTGACGGGAGGTTCAGTTAAGTTAGGTAAGCAGACTATAATTCTTCATGGTTAGTTTTTATGTGGCTCTCCTGAGGCCTATAGATGTTGTTACTCATCCATGGCATTTTTTTATTCTTTAGAATTATTTTATTATTGGTTCATATGAAAAGCAAATTATACTAGAAATCCGTTATGTTGGCTAATGTATACAACATAATATGGATACAAAATGTATTCCAATTTGAATTTTGAATATTTAGTTCAATTCGAACTAGCATTCCTAAAGGTGGTGCAATTTAAAAAACATTTTTTCAATAAAGACTTTCTATAGGTAGATTCAATGGTCATATTTTTTTCCAAATTTCACAAATCACCAAGATTTTGTCACCTGTTCAAAAGTCGAAAAAGTGAACTTTTGTTTCTTTATTTATACAACTAGAAAGCAAATTCTTGTTTTTTCAGTGATTTTCTTTCAAGAAAGGGATTGAGAATACATATATCTAAAATTATTTTTTCTATTTTGGTTGTATAATGAAGTCATTGCGTGTCGAAATTGCCTCTATTTCGTTAGACATTTGTTTTTATTCAAAGATTGGTACAATCGAACAGGCCCAGTTTACTTCTGAGCGATTTGGATTTGGTAATATTGGCAGTGAAAAACTCAATGTTTTAATTGGTAGATTTCAATTCAGAGTGTAATTTGATTTACATTGACCAATAAAAACAATAACAACATTGACATTTTCACCGCTGATATTGCAATAATCAAAATCGCTCAACTTGAAACTGGGCTTTACGCTTGTGCGTCAGATTTTAATTATTTCAATGTCATCATTGTTACCAATCGAAGATGTTTCTGTTATTTATCGATATTGAATCCATTTTTTTCTTCAAATCAATTCAAAATAGAAAAATTTGCATACGACACACATTTTATAAGACACGTTGTCGCACTTGTTCACTTGGAGCATTCCTCGCATCGCTCGTCGTACTCCAAACAACGCGTGCGACAAAATAGCGTCTTATAATAATAATATACTTTTGTATGCTTTACAGTTGCTTGGTTACTCTATGAAAACTCTTGCTCACCCTGTACTAGGTGTTACAAATTTGAGAAAGAAATAGTTGGATGAAATAGGAATCCCAAAGTATTCTTCGATATCGAGTTTAAAAAATGATTTCCTTTCACCCTGTATGATAAGGTACATTGGAGACATTGCTGCTTCAGTCTGAAATCATGAATATGAAAGAAATGAAAAATATACAGTATGGTGAATATGTATGGAATAAATTCATTATCTCTAACGCATAACGCATATGAATTTTGAAATGAATCCAGTTACAGGTCGATATTTATCAAATTGACATCTCTTGATATACATACAGAGTTTGTGACATCACCGTTTCTTTTTTTAAATAGGAACATACCCCGTTTTTTTTTTCGGAAGCTATATTCATTGTATATCTGACCATATACTAATATTAGGACAATAAAGTGGAAAAAAATTGATTATTTTATATTTGCAACCGAAACCGTTACAATAAATGTTCAAATTCGTGACCTTCTACTAGAATACAATGTGATAGACGGAAAACAAAATTATTTTCGAACTTTGGCTACCGTTTCTGAATATATTTGTGAAATATTCACTCGTATTCGTTCTTTCAAATTTTCTTCTCTGCTCTTTAGATAACCCCAGAGCAAAAAGATCTAGGCCATTCGATTGACCCTCTCCGACCTATCCATCGATCAAGAAAAGAAGCATTTAGGTTATTGCGTATACATTGAAAAAAAAACGATGACGTCATCACAACCACGAGAATAATGACGTCACAAACTCCTTATGTATATCAAGAGATGGCAATTCGAAAATAAAAATCGACCTTCCCTATTTTTTTCTCTTAAAATTCATATTAGTTGGAGATAATGAATTAATTCCATACATTTCCACCATACTGTACATAAGTACGTATGATATCTTCTTTGATTGGTCGTCACGGGTCAGTATGTGAAACTGAATCCATTATAATGAATTTCAATAATTTTTCCAAAATTCACCTTCGAATTATAAAATGTTTTTTTATGGGACACGCCCATATTGAATGAATTTAATTTTTTTACACGTGGTCTCTGCTATACAGCATACACAACTAATGGTGGATTTATGCAGCAATTTTAAGTCATAAGTTTTAAGTCGTAAGTTTTTAGTAATAAGATTTAAGACATAAAGAAAAAAGGACCATTTATGCAGGAATTATTAAGGACTGTCATGTCTTAAGGGTAACTTCTCTCATTGGTCAATTTCTGTGGTTTTCTCAGTGGTCACTTTACAATTTCAGTCATCAATATCCATTTTCTTCTTTTTATGATCTGATGATTCTGATATAAGTTTGAATAAACAACACAATCACAGACAATAACCTATAAAAAACCGTCACAAAATTGGAAACTTCGAACGCATGCGCAAGAATGATCAGTTTTAAGTTTTAAGCCATAAGAGATAAAAGTTGGACAACATTCTAACGACTTACAACTTATGACTTGCAACTTAAAACTGTCAAGTGTATGAATGGAAACATTGAAAACCAATGATTGAACTTCTTACGACTTATGACTAAAAACTTACGACTTAAAACTTATGACTTAAAATCGCTGCATAAATCCACCATAATTCCATAAGAACCAAATAATGTTTTATTTCTGTTTGAAGTTCATTATTCAACTTGATCAACGTGAATCACCCTGTACAGTGTTGTACTGTTAAATGAGGTTAAGAACTAGGAAAGAACGCCATTCTGATATGCCACATGCGTTTCCCGCACTCAGTACATTGCAGTGACGGTGAATATAATTTTAGTTCTGCCAACGCAGGTAATACTTTCTCTTCAAATAGGTTTGTAATGTTCATTCAGTCTTTCTCATGACCATTTACATAATACGTCTATACATAACAACACGACTGACGTGAAATATGGATTTATAATTGGTAATTTGGAAATTGGATACCGATTTCCTGTACTTAACCGTCTTGTGAAACTAATACTAATGATATAGTGTCTGATGTATCGATTTGTAATGTCTTCCTTGCAATAGACAAATTGCACTTTGTTCGAATGAAAATGAAAATATGCTTCATGGAGTATACATCAAGGAAAGATTTATGAAACTCAGCAATTGATACTTACGAGCATAGGAATATTTGGTACTACAACTACATCATCTGAGCTTCCTGCAGATTGAGATTCGTCAAAGTGGTAGATTTTTTCGAGATTGTAGGATACTGTTCCATTGTCGTTGAACTTCAGGTTCTTCCTCTCCCATTTTTCCCTAAAAAACAACAAAACTATTGTCACACCAAACCAAAAATGTATTTCGAAATATGCAATGATATGGAGGAAATTCCAGAGTCAGTTTTTGCAATAGACCTCACATGATCATACCTCATGGGACGAACCCACGAAAACACCAGATTGTAATGTGCAAATCTTCAAAGGTGTTCCAGGATTTTGAAGCAAGGCGAAGGAAAGCTATCATATGCCATTAATTAAAGGGACATCACCCTACCGCTACTGAATTGCCATCATCCCCCCTGCTGATGGATCAATCTGGTACAAAGATGGCTCAAGGTTTGCAGATATAGGTCTGGTGTATATAAATGAGGAACAGAAAAAAAAAAGCATTCGCAATATTAAACTGTGTTCACAAAAATCTCGACAAGAAAGGTCGAAAACTACCTAATAACAATATGCTCGGACAGCAAGGCTGCAATCTTGGCATTGCGAACTAACAGAATCATATCCTGAAGAAATGAAGAAGCCATGATTTGGACACAGATTCGAAAGAAAAAATAGTCTATCCAACTAAACATATCAAACATAGTTTGAAATTGAATGTCTGATAGACTACGAGTAGAAAACTACCTTCCTGATGGTAAATACCACACAGAACATTGAACTATATCTGCTCGTAGTCCATGCAACGATTCACACTGTGAATGCAGATCGCAAATTTTTTTTCTTCCTAAGACGTGACATATTCACATCGAGACAGGCACGCTTAACAACCTACAGACCGGTTTCGGTCTTATTGGCCCTCATCAGTGCAGGGTAGTTATCCGAGTAGAGACCGTGAGATCTCCACTCGAAGCGGTGCCTGTCCCAATGCATCCTGATCTGTGCTCGAGAAAACCTTAGGAATCAGAGGAAAGTCATCCTCATATGGGTCCATAACACTAAGGTGTTCCTGGAAGCGAAGATGCAGATATAATAGCAAAGAAGGTTTCGGAAACAATTCCAGTTGGACCAGAAACGATACTGAGGATTCGCAGCTGGTATCCTTCATAAAATGATTGCTACATTAGAAGCATTTACAGGTCGAAGGAAATCAAACCTACCCAAAAAAGAACATTCGAAAAGGTGCAGGAAAAAGATCATGCCACTCAAGAAGAGACAAGATCTCAAGATGGTATGTCTCCATAGGCACTTTTGGAGCTAATCGGGATCAAAGACGAATATCTCCTCTGCAGATGTTGCTTGGAGGATGATGATGTGATCCAACTGAGGAAGCTCCTATGTCAATTCTCCTGATCATTTCTATTAATATCGATATTATTTATCATATATGCTCTCGTAATAGTATATTTCATTATACGTATAGAAGAATATCGTCACTTACAGTTTTAATTTTGTTCAGACTTCGCTATTCTGTAAAAAGTTTATATTCGTGTTCATATCTAGACCTGGATTTTACTGATGGTAATAATAAATTCGCGGTCGCTTGTGCCGCTTGCTCTAGGATATTATCGGGAATTTCGGGATTTTCTTCTGAGTTCATTTCGTTGGCATAAATTTGATTGACAGAGAATAAACAATGCTGACAATACAGTGTTTGGCATGTATGATTTGTTCCATGGTTATTCTCAAAGTTTTTCCGTGCGCTAGCCCGAAAAAGCCCACCTTACAATATTACTTATATAGATGAAAATAAAATTATTTCAAACAAGCATGATAAAATAGTAATTTACGTAACAAGTCCGGAAAATACTGTTTTTTTTTGATGAGTGGACAAAATTCTAGGACGAGCGTAGCGAGTCCTGGAAGTCTGCGAGTCCAAAAAAACTGTTTTCGGGCGTGTTGCGTACACAATTTTTTCGGCAACCGTGTAGAATAACAAATCAAAGAAACACATTTCTTTATTAGAACATAATTTCGAACATTTTAGTTCTTATTTATATTAATATTTATATTAAAATTAGAACAATTGTTAATATTGAATGGATTCAATTTGTTTGAAATGCTTGGTATATTTAAGTTCCTTTTGTTGAAGTCAGAACAAGAAGGTAAAGTTTCCGTTTCACATTGATTGTTTTCATCTGATAATTTTTGAATGTTAGCTGATTTTATGTCAGATAGCTGTCAGTCGTTATTTTGCTGCTATGGTAATGATCAACTGCATTTATCAAAACCATACTACCAAGATTTTCATATTTACAATGACAACAACGATGTGATTCTTCCCGGCCTAGTTCGGGAAGTACGTACTTCCCGGACTAGGCCGGAAAAATGCCACTTTCTCAAAAAAAAAATCGTCTGGAAAGTACGTACTTTCCGAACGGTTGCCGAAAAAATACTTTCCCCCATATTTTTGTCCATAGGGGAAATTTCACTGAATCTGATCCTGATTGCCATTCGATCCGGCATCCTGTAGGGTTTTTTTGGTATACAGAGGGGTCTGCAAGACAGTAGGTACTATGATCACGTGGTACAACAAATATATATGGAAAAAAATAAAAACGACCAATCAATGGCTCAGTACTTTTAACCCCCCGGACATACAAAACGAATAACCTGGATACCGGATCTAGTATAAGATCTATGCTGATTGCTATATACGTGATTTTCATGTTTCATCGAATTCACGTTTCAATGCGGCAAACAATATTAGATGAAGAAAATGCCGGTAATAAAAAATGCAAGTGACAACTCACTACACCGCCATCATACGTATCGTGATGGACGCCATATGCATACTAGATGCTACTTTTGTTATACCAAACAAAAATAAAAGCTTGTAGGAAACGTAGCCTGGTGATTCGATAGACATGTCTAACATCCTAGCAGGAATTTTATTGAAATATGACCCTCATTCCAGTTTTTTAGTACACCGGCTGCAGGTTTATTTTGTAGATAATCGGTTACCAATAACAAAACTACGGCCTTCCAAAGAGGATCTGAAGATTAGAAATATTCTTCAAATTATCCGGAAACAGCTTCAAGAAATATATCAAGAGGAATTTCCTATTGAATTTATCCCAGTTAACCAGTTTTGGTTGCAGGAAAATGAGTTGAGTTACCATGCATTAGAATCACGTTCCTTTTTTAGAGAGTATTGAAAATTCATAGAACTATAATCTAAAAACACTCTCTTGGACCTGCGAATTTAACCATTTGAATCGCAAATGGTCATCCCATTTGCGGATGAAAAAAAACTGAATCAAATTACTACTACAATTGCTTTTTTATACACATGGGTATTAGTAATAATTATTCTCCATTCTACTTTCCATTTCTGTAATACCAGTTAATGGATATTAACGTACCTAATGTTGATAATGTGAAGCTTACGGAATATTACTGAATTCAGTCAGTGATTTCACTGTCTTCGAATTATTTGTCATGTTTGGATAGATTATCAACGGTCGTCTGTAAGGAGCGCCATCTCTCGATTAATTATAATAACTATTTTAATTACGCATTGCCAGTATAGAGTTCACTGCGCATTGCAGGTCATGCAAGATGAAGAATAGCTGAAGAAAAGCTTTTCTGCAAACCAAAGGAGATACAGCAAAGTTTGAAGTGTGCGAAAGTTCTGTATTTAGGTGCCGAAATTAAATTTCACCAAGAATTTGTTAAACATTTACCTACTTTCGAAAAATAACTAGAAAAACCGAAAATTGGTTATTTCTTTTTTACTTTTCCTGATGGATTTATGAAATCAGAATCTGTGGTTCCATCTCTGGACCACCATCATCAATTTTTTTAATGTTACCTCTTACACTTGATTTTTCAGGATACATTATAATGCAAAAACTATATTTATACATGATCATAATATCATTTCAATGTTGCGTAATATATAAATGTATTCAATGACGATAATTATCAATATTATAGTTGGTAAAAGTACCAACCTAAGAATTATAAATAGATACTGGTAATGAATAAATGCATATTCAGGTGACATACCGACATATATAAAGTGTACGCAAGAAGTTGACCGTTGAGTTGGTTGAGAAAAGAAACTTCTCAATATGTTGTCACATGCAATTGCTTTTTAGACTCATGAATCAATATAGGGTATTCACAATGGTAACAATAAGCAGAAGTTGTAGTTCTGGCAGCGAAATCTTCATCTTTGTCTTTGATACATCATTATTATCAATTTCCCTGCCACTTTTACTGTTACTTTCGCTGGTTGACTGGAATATTATATATAGGTAGGTAGATAACCTCTGTCATTTCTTATTTCAAGGTTGTTTGTAATTATTGGATTCTTGAACTTTGGCGATAGAGAAGGTGATTTGCTGGACAGATGAACCGAAGATATGGTAGAATGACCATACATGTTTGGAACCCATTTTAATGATAAAATTATGATGAAAACCCCATATAATGACAATAAAAATCCTCATTATCTCCGAGAAACAGAGTAAACATGTTTATAACAAGAAATGGTTCTAACAACGACTTGATGTGAGATAAAATTGACATTTTTATAATTCTTCGTTCAATGTTTTCTGCGATGGATGAAGCTGAGATATCTTTCACTTTTTATACTTTTTATACTGCATCGTTGGTTTCTTTCTGGGTTTAAGAGAATGAAATATGCCTACAAATGAAAATTCACCATCAAATTATTATCCTGAGTATTAAATCTATTTTATCTTCAACCGACCCAATAGTCCTCTATTTTTGTGAATGTAGCTAGGCAAAACTTTTAGTGTCTAGGAGTTAAAGTTAAATTCAAACACGTCAAATTAAAAAAATGAGGTACCTATTATAGCTACGTGTAGCATTCTGTTAAATAATAAGAAATAACTAGAACTGAACAACACATCACTATATTCAACAAGAAACTTTGACACCAATGCATACGTCATATTTAATCAATTTGTGATATCGAAACTACAATGTGTACATCCTCGTGAAGATTATTTATAGAAGAAATAATATTTAATATAAAAAATTTCATTCACATCGAAATAAAACAATCCTGTGATTAATACATCAACTACTGATATAATAATCTTATTGAACTTTTACTTTCAGCATTCCCCATGTACATAAGCAACCTATATAGGTATATATATTTGGAAACTGAAGAAAAGGGCATTTTACTACATAACACATAAAGGGTGTTTCATAAAAAAACTATTCGGTCTTTTTTCAATTTCATTCATTCATTCGTTTTTTTTTTTTGAGTTTGTTTTAAAAATTCCAAGAGATAACTTTCACAATTTCCACCTCTTGTAGTTAAAGCTATAGGTAATGTCAAAATATAAAAAGACACCGTGATGCAGAGTTTCACATTTCCAATAGTATAAATTGCTGCGCATTGGACTCAAAAAGATCGCCTTGTATATGCTGGAACTGTCTTGTATAACAAAGCTTATCGATCCACCTGAGCTCATTTTGTTCTTGGTAATATGCAAAACAATAAAATCAAACGAGTTTCTAATCTATTATGCCAGAAGGAATTCGTGGACTGAAAATTATTCACTGCCTAATTATTCTTTACGTCATAATTCACACGATATGATGTGATTCAGCATTGTTTTACACATCAGTCACGTTTTGATTTTCAAAAACAAAGCCACATCTTTTGACACATAATGAGTTTTCTGCTCTGAGATTTCCTACACACTTTTCCTACACACTCTTTGTGATACCTAATATTTATCGTGATCACAGGGAAAATTCTATCAATTATTGATAATGTTTAACATATTTCGATATAAGGTCAAAATTTGCGGTTTTTTGGAAGTAGACAATATCAATAATAAAGTAATATCTCGATTCTAGAACTTGACGGGAACTCTTAGGAAACTCTTAGGAAAAAAATCATGGGGACAATTTTTGTAGAGAATTTTAAGATCTACAACTTTGGTTTGAGGTTTTTTTTGATAAAACTTACAGTTTTCGAAAAAAATACAAAAAACCAAAAATGTTGACCTTTGACCTCGAATAACTTTTGAAGCACACATAGGATCGATGGGGATTTTCGAAACCTTATTATTCGTAATGGTAAACCCCAGCTCTGCACCAATATTTGGCTTTCCGGGAATTTTTGTTATTTCAAATGTCTATATTGACCGGAGTATTATTCGGAAAACTTGTTCAGTATATGACATTACATAGCTATAAGTGTCAAATAAAAAATACTCACACATAGACATACGGACCGAGTTCGTCCACGATGGGTTTCGAACCGTTGTTGAGGAACTCATCAGCATTGGTGACATTGTAAATGTACACCCTTATCGTAGGCACTACAGGGGGTTTGGACCACCACGTGAACGTTTGTGTTCCATCCCTTAATACTAGTTCCTGGAAGAAAACCGGAAAGAGTGTGATAATGTGTTCGGGAATCTAAGTGTGTTTCTAATAGCAGAAATATTACATGTCAAATGGTGCATTTTTGAGACAAAATGGGGCCGTATCTTCGAAAATACTTGAGACCGCCGCATTTTATCTTCAGATTCGTGATCAGGGGGTCAAAATACGTAAGTTTCACCAACATTTTTTTTCAAATTCATTGGAGTGCGATAAACGAAGATTTACCACAAATATATTAATCAGTTATTGTCACATTCAAATATAAACCGGTCTTGCATAATCGACATATTATTCCTTGCCAAAAATCATTTCAGGATAAAAAGAGATTCGTAATACTTACATGGTTTATAACTAATTTTACCCAGCTAGAGAAGAATATCACGACTATTATTCCAAAGAAAATACATCCTATAGAAACTGCTACCACGAACCCTGTAAAAAATAAAATAATCTCAGAACACAAAATCACTTGCAAAAAGTAAATGGTGCAGAAAACGTACACATGTTGCTGAAGCAAACCATTTTGCGTCAATCAATATCGATTTCAATCAAAATCAATTTGACATTAGTGTCAAAAAGTAGACAGGAAAGAGCATCAAGTAACATGTAATAGAGGGAGAATTTCAAAATTTTGTATGTACAGGGTCTTCAACGTATATTTTGAGGCCCCTCTTTTTTATCCATGTAATTTTTCATGTAGATTTTATATATGTGAACAAAAAAACAATTGAAGATCTGGGTAAAGGTAGGGAATATGGGTCCAAGCCCGATTTCGACGAAACTTTCACAGATGCTTCATAACATGATAAAAATACTATATCCATCAAAATTTTTCCGCGGAAAGACCTTTTTCCATGTTTTTATGACAAATTTATGTCGTGGTACTCACTATCAAAACTCAAATACAATCTATATTGGACGGAGTAATAAATGCATCCATACGATTGAAACACACTTTGTTGAACGGCTACTACTTTTATCAACATATTTGAAGTAATTTATGAGTACTAATAATTCTCAAAACGTTTGAAATAGGAATTAAACTGATTGAATTATTCAATAGACATATTATGTTTACATTTATTTGGCAAATGACAGCTCCCTTCAAACTCCAAACAGCGAAACTGCTATTGCGATGTTGCCGTTTCGATTTCAAAAACATTCGATTTAGGTAAAATAAATAAAATATTTCGGAGCAGAGAGGACCAGAATTTCAAAATTTCAGAAGCAAGGATAAATTAATTTTTATTGGATGATCATTTTGGTAACGAATTAATGTTTCAAATTGAAAACAAACACATCACGTTCAATCTGAGAATTCTATAGAAAAATAGTTATGGTCCTGAGAAATACCGTTTAATTTTAAGCATTATCCTTTCAACAATAAATAGCATTCGGATCTTTAGTAACTTAAATTTAAACAAAGTTAGGTTAGGTTGTTTTTTCTTCTTTTCTGTTTCCAATTTCCATTCATGAGAGTTCCTACAGGAAGTAGAGAAAAATGAACAACGTGGTGATAGGCATGCGCGCGCTCTGTCGACATTTCGCAAATTCGCGCGCGCGGATTTGCGAAATGTCGACAGAGCCCGCTCGCTTCGCTCGCGTATGTATTATTGATATTTTTCAAGCAATAAGGGAATATAGTTTCTATAATGGTTTGAAAAATAGAGGAGGTAGTTATAAATTTCAACAAAGTTAGGTTAGGTTGTTTTTTCTTCTTTTCGGTTTCCATTCATCAGCGTTCCTAGAGTAAGTAGATAAAAATGAACAATGTGGTGATAGGTATGCGCGCGCTCGGTCGACATTTCGCAAATTCGCGCGCGCGGATTTGCGAAATGTCGACCGAGCGCGCTCGCTTCGCTCGCGTGTATGTATTATTGATATTTGTCAAGCAATGAGGGATTAGAGTTTAAAAAATGGAGAAGATAGTAATAAATTTCAACAAAGTTAGGTTAAGTGGTTTTTCCTTCTTTCATCTTGGGTTATCAGGCACCATGTTCTCAAATTATCAATTAAAAGCTGCATATTTTCACAAATCTGATGTAGACGGAATATTCGTTATCGATTCGATGAATTACATTCATACTGATTAATTTTTTTCCATGAAAAATGTGATTTCATTTCAGGAAGGAATAAGGGAATAACTTTCATGTGGAAATAATACCATTTTCAAAAAATTCATCAATTATTTAAAAAATTCTATTTGATTAGAATTGAATAGAATGTTTCTGAAATCAAACCGGCAACGTTGCAAAAATATCTGCTCAACAAGCTGTCATTAGTGTCATTCGCCAATCAAAATGTTTTTGAATTCAAACTTCATTGATAACAAGTTTTTAACTTTTTTTAATTCTTGTTAATACTTTCTAAGAATCAGTTAATTTATATAGATTGTGCATGTAATTATTGTTGGTTCAACACAGTGCCTACCAATCGAAAAGATACATTGGACACTCCTTACAACGAATTGTGTGCGTATTTTGAAAGCCAGTGGGGGAATACATGTTTTTCAAAAAAAACATGGAAAAAGGTCTTTCCGCGGAAAAATTTTGATGGGTATAGTATTTTTATCATGTTTTGAAGCATCTGTGAAAGTTTCGTCGAAATCGGGCTTGGACCCATATTCCCTACTTTTTCCAAGATCTGAATAATAAGTTTTTCAAATGGAAAACCCTATATATTTTGCCACTTTTGGATTGAGTATATTTTTCTCAGCCAAAAGTTGCAAAATATATAGGGTGTTCCATTTAAAAAATATATCTGGTGCCCATAACTTTTTTTTCAGATCTTCAATTGTTTTTATGTGCACATGTATACAATCTACATGAAAAATTACATAGGATCATTTTTTGAAAATAGAAATTGAGCAATAGATGAAAAAGTTAAGGGGGTGTACACCTCGATGTATATACGTATGACAGATTTCATCGCTTTCAGATTAACCATCTTGGAAAACATGATCTGATTCGCTATAGTACTATTAGTGCTCGATCATTTGAATAAGTAATTAGAGAGGCGATTTGTAAAGTAATCAGAGAGCTATGATGCACAAAATAAGTAGAGCATCAACAGCTACGTGAAAATTTGTTCTACGTAGATTGAACGTGAATGGAAATAATGCTCATAAATTATCTATTTCATTTCCTTGTTAATAAAACGAAATAATGTAAATGAAACTATCGAAGATTATGACTTATACGACATAAAAGATACGTATTCTGCATAAAAACCAGTTTTCTTTTTGCCGATAAGTTGAAAGATCGCCTAGATGTAGTTATATAAAATAAGAGGTACTCGATAAGTGAGAACTTTCAATTATTATACACCATCTGTATCTCAAGAAAATTATGGCTATGAAAGATCTGTTTCTGATATACGCAACACTCTATCCAAAAGCAACTGCTATATCTCACAATAGTAAAGAAAAATAAATACACTGTTTATCAGTGAAAGAGTCGAAGGTTGAAGCCATTTTATTTTTGCAAGGCAATATCTCAGGATACTAATGGAATGGTTTGAAACATAACCTTACATCGTGACCTTTGAAAATTTGTTACCAAATTCAAATGATTTCTTGTTTTGATAACAAACCATGTGCCCCTTCAATAGCGAGTGTAATTATAGTTAATTCTGATAATTCAAGACAGGTAAAACTGGTATTATATCGAATTAATGAGCTACAACATGAAGTTGGCACCCTTGGAATTTGATCGCTCTTCATGTTGACAAAAATGACTCGGCTGTTTATGTAATGTTTAGTGTATATAATTAGACGATTTTCAACTATTTTTGAGAATCACGTATAATAACCTCAAATGGCTCTTCACAAGCATCAGATATAAAAGATTACGTGATCGAAATATACCAGTACGGTAATTTTGTTTCTAATCAATATAATCACAAGCTACGAAATAATGGTTTTGTGAAAACCTTATGGGATGGATAGATTAATTGTCTAGAGGTCTAAGCCAAACTTCCAACAGGATGCGAAAGCTATGCTGTAGGCCCAATTTGTATGTGTATGAGAGGTGTCGTCATGGTTACAAGGGGTATTCACTTCAACCTCTTCACAGTGTTTGTTTTGGCATTGTTCGCGATTTATGAATAATACATTGTGTGAATAAGAGAAATTGTTTATAATTCATAATGTGATTTTGGAGTGTTGATTAAAATTTGGATTAATCTTAGATCAATCCATATTTTTTCAACTGATGTTCTGTGATCAGTCACAAAGTCTGTGCAGCATATACGCTGAGAAGCGACACTTATTTTTTTGTGAAAGGACTTTTGTAATTCCCAAAGAATGTCTCAGAACGGAAAAATAGTTTGTGTTGTTCTTCTATGATAAAACTAAATCAATAAGGCACATAATATAACACAATCTCCAGGCCATATATGCGAAAACTATAAGAAAATGCTTTATAGAAAAAAACGCAAAACATGTCGAGTTTTATTTCAAAGGAGACATACTCTTATAAATCTCGATGTTCGTTGGATGAACGAGTCTTTGGAAAGGGACGTTCTGCAGGTTTCTAAAGTGACCACGAAAGGGTGTGAAGACTGAACTTGACGGGTTAATCTCGAAGAGAGATAAATCACCAACTTTTCTACGGTGTTCCAGAGAAATGAGCGAGTTATAAAAGCGAGGCATCACCGACGAGACGAATTGCCCTTTTTTGGACAGAATCCAATAGTTTTAGGATATGTTCAGGTGCCGCACTCCAAATATGGGAACATTATTCCAGGACAGGTCGGATCTGTGCCTTATAGATCATAAGCAGCTGACTGGGAGTGAAATAGCTCTTGGTTTTTTG
Organism: Chrysomela aeneicollis; assembly: GCA_029955515.1. NCBI lineage: Eukaryota > Metazoa > Arthropoda > Insecta > Coleoptera > Chrysomelidae > Chrysomela > Chrysomela aeneicollis. The sequence continues at coordinate 7,497,031 of JARUHQ010000006.1, forward strand.
GGATGCACTTTTGGCAATGGACCTTACGTGATTTTCCCAAGAATGGTTATTGCTGATAGTAACGCCAAGCATCGAAATGTATGACTTCAATGGTATGATGGTTACTCCTGACTGAATTATGTTGGGCACAGTGAGATCGGCTTTTCTAGAGAAAAGACATGCTTGTGGTTTGTTTGCATTGGAATCTAGCAGGTTATTAGATCCCCACTTGAGAATTGTTGCCAAGTCCACATTTATTTTGTTAACATTTCTTCCTCGTTTATTTCTGGTTTGACGGGCCGATATAGGAGCCCTGGCAGAGAAAACTGTATGGAGGGTACTATCATCTGCGAAGCTGTGTATAGGACATGAAGTTGCTTCCAAAAAATCGTTGATGTGAAGTAGAAATAGTGTTGGTGCTAAAATTGATCCCTGCGGAACACCAGCATTTGAATTGATAGGGCTGTCATCAATTTTCACTGCATGCAAGCATGCGAATTGCATGGCATGGCACACCGGATAATGAATAATAATAACAAAATGACTTTAATTGTGTTGTCACGTAAGGAAATTAAATTTGCCAAAAACAGTTGAAGAGGAGTAGTCTCTCGAGAAGTTTTTGTATTAGAGTCGTAGTATTCTTATTCTTTTATGACGATATATAGTCAGGAGGTATGATGCTGACGATTTTATTACGTTAAATGTCAAATCTTGAAGCAACTTTATCCAAGAAAGGATAACCTCGATATGAAATGAAAAAGAAGTGGAAATCCAAATATGCAGTATCACCCTAGTCACACATGTGTCTATCATTATGGGCTTGTCTACAGTGCAGAGAATATAATTGTAAATGAAGCCATTACTGACAAATTTCCATTAGTTTTCGATAAATCAACAATGGTAATTTTCGTCTACAGCAGAAACAACAACAGCAATTATGGTGAAGATAAATGAAAAAGCAGTATTGTATCATCGCTATCGCTACAATATTCTATAGCATAGACTCATAATTCAGTGTCAAGGTGTACTGGTTCGGAGAACTTATCTATAAATATTAACAGCTCTGCAAATCAACATAGAAGGTTCATTTACTTATTATTCTCATAGAAAAACGAACGGCTGCTATAAAAATACATCCATTATCTATGAGTAGCTTAGGAAAGATGGAGAAGGAGAAATATCTGGAATAATCGTCCGGAATGTTGGCACCTAATAAAAGAAAATGGCGAATGGTGTGCTGAAGATCTTTGGGTCAACATATTCATGCAAGCAAGTTTTCTCTACTATGAATTTATTGGAGAATTTTCAAGATGCTTCATAAAAAATCAAAACCTGAAGTCAAGTCATAAACTAGAAACTACTAGTTATGTGCCAGACTGACCAAAACTTTCTAGAGAGATGCAAGTTCATCGTTATTCGTATTCGTGTTGATTTCTGAATAGAATTTAATTGTTTATTTATAGCATACCATATTCTATCCCAAGTAAATAATAATTATTAAAGTATTCTCAGAACCAATTAACATTTCTTTATCTGATTTGTTTGAAATTAAATGTAAACGCATAAACCAAAGTTCGTAGCTCACCAAAATTCATTAAATCGATATTTTTATTTTGACTAATCTAAGGTGTATATTATTTTTAGATCAGTTACATCGACAGTGAAATCTACATATACTGGCAGGTCGCGCCACACAACACGCATATTGATTTATAACGGCCGCATACATTACAATCATATAATATAATAGTTGTCAATAATTATAATCGTACAAGTAGAATCGTTAGTAAGCTGGGGATCCTGAAATCCCAATGATATTCTATTCTATTTTGCACCCTTACAGTGTATATCACTTAGGCCAAAAACAATTGAAGCCGGTAGGTGCATTTCTCAGAATTTTATCATTCTACTTCGATACAGCGTGTTACACAAAAAATTAAAATTCAGGTATATACAGTGTTCGCCTTAATGTTGGCTACATATGGGAAAAAAATGCTATTGATATTTCTGAAAAAACTCTAATGGTGGTTCGTTCCTTATATTACGTGACCTCAGATTTGGCGGGAATTTGAAAAAAGTTTTAGTGGTGTCAAAAATAGGGTAAAATTGACAAGATATCAAAAAATTGTATCGGAAAAATGTGATTGGAACCCAACGAGGACCCCATATATCAATTTTGAACCAGGATGAAGAAAAAATCAGAAATACAATTTTTATTCCTCTATACTGAGAAACATGATACATTTTTGCTTTATCTGGAAACAGCTTTATAAACCTAAATCACATAAGGTTGTGTCAAAACTAATCAAATATTTGTGGAATAGACATTTTGCGGTACCTATAGGTTAATTATGAAAACGTGTAGCGAACTTTATGGCGGACACTGTATATGAGGGTGATGTGAAATTCGATACAACAGTGCAGTAAATTTATGGATAGCTAACTGCAGGATAGTTTCTTATTGCAACAGCAATGACGATTGCCGCCAATCTGTCAGTATGTCCAATCATAAGTCTTAGTTTAGCATACCTGTATTCTTACTCAATGACAACTTTTCATTTCCATATAGGTACGTTGTGTATGATGTGATGGCATGTCTATGTTACATAAGAATCTGCAGATATTTCCGTACGAATCTATTCTACAGAACGATTTTCATTTGAATAATGAAATATTTTATTGCACATAACATTGTATGCATTGATGTTGCACGAAACTTTGCATTCAGATTTTTTAGTCGAAGTAGGAAAAAAGGGTTATTTCAACTATAAATGCAACATTTTTGGCTCCTGAGCTTTTTCGTGACGAGATTTTTCGTAACTATAGCTGCGTTTTCTAGAAAATAACCAAATCCGAGCAAAACCTATGTTTCTCTCTGAAGCCGTTTAGACATTCATTTAATTTTGAATTGATTTTACTTTTAAATTGCATACACTTTTATTGAAGTATGCTGTGTGCATTTTGTTTATGGTATAATGGAAAGTGAAAGTTTTGATAAACAATGACACAATTTTGGTTGTCTGTTGAGAGAGTATTATTATTCATTTATTGTATCAAAACAATAGAATCCTTATTACAAGGGTTGGTTGGTTGGTTAGTTACAATATATACTTATAAACTAAAAAAATAAATGAACAAAACAAATCCGCTCTTATGATAAATGATAAATAATGCCATCAGCTGTAAGGTATTATTGACAAACATTAGACGGTGCCAAACGATGTGCCAAATGTGAAATATTCTGAAGAAAACAATGAACTTAGGTTCAAGGCAATGATCTCATATTATTTGTTTCACATCAGGAAAATCATTCATTCACGAATACCCCAGTTATCGATATATGGATAATTATCGATGATATTTCGATGTATCAATAATCTTAGTAATAATAATAATATCGATAATATAGAATAGTATCGAAATTATCGATGAATTCTGATTATCGATAATCGATATTTCCAAATCGTTATCGCCCATCCCTAATTAAGAGGATTCAACTTTAAAATTCTGCAATGTTTCATGTTGGTAGAGTTCCATATCAACCGTCAATGTTAGGTCTGGCAGTTATCTTAATAAAGACGAGTTATACAAAGGAAAATATGGTTTGCGTTGTTTTTCTTTGCAGACGCTTGTGAAAACTCGTTTGAATACCTCTTTGCACATTCGACTTGCGTAGACCGCAAAATATGGTCGTACACGAAAAAAAAAGTGAATCATTCCACATATAATTATTGATCTTCACAGGTTAGTAGGTATGTAGAGCTCAATTAGGAATTTTTTTAAAATTCACGAAAAATGAGGAAAAACTGGTTTCAAAGTATAATGCACTGATTGTGTAATCACTTCCATTTTATGAAATTAATTTATTTTTGGGATATGCCCATTACTGAATGCTCGAAATCGCAAAAACTGCTGGGTGCTAGTTTTTCATCCACAAATTCAACAACTTGAGAAACCCGACCCTGAGTACGATATTTAAGGACCACCCTATATATAAGAACAATTGATGGTCAATTATCCTATTTTTCAACGCTCCATTGGAATTTTCAACGGAAATTGGTTTCGGACTGAAAGTTTTATTGACATAGAAACTCTTGAAGGTCATTTCAAGAGGCAATTCGGGTCATTGTGTTTATAAATATTCAGTGGATTGTAGAAAATACATCTCAATTGTGAATGGTAGCCGAAACAATTATGGGCAATGTTCGAACAGCGATAACCTAAAAACAGGCAGAATTCATAATTTTCACACGTAATCTAAAGGCGTCGAGAAAATTTGAAATAAAACCAAACCTTAGCCAATTGATTCCCATATGAAAAACTACAGCTTTGGGCCATAACTCAGAATATCGCACCTCATTTTTCAAATTTTTCTCGACGCAACTGAATTATACAGGAAAAAGAGCCTTGAGAATGTAACAGTTATTATCTCGTAACTTCACAAACAATCATGATATTCACATGTGCCTAAAAGTTGAAAAATCGAACTTTAGTTAATAACTCGAATACAAAAGACGATAGCAAATTTCTCTTTTCGCCAGTGAATTTGTCTCGAAAAACGAGAAGGAGGATGCAACCTCAATTATTGAGTATCTCCTATAGTTACCATGTACAAACATCGTAATTTGCCCACCCTGTACACATTATCACCAGATCACTTTTGTCGTATATCAAGTTCTCAGTTCACGCAAATGTAGTTGGCCATGATGAACAATATATATACATGTTATTATTACATTATTTATATACATATTATGTATGAAATGAAATATATCGAGTGGAATATAAAAAAACGTGTTTTGTAGTTAGAAATAATCATATCGATAATGAATTTAATTTGTTATTGATGAGAAATGAAAAATATGCTCATCGCAGTAGTTTATCTTCGAAGCTCGCAAAAAAGAAATAAAAGAGTGAATAATAGATCGATCAGGTAACAATAATAAAGCAATGGGTTACTGTTTGTTGTTTTATAGAAAGTTTCATTAACGAACATGGAACACTATCATTTCGATGTGAAAGTCGGATATTATCGTCGGAGATACAGATGTATTCAGAAGATACTAATTCAAGAAGAAATCAAGCTTAAGAAAAATCAAGTTATGTACAGGATTATAGTTGAAGTGGACTATCCGAGGACTATCTAAATTATTCTGATTCTCATAGTCAACAGATTCCAAACGGGTTTTGTTCATTCTATAAGCAAATCCAATTCATTGTTTCTGTAAATTCTGTACATACCAAGTTAACCAGCAAAGTAACAGAAGTCGCAGGGAATAGAATCACTAAATTACATTTTGCGCGAGAAATGATTCCGAAATCATATTGTGTGATACATTGCTGTAATCACAATTAAAAATGGAGTCGTTTAGTTTCGGCCCATATAAAAATACAAAGTTGATGATGTTTTCTAAAAGACGAAACGTCGCAGAAAAATTCTGCTTATGTTATCGTGTAGTCTTTAAAAAGTGGCCATGACGAAGTGCGATTTGTTTCACATTTCCATTGAAAATAAAGCTAGGGGAAAATAAAAACGAAATTTTCAAATTTTGATTTTTCTCGGATATCTCCGAATATAAAAAATTTCTAAATGTCATATTATTAGGCACATAAATGCGCTACTTTTCTCTAATTTAATCGACCCCGTATCACTTACCGTTTCCGATATCCCCATGCTGTTCATTCTTATCTTGGACACACTGTATATGAATTATCATCTTGGCAACTTATCAAAGATGCAATGAAAACACTTGGACATCAACTTCCGCTTATTGTTGGCATTGCAAGTTTCCCAATCTAATTTCTGAAGCAATCGCATTTTGAGAAATTTTGATGTAGTGGACATACGACACATCGCTGTTATCATGCGGGATCTTCATAAAGGTTCAATTATTATTAACACAGTGGATAAATAAGTAACGTTGTTAACAACTACTTTTTTAACCACTTCAGATTTTCCACTATTCATATGTTGGTATTCTACAAATACGAAATTTATCAATAAATGCGTGTTTGATCACAATAAATGCGGAAAAGTTAGTAACTCCTCTTCTTTTTTATTATAGTTTGCTGTTTTTCTGCGATTTCAACGTCATTTTAACCTCATTTTGTGGATTCGATATAGTATTAGCACATATAAAATATCGGCATACAGATTACTTTTTGGTCTTCTATGTCCGGGACTGCCAAGTTTTTCGAGAATAATTGCAGGAATAATAATTATATGTTTTCTTAATGAACTTAGTGATCATTGCTCATTGATTCAGCTAGGTATTTATTTTTTCAGTAGCAATACATTCTACCGTGTTGAACATCATTGGTTCTATCATCATTAACATTAATATTCTTGGCATGTGATATATCTTGGGTAAATTTTAAGGTCAATAATGTTGAATTGATTTGTATAATTTCATAAGGCTCTTTATAATTGGATGCTATCTGTTTCTTGAGCATATATATGTAGATATTTTTATGATATTTTTGTCAGTAGGAAGGTATAGGTTCTCAATAATATCGATTATCCTACCATATAATTATTTCCTCAGTGACTCAAATCCTAAAAACTGTAACAAATTTCCTTCATAACTGCCTCTTCAAATATATATCAACTTTATGATGAATTATTTTTTCATTTCCACCAGTAAAATCTGGTGGATAAATTAGTCACTTTATCCAACGACAAGTTGTTAATTTTTTTTCCATTCTGACGTTAGAGAATTGAAGATTCGGAAAGTGATTCAAATAACAACTGACCTTTCTATTTGCCACCCAAATGACAGTTGTCGATATAACCACTTCCTTAGAGAATCAGACCGATTAGGTACCCAATAAAATTCCTAAATTATGAACTAGCCCGCGGCCTTCTAATTTATGTATGCCTATCTGGAATTCAAGGCATCGTCTCACAAACTTCAACCACCACGGGAGAACCACAAGGTACCATTCTAACCCCGGCTCAAAAATCCGGACTCGACAACGGCGATTTGGAGAATTGATAAACAGGAAGCTTGTACCTTTATTGCTTCAATATTGAAAATATCGACAGTGGAAATGGAAGAAATATTTCAACAATAAGCATTGAATGTTTATAGAAATTATGTATCCACATTAGGACTTGAAGATTCAACAATGTTTGTCATCCATCAGTGCTCTCAGTGTTACAGCGGCATGGCTACATCCGATTGAGGATAACAACGATGAATATTGATGTAGGTCAAAGAAAACGGTAAGATGTTGGTGAAGATATCGTGTAAACGGTGCATGGGTGTTACTACTCAGGCATAGGCCATTAGGAGAATTTGGTGTGGTTCACTTTTCCACCAACGGTTGCAATTAACCAAAATCTGGGACATAGTTAGATTCAGAGCCCTACTCGACTATACTTCTCCAGTTATGAAATCCGCTACATCCCATATTCTGCAATAGGTTTTTTTTTGATCAACGGCAGATATTGAAGACGTATTGACAGACAAAATTTAGGTGGTCATCTGGGAGAGCAAGAAATTCTTTACAATCATTTGACGGTATCAAATTTACCTACAAAAATTCCGATGAAAAAAAAATACTAATGTTTCAGATAGTTTTATAGCAATCGTTTCCTACATAAGGAAATATATTAATTCATATTACGAAGTGAATTATAGTTGATTATAAGTAAATTTTACAGAATACTATCGAAAATACCTTATAATCTATCTCAATATTTTATACTGTTCAATGTTGTTTGTTTTACCGACATCCGTTTTCATTGACTTCGGACCTTTAAATTTTGCGCATTACAGTTGCCGGATAGTCGTTGTCACCGCTAAAACTACTGATGTGCAATATTGCCATTTTAGTAATGCATAATCAACACCAATATGAAAGATCTGTGATAAAAAGATAGATAAAAAGTTACCTACTTCCGAGTGATTTATTATGAACAAGGTGTCATCAGAAATTAGTTCCTCACAGGAATGAGATGTATTCTGAATGAATTTCAGGATGAAATTCGAATATTTCGAATGTAGCCCATTCATTGTAATCAAGAGAAATAAATTACGATTCAATTATCATCAATTCATCAACTTGAAATGTGATATAGCAGTATAGGTATAGCAAATGGTGATATTCTCATCAGATGGAAAAGTTTGATTGAAGTCGATAATATCACTCAATATGAGTACTCACAGTCTTTCGTCCTTTGGAAAACAATGTAATTTGATATTATCCTATTCATTTGAAGATGAATTGCAATCTTAATATACCTACACATAGTAATGATCAACAATAAACATATAATTGTACCTGATTCACATTCCAGATAATGAAGGTATATACCTGTGATCACGGGTTGTTCAATCTGTGCTGTGATAATCCTCAAAACCTTTATTACTTTTCCTCTTGAATTTTAGTTTATGGAAAATATGTTATACATTGTAAGAACATAAACCCATCCGAAATACTGGATCGTGAATCGTGTAAAACGTAAACATTTGTAACATAACAAACGAAATGATGACAACGATATAATCAAAACTCGATCAATATTTTAGCGCCTGCGCATATCTATGACTGGACTTTTAAATCTTGCGCTTTCGACATATCTCTCTAATTTTATTCGCTCTGTTTCATCTGTGAGTTTTTCATCTATGCTGTCGTGTATAGAACTCGAAAAGTCGGATAGCCCTAAAGACAAAAGACATTTGGAAAAAAAAGTCATAATGAGCCATCATATTGTTGCTTCAGTCTAAAATCATGAATTTGAAAGTATCATATAATATGTTGTTTAATCTGTGGTAGAGGTCAATCAAGATTTTTCCCGTGTTGATGATGATTCAAAATATAATGAATACCATTTTTTTTAATCCAAGAAGCTCTGGGGAAAACCGGTACGAAGCAGTGAACTAGGTTGAGCTATAGTACTTTCGAATTATGGAATAAAGATTTTTTGTGGGATATGCTCATTCTTATCAATTCATCCATTTGCCTTCAATTCTACAAGTATGCTTGTTCAACCGTTGGTGGTGGTGTACTCCAACCAACAAATGGTTGAATGAACCCACTGCTATGCGGAAAACCGACGGAAATATAGGCAAAATCCGTACTGCCCACCACAATAATTTCATTCAGTTGTGGAGTAACTGTAGTAGAAGGAACTGAAGGAAGATACAAGCACTTTGGATATTATTCTCATCTGAAATATGCAGTACAAAGGGCATTGACATTGATTAAAAATCCGAAAATGTTTCTTCATATATGCACTATATTTTCGAATGCTTTCGGACCATTGACGTTTCGGACCATAGTTTATAAAGCAAGCTATCAATAATGTTCCATTCATGTAGAACCACCACCCTTGAATATTCGCTCTGTATACTATTGCAAGAATAGCAAACACTTTCGGTTCCCACAATTACATTCCACAAGGCGATTAAAAGTTGCAAATGCGGTTTGTGAGCACAATTCAACTAAGATTATGTCCGACTTGTGCAAGAGATGTCTCGTTTAACATTGCAAAATAACATGTCATTGACCAATGACCTACTAATGATATAGTCAGAATTTTGGCACTGAATATTTTTCGTCTAAAACTATTGTATAACATGGTTTTTCACTACTGAAGTAATGAAGAGTTCTTCTCGCAACTCAGTTGTAGATTGTAGATTGTAGGAGGGGTCGTTAAGGCTGTGCAGCCTCTCAAGCACCTCGACCTATTGGATCTTTTGTGTATAACCTTTAATCTATTCGAGGCCCGGGATTCCGAGGCTTCCTGCGAAGTTTATCAGTTTCCTGGGAGCTAGGTTCCTGATGTCGGAGGGCTCTGAGAAGGCCCCTTCCAGGAACTTGAGCCTCTTGCAGAAGAGTGCTGGGCGTTCGCATAGCAAATGTTCTGCAGTTTCAGCGAAGTTCTCGCAGTAGCGGCAACTATCGATCTCTGTTTTGCCCATCTTTTTGAGGTGGTACCTCAGAGGGCACTGTCCAGTGAGGAGTCCCGTTACCAGTTTCAAGTATTTTTTGTCCAACTCGAGAAGCTGTTTAGCTTTCCTTGGCGAGAGGCTCACTAGCCTTTTCGCTTGTCTTTGTCCTGGCACTTTATTCCAGTGAGATTCCATTTCATCCGCTTCCCAGCGTCGGAACTCCTCTCTCAAGTGGGCTTTGGAAAGTCCACAGAAGGGTTCTGGGCCGAGAAATTGTGTATTTGCCCTTTCTTTGGCAACGCAGTCTGCTTCCTCGTTGCCTTCAACTTTCTTATGACCTGGCACCCACATCAAAGTGACCTGGTTGTTCGCTGCCAGTTGTCTCAGGGATTTTTTACAGTCCCAAGTCAGCTTAGGCGCACAAGTGTATGACTTCAGAGCTTTTAGTGCTGCTTGGCTATCTGATAGAATATATATTTTTCGGCAACCGTCCGGAAAGTACGTACTTTCCAGACGATTTTTTTTTGAGAAAGTGGCATTTTTCCGGCCTAGTCCGTGAAGTACGTACTTCCCGGACTAGGCCGGGAAGAATCACATCGTTGTTGTCATTGTAAATATGAAAATCTTGGTAGTATGGTTTTGATAACTGCAGTTGATCATTACCATAGCAGCAAAATAACGACTGACAGCTATCTGACATAAAATTAGCTAACATTCAAAAATTATCAGATGAAAACAATCAATGTGAAACGGAAACTTTACCTTCTTGTTCTGACTTCAACAAACAAAGGCACTTAAATATACCAAGCATTTCAAACAAATTGAATCCATTCAATATTAACAATTGTTATAATTTTAATATAAATATTAATATAAATAAGAATTGAAATGTTCGAAATTTTGTTCTAATAAAGAAATGTGTTTATTTGATTTGTTATTCTACACGGTTGCCGAAAAAATTGTGTACGCAACAAGCCCGAAAACAGTTTTTTTGGACTCGCAGACTACGCTCGTCCTAGAATTTTGTCCACTCATCCAAAATAACAGTATTTTCCGGACTTGTTACGTAAATTACTATTTTGCCCTTCGAGTGTCCCTTTCGAGGCACTCCTGGGCACATATCTCTATAGCATGTACCTCTGCTTGAACGCAACTCAGATATTTTGGTTTATATTTTCTTCTACCTATTGGAAATTTCCCAAATAACAACATTGGCTCTGTGTAAATATAATTATCATTTATTAAAAAATGATGATCATCCAACTAATCGACCGTCGATTTCATTGCCAACTGATGGGAAGGCTAACAATCTGGTTTGCATTGCCGACCACTTTACTCAAATTGGAACCAATGTTATTTATTTTATCCACATTTTTCACATGTAGAAGTGTTCTTAAAAGTCCGAAGAAACGACCAAGGTGAATGTTGAGTTTTGAATAAATATTTTTTGCACCATCGTAGATATCATAATAATCTTCAAATTGAATGTCCTGTAACGAAATCTCGGTTCCTGTAAATGCTTTTTTGCAAGTTCGATCGTTTCAATACAGGTGTCCTCACCTATATACAAAATGAATATAATTTCTACAATAGAGAGGCATCCGAAAAAAAACTCGTTCATCTTTTTACCGGTACCAGTTATCAGAAAGAAATAGAGGATGTGAATGATTGATCTGAGTTCGTTCATATAGTTCGAAATTTCACTGTAGTAAAGTTAGGTAACCAGTGGTTTTTCGTTACAATCGAAAGTGCTTTTCTTTTGACCGATGTACCTGTTATCTAGGTGAGTGTTACTCTTATGTGGTTGCTGGTTGTTTTTCCCCTACGCTAATTAGTAAGCTGATGTAGATTGTAATGGTATGTTTTTCTTTATCTAGCCCATAATAGCAGTAGGACTTTCCATAAATAAAGAAAGATAGATCCCAGAAACGATTTTATTTGAGACAAGTCGGCTCAAGAATCCCCCCTGAGAACTGCTAGGCACTGGCGCCCTTTTAAAAAATTTCTCTGGTGTGCCTGTTTTGTCACAGTCCTTGATGTAGAACGATTACTTTTCCGTTTTTAGAACATATAGTAGAAAACCAAATTGATGTAATTGTACCTAGAAAAGTTTTTTGGTCAGACGTTACTCTCAATTTGCATGAAAAAAAAACATGTAATGCCAGACGAGAGTTCGATAATTTTTTTCTCAAAATCTTATGCCATTTGAAAATAAGTGAACGAAAATAAAATTGCCAAATATATTTCCATTCTATATCAAGAATATATTTTGGATCAACCAAAAATCAGAAAATATTCAGGGCGATATTTAACAAGCAAACCATGCACATTTAACATTAATACTTTTACTTACACCACTTCCTCAAGAAAGTACTGGATAGTTTTGCACACAACTTTTCTTTTCCTTTCATTTTCTTTTTGTAATTTCACAGTTTTTCGAATATGTTTGCAACACTTGAGCACTTGGGAAAGTTCAAATTTGTAAACGACACTTGGTGAATCGCGATCACTTCATCTTTGATAACTGGCTCCAAATCTTGATAAGATCTCTTCTTCACAAGCCTCAGATATGCTGAAATATAAAAAAGAATTTACCATCTAATTGCAATATACCATGGGATAATCAATGTACAAACAATATAGTTGGCTCTGAGTTCAGAAAAATAGGCAATCCAAAAATACACGTCGCCAAAAAATTTACGGAAAACCAAGAAAACACACTATAATTGCTACACCCGGTATTAGTAAAAAACAGATTTCTATCAGAATACGTTACCAACATTGTGGAATGAATGACTTGTTATTAGAAAAAACTTCCAAATTGGACAAGTGCTTTTTGCCGATATCGAAATGCGGTTTTCACCAATTGATTTTTAATAAAAGTAGCTCTATAGACTCATAGTTCATTTTTTCTCTATTTGGTTTGGAAATGGGGAAAACTGCCAACATAAAACAATGTTTAAAAATCTGGGTGAATTTCACAGGCAACGAATTTGACATGATCGAATAGAGGTTTTGAATCTGTTTTCTAAATATCCAATCCCTGTTTATTCTTGTACGGACAAATTGATAAATTATGGAAAACAATGAGATGTAATAATGTGGCAGCGTAATACATGAGTGACTCTGATTTCGCTTCCTTCATATGATAAATACAGGAAATAGCATATTTTATAATGTTTGATTAATGCAAATTATGAAATTCTACAATTTAGAGTAATAATATACCAAATTATTGGATAACACATTATTTTTGTTTTGTTATGAATTTTCAAACAAATCAAATTGTCAAGGAATGTTGCGCATTGTTATTAATAATCCGACTTTTATGAGCAAAAAGTATACATAAAATTACTCATCAAATGCCATGAGAAGACACTGATACCTTTTTTTTGACTGTAACGACTGCTACTATAATTTTTTTCTGAAGGAGTGTAGTTAACCCACATCCGATGGTTTGAATGTTGGTAATATCTCATAGATAAACTAAAATACTAAAAATTGGAATCCAATCATCAAATTCGATTATATCATTGAAACATGCTCTCAAATAACAAACTCCATTCGAATATAACGATCATTTTGAAATTTATTCAAATTCAGAAGACAATTTTGACACTATGTACCTCAGAAACAAATAATATGGCATAATAATATATTTGGGAACTTTTCTTCTTATTTTGATGTCAGCAACATATTTCTGGAGTGTACTTGACACACCGTGTACCTATATGTCCACCACGCCTCAGAAATTGCGTCAGAGGTTGGAAGTGTCATTCGGAAGGGATGAATTTGTGCGTTGTTAAATGTGATTTCAAAATAAAAAACCGACGTGTCTCGAAATTCTTCATAAATATATGCACATTGATTGATACTGACTTCATTCCCATTGATAGATGTTCCACACTGTAGGTATACGTAAAATTAAAAAAGTATATCAGTGCCTTCCGGTAATAATCATTATGATGTTTCAATCAATGTGAGAGATGGCAGGATCCAAGAACTAATTCTGTTTTTCTAGCATGAGAGGTTACTGGTCTAACGTACTATTGATATTTCCGCCTTACAATGCATTGGAATATTTGTTTAGCTCTAAAAACAGTTATTGTGGTTTTCTCCATTCGTTCCTAAGATGAATTAAGGAACAATTGATTGTTCAGGTAACTATTCACAACAGCAGAATGAAAGGATATTCCAGACTCAGCTCTCCACAAAGTGTAGAGAAAATCTGCCTGGAGAGGTCATCAGGCTGTTAAAAATCAGCCTCAAGAGAAGAAAGCACAGACATTTTCAGTTTTCAAAAGCACTCTCGCGCGGAACTTACCAACAAGCAAGAATGGGCCATAAAAGGAGTACCAAGTGGTACACGAGGGATAAAAAACCATGTATAGGAATTGGAAACAGTAGTTTTTGGACCTCCTAGCAATCACTTTGATCCTATGGACCGATAAAATAGTACATTTCCAACAGAAATACACGCTGCCTCGGAATTTATGTCCAGTGAGCAATGCAGACTAGGAAAACACTGCAAGAAGCTATGCTTATGAGGGAACAGCAGCTGCAGATTTCGCAGAAACAATTGGAAACACCACTTCTTGTGGAGTGTGACGCTGTACAATTTTGGATACTTTTGCGATATATCAGTTTTTTTTGGAGATAGGCAGGTACAGGACGAAAATGAAAATGTTCACTCTCCATAAACGCACCTCGTTGACAAGATAAAAGCGGTTCCTTTAACATTACACGTATCATACAGTGGCATACCTATTGCATTCATATAAATATTTATTTCAAGCGAATCAAGCAGAAAAACTCGTTTTCAGATGGCTCACACGATATATCTAAACAAATTTAATTTGGAAGATATTATTCGGGTATGTGGACATGCGCTTATTTGTCCTGAAAATACTGAGAGATCTTCATGAATCCGATACAAATATTTGTCTTTCCAAAATAAAACGAGTCAGGCTGTACCCAAAGCGTATTTGCTGTTTCCTTGCATATATGATATTGAATTATCAATATTCGAACAAATTGCTCCATGTACAGGGTAGCCAGATAAGAATGCAAAGTGCAGTATCTCGGAAACTATTCTTCTAAGAGACTTGCGGTGAAAAATGTTATGACTAAAGTTATACCAAAAGAAAATCCTGGAAATTATTTTCATGTTTCCAAGATGGCCGCCAGGGGGCGTAACCGCCATCTGAAACTTTTAACGTACCAATAAAATATATACCTTTTAAAGTTGAGCTTCATTCGAGTAATTTTTGCTCGACACTTTTTGACGTATCTATTGAAATGAAGTGGTGGGGAGGGTGATTCAATGTTTTTTTCAAATAAACAGCTGTAACTCCTGAACGACTGAACGGAGCATTTATTGGTCTATATTTGTAATGTGTCTGATTTTAAGTGATGCCACTGGAGCGCGTTTTTTGACATAATAACAAAAAATTGCAAAATTGTCTGAAAAATCAAATTCAATTATATGACTTTTTTCCATGAAAATGTAGTGGAATGATAACTTAATAGGCTAGTGGAAACCTTATCTTTTGGTAACTTTAGTTATACAATTTTTCACCGCAAGTCTCTTAGAAGAATAGTTCCCGAGATACTGCACTTTGCATTCTTATCTGGCCACCCTGTACAAATTGCAAAAAATCGAACGACGGTTCGCCTCCCAAGAATACAAATGTTGCACAATTCGTGATTAATATGGTCTAAATATTTCTTTGACATTGTCGGTACCCGAACCTTGGACACACCGACTCCTGTTTCAACAATTCAGCAAGAACTTGAAGGCGCTGCTTCTCCAAAAGCTGAAACGTTAACTGGTTTAACGATTTTCTTCATTATAAGATTTTGGTCGAGGTTATTTGAAATTCCAATAGATTTGTTTTCATCTGATGGGACTCGGATGTATCGAAAGAAGGCTATCTTCTTTTCCGATTAGCAAAACCAATCTATCTAACTATATATATATATATATATATATATATATATATATATTTTTGTGGCAAATCCGATAGCAAATGCCAAAACTTTATATAGTGGAAATAAAATAAGGTACGCCGTTGTATTCTGCGTGAAATGTTATGCAAGGACCAGTTTCTATCTGACTGATGTAATGAGAGCTTATCAAGATACAGGAGAAGGTGGAAAAGTGATAAATCATTAATGGTATCGCTGTTTCACAAAATTTGAAAACAGCATATATCATTCTCGAAAGACAATAGTGAATAATCGAATAAGCAAAGATACAATGGGCCATAAGGCCTAAGTGTCATCAGAGACTTCGGTCAGACGAGCCTACGTAGGGGGTGGAGTGTTTAGTGGGTAAACCTGACTGAGATCAGGGATTCCCACACTATCATATGGGGGATTAGACCCATATGGTGTCTATAAAGGATTTCAACCACCTCCGAGAAAAAAAAATCGAATAGGCAATACAACACCTTGATTTGCTTGATATTCCTCAGGGGATTCAACTGCTAACAAGGAATCCTATTTGGAAAATCAGATTTAGATAACTAACTCGAACTTAAATGTATCAGAGAGAAAACCCTAAAAACTTTTATGCATGACCGGGCATAAAATGGCACTTTATCGCCCGGTTGTGCGGGCGTAAAATATCACTTTACCACCCTCGGACTACTTTATCGCCCGCCGAGCGTAAAATGACACTTTACCGCCCGCCAGACAATAAAAGAATACAAATGTTTAATAATTAATTATTCGCATCCTCAGTTGTTTTACTGATTTCTGGTGGAGTACAATTCACACTTTCTTCGTCACTGGAATGCATTTCGTAATGACTATTGACTGTATTGGCAGCAGATACGGCTACTAGCCTATTTATTCACCCACCAGTCTGGAACATGAGCAAATTGTAAACCCTTAATAACTCTCTTAGTATGAGAGATAGAGAAAAAGTAAATACGCTCTCATGTAGGTAATGCTTTTTCGAGAGGAACATCATGGGCGTAGCAAAACTTATTTTAAATGGGTTTAAAATTATTTACAATAAAATATACTGGTCGTGCATAAAATGTTGTATGTATTTCGGGCGTAACTTGCTTTTATGGACCTAGGCGCTATCGCTCAGGCTATTACTTACACGCTGCGGTCCATAAAAGCCTATTTTACGCCCTTGATACGTAGATAACTATTATTGTGAATTCCTCATCAAAATACTCTTTTCTATTACGTATTCACATTGGAAGATTTCGCCATTTAACATGTGTGAGTTACGTAATTTACATGGAATGATTCAAAGTGGTACATCGAAATTTCATTCCACGATTTCATGAAATAATGAATGAAGCGTATGAGACTATTCACTATGGACGCTAAAACAAGGCGACGTGATGAAAACAATTCAATTCATAATGTGAATTTCTCTTTCGTATTTGAATACTGAAACAATTGAATTATTGGCGTTGATGTCCCACTTCCAAACCCTATTTCAAAAGACGCGAGATAATGATTACTTTTTCGAAAAGCATCAAGTGAATTTAGTCCAAAAATATCATAGCCGTCTTCAGAAGGTTGATTATTGAAATAGAATGCACATGTTCAAATTGTTCAGATGGCAAAAAGCTTACATTTCATTGTTTTCGGTAAAGAATATTCAGATATAATGATTTGGTACTTACCGTTGTTTGTCTCCCGATATGTTTTGTTCTATGGTTTCCATATATTATTATAGTAACTAGTATCAGTTGAGGAAAATATTTTATGAACAAGAATACCTACCGAATGCAAAAAATATATATTTTTATACATCTATAAAATTTTCTTGGGAATAAATGAGTCTGGTGAGATATTCTTTGCCAAACAACTTTTCATTCATACAATTTCACCTATTTGAAACATAGATACTAACTCCGTTTTGAATATTTAATCAATGATTTATATATTATGTGACATCTGGACACCACTGAATTCAATAATCATTGAACTTATAAATTATTGATTTTTAAACCTGTTTTTATGGAGATTAGCCATATAATCTGGAAATGAGGCAGTAGGACTTGTATGTATCCAACCTTTTTTTTATCATATTACTTTTGGATAACAACTGTATACATATCAATGAAATTTCGGAATCAACCTGTATCCAGTCAAAATACCATCACCAAAAAGCCGCTGAAAATGCGTGTTTCGCTAGTAAATTAAATTTGACTGACTTGGAATGTATGTACTCTCGAATGTAGTCTAGATTTTATGAGAATCTGTCGAGGTATTTATGTATATATACAAATTTTGTGTCATTCGTAATTTGGAAAGGCCCCTTGTATATTGAACATAATTAATATTCAATATACGTTTCAACTTTCTAGTTAACCTAGACAGCAGTTATGCAAAAACCTGATTACGTTCATAAGCATCTGCAGAAATACCAGTTGACAATAGGGCCACGCATGTTATCTCCTTTGTATATGAACCATTTTTAAACGAGATTCTAAAAAAATGTAGTACGAGGATATATGCAAAAATTTTTATCGGCAAAAACCGAGTAGGTGATTGTTTTCAAAATTTGCACTAGAAATTTACTGAATGATTCAAATTCGATATTAATGAAGACACTCTGTATACACGTCTATTGATTTTGTATTGAAAAAATACGGCGTGCCTCAAATGTGGAATATTGTCATAGTCGACTAATTATTAGTTCAATCTCAATTATAGTTTTTATCATATTTCTTTGATTACATTATCGAGTTATATATCTACACGGTAAGAAAAAAGTGTTGAAACATGTAACATTTATATCAACCAAATGAATATAATTATTGTGTTATAATATTTACGATCAAATATTATTTTTGAAGAAGTGAATTGATCTGGATCTGCTTGTAATCTCTTCTACATTAATTTTCGATATACACCAGAGAAATAATTCTTTTTCATACAAATATAATGTTGAGAATGATGATAGTGAAATATACATAAATTTTGTCGTTTGAGTTATCTTTGTCACCCGGTAAGTCAATTTAGCAAAACTTGCCAAAAGGGTCATCGGCCTAGGACTTCCTGCCAAAAAGATTTTATAAATCAATTAAATTCATTGATCCTTCACAGAATTCTTCAAAAACTGTAGTAAGCTCATAAAAATGAAATATTGCCTTTTAATAAAATTTTCGTCACATGGTTGTTAAAATCCTCGTTAAAATCGCATATATGATGGTTATATCACAGATGCCATAGACTGGAACAAAGTATAACAAGCATGCAAAAAAATTGCCCAACAGTTATTTATGGTATATGATCATCAGATGATCAGATTGGAATATTCGAAAATGAAAAGGTTCACCACCAAGTCAATGATTTTTAGAGGATTCTCAGAGACTTACATGCTTATTATTTATATGAAATTGAGTAAAATATCGTTTTGGTGTATATAGTATAACTGTCGAGAAAACTGTGCTAGTTTCTACTGTAAGGTTAATTATCAGAATGCAGCACACACTTTCTCAGTTTAAGGGAAAGCGGAAAATCACAATTTCATGACCTACATATAATTTTTTTGTATAGAGATGAAAAAAGTCGCAAAGAAAAATGATATATCCAGCTGTCTATTCTCATTCTCTGACATAATTTCTTTTTTCATATTTTTGTTCCTTATTTCAAGAAAAAATAAAAATGTTTTATCGTCATTTTATATATTCAACCGCATTCAACACTACATGTTCGTGTGTTTTCGTATGAACATTAACAATGTCAAAATTTTATGAACCAGTTTAACAAAAAGCATACATGTTGGGGCCATATTTGTTTCATTCGGGTAACGGCCTGTGTGCCATACGAAAGATCTGATCTTACGAATTCTATACTCATTCATAAATCACACTTTTTACAATGCAATTTTTAGCTATGGTGTGGACAATAAAATAAAATGGAAATCAATCAAAACCGTATTATATTTAAAAAAAAACAGTATATTGGAACAAACTAATCAAAACCACTAGAAACATCATAAAAAGCGATAAAAAGTGTTCTCAGAATACTAAATAAATTGTATCAATTATATTTGACACTGTATCTGCAAACACTTTTCATTTGGAAAGTAGTCAATATTTCCATTCTATTTATGGAAAAAATAGAATAATATTTGTTTTGCAAACTTTGGATGGTGACTCAAGGTGATATTTTTTGTTGATTTTTTCCAACCAACATTTCAATGTACGTTTTATCACCGATGATTCAACAAACAAATCATAAATAGGTAAGTACATGGCTGTTTATTCTGCTTTTTTCGATTTCAATTTTTTTCGCATTTCCGACTAGTACTAATTACCTACTGCATATCAACATTGCAAACCAAACAATTATTATTGACGATAAGGCAACTCAGGAAATCATTTCCTATTGACGTGAAAGTACATAATTATTATTATTATCGATCACAAGAACCGATGGAAAAGTTTCCGTAATCTATTTTGTACTAAATTCCTTGGATGTCAGATAAATAGACATTTAAATGAGAACATCCTATTTTATAAGCTTACCTAAATAAATGTTTTTGAATAATGTCGGGTGACACGTTCTATAGAACGTCAAAATTATATTATATTATAGAACAAAGAAATTTTCAAAAATACCTTACTCGATACTGATATTTATTCTTCGTGTTTCTCAAAACATGACAAAGTTTTGTCAACATTATGCCTACATTATGGTCGCTCTCTATCATGGGGATAGAGCAAGTTTTACACATTTTTCGATTTGAAATGGTTAGTTCATTAAAATTTTATTATTTCTACACAATAAAGTGCTATTTCCGAGGCTATTTCGCTGCAAAAGCCTAACTTTTTATATTATATTTCCGGGTAGTTATTTCAGAGATCATGAACCCCATTTCGGTTGGGACCGCCAGGTTTTTCAGTTGTTATTGGAAAAAGAGCCTTGCGGTTTTCCTGTTCCTGCACTACTTTTTTGTGAAACTCAAGATGGTCTGATCAGATTTTGCATGAGTATTTCCGAGAGTATTTCAGTCTATAAGATTTTAAAAACTCATACTTCTTGGACACCTACAGGGTGAGTCAAAAATGTGTACCGGGCTCTCTCATGGGGGTGCTCCAATTTTTTGACCATAACGAATACAAGGAAATAAGTTGTCCCATGATAATCACGACTCACCCTCTGAAAACACCCTTTATATAGCAATATCAGAAATGTAGAACTGTATTGAAAAAATGTATTTTAACAACAAACATTCATGCAGAAAATTTCAATCTGGTGGCTTTCACCGTTTAGAAGTTACGTGGAGAAATTATTTCAATTTGATCAACTTTGGAAGGATATATTTACCCGAGTATTTACCTTATTATGCATTTTGGAATATAAGTTCATTTATCAAACCGAGTAAGCTCTGTACACATTTTTGACTCACCCTGTATATCTAGAACAGCGAATTGGGGTTTGGTTTTGGAGATATACATGAGTAGGTACGGCGCACGAACTTATATATTTTTAACATCACCCTGTATTTTATTATTCCATTGAATTCGTTATTTCTTCTCTCGAAAATGATGTACATATACATATGATTTTCAGAAATGCTGAAAAACACTAAAACATCACACAATGAAGAATTTTTGAATTGCCAATGATGGATTTTTCATATAAAAGAAGTTTAAATAAAATAATTTTCAATCGTGTTTTTTTAAGAGAGTAGGTAAGCAAAGAAAAAAATATCAACAATTAATATTCACTGAAAGGAAACAACAAAATGTAGATTGTAGATACCTAATAGCATCAAATAAGTAGTGATAAATACAACAATGTATCATTCGCGATCATCTATTGTATGAGATATATACAGTGTTCGCCATAAATTGGCTACATACGGGAAAAAACTTTGCTATTGATATTTCTGAAAAACTCTGAATGCGGTTCTTTTCTGTATGTCTGACAACTGAAAAATCCGTTACGATTTATATCACGTGACCTCAGATTTGGCAGGAATTTGAAAAAAAATTATCAGTGGTGCCAAAAAATGGGTCAAATTGACAAGATATCGAAAATGTTATCGGAAAAATGTGCTTGGAATCCAACGAGGACCCTATACATCAAATTTGAACTAGATTGAAAGAAAAATCGAAAATACAATTTTTATTCCTCTACCCTTACTGAGTCACTAGGTGTAGTCATGCCTTGTATTTTGATGCACATGAGTTCATTTAATATTCTCAACCCGTAAATGATTCAAACTAACTAATATTTGTGATTAAAACTCAATAATGCATTATTTATCCTTGCAAAATTTGATATTTTTTGGAATAACATAATTTTTTTCAAATTCCCGCCAAATCTGAGGTCACGTGATATAAGTCGTAACGGATTATTTAGTTGTCAGACATGCAGAAACGAACCGCCATTAGAGTTTTTCAGAAATATCAATAACAATTTTCCATATTTAGCCAACTTTATAGCAGAACAATAACAGAATAATAAGATAAAAATTTTTCGTATCTCCAAAAGCATACCCCATTTTGTTTAATCGCCAATGGATTCTGCGCAGAATTCTCTATTAGACCCTTGTATAAACAAGGGTTAGACTTAGTTTTCAGCTCAACATTAATATTATTTCCAATAACTTCCTATAGATATAGAATAAAAGCGAGTAGAAGAGCATAGAAGTTATACCGCGTGTAAACGAATCTATTAGACAAGTCATAACTTCTAGAATATTAGGTGTATCAATATGACATTTGGTATAGGTGAATGGCACGTGAAGAGGGAAGTTTTCGCATATTTTCCACTTTCCGGTCACTTCCGGTTTCACCGGAAATGGCTCCGGTTTTGAATTTTTAAATGGAACATCCTGTATATTCTAACATTTTTTGATTTCTGAGACAATTATGGATCAGAATGTGACATTTTAAAAAGTTTTTAAGCCTACTTAATTTTTTTTGGGGTCACTTTAAATATTGCATCTAGGTGGCCATGATCGGACGTAAACTAATCTGAGGAACTCAGGTGATGTCAGATAATTATTACAATGGGCAAGTTTTATTGACTAGTATGATAGATAGGAATAAGACAAGTTGTCAAAATTACATTTTCGTGTCTAACTATTATTTTTTTCAAATGGCAACCATTTTTTTACAAGCACTATCCGAAAATAGTAATTTACGTAACAAGTCCGGAAAATACTGTTTTTTTGGATGAGTGGACAAAATTCTAGGACGAGCGTAGCGAGTCCTGGAAGTCTGCGAGTCCAAAAAAACTGTTTTCGGGCGTGTTGCGTACACAATTTTTTCGGCAACCATGTAGAATAACAAATCAAAGAAACACATTTCTTTAATAGAACAAAATTTCGAACATTTCAATTCTTATTTATATTGATATTTATATTAAAATTAGAACAATTGTTTATATTGAATGGATTCAATTTGTTTCGAGATTTGTTTGAAATGCTTGGTATATTTAAGTGCCTTTTGTTGAAGTCAGAACAAGAAGGTAAAGTTTCCGTTTCACATTGATTGTTTTCATCTGACAATTTTTGAATGTTAGCTAATTTTATGTCAGATAGCTGTCAGTCGTTATTTTGCTGCTATGGTAATGATCAACTGCATTTATCAAAACCATACTACCAAGATTTTCATATTTACAATGACAACAACGATGTGATTCTTCCCGGCCTAGTCCGGGAAGTACGTACTTCCCGGACTAGGCCGGAAAAATGCCACTTTCTCAAAAAAAAAAATCGTCTGGAAAGTACGTACTTTCCGGACGGTTGCCGAAAAAATGATTTTTTTACGAATCTAACGATACTAATTTATTAATTATATAAATTAAATATTACTAAGGAAAATACTGGATAATAATGTATTTACTTTTGTCAAGTGTGCCATGAATCCGAGTGAATCCTAATTTATTTACTTTCATTGTAGTGAGAATTGTCTCGGAAATCAAAAAATGTTACAATATACACGGTGTTCCATTGAAAAATACGCGAAAACTTTCCTCTTTACGTGCCATTCACCTATACCAAATCTCATTTTGATACACCTAATATTCTAGAAGTTATGACTTGTCTAATAGATTCATTGACACCTGGTATTTTCAAAATCGCCCTGTATCATATGAAAGGAAATAGTTATGCAAAATCTGATCAGGTCATCATGAGTTTCACAAACACACACTGTACAAGCTACAAAAACTTCGTCAAGTCAGAATAAAATAGATCATTTCCATCAAAATTGCGAAGCCAAATATCACCCATTAGAACCACCGATTCAAACTCCGAGAACGCCCTGTAGAAAAATCGCAAAGCGGAAACCATAAAACAAAACACTATCGCAGAAACGAACAGACGCGCACCAAAATAATTTCACTTCGCTGACACTGTGACTTACTTTACTTTCTTCCTCGCTTCGTTGTCCCGTTCAGTTGGTTCGGTTTTCTTCCGTCTCCCTCTTCGCTTTACACTCGCGGCCGTGCCGAAAATGCCGCGTCAGTCACTTGTCGCCCGCGTCCAAGGCAAAGCTCACTTGACGAATGAAGAGACTCGCCACTCGGGAAAAGTCAAGCAGTCACACCTGATCTGACTGTTCTGTTGGCAGGTGAGTGGACGTGGTTGCAGACTTCCCCTACTCTTCTTCTTCTTCTTGCTCTTTGAGCAGTAGGAAGCTGGCGATATTTTATTTTTACGTGCGCGATAATTGCCGGCCGCTATCGTGGGTTCGTACAGGATGTCTTCGAATAAATTGGCGATTCTTGTAGCGTGATGAACAGGGTCTTCACGTATATTTTGAAGCCCCCCTTAACTTTTTTATCTTTTGTTCCATTTATTTTTTCAAAATATGATCTCATGTGATTTTTCTTGTAGATTTCATATAGGTAAACAGAAAAATAGTTGAATATCTGAAAAAAAGTTATGGGCACCAAATATATTTTTTAAATGGAACACCCTATTATATATTTCAAATATATATACATATATTACGTTATCTCTAATAGATTTCGGGATATTTAACGTTTACAAATTTTATCCGGATTCTATCAGCTAATTAGGACATAGATGGTCAGGGTAGCTATGGAAATAATTGAAATATATGTTGTCAAATTTATGAATGCTATAATATGTCAGTTATTTGTCATAATGGGTTTTGGTGACAGGGAAAAATGTGATATACTATCAGTATATTTGGAAAATAATAAAAATACCAAAGCCGCACAACTGAAATATATTGTTATATGGTATATAGCACATGCCTCAAGAGAGTTGGGTTTTTTTGATGAAGAAATATGGAGAATCATGATTGAGCACAATATTTGGAAATCGTTGACAAAAAAAAAATTTATTCTTTCTAATCCGAGAGAAAATCCGGATAAAATCTGAATTTATCAAATACGTCAAGTATCTCAAAATCTATGACATATTATAGCATTCATCAATTTGACAACAGATATTTCAATCATTTTCATAGCTACCCTGACCAGCTTTGTCCTAATTATCTAAAATAATCCGGTTTGAATTTGAATTTCAACGTCAAATATCTCGAAATCTTTTAGAGATAACATGATACATATGTATATATTTGAAATCATAAAAATATACGCTATCCAAAAGTGACAAAATATATAGTGTTCAATTTAAAAAAAAATATATTTGGTGCCCATAACTTTTTTAAGATCTTCAACTGTTTCAACTGTTCACATATATGGAATCTGCAAGAAAATTTACAAAGGATCATTTTTCGAAAATAAAAATTGAACAATGGATAAAAAAGTTAAGGGGGGATCGAAATATACGTGAAGACCCTGTACACAATTAGATATCGTAATTTCATGTATTTTCTGTTGTAAGTTTTTTTTTTTCGCTTTCGGACAAGCTACTGAAATATCAGTTAAATAAACTACACAACACTAATCACGTCGCAACCCGAGATTTTGACCCTGTTAAAATTCGAATAACTTTCATCTGCTTTGAACAATTTGAATTCTGTTTACACTGTTCGCTTGCTCAATCCTTCAGCGATAATCTCTTCTTCTTCGATACATGAGGTTTTTTCCATAAAATTGCTACAGGATGTTTTTTGAAACTGTGCAAAATTTCGGAATTTTCAAAAGGATTCCAAATGGAGAAAAAAAAGTTTTTTTTTAACTTTAACAGCAGAGACATGAAGATGATCACAGTACCTTGAGCCATATCCAAAATTGTCTTCCTATCTCTTTTATTTACAGAGTGATCTCAAAAAATTAACTTTTTGGTTTTGCAGTCATAACTTTTCACTTATTCAACCGATTTTCGAAATCTCAGGCTCATTATGAAGTTGAAACGTTATAGATGAGGGGATATGAAGATCAGAATAGAAGATCAGCAATAACAAATAATAATTAACCCGCTAGAAACTGACAACTAACAATTATTAATATGTCATATAAATACATCAGTTTTGTTCATAACGATTTTCTGGCAAATGGTTAGGTATTGGTTGTATCAAAAAATTCAAGATACCAAATTTTCGGATTTTTTCTTGGTCAACAAGATTATGCTGTTTGAATTTTGAAGTTTTTCTTTTGAAACATAAAATCTGGGTCATTGAAAGTATGTATATCTAGGTTTACTTAATTGTTGAATACAGTGAAAAAAAAACGCGGGCATACCAATTTTCAAGAGATTCGATCTGTTAATTTTTTCCGCACCCAATCTGTGCGCCCCTCTCAAAGAAATCCAGGATGCGCCACTGTATTGATCAATATTTGAACAATAAAATGTTAACTATGCAACCATCAGGGTACACATAACATAAAAATCTCACAGGGAGATCCGACTGTGTGGATTCTTTATGTTTATTTATTCTCGAAAATATTATCATAAATACAGGGCGTCCCATTTTCAATATCTCGCTTATTTTTAAAGATAGAGACTTGCGGTCTTCGCTTGTAGATAGTTTTTTTGTGATACTCAAGATACCGCAAACAAAATTATCATAGCCATTGAGATACAGGGTGAACACGAATGTATTGAATTTTGGGACCCCCTTTGTATCTCGACTATCTTTCTTATAGCTGAAATTAAATAAGGTATTCTATACATTTTTTACGTAGAATTCAGTGGAGAAGGTAGTAAAATTTTCAAAATGAGCTTTGGTTTTTTAATGGAACACCTTGTACTGGTTTTGCGATAGTCTATGGATAGTCTATGGACAGACTCTTCTGTCCATTTTTTATGCAATCAAATAAATTCGCGGGTAATGAATGTATATAATTGTATAAATCCTACCTAATACAGCTAGAAGAAATTTGAGATTTGAAAGCAGTTATGAAGATCACAGTTATTTCAGCTGTATCGATAATTCAACTTTTTTTGAAACTTGAAAATGAACGAGCTCGACTCAAATATCATACTTTTTCTGACCTTTATGATCTCGTTAAAGCGTTTGGGAATTTCTCTAGAGTCGTTCGTAGCCCATAGGGGTCAATAAGAAATGTAGGACTCACCACTGACATTGAAAATACACTATCTTATTCAACATATTGTACAACATATCAAATACATCGTCGAATAAAGGTCTAACATTGTCAAATCGATGTCAAAACAAGAAAAAATTATGTAACCTCATGATTATTTCAAATCAATTCTCAGATTATATCTGTTATCGAAGTTCATTAATTCTTTACTAATAAGTGAGTTTTTCCTAATAATATATTCTCGAAGTAATCATGTGGTAAATAGTAATCTATACGTTTTATCGAAATATATGTGGAAAACCGAAATGAATCGTTTTCTTTTTTACGCAAGCAAAAATTCGATCTTCAAGAGTCAACCTCAACTCTATTATTTCACATGAACGTGGATATTTTTGAGAATCTTGGTTCACATATAGTATATACAGTGTCACACATATGGAAGTTTTTTTTATTAATAGATATAAAGAAAATTTTACTTCGCAGTTAGTTTCTGCTTGAAAAATTAGTGAAATACAGCATCTTTGCTTTTTTCATGCGAAAACATCATGGTTATTTGAGCTTGAGAATGATATGTTATTGTTTTCGTACCTACTGTATTGACTGAAACTCAATACATGTGAATGACTCATGTATTTTTGCATCGATTGATATAATCTTGACATTGCATATCATTGAAAGAATGAAACGTTGGTGATGTTAGCTCCCGGCCGGCCAGCTCCAAGCGGCACTTTTCCACCAACGGTCAAATTATTTCACATAGCCGGACCGCCTGACTCGATTCTCGCTTACTTCGTGTGCTTCGATTGCGATATTAGGTGAAGTAAATGGGTGTATATATTGAGGAATATCTAATGATATCATGAAGCATTCCATCTGCATACTGTTTTAGTTACTCTAAATGCTCAGATTATAGGTACATCATAAAATCATAAATTATTTTGTATGATTTATTACATGAAAAGGATATGAGTATAAATAATACAGGCAAATTAACTTGATGTGATATATCGACAAGGATACATGGTCGGGGTGTACTGTCTTTTATTCTCCAAAAATCTAATGTTGATTTACATACCGCTCGAACAACTTTTCGATTTTTATTTTGGATACCAAAGTGGGCGGCCAAGACAAATAATTTGCTGATCATAAGGAGGAATGTGGGGACTATCTGAAAGAATTTTTTCGTCTTATTATATTAACTCTGAATAGCCAGCTCCAAGGTTCGAAATATTAAATTTCATACCGCTCGGAACAATTTTTCGAATTTTTTTTGGATCTCAAAGTGGGCGGCCGAGATAAATAATTGGCTGATCACATGGAGGAATGTGAGGACTATCTATAAGGATTTTTTCGTCTCATTATATTCACTCTGAATAGCCAGCTCCAAGGTTCGAAATATTAAATTTCATACCGCTCGGAACAACTTTTCGAATTTTTTTTTGGATCTCAAAGTGGGCGGCCAAGACAAATAATTAGCTGATCACATGGAGTAATGTGAGGACTATCTATACGAATTTTTTCGTCTCATTAAATTCACTCTGAATAGCCAGCTCCAAGGTTCGAAATATTAAATTTCATACCGCTCGGAACAACTTTTCGAATTTTATTTTGGATCCCATAGTGGGCGGCCAAGACAAATAATCAGCTGATCACATGAAGGAATGTGAGGACTATCTAGAAGGATTTTTTCGTCTCATTATATTCACTCTGAATAGCCAGCTCCAAGGTTCGAAATATTAAATTTCATACCGCTCGGAACAACTTTTCGAATTTTTTTTTGGATCTCAAAGTGGGCGGCCAAGATAAATAATTAGCTGATCACATGGAGGAATGTGAGGACTATCTATAAGGATTTTTTCGTCTCATTATATTCACTCTGAATAGCCAGCTCCAAGGTTCGAAATATTAAATTTCATACCGCTCGGAACAACTTTTCGAATTTTTTTTGATCCCATAATGGGCGGCCAAGACAAATAATTAGCTGATCACATGGAGGAATGTGAGGACTATCTATACGAATTTTTTCGTCTCATTAAATTCACTCTGAATAGCCAGCTCCAAGGTTCGAAATATTAAATTTCATACCGCTCGGAACAACTTTTCGAATTTTTTTTGGATCCCATAATGGGCGGCCAAGACAAATAATTAGCTGATCACATGGAGGAATGTGAGGATCATCTATACGAATTTTTTCGTATTATTATATTAACTCTGAATAGCCAGCTCCAAGGTTCGAAATATTAAATTTCATACCGCTCGGAACAACTTTTCGAATTTTATTTTGGATCCCATAGTGGGCGGCCAAGACAAATAATTAGCTGATCACATGGAGGAATGTGAGGATTATCTATACGAATTTTCTCGTATTATTATATTCACTCTGAATAGCCAGCTCCAAGGTTCGAAATATTAAATTTCATACCGCTCGGAACAACTTTTCGAATTTTATTTTGGATCCCATAGTGGGCGGCCAAGACAAATAATTAGCTGATCACATGGAGGAATGTGAGGACTATCTATACGAATTTTCTCGTATTATTATATTCACTCTGAATAGCCAGCTCCAAGGTTCGAAATATTAAATTTCATACCGCTCGGAACAACTTTTCGAATTTTATTTTGGATCCCATAGTGGGCGGCCAAGACAAATAATCAGCTGATCACATGGAGGAATGTGAGGATTATCTATACGAATTTTTTCGTATTATTATATTAACTCTGAATAGCCAGCTCCAAGGTTCGAAATATTAAATTTCATACCGCTCGGAACAACTTTTCGAATTTTATTTTGGATCCCATAGTGGGCGGCCAAGACAAATAATTAGCTGATCACATGGAGGAATGTGAGGACTATCTATACGAATTTTTTCGTATTATTATATTCACTCTGAATAGCCAGCTCCAAGGTTCGAAATATTAAATTTCATACCGCTCGGAACAACTTTTCGAATTTTTTTTGGATCCCATAATGGGCGGCCAAGACAAATAATTAGCTGATCACATGGAGGAATGTGAGGATTATCTATACGAATTTTTTCGTATTATTATATTAACTCTGAATAGCCAGCTCCAAGGTTCGAAATATTAAATTTCATACCGCTCGGAACAACTTTTCGAATTTTATTTTGGATCCCATAGTGGGCGGCCAAGACAAATAATCAGCTGATCACATGGAGGAATGTGAGGACTATCTATACGAATGTTTTCGTCTTATTATATTCACTCTGAATAGCCAGCTCCAAGGTTCGAAATATTAAATTTCATACCGCTCGGAACAACTTTTCGAATTTTTTTGGGATAATTTTTATATGAACATAAAATTTGCGCGCAATGATTTTCTCACCTTATGTATATCCTTCTCTTCTTTTCAAGAAACCTATATATATACAAAAACTCCAATTCCTTTAAAAACTTATTTTTTTTTCATAAATATCAGTATGAAATTATTGATATAAAATCTTGAAATGTTTTCGTCGTCCTTATGAATTATAATAGCCATTTGTTCAGTCTAGATCATTGCAACGATATTATGATAATAAAGGAATAAAATATAATAAAATAAAAAATATTATAAAATAACAAAATAAACAAAAACTCTATACATGATTCTATATAAATCACAGTATTATCAGGTTATTTATGTTCTTATTCTTCATCACAAATTCACAAAATGAAAAAAAGAACTGTCACTTGAATTGGAAATCACAGTTATATAATGTATCAGCAATTAACTGAATCAACACATATTGTCTTTTCAATACCTACATATTCATCAGTCTTAGACAGCATAAAACTAGATAACTCAAATAAAATAATATCTATAAAAATTCTGAAATGTTATCGAAGTTGTTGTCACTCCAAAAATATTATATATTTACATCTATATCCATATATTATATCTCAGTACTGGAATTATTTTTCACACTCAAATATCGAAGACTGCCCGTCATATATCGTTTCGAAATCGGAAATACACAATTAGTTCTCAGATATATTTTCGCCCATAAAATTGACTGATTAGTTCAAGCTGTTGAGTATAGAGATTATATTAGAGATTATATTATCATTAAGGAAAAAAATGCAGAAACAGCGAAATCCTTCGTCACTCTTTACTTTCAATCTCAACATGACATTTTGCATAATTACGAAAATTTACACACTTCGCAAATGAAGTATACGCCTTTGGGTGGCATTTCGAATTTTCTATCTTTATGCTGAATGCACTTTGAATGAATAAATCTCATACACATTTCACACATGAGTAAAATGTCATCCGATTTCTCAGAGCTGCCACAATATAAACATGATTCTTTCATATTACTGGATCTCGTGATTAGAAATGAATTATTTAATTGTTCAATTGAGGTTGAGAAAAATTATTCAAATATAAGCCTGGATAAAAAACATCATGATTGTATGAAGACGCTCAACTTACCAAAAATTTAGAAATAAAAGAAATCATTACCTGAATCATTACTTTCGAAAATCCGAAATTTTTTCAAGCGGTATAAAATTTAATATTTCGAACCTTGGAGCTGGCTATTCAGAGTGAATATAATGAGACGAAAAAATTCGTATAGATAGTCCTCACATTCCTCCATGTGATCAGCTAATTATTTGTCTTGGCCGCCCATTATGGGATCCAAAAAAAATTCGAAAAGTTGTTCCGAGCGGTATGAAATTTAATATTTCGAACCTTGGAGCTGGCTATTCAGAGTTAATATAATAAGACGAAAAAATTCGTTTAGATAGTCCTCACATTCCTCCTTATGATCAGCAAATTATTTGTCTTGGCCGCTCACTTTGGGATCAAAAAAAAAAAATCGAAAAGTTGTTCGAGCGGTATGTAAATCAACATTAGATTTTTGGAGAATAAAAGACAGTACACCCCGACCATGTATCCTTTCGAGGTCGATATATCACATCAAGTTAATTTGCCTGTATTATTTATACTCATATCCTTTTCATGTAATCAATCATACGAAATAATTTATGATTTTATGATGTACCTATAATCTGAGCATTTAGAGTAACTAAAACAGTATGCAGATGGAATGCTTCATGATATCATTAGATATTCCTCAATATATACACCCATTTACTTCACCTAATATCGCAATCGAACCACACGAAGTAAGCGAGAATCGAGTCAGGCGGTCCGGCTATGTGAAATAATTTGACCGTTGGTGGAAAAGTGCCGCTTGGAGCTGGCCGGCCGGGAGCTAACATCACCAACGTAAGAATGAATGCTATTTAATCAGTTATGTTCAATAATGTTACAGTAATTCTGACGCTCATTTAGTGAAATTGTATTTGTATAAAATAAATTGTCACAAATTTCAAATACAATTGTCACAAATTTCAGGTACAATAACAAAAAAAAATTGTGAAGTTTTATTGTACTACCTGAAATTTATGTGACCTTTTATTTTGTATGTATGCGAAAGTTTTTCATAATTTTGTAAATACAATTGTTATAGATAGTTGTTTGTGTCACTGATCATTTAGAAATTGTCAGGCAATGTCGAAGTATGCCTATTGTTATTTTCATGATGAAGGTTCTGTGTTTATATACGTCCATGATTTTTTTTTGTGAAATCCAAAAGAAATTACGAAAGTGTGATGCAACTAAATTTGGATTTCCATGGCTTTACGATATTTTCAATAAAAAAAGCAGGTTCGAATCAAGAGAAAAAAATTCTTGATGATGGCGAGGACGAAAAAAAAAACGTACAGAAAACATCGTACTAAAAATTTATTCATGCACTAGTATAATAGCAAATTTAAGACACAATAAAATTTTTCATTCCCAGTTTTTATCATTTCTTGAAACAAAAATTATATGCGAGAAAAATCAAAACTAGGATTTCCCTGGTATATCCCTTTTTATGGTTCAGAATATATCAATGGTGAGACCTAAAAGAAATGGCCTGTATGTAGACGTTTTGATTTTTCCATATTATAATTTATAATATCAGGACCATTGATGGTTGCACTGAGATAAGAAAGAAGAATATTTCCAAAATTAAAAGGAACAAATATAAATGTATAATGTCGATATGGGCTTATTTATATCCAAATCTCACAGAGATTCACATGGATTATAATCGGTTTTCATTGAAAGATTTACGTCTTGAAATTCGGCAATAATGTACGAAAGCGCTGAACGGACATCAGCAAAATAAAATTATAATTGCCAGTTTGAACTGACATTTATACATAATTGCCAGATAGAACTGACAATTATACATAATTGCCAGATAGAACTGGCATTTATACATAATTGCCAGGTAGAACTG
This sequence comes from Chrysomela aeneicollis, assembly GCA_029955515.1. Lineage (NCBI taxonomy): Eukaryota > Metazoa > Arthropoda > Insecta > Coleoptera > Chrysomelidae > Chrysomela > Chrysomela aeneicollis. The sequence continues at coordinate 7,530,632 of JARUHQ010000006.1, forward strand.
GCATTTATAGATAATTGACAGATAGAACTGACAATTATACATAATTGCCAGATATATCTGGCAATCGTAATTGTCAGTTCAAACTGGCAATTATCTATAAATGCCAGTTCGAACTGACAATTATACATAATTGCCAGATAGAACTCGCCTTTATGGATAATTGCCAGTTTGAACTGACATTTATACATAATTGCCAGATAGAACTGACAATTATACATAATTGCCAGTTTGAACTGGCATTTATAGATAATTGACAGATAGAACTGACAATTATACATAATTGCCAGATATATCTGGCAATTTTAATTGTCAGTTCAAACTAGCAATTATCTATAAATGCCAGTTCGAACTGACAATTATGCATAATTGCCAGATATAACTCGCATTTATAGATAATTGCCAGTTTGAACTGACAATTATACATAAATGTCAGATAGAACTGGCAATTATCTATAAATGCCAGTTCTATCTGACAATTATGTATAATTGTCAGTTCAAACTGGCATTTATCTATAAATGCCAGTTCTATCTGGCAATTATGTATAATTGTCAGTTCAAACTGGCAATTATAATCTTATTTTGCTGATGTCCTTTCAGCGCTTTCGTAATAATGATCTTTTTTGGGTCATGGTATCCATTTACCATAATACGCGAATGTCACTTACCAGAATCGATGCAGAGATTTAAATGAGTGATTATTATTCAACTCTGCGTTCACCATTACCACAAAAACCACAATAAACAAAAAACATATTGCACATCACTTTGCTTTCAGACATTCCTAGCGCGTTGTTTTTAACCTTGATAACAGTGAGTTGAATATTGAAAATTTCCATGCTTTGAGTTTATAAAATGTTCATCAAATTCATGGTATATAAAAGTAGGTCCTACCTATATTAATACTCAGAGCAACAAACAACTTTCAGTTATATCTAATTTCTTTTGAGGACAAATGAATGATTTCTGTCGAATCCAAATAAATTCAAGAATAGTATCGATAATGTCAGATCATTCAATTTTGCTGTGTGAAACTAAATTGTATCGATCATTTAAGTGAAATGGTTACCACAGCAATGAAATTCGTCATAAGAAACGAAATTTTTGGAGAAAAATTAGTCTCAGTAATTAATTTTCAATGCATTTTTGAGTTCGAATCTGGAGTATGCTTTGGTGGTTTGGTGTCTATAACAATTGTATTTACAAAATTATGAAAAACTTTCGCATACATACAAAATAAAAGGTCACATAAATTTCAGGTAGTACAATAAAACTTCACAATTTTTTTTTGTTATTGTACCTGAAATTTGTGACAATTGTATTTGAAATTTGTGACAATTTATTCTATACAAATACAATTTCACTAAATGAGCGTCAGAATTACTGTAACATTATAGACCGACTTTTTACCCAATAACTGACACTTTTGGAAAGGTTTGATATACTTTTCGATGCACCCGATGATCTGTTTTATTTGTGTATTCTTCAATCTAACTTACTTGGATGTTCGTCGATTTTATTTCATTGTAAAATTGCTGATATTAAGTAGGCATTTTTATAGATTACTAATTTTATATATTTGGTAGTTTTCATACCTGCTAAAATCCCTTTTTTTTTAGTGCGTAGAGTGAAGGGTTTATTATCATGATTTTATGAATTATTGAATATTTCTCATCCTGTACTAGCTTCGGCTGTTGGGTGATGTACAAATAAAATAACAAAATTAGCCGAATTAGATACAGAACAAAGAAAATTATTCACCAAACAATCATCATTCAGGACACATGCAAAGATTCACGATTGTATTTGTATTCAAACATGAAATTAGTTGTATAATTTCCTTCCGATCTATATCAACATGGTACCAAAGTATACGGGTTCTAAGTAAAACCGCAGTAAATATATTATGAACTTTCTTCTACGTAATATTCGTTTAGATTTGCATTTTGTTTTTTCGAAAAAATCTTATAGCAATAAAGATCACTTTTGAAATTTGATCGGAAGGTAATACTCGAAACAAATATGTTACACTCAGTATATATATGTATCAGAGTAAAAATTGGACACACCGATTCATGTCGGAATCCAATGGCACTCTGTATATATATTATACTTATCAAGCAGATTTTTATCTACTTCAAGCACTTGATCACTTACCTAAACAGGGTCTCTTGCTAATGCACTTGGGAAAAAACATTGTGCTGTCGATGTGAACTGTTCACTCTTCCTGAATGTAGACAACCAACAACACTCACGAGATGTATTCAAGGTGGTAGATTATACACGGCTCGCGCCTACTACGATGAAATTGCAACAACCGTTCACTTCATCTTCTGCCAGTTCTACCTGAAATTGATTGAATTGAAAGGATGATTTGACAGATGCAAAAAAAACTTGAAATGGATTCCAAGGTAGTGGAAAATTAATTATAATCTATTATAGGTCAGCATTTAGATTGATAAACAAAATTGATAGCGTTTTTTCCAAACCCTCTTCACAAGAACGATCTCATCTCAATTTTGTAAGCATATATTCAGAAAATAACAAACTTTTCAAAAATTCAAAAATGCAAAAATCCAATATGGCGCTCTTGAAAAATATGATTTAGATTAATTGTTCGTTTCCGCTTTCGAAATACAGGCACCCTGTATAGATATAAGTAGGTACATTTACAGGGTGTCGAAAATTTCATAGGAACAGTATTGCTATCTCCTTAAAACGGTAAGAGATAGAAGGATGATTAAATTAGAAAATATGCCGTTTTGAAAACAGGAAAAAAGTTAGTGATTCCTGTATTCCTGAGATATTTTGAAAAAACTGAAAATTGACTATTTCCCCTTTATATTCTCAGATAGTTGGAATTATCAGCAATATTCTAACTTTCATAGTTTGAGCCGCAATACGGTTGCATAAACTCATGCGTGTATTGAAGTGAGATTACTATATTATTTTATAAAGCTTTTGATCGTTATTATTCATCTCTTGTATCCTTCCAAGTACGATAAGATAGTAAATAAATAGTATGTACAAACGTGCTGTCACTATAAATATTCTTATTAGCAAAAAAAAATTGTCATGACCTACTGATGTGATGTCAAGACCGGACAGTTTTGTTTTCAAACAATCTGTACACGACACAAGGTATATGCATAATCACTTTCTTGTTTGGTATGCAGAGATTATCATAATTTGGGATTCAAATTTTCAGTTTTGAGAGTATTATTCATGGTTGGATTATTATGGAATGGTTTAGGTATATGACAAATGATAGATAAATAGGTTTTGTAGTCCAGATCAACTATGACATTGAATTTTTCAAACATTTAGTTATTCTGGTATAATCCGAGGGAAAATCATTTTCAACCACATATATCAAAGCGATATATTCGGGTTATTTGAAGATGCCTGAACTCTGAAGAGATATAGCTCATACCTCAATCAAGCTCTATCTCTAGCAGAACCAGTTTGGTATTTTTTTCGTTCAAATTAATAAAGTATGAACTAAGTATTAAGGACTTTTTTTGGAAATTAGATATTTTAATGAAAGCTGATTTTCAACAATTAATAATGTTTTTACCACAATTACAATAGTTATTTATTTATAGAAAAGGGCTAAACGTAAATAGGGTAATAAATATGGTAAAAAAATTCAAAGTGATTCTAATATAGCTGGATGAAGGTGATAATATGAATGATAATAATCACAATGGAATAACTAATTACCTACTCCATTCACGCATTGGAGCAATTATCTAGTCACCCATTTTATAATGGAATAATCGAGGGAATAATATTGAATTTTTTGAAATGACTTTGAAATGAAGTGGGTTGAATCGCTATGTCATGCGATTTCACAATAACTATAGGTGTATGATATTTCGATTGGTTTAGTTTATTCGTTCAATCTGTGATATTTTCTAATGGAAAAAGACATTTTCAAAAATTAGAGATTTTTCGGAGACAGCTACTATATGAATGTTGTACGCTCGATATGATCTTCCACAGAAGTTCAAGATATGGAAGAATGATGTGATATATTTATCGTAGTAATTTTTTAGTGAAGATGCATGAAAGTGCGTGTATGATATTTTGATTTTGTACCCATCAGGAACTAAAAGTAACCTCCTGTATCTTTTTAAATCACGAAACAAACTAATTTGATTCACGTGATGGAATGTAAGTATTTGAGAAATTATACTTTATCTATCATCAAATATTATATACTTTTAAAATATTAATGATGATTAATTACTATTAGTAATGATTTCTTTGGAAACAATAAATAACGAAAACCGAAATTTAAACTCTCAGAAATGAAAAAATTAATGAAATTTTACACAATGGAAATATGCAGAATACTTGCATGATGTCATTCAAAAATTAATGTCGATAAAATTAGTGATAGGTAGCTAATTAGTTTTTTAGTTAATTATCATCGTCAAGCTTTACAACATGTTTTCAATCACATAGGTTGATTTATCCTATCAATTTTTTATAATAACATTAATTTATTTCGCCATTACAGGTGAATTTTATTTTTCAACGTCTTGGTAGAATAGATAAAAAAATACTCAACTGATGTGTACGAAATTGTCTTGGTAACTACCACAATATCTTGATAGCATATAATCTTTGATTGTAGTATGAATGTGGTTAGAAAAAATGCATTTCATGCCATGAAACAAGCAAAAATATCAAAAATTGCGAATTTGTTGCTAAGCATGTAATTTACCATAAGATTTCCAAATTATTCAAGATCGAATAAAATTCTGGGATATCCGGAAAAAATCGTTATTTTCTTTTTATAGCACGAGAGTTAAACTATGACGAGAGGAACACCGATTTTATTAGTTTCTCTTAATTAGGTACCTACTGGTTTATTATTTTTGGCTTTCCAAAAATCAAAACTTGTAATGAAAACTTCAATCACGAAGTTCTTCGCATTTAATAATGAAAAAATGTGTTAAACAAAGAAGGGTGTCCATACATTTTAACTCACTTTTTTCTACATCAATTAACGTGAACACCGTAACCACAGTCGTAACATAAGAAAATTACATATGAATCGAGACAAAGAACCAAGACTGTATTGAAAAAATAGTTAAAGATGGCCGCTGAAATGAGAAACGTCAGATTTTCAATCGTATTCATGAAATATTGGAAAAATAATTATTGATGGTAATATTTGAACAATTATGTTCAGTACTAACGAAATACTATTATTTTATTTTATCAAACCTAAATTGCATGCTTCTGGGGGAGTAGAATCTATCATTTCATCGTCGGATGACATTGCAGCAAAGAAAACTGAACAAATTATACGATTCGGTACTTAACTACTAAATCACATTGACACTATAATGTTATGAATTCGTTTGTAGATATTATGTCATTGTTACAGCTACCTATAAGTAAAAATCAGAGCATAGATATAAGGTAATCGCACCAATCACAGAGCGAGGAGATGAACATTTCATTTCGCACTAGTGCGAAATATATTATTTTCTGTAACAGTGCGGAATGATACGTATTTCAGGTAGATTGTCGGAAAAGTGTATTTGAGAATTAGGTTTATCATCCTCAATTCATCATTAATCCGTCCCAAAAATACCATAATAGTACATTTTTTTGTATGAAATGTTGAACAAAAATTCGGACACCCTGTGCTTTATGATGATGAAAATCGGTACAGGTACGTTTCAAGTGATCCTGATTCAGAATCCATCATTATTTTCTGTGAAAAAAATCCTACTTTTAGAAAAATAGGTCAATAAAATTAGTCGCAGTTGGCCACGATAACAGCCCAAAAAAATAATCACTCCATTGTCGGATAGACATTTCAAATACCTATTCAACTCGCTATTCAACGAAAAAAAGTTTTTCAAAATCGATTAAATAATAACGATTTCACAGGGGTGGTAATTCCTTAAGGTGGACACACTGTAAAATGAAATAATTTGGAATATTTCGATATGGAATTACCCCAAATATTAAAATTAATAGTCAATTATTATATTATTATAACTCATTACAGGAAATACGTTCAAGGGCAGAAAATGAATTTAATCTCAAGTATTTTATCGAATCAGTATTAAATCCATTATTTCCTTCATTTATGATATTTGTGTCTATTATTTCCCATTGATAATGTTCTCATTGTTTTTCGCGGTTTTTCTGAAACCAAAAGAACATTATTAGCACTCATCAGGTGAGATCTGGTAATTTTAGTGCTAAATTTTCAGATCCAAATTCATATCAAATAGTTCCAGCTGAACTGAAGAGAGCCACACAAAGAAAATGATCAAATCATGTTTTCCACAAATTCCGCTTATTTTGGAAATCAGTTCGTTGGACTCATCAGGTAGGTATAATGCCCAAAACTCGTTATACACATACCTAGGTACTCACAAAATTGGCACTAATCACCAATACTCAAATAACAAATTCACCAGCTAATACTGAAAACACATATCACTCCTTCGCAACCCAAATGACCGTTATTGGACCTTTGATCGCCAATGAACTCACCTTGGCCCGCACAAAATCGCCAAGAACTGGTCTCTGGAAACTGCCAAAAGATAAATCAAATGAATATCAGAAGAACAGCGCTCTCATTCGATAGGGGCTTGGATGAATAATTGAATATTTCAGTCCGCTTCAGGTGGCTACTGAGTACGCCAGTCTAAACTCGACTGTTTATTCCATAGCCCCCCATGCCTGAGAGCTTCGATTTCTTCATTGTGCATAGGAATGAATTATGGATTAAATAAATGATAAAATGATTGCATTCGTTTCATATTTCTATTACGACTATAGACACATTATGCAAGCAGTTTTTTATTATCCACTACTCACTAGACTGTATATTTGCTGTACCGAGCGAATTGAAAAAGTCTACCGTGTGCGCAACTACTGTGAAAAAACCAGAGGCGTAGCTGTTGAGACAGTTGCGGGGGCCCTGTATACATTTTCACAATAAAATATAATAAATATTATGTAGAAAATGACAGTGAAATTTGGCAGTTTTCCAGTGTCAGTTCGAGCGCACAGGGAAAAAGAGGTGTAACTCCAGAAATGAGAAGTGTCCAGGAAAGTAAAAATAAGCCCATATATGTTGCCTACTCAATAAAAACAATAACTAATGATTAAACACCATCAAAATAGCTATTTATTTTGAACATCTGTTGAAATAGATATTTTTTTAATAACAGCGTAGAGGAGAACTCAAAAAGGGAGTGAACAAATATTTTTCGCGAATTTCTACTGTGTTATGAATACACATGGTGTTCCAAATTCGTTCCAAATCATACGATTCTGGAGAACAGAACGAGAAAATGGTTCCTTAGTAAAAATAATCCGTAAGCATTATACAGGGTGCCCGTTTTTCGAGCATAACCATGGGAATCTCAGTTATTATATAAGTCATACCAGGTCGGTTAAATTGGGGCAAACTTGCGCATCTTTATGCTGAACAATTATGTCAAAAAAAATTTCACGTTCATTTTTCGTTTTTGAAATATTGGAAAAAAAAAACGGAAATCTGTAGTTTTCGTTTTTATTTTTTCATTCGAAAACGAAAAAAAAAATATTCAACAAACTAAATTCTGATAGTTCAATTGAACTTGGAAACTTACTTACATAAAACCCAAAGTTATTTTGAATTAGAAACGACATTTAAAGATCCTTATAAAAGTTTTTTCTTCGCACAACAAAACAGTCATAAAAAATGCTCGAATATTCCACCATTCGCAATTTTATTTTTCATCCCAAACTCTGAATAGCTCAATCGAGAAATATTTTTTGAAATTGTACCCATCGATGATATTGTTGATCTGGGAAGAAGAACGAGTGAAATTGTGTCTAGGAATGGAGGAGTCGAGCATCTTTTATAACTCTATTATGTATTTAATAATTTAGTTTCGTTTCGCGGAGAAAAAATTCTAGCTTTCTAGTCAAGTTCGTTCCTAACTTTCGTTCCTAACTTTTTCAAGAAGGTAAGCTTGTCAGAAATGTGAATTTTCCTTATCCTCTATTGAAGCATCAAAATTTACTTTTTCGGCAACCGTCCGGAAAGTACGTACTTACCAGACTTTTTTTTTTGAGAAAGTGGCATTTTTCACATGAATCACATCGTTGTTGTCATTGTAAATATGAAAATCTTGGTTTTGATAAATGCAGTTGATCATTACCATAGCAGCAAAATAAAGTCTGATAGCTATCTGACATAAAATTAGCTAACATTCAAAAATTATCAGATGAAAACAATCAATGTGAAACGGAAACTTTACCTTCTTGTTCTGACTTCAACAAAAGGCACTTAAATATACCAAGCATTTCAAACAAATTGAATCCATTCAATATTAACAATTGTTCTAATTTTAATATAAATATTAATATAAATAAGAATTGAAATGTTCGAAATTTTGTTCTAATAAAGAAATGTGTTTCTTTGATTTGTTATTCTACACGGTTGCCGAAAAAATTGTGTACGCAACACGCCCGAAAACAGTTTTTTTGGACTCGCAGACTTCCAGGACTCGCTACGCTCGTCCTAGAATTTTGTCCACTCATCCAAAAAAACAGTATTTTCCGGACGTAAATTACTATTTTGTCAAACAAAATTGCAGATGGCGTTATTTTCAAAGCACTCTTCGGTAAAAACTGTTTCTTTTTCCAATTTTGATTAGCATGTAAGATTCAAACATATCGTGTGTCACTTCATTGTATCCAGAAAGTGGCTGTGAAAGTGATTTTTCAAAAATGCAAAAATCCAATATGGCGCCCGTAAGAAAATCCAATGTCGACTGTTTTATCTCTGACATCAAGAACGCCTTTGAGAATACGATGACAGATTCAGATTTCTTGAAAATACTCAACTTTGCCGTGATTCAACCGACCTCGTATCTCCGTATTTCTTATAATAAATGAGATACCAATAGTTATAAGCTCGAAAAACAGGAACCCTGTATATTATATAGCGAACAAGGTCAGTGCTACTTTTAAATAAAAGCGGTAACGCCGCAGTGCTGGAAATATCTTAAATCGATAGATCATCACCAATTACAAATCAATCAAATTTTCAAAATGATCCTTTCTCCAGAAACATTTAATATAGTCCATCGAGTTTCAAACACCTTTTATAGGAGTATAGGTACCACATCTTACTAAGCGATTCTGGTATGGTAAATCTTGCAATGCGTTCTAAAATTTCGAAAACACGTATACATTTGAATCAACCTCAAATTAGAAAGGTACGACTAATTAACACTTTGTATTCCGCACCAAACGTTAAGGCGGATTTCCACCAAACGGACAAAACCGCAACAAAATAGCAACTGTGTCAAAATAAGAAACATTTCGAAGACTTTGTGTTCGGGTTTTCGTCAACAACAAAAAGTTCCGTCGCCAGGCGGATAGATCAAAAGATTTCGGTGCTTTGTCTCTATTTTTGTAAACATCAGAGTTCGGTATGTGGAACGGCTGGCGACAACAGTTCACTAATTCATTCTGGTGGTATGTGACTTTGATGGCATGATGAAAACTGTTCGTGTAGTGGTAACAACAGAAAACATCTTCAAAACAAAACACGAGACAGACTAATTTTTTGTTTGTTCGGTGGAATTTCGAGTTTCCAGGTTGTTTTCGAAACCACAACAAGTTTTTTGTTTTTGTTATTGAAACCGAAACAGTCGCAAGCAAGTCCGTTTGGTGGAAATCCCCCTTCATACGTATAATAATAATAATAATAATAATAATAATATCGTCTTTATTATTTCATGAAAAAAAACAACAACATAATGTATTGAGTTATCAAGAAATAAAGGGCGAAGTTCATTGTCTGCAATGCAGTGCATCCCAGAAAATGTTCTTCCACTTAACCCAAAAAAAAACCTGTGATTTATACAAACATGAATAATTATTGTTCACAATTTGAATACGAAAAAAACAGCTGAAATATAGTATTTTTTACCTATTCTAGAGAAGATATCATTCATATCATATGATTCAATTCCAACAAATAGTCTTTATATTTGGTTTTGAATTTTATGAAATTCAATTGTTTTAGTGGGGTGGGAACAGTATTATACACATGACAAATCTGGTATCTGAAAGACCGTCTGAATATTTCTGTCTTGAATTTCGGCACTGCGATCATATTTTTATATCTGATATTCAAATTGTGTATATCTGTACGATATGTAATTTTCCTATGCAGGTATGAAGGCTTTTTTGTAACGATTATTTTATGGAAAAGACATACAGCATGGAATACCCTTCTTTTTTCAATGTTCAACCACCCAATTTCCTGAAGTTTATGTGATATTCTATGTCGCCGACGAATACCAAAAATCAATCTGAGACATGAGTTCTGAACTTAAAATTAGAAGTTAGACATGGACCGTAGAGAACATCCGCATAGTTGAAAACTGAAAGTACCAAAGTTTCACATAAGGATTTTTTCACATGATACGGTAAAAAGTGTCGATTGCCATAAATTGTTTTTAATGTAGAGTAGGCACGTTGTAGAAGTCTATTTATGAACATTTCGAATCTCAGATCAACATCCATCAATACACCAAGATTTTTTGCTTCACTAACAATAGCTAGTGGTTTATTTTGAATGCAGATATTCGCAGAATTAGTCACTGTGGAACGATGATATTTTGGGCCAAAGATCAATACATTTGATTTGCTAGAATTTATAAATAAACAGTGGTCTGTAGCCAGGTCAACAAACCTGTTTAGATCTGCATTGATGAGGTCACAAGCATTACCTGTCATTTCCACAGGAAAACCATAATATATTTGAGTGTCATCAGCGTATAAATGGACTTGACAATTATGGAGAGCGTGTAGTAAATGGGAGCTGTAAATGGAGAACAATAACGGGCCAAGTATAGAACCTTGAGGCACTCCTGATTTGAGAAATAAAAGGTCTGAGTTGCATTCATCTATGCTTACCTTATTATCCATTCTTTTATGAAATCCGGATTCACAGCCGACCAGGTGATGAAAGTTTTGACACTCATGAAAATTGTAGAGATTATTCGTCGATGTAATTTATGACTTCTCGCAGACACGAATTTGAATGTTCCGTGTAGTTATTTTTTTATACAGAAAATCGTAAAAGCTTGGATTTTCCATAATTTACATGTATATTTAACCTCTGGGCGTTTTCTGGGACAGTCAAGAGGTAGGAATCCCCTCAACATTAATTCACAAAATCTCATATTTTTTAGGACCCATTGAAGAATAGGTTGAGTTACTTAATAAAAATAATGTAACACAATCTTCAAAAACATTTTGACGTCTGCAATATACAGAGTGTTCCAAAAATCACTATTTTCCTCTCGGTAATGTATTTTTTATGTGATATCACTATTGGCACCTCGAAAACGGTAAATGAGTTGATGAGAAAAGTTGGTTAAATTAGACAAAAGTTAGCTATATTACTGAACAATGAAACGATGATCCCAAATCAGCAATATCTTCCCTCTCTGTTTCAAATTTGCTATGATTCGCCCCTTGACTCTTCGTAGGAAAAGATACCTACTTTCCTTACGAGTTGTGACATAATATGTTTTCCTTTCTTCAATTTTCAAAAGATCAGAAAACGGAGAAAGAATATAACGAGGTATCGAAATGTTAGAATATTACACACTGTATATGTGTAAAAGAATATAGTTTCAACAGTGATAGGTACCTCCTATACAACAAAATAATACTGTTAGACCGTAACAACGTTACAATCGATGATTGTTTTTACTTCCATTTCATTTATTCAAAATAAACCTATAGGTAATAAAAATATTATCCACAATAACTGCTGACATTACAAGCTTTTATAGATGATATAAGACAAGAGGTATTATATAGTCTATCTGAAATTATTGCCAGTACCAGTAGCGTAGTGCAAACATTACCAGAGGTTCGACAAACAAATAAATCAATAATAAATTTAAGCTAATGTCCGCTCTACGCTTTCGTACAAAACAGCAACTTTTATTGGCAATTTTTTTTATATCTTGTACAAAAAGTGAGATGGGTCTATATTATTTTACATATTCAAATGTGTAAAATCGTTTTCACTTTTTTGGATCGATAAGTGAAAATATGTCAAACACCGTGTGTGTTATCGTTGGTAGGAATAGTAAAAAAGGTGCATAATTTCCTCGGTGTTTTTGTTTTTTCACTCGCCTGATTTCACCAGCTAAAGTATGGTTTTCTCGTGATATTTTTTCGTACAATTATAAAAACTATTATTTTGTATTTCATTTGATCGAGTATGTTCAACCACTGATACCATCCCGAACCTATAGCCAAGTGAGACTTGAATCAATCTGGTAACGGGACTCCTCACTGGACACTGCCCTCTGAGGAATCACCTTGAAAAGATGGAAAAACAGAGAGCGATAGTTGCCGCTACTGCGAGAACTTTGCTGAAACTGTAGAACATTCGCGAGAGGTTCGAGGTTCTGAAAGGGACCTTGACGGTGAGGAACTTGGCTCCTAGGAAACTGATCAACACAAATGATCTGATAGGTCGAGGTGCTTGAGAGGATGCATAGTCTTCACGACCCCCTCCCTCCTACAATCTAATTTAATCCACCCCCCAAGAAATCGACATAAATTCGCCCACTGGAGAAAGCCAAGAGTTGCCCATCCCTTTCGACCTCTAGCTCCCTTTTTTCGAATTTTTACGATCCATGCTCATGGAACTTTTTTTTTCGATCATGTATGAGAACATCATGAAGCACAGTGTTTTGTTGTTTCAAATCACCGTTCATGTCATGCGGCATTTGAAAACAAAACACACGTATAATACCTCTATATATAACCTCAAAATTTTCAAGAAACATTCTAATAGCTATTAAAACTGTTTTCTCTCCTAATGTTTTCACGTATATTTTGAACCCCTTTCCCCCCAATAACTTTTTCATCTATTGTTCAATTTTCTCTTCCAAACAATGATCTTATGTAATTGTTCTTGTATATTTCATATATGTCAACATAAAAACAGTTGAAGATCTGAAAAAAAGTTATGGGCAACGAATATATGTTTTTAAATTCATGTTATCTCTAAAATAGATTTCGAGATATTCGACGTTGAAATTCAGATTTTATTCGTATTATCTTTCGGGTTAGGATTTCAACAATTTTCGAATATTATGCTTCTGCATGATTTTCCATGTTTTTCCAGCGAAAAAACCTGCGCATGCGCTATAGAATTCTTGGTTTATGTTCCTCGAAATTAAACTTCATTATCGCTATTTTCAATCGTTTCTCGTTTTCTTCGTTTAAGAGAAATTGTCTCCACACCTAAAACGTCACTAAAAACACGTTATGACTAATACTTGACAACAGATATTCCAACTATTTCCACAGCTGAAAGAATCCGGTGTCAAATATCTCGAAATCTATTGGAGATAACATGCAGGGCCGGATTAACCCTATCGGGGCCCCTAGGCAATGTAATTCTCGGGGCCCCTTTCCTTTACCGTTTTCTTACTGTTCAAAATATATTTTTTCTATTACGAAAGTCGAGTCGATCAGATCGACTCCTGCTTTTTGCTTTCATTGAATGAAATGATTCTGATCACAAAAATATTTTCACAACCAAATAATATATTTTTGTGAAATAGGTACAATATAAGTTTAAATAGCAATTCTTTTAACTTTTTAGATACAAAATCGTTAAAATCATCTTGGAAGTTGACCTTTTTCAACACATCATTTTCAATCGCCATTATCGTCAATGAATTTAAACGGTTCTGTGATATTGTTCAACGAAGAAATTTTTTTATTAAGTTTATTTTGAAAAATTTCGTTCACCTGTGGCGTTTGATATCATCAGACTTCTATATATTTGCAATGCTATCATTACCTACATTCGGAAAAGTTGATTGTACCATACCTATTATCAAAAATCAAATCAAAATCAAAAAAACTTTGAATATATCGGATGCAAATGTTATAATTCTCTGGCAGATCACATAAAGAATGCAGCTTCTTCAACAACATTTCTCCTCAAAAACTGCTACACCATAGAGGAATTCTTTAATCAGGAAACATTTTAATTTTAATAATTGTGATATGTAGTCAATATGTTTTCCATGTATGTGTATTTATATAACGTAAACAAGTGTGTGTATATTTATATCTATGTGAATATCTGTGGAGCACAGTTTTTTTTTTAATTCAATCTGTAGTGAATTATGAGTATTTGTGACTATTTTACTTTCACATACTTTCACCCTTTGACATTTTCCACAATTTCCCTGTATTTTGTACAAGTTAATTGCTGAAATGAAATAAATAAATAAATAAATAAATAAACAATCCAAACGATGTTATCTGTCCCCGCATCCATCATTTTTTCTATGGTTTTATTACCGGATGCTAATAATCGGGAATGTCACGAATGAAATCGAATGAAACGTTTTTTTCTTGATGCGTTCAATGTATTAAAGTATATAGAGTGTTCCATTTAAAAACTATATAGGTGCCCACAACTTTTTTTTTTAGATCTACTGTTTTTCTATTTACATAAATGAAATCTATAAGAAGAATAACACAAGTTCAATTTTTGAACAAGAAATTGAACGATAGATAAAATAGTCAAAGAGGGGGGGGGGTTCAAAATATATGTGAAGACCCTGTACCTCCACTGGTAAGTTTTCTACACCTGCAGTCGAAAGATGAAAAAAATTGCTCGCTCGCATATTATGCATAGAAAATATGAAACAATTAAATACCTATTGAATTAATTGTTACTGTCACCATTAAACGCTTTTGTCACGCCACATTCACATTTATGTCTGCCTGTTTTCGGATTGTAAAGAGAATTCGTAACTAATTTCAATGTGTCATTGAGACCGCGTAACCTTTAAATAATTCACTTTGATGAAAATTAGTGGCACATCGTCACTGGAACTATTCCTACCACATGACTGATGATGTTGATGGCAGCTTCTACCTACGGCTTGCATCACTGATGTTTTTGACATTGAAACAAAAACAGGGTGGTTCAAATTTCAGAGTTCTCAACATCTTAACCGATAAATATTTGTTTCAATTGAATGTCAGTTTATAGTAAATAAAATGTGAAGACAGCTATATGTGCAAGACAATTTGTATACGTTCATTTTGCTACCTGTACTATTGATGATTCTGATATCACGCTGTTTTTTATTCATAACGATAACGATCGATTGATGTAGTATCAAGAATGATAAAATCAGTCTATCAGGTTTTGATATCGATAACACGACAAGAAGACAGAGAACTGTGTGGGGTTAAGATCGATACAAGTTTTCGTTGGGGTTGCTGGACTATTCTATCGAGGTAGGTGGAACGATAACCAGCAACCAGCCGAGTAGTGCTTACTCGGATGACGACACAAGGATTTTGTGGACCGATAGAGCAAAATATTCAGGATTCACTCTATACTAAAGGCCGATTCAGATTCATGCGTGCCCACCCTGCATTTTTGACCCTGCATGAAAAATGCATGCCTGTCGTAGTTCACATCTATTAGCGAATCCCATTGGTAAAACTAGTGCGCACTGAGTGCAAATCGCGCGTCCCATTGGTATAATCAGTTGTAGTTCTTGTGTCCCATTGAAAAACTGGTGCGGCTAGTTTTGCACTCAGTGCAAGAATTTTCGCACCTGCTTTAGGAGGTCGTGCGCGATTCAGTGCACTGGAAAAATGGCGGGTCCAATGATTTCAAAAAAGTCAATAATATAATTTGATGAGTACAACATTATCTGTGAATGAAAAACATATATAATTAAATGGAGCATAAGCAGATTGACAACCGCCAATAATTTTTAGAGTGGGTAATTGTCAGCTGATAATATATCATGAGTATGAAGTGGTAAAGTACTTACAGGTTGATGTACAAGCTTCTACTGGAATTGTTCGAATGATTAATTTTTATTATATTGAAAACAGAATTGATGAATTGAATAATATTAAAATCGAAATTCTAAAACCTAACCTAACTAATCTGAAATTTTAAACGGTCGGAGATCGTCCCATTGAGATTGCACCAGTTCAAAACGAAGGCAGTGTCAGTGCAAAACTAGTTCAAAATTAGAGCAACACTGGTTTTACCAATGGGATTCGCTATATGCCTGTCAGCGTGCTTGTGAAAAGCGTGGTGGGCATGCATGGAATAAGGACAAGTTCTTTATTTTCCACCAAAGACATTTAACTGTATTTGAATGTCTTTGTTTTCCACTGTAGTGCATGCGTTTTTGCCGAAACATCCCTAGAAGCCTGTGAATATTTGACAATCTTTTATTTGAATTTGACATTTAATTTATTTTGAATTTGATGATCATTTTGTAAAGTTTGTAATACATTCCCGCCTTTCTCTCTTGTCATTTTAATCTCGAGAAAATGAATTTGATGAAATTTTCGATTTACTTGAACTGACATACTGAAAAAACCAATTAAAATATGACCTTGGGTAAGAAATGCAATGGAAATGCACATATGTGAAATGTCATGCCTTTTTCAGGCACAAGCGTCAGAAATGCATGTGCCTGTAAATCGCACGTGCTTCAAAAACTCTGCATGGAAATGCATGAATCTGAATCGGCCTAAACGTTTTCACTGCACCACAGATTAGAAAACCTCTGCACGTTGGAAGCAGACTAATAGCAGGTCTATCGTCTATCCAAAGCTGCCAGGCGGAATCTACAACCGGTTACCGCTTATAGGACGTAGAAAGGTTTTCTAATCTGTGGCTGAATCTACTCCTTCTCCTTTTCTAATCTGTGATACCACCATATTACCGACCTAATGCCACAGATTAGAAAACCTTACAGATGAGCAGACACTCCGCCCATTTTGTTTGATGTACCGACATCCGTTTTCATTGACCTCGGACCTTTAAATTCGGCGCATTGCAGTTGCCGGATTGTCGTTGTCACCGCTAGAACTACTGATGTGCAATATTGCCATTTTAATGCATGATAGGTATACAACTATACAACAATATAAAAGGTTACCTACTTCTGAGTAATTTATTATGAACAAGTTGTCATCAGAGATTACTTTTTATCAGAAATAAGATGGATTCCTCGATGTATTCTGAATGAAGTTCCATACGAAATTCGAATATTTCGAATTTTAGCCCATTCATTGTCATCAGGAAAAATGAAACACTATTAAATTATCTGACGATGTAATGTATAAACAAATACACAAAATATGGCACATCTTTTATGTTACATAGAGTATTCTGAATTTGAAAACCAAATCAGGAAGATATATTTGAGAAAAAAATTAATACAAAGCGAATTTATATATTGTTTGGTGAGGTAGGTATAATTTTTATGATAAATGCCTCGAACTTTGAGTAAGAATACAAGAAGTGTTACTTTCATCTTGAAACTTGAAATGTGATATAGCATAAAATGTTAATATTGTCATGGAAATGGAAAATTTTGATTCAAGTCAATAATAGGTACCTATCTCAATATATATAGGTTTCGAAAACAATGTAATTAGATATTCTCCAATTTATTTGAAAATTATTTGCAATAATTATACACACAGTAATGTTTGCCACTGGGAGGTGCACCTTCTCTCTTTGATTCACTCATTGTTAATTCAACACTTGTTTCTTGTATAAACCACAATTCTACAGTCCGGAACAGATCACTTTTCAAAACACACACACTACACAAAGTCTCTGATCTAAAACTAACATGCATTCAATTTTCATTGTTACTTTCATTTGAAAGAGTAAGGTACCAGAAATGAGTACCTACCTACTTGGGATTACTAGCAAACAGGCCATCAGTAATCTCAGATTATAATATATCCTATAATCTAAAGCTAATAAACTTAGAAATAAATATATATTGTAGATACCTAGGTAACAGGTTGTTCATCTTTGCTCGTGATGTGATTATCCTCAAAACCTTTATTACATTTCCTATTGAATTATGGTTTATGGGAAATAAAATATGTTACACATTGTGAGAACATCCGAAATATTGGACCGTGAATCGTGTGAAACGAAAAAATTTGTAACATAACCAACAAAATGATGACAACGATGTATTCGATGTAAACAAAACACGCGATCAATATTTTAGCGCCTGCGCAAATCTATGAGAATTAAGCGCTTTCGACATCTCACTCTAATTTTATTCGCTCTGTCTCACTGTCTCATATGAGACACTCCGCCCATTTTGTTTGATGTACCGACATCCTTTTCATTGACCTCGGACCTTTAAATTTTGCGCATCACAGTGGCCGGATAGTCATTGTCACCGCTGGAATTACTGATGTGCAATGTTGCCATCATAGTAATGTATAACTAACACCAATTTGAAAGGTTACCTATACTTCTGAGTGATATATTATAAACAAGTTGTCATCAGAAATTAATAGCCTGCGCATATCTACGACTGGACCTTTAAAATTTGCGCTGTGGACATTCTGTTATCTAGGATGCAATAATAACTCACGACCACTATAAGCTATACTATAATAACTATAATATTTCTTATAATGTCATTTACGTAATTCAAAGGGATGTCAAAAATTTCTCGAATACATCTGCATAGCTAAAATTATAAACTTTGGGACCCCTATTTTCAAATTCTTTGATGGTGTTTTCATCCAGATTTTTCAAGATATCGAGTCTTTTCTGCATTCTATTCATTATCACCACAGTGCGCGCAGCCCATATGAATTTATTCAATATAAGATACCTTCTGAACCATGGTTCCAAATTACAAATTATCGGTTTCTTTTCTGGTATCTATAAAACCATGCATCAGTGAGTTTCAAAATTACTGAGATAAGATCGACTCACTTCATCAAAAGATCTTTCTGTTCGTTTTCTGACTTTTCTACCACATGAAGAATGAGGATGGGTTACAGAATCTCCGATCCGCTACAACATATTTTCAAGTCAAAGAGACAAAATATACTATGTGTACCTATGTACATGATTATACCCACCTCATCATTATCATACAAGAAATCATAATCAATATTTACTAAGTAATCATTATTCAGTATTTCCCTGGAGCATATTAATGTATCTTGGTTCATTCTATTGTATTTTTTTGCCGCTTCGAAAAACTGTTTATTCTTTCTCTTGTATATTTCATAATTTTCATCATTGTACCTATCAAATGGTCCCAAAAGATCATCGTGAGATCGCACTTTTGGAGCTCTGGCTATTATTTTTTTATTAATCTCAGATTGGGTGAGTATTTTCGTTTCAGGTATCAATCTAGCCATTCTTATTACACGTAATATTATTTTATTACTTTCAAGATTGATGAATTTATCGACTCGATGTCACCAGAATTCAAACTTTCAAATCATCAGCAGTCTTCATTTACTAAGAAACGTACATAATACTCATAATACATATTCATGAACTGTTTGAAGCTGTTCTTGAACATAGCCTTCTCGGTATTCGAGCAGAACAGCAATGGGTATAAAAAATAAGTAGTAGAAGAAAATTTTAGGTTAGAAGTAAGAACAGTGAAATTGTAAAATGTAAAAACAATAACAATTTTTTCAATAATATCCTAGTTTCTTATTTCAGTTGATGTAGGTAGTTCGAAAGAATATGGATAAGAATAGATCACAAACTTATATACTGAGTGTAAATGATTTTGGTCAGAAAATCTGCACATCTCAAACAGATCCAACTAAGAAGTGAGTACTTGGTAGAAAACTCATCTAGTCAAATGTTATTTTATGTTATAATCTTTTCAGATTTATTCTCGACGATGATGGAAATATGACAGAATTCTGTCCTGAAACCTCAATGTGTACTGTGAAACTGGATCCACAGGGTAACATAAGTGAGGAAGATAGTAATGATACATATAATAGTGGAAGCCAAGATGTTACCCTGGAAGACAACTCTCAGTTAGGTATGACTCATAAAGCCTGACAATTAATTACTGGAAATCTCCTGTATCTTTCGAATTTAGGGATAATGAATTCATTGGATGGTGTATCTGAATTTGAGGAAAATCTTATGAATGAATTGGATTCAGACTTCATGAGTATGGTGCCAAACCCTGAGTCACAGTATATAATGCAGCACATGGATATTAGAGAGCCATTGACAAAGTTGAGGAAACTAATTGAAAACAGATTAGGAGTTGGTTTGCAAGGTTATGTTTTTGCACTTCAAGGAGTTCAAATAGTATGTTTATTTCACTGAATAGTAATGTATCTCCATTTATTTCATATTGTTATAGTTAGAGGATCACAAAAACCTAGTTGATCAATGTGTTCAGGGTGAAGGATTGGTACAAGTTAATGTTCAAGTCCAAACAAATCTCAGGAGAATCAATATAATAGATGTATTGAAACCAGCTGAAGACTATGTGCATATAGGTAAATTTTCTACTTCAGAGTTGGAAACCAACTCTCAAAAATCCTGTGGGGGTTTAAAATAGGCCTGTCAAAATATTAAGCAGCTGTATGTTCATTCAAAATGTTTTCAGTGACATTTATATTGTTAAGTACAAGGTAAAATATCAATTATGATCTCATTGGATTTATTAGAACATACTTATTACTGAAAAAGTTTCATACTTCATTTTCAAAAACTACTTGACATCAAAAATGTCAATAAACAAAAAACATTGTTGAGAAAATAGAATTGACAGTTGTGATTTTCTTGTTTTGTTCTTCAAAAACCTATGTTGTATTATATCAGTAGAATAGTGCATCCCTTAGAAGCAAATCTGACATCCTGGTAAGGAAGCTGAAGAAAAAAAAATTAAAATACATGAAATTAATTATATTATTTTAGAGAATATAGAGGAAGAGATGGAAAACTCAGGAAAAGAGAATATTGAAGATAAACCTGCTTCAACAACTGAAAACAAGCCAAAGAATGTAGTACAGTGGCAGGTAGACACAAATTATAAAAAGGAACAAGAGAGACTGAAAATTCCCTCTGATCCTAGAGTATGGTAAATTACTTTCATTGTGGGGTTTAATCCTTCATACAGATATAAATGAATTCAACTTCAACTGCTGTAAATTATTAAAATACCCTTCCTGTATATTTTTAGGTCCACCCTTCACGTACGTCACTGGGTACAATGGGCAGTGAGACAGTTCAATTTACCCAACATAAAATTGAGTGATTGGTGCATTGATGGCAAAAAATTGTATGAAATGACCATCCATGATTTCCAAAAAATTGTATCAAGTGATCCTGGAGATGTGTTTTGGACACATCTGGAACTATTGAGAAAAATGAAGGTAGTTGGTGAGTGATTCATGCAGGTTTTAATGGGTTAGGTATAGAAACTGTTTTCAAATTTCAGCCACCAAGAAGGAAGATGGGGCAAAAAGGATTATCCCCAAAGTAATTAAAGTCAATAAGGTAATTACAATAATTTATTTTGAAATACACATACTACCATTGAAGTAAAAGACAATTGACAATGAAGGTCATGCCGTCACATGTCAAAATCGTATTTATGTTTTGAGTCATTTTCCAATAACAATACAAGCTTGGACCCTTTCCTGTTAATTTCTTGTAAGAATGAGAAAGATTTCTATATTGAGTATTTAATTTTCCCTTAAGTTGAGATATACAAAATTATCACATTATTTATTATCACTACTGAACAAACAAATTTAAAACTAGTTCTGGCTCATCCACCATTCTGATTACTCAGCAAGTTCATACGGGGACATACAATGTTGCCATGCTTCTATTTTTTACCAGATATCCGGAAAAAATTACGTGATATCTTGATTATATGTAAGTGTTGTGAAATTTACGGAAATATTTAATGAAACATTGGAAATATGGGAAACAAATAAGGCTAAAAAAATTTAAGAAAATGGAATATTTATTCAAAAAACACAGAATGCTTATATGAACACAATAGTTATTTTTCAAAATTTGTGCAAAGAATTTCATTTTTGACAAACAAGTCGACCAACACTCAATAACATATCCTGCTTCTTGCCAGTCTACTTCCTTAACCTCTTCAATAGTATCAGGAATAAAAATTGACCTATCGCTCTGTTCTATTTCTCCAGCAAGTTTTCATTGTTGAAAATAAGTTGAATCGTCGTGCTTGGTATATTCACTACTAGATATGTTTGAATTATATCTACAATGTTTTGCGTGGCGTAGGCCAGGAAAGTAGTTATTTTATACTCGTTGCCTGCAAGTAATTCAAAACGTGTTCGTATTATGAATTGTATTAGACAATTCATGGCTTTTTATTTTGCATTAAATCTATCATTGATATAGATAATAAATTGCTATGTAACCAATGCATTTGGATTGTTTTGAAGTTCAGTGCCCTCTATATTATGGCTTATGGAATTAGCGTGCATAACTTGAAATAATATTTTGTAGATCCCAGCTAAAAAAGACTTGAAAATATTGAATTATTCAACGGCAGTTCGTTATTTTGATATGCCACATATGGGTTCAAGTGGTAATAAAACTGGAAACAATGGTCAAATACAGTTATGGCAGTTCCTTTTAGAACTTCTTACGTCGAAAGAGTACAAATCTATTATCCAGTGGATTGGTAAGTGGAAAGTGATGAATATATAATGCGTGTTTCAATTTACATCAATACGGTTTTCCATGTTCCTTGGGTGATTTATATCTGATTGTTTTTCATACCTTGAAAAATGGGTTTCTTTGCATAAACAATTTTCAACCTACTCACGACCACAAATAGAAATACCAAAATAATCGGCATGTCCGAAAACGCTTCCTAAGAACACTATATAGCGGAATTCACAACAAAACTTTTTGCGTTTTGCTTTTTACGATATAACGAAATTAACGGATCAAAAAACTTGACTTGTTTTTATAACAAATGTTCAAAATATTTCCATCACTCTCGATACATTTTGTAATATGCGAAGTTTGAAGCTATTGATAGCTCTAAACATAATATTTTTTCTTATTCTCCGGCATTCCCTGTTTAAAGTTCCCCGTAGATTTTGTTGTTGCTGTCTTCATTGATGATAGATTTTATGAGTCGAAACTTCGAAACTGGAATTGAGGTATATATCAACGTATTGAGATTCACCAGGCGAGTAAAAAAAGGTCCGTATTAAGAAAAAAAAGTTGATGGCGGCTCTCTAGTTACGAAACGTCGTATTACAAATTCTATACCGCCAAGTTATAGAGCATGAAAAATAGCTATGAGAAAGTGTATTCCTTTTTTTGATATCTATTGGAATCTCAGACCAATAAAATAACATAGACTTGTCCTTCCTATCTCTAATGCATTACATTGTTTGAAAGCAAGATCTAACTATCTCTCTTGGTATCGGGAAGAGAGGAGGAGAACGGGCGGTAATGTTTACCCTTCTTGTTATTAGTCGTGCGAAATGAAATTTATAGAGGCAAATATTCAGACGGATAAAACCACAGAAATATAACACGAATTGATTCTTTGAAACATATTATATTCATCATTGTTCATTTGTATTATATCTACATGAAAGAAATCTGTAAAATACAATTTGGATCAACTGAAAATATTCATTATCTTGAATAGAATAAATATCCATGCATTATTCCACATTATTCCATTTCCGAACGTACGACTATGGCACTCACCAATGAAATGACACTATTGACACTTCAATCCCAGCAACCTGCTTTGAAGTTTTAACCACAAATAAAACAATTTTTTACCATTTTAAGTGAAGAGCAATATATTTAATACACGAATAAGTGATTTAAATAAAAAACGCACAAATCAACGCTTTAAGAACGTTAATACAACAACCTGAACTCGCTCGAAACACGAAATCGGCGAGTTGGTCCGACGAGGCCCGAACGATAGATTCTTTTCGTGGAAACAAGAAGGTTTGACAGTCGTGTTGGCATCTTGAAAAGGGTGGAAAATACCAGTCTATGTTTTTTATTCGTCTGAGATTGACATAAAGCGAATAAAAAGTAAAAATTAAAACTCTAAAATTAGTTTTTTTTTAAATATCCCGAAAACAAAAAAAACTTCAAATAATTTTTTGCGGCATATTGTTGAGCATCGACCCTGTATCTCTAACCGTTGCCGTTGGCCCGCGAAATTGTGGACACCCTGTACATCGCATGCTTCCTTAGGCAGAGAGGGCGAATTCAAGCTGCACCACCCCGAGGTGGTGGCCCATCTGTGGGGCGAGCGCAAAAACAAGCCCATGATGAACTACGAGAAGCTGTCGAGAGCGCTACGGTACTATTATGACGGTGACATGATCTCCAAAGTCCACGGGAAGAGGTTCGTCTACAAGTTCGTCTGCGACTTGAAACAACTGCTGGGGTACAGCGCTGTGGAGTTGTCGAACCTGGTTCGGACTGGAAACCCGAGTGGCGCTTCGGGAGTTTAATATGGTCGTTAGTTGGTCGTTTGATGTTAATAGTTGTACGAGGTAGACTAGATTTTATACATCAAAGTTTGCAGATATTGAATAAAATCTATACAGATGTAAGAAAAAAATATATAAATGCGTAAATCGGTGTTATAACGTTTTTTCAAATAGCAACCGAAATTTGAGATATCGCTATTTGAAAGATCTAGTAATTCTTGATGTAGGACGATCAAATTTCAAAAATATAAAAGTAAAAGGAAGTGTTTAAACTGGCCACCATTAGTTTGCTCGAAATGA
Source organism: Chrysomela aeneicollis (assembly GCA_029955515.1). NCBI lineage: Eukaryota > Metazoa > Arthropoda > Insecta > Coleoptera > Chrysomelidae > Chrysomela > Chrysomela aeneicollis. Next base: position 7,555,295 of record JARUHQ010000006.1, read on the forward strand.
ACAAGGCGATTTTCATATAATTATCTTGTAACTTCGTTTAATGCTTAAAGTGATTCATCTTTCAGTTATCCTAATCTTCGAATCCTCAACATTATCTGATCGTTAGACGTGAAATTTGAATTGTAAATAGCCCCATGAAAAGACATCGAGCGTGGTAAGATACTCTATATTGTTTTCACTTATAATTCCACTAGAGCTTCAATTATTACTGAAAATTTTCTCGACAACACGAATATCGAGTCGAAGACGAGGGAGAATTTTCAGGAGTAATACCACGAGTGATTGAATTTTCGCGATAAGTCTGTCGATTCATTAATAAATAAATAAATCATAAATAAAAGACAGACTTATGAGATAAATTCAATCACTAGTTGAATTTTATTAGACTATTTCATGAATAAAGTTTCTTCATCAATATAAATACGAACAATGTATGACAGTCATAATCAAATTATTAAAATCGTCAATAACAATTGAGTGAGTAATAAGAGACAGAATTATGAGAATATATTCAGAACAGAGTGGTATTTTGCAAGACTATTTCACGAAACCAATTCCTTTATTATAAATATGAAAAATTCATTACAACCATAGGCAAATGTTTATAATCTTCAATGATATATATTACTACACCTAACTCTGAATAATTATTTCAACACGAAACCTTTTTTATTATGTATCATTATTTTATTTTTATACATGAACAATAATCAACAATAATCAACAACAACTATAATTATTATATATAGTACAATTATAGAAATTTTGAATAGTTTGACCGTTATTTGGACACATTCTATTGTTGGACTCATTACTTGATGTACTTCCAGTATTTCTGAAGGTATTCAATATGTTTTGATGATGTTTCCCACTAAGCTGTAAATACGGTTTCATAGAGTTGGAACTTCCATGTCCGGTTATTTTCATTGCCTGTTGTTCACCAACGCCAACTGCAGTTGCATGATTAGAATGATTTGTTATTTTGACTTTCTTAGTATCTAATCATATCTTTTATGCAGACAGTTTTGTCAGACGCAGACAGGAACAGTCTGTCACTCGCTATATTTCCTCTTTTTGATATCAGTTTCCGATATAATCTCACAGGACACATTTCGGGATTGCTCAAGTTCTGAGTGAGCCATTTATTACCTTCACAACTATTATTGCCGCCTTGATGGGTTTTTGAGAATATGGGATTATATGCAATTCTGTTAGTCAAACACCCTTTGTTGTCTGTTTCTTCTTTGAAAAAATGTAACATAGAAAAAGCTGCTTCGTCACCTCTCCAAGCTAGTTCTACTGCTGCTATGTGAAAAAACTTTCTCTGGAGGCCTTCTGGCGTATCCTCATCCCATTGTAGGCACATATTTTTATATTCGTCAGAAGTCATAGCGGCAGAACTTACTTTCCGTTTCTCAGGTACAGCTTGCAATAATTTCCTCTTACTGTCACGAGCCGCCCTTGCCTCCTTGAAAATTATATTTCTGAATGGATCAATATCCCTCTGATACTCGCTAAAATATTTTCTTGCAATAATTTTGCAGTAGTGTTCCATATAGTTTTAATAACACTTTCCTTGTTATCACTTCCGTCAATTTTCCTCATGTTAAATGCCCAGTCTTTCAGAATGAATGCCAGTCGTTCGGTGGTATTTTGTGCATCTAATTTGTAGTTGCGATCGACACAGAATGTCATAAATTGTTTCCATATATAACATTTTGATTTTTTTTAGACAGGTACGTTTTCATCTATGTTTTGGTTGATAATTTCATTTGTATTTGTACCGAAGCGACTAATTTTGACACAATCAGGTACAATTAATATTGATAGAACTGCCAAACTTTGTGTTGCCATGGTTACGTCGTTGAAAATACCGAAGCTGACTCCGATCAGAATTGAAAGACAGCTGGTGTTATCGCGATAACACAAGTTGTCTTTGGTTTGCGATTGGTCAGATTATGTGAGAATTTTAAGATGAGTGAAATAGTCTACAAAATATTCGTGTTGGAGAAAAAATTTACAGTTTTTAATCGAAGCTACGGTAAGACAATTTCACAGCGAAATATTATTGAATTGAAGTCAGAGCGTTGAAGAGATAGGGAAGGTTCGACCTCGTTTTCAGTTGGTCTAGCTAGACGTTAGGCAAGCATACAAAGTGGTTGGTTGACCGTACGGCTGTGTATAAAAAGTGGAATAAAATACAACTTTGACGAGATTGACTGTTCGAGTTTTATTTCTATTATATTTACCGTGAGTTCTGTTAACCAAGATGTACAATTTCAATAATCGTAGGACACGAATTTGATTCTCATTAACACTTGACAGTTTTCATAGTCAGCCGCTACCGGTCCACTAGCCAAAACTGTATTGGCTATTTTGAAATATCGTAAATTGTGAATCAACAATTCAATTCATTATTTACCGATACTGAATAATCATGTCAGAAAACTCTGAACCACTGTGGTAAAGTTGGTAGAAATATATTTACACTGAATAATAATTGAGAATTTCTTGCTTTCTCAGTTGACCACCAAAATTTTGTTGTTCGTTTCCAGAAGGAATCGATTTTTATTCAAAAAATCGAGAACATGTGTTAACTATTTGAAACGAATGGTGATCAAGTACTAAATAATAGACTGATCTGAGAAAAGAAAGTTATGAAATTAATTTGTTGAGAAATTGTATTTTTATAAAATGATTTTCACTGAAGTAATATAATGTGATCATGTAAATCATCGGATATTTGAATACTTTTGTAAATAAAAGGTTGAAATAAATACCCATAATCTCAGATGCTACTTGTTCAAATTATTTAGCCCTTCAACGGAAAAATGATCGCTGAAAATTTTAAAGAAAGAAGGCCTAGAACCCGTTCTAATTTCTTGTACATAGTGCAGTTGCGATGCAGAGAAAAATGATCCGTGTTGTTCAATTAACATAACCTAAAATACAACATCAGTGTTTTTCTATGAATTTTAAATTTGCGAAACTCAATTACAATAATTATGTCTTGGACAAAAGAAAAACGTGAAGCCGCGATTTCAACCAAATTTACAGAGGTTACTGCAGGTGTCAACACGAAATTATGAATATTTGATTCTGAATGACTTCTAAGCGTTTCTAACAATTTCATGGAGCCATTTTCCAATGAGTTTGATGCGAATATGTATCGAACATGATTGAAAGAAAATTCTTCAAATATCTTTCAACAGTATCGCCATCTATTGTTTTACATGAGAACCCAACGTAATGGGCTGAAATTCAATTGTTTCAAATCAAGGATTTTTTCTGCTGAAACAATTGAAGAGTAGCGCCACCAGGTCTTATTTCCATCATTGTCATAAGTCTAAAGTGGGCAGGGGATCAGTTTCGCAATGGGTACCTAGTTGAAAAAAATATATTCATCATGCTTGAAAAAAGTGTGGCAACAAATAGTCAGAGATCAGAAAAAATTGATTTTCATTTCACTGTACTAAATCTCCAATCGGCTACACCTATAATTTCTTATCATCATGAAATAGGATTCAAACATAAGATAATTATTAAAGATACCACCTGTAAAAACAACGAGTGGTAAAATAGTCGAAATTGATATTTTGTTTTTCTAACATCTAATTCTTCCCAATATAAACTCATGTCCTATTTATCATGTTGTTTATTGAAACGGGGAATTGTTCCTCCCCTCATGTACATTTGAGTCGATTTTGGGTTATCTTATTAATTATCTTAACATTAGTTAGTGTTGCTTTGATTCAAAGAATATCGACTCGTTTTCATTGAAGGATCTTGGCTTGAAAAATATATCCGACAATAATAGATTTTCGCTCACTGCATTGCTTTTAAAAGTCTTGGGAATTGAACCTGTCGGTTTCATATCGTTTTTCGCCTGGTTGTCGACTTTACACAGCTCTTTTTCGGCCGTTGTCTTGAATTTCTGTCGATACTCCTCGTTTTGTTTTTGCACAGTCGAATGTTTCATCTTGAGCGAATCCACCTCCACTTCCAAACTCTTGATCTTGTGGGTGAGTTTTTTGTTTTCCTTTTTCAGGTCGTCGATTTCGCTCATGTAGTGCTCTTTTTGTAACATGCCTTTCTTCTCGGTCTCCCTCAAATCGGCTTCTTTTTTATCGATTTCAACGTTGAGCTGGTCCAAATTTTTCTCGATTGCGGCTTTGTTCACTTCCACTGTTCTCTTGAGATGTTCGTGTTCGATTTTCAGCTCTTCTGCTCCTGCTTTCAACAACAGATTTTCCTTCTGTAATTTTGCTAATTGGTTTTTTGTTCTCTGCAGCTCCATCAATAGTTCCGTTGCTTTAATTTCCCATTCGGCTGATTTATCACATTTCTTCGGGGTTTGGGAAAAATTTCTGATTTTAGCTCCATACAATGCATTATCCTTATTGTCTTTAGTTGAATTCCCGATGATAATGGGGAAAGACATTACTAAAATTTCGACAACTGGACACAGATTTCGAATGAAAGAACTGGCAGGATGTAGCCATGACAAAACATATATTGTGGCATATCTATCATAACACAGGGTGAATACGTTTTACTACTATTTACCAAGCGATTTCAATGATGAAATCAGACCTGGTTGGGCCACTTTTCAATTGTTTCATCTTGCTATAAAACAATAGATGGCATAATCATAATGTTCATATCAACTGCATTGATAGTAAAATATACAATAGTATATTATAATACAAGTTTTATAAGACGCTATTTTGTCACACGCGTTGTTTGGAGTACGACGAGCGAAGCGAGGAGTGCTCCAAGTGAACAAGTGCGACAACGTGTCTTATAAAACGTGTCATAAGCAATTTTTTCTATTTTGAATTGTTTTGAAGAAAAAAATGGATTTAATATCGATAAATAACAGAAACATCTCCGATTGGTAACAACGATGACATTGAAATAATCAAAATCTGACGCACAAGCGTAAAGCCCAGTTTACAGTTGAGCGATTTTGATTATTGCAATACCAGCGGTGAAAAATTCAATGTTGTTATTGTTTTTATAGGTCAATTTAAATCAAATTACACTCTGAATTGAAATTTACCAATTGAAACATTGAGTTTTTCACTGCTAATATCACCAAATCCAAATCGCTCAGAAGTGAACTGAGCCTAACTCTTCTGACTTTCATTTGACAGTTCGATTGTACCAATCTCCGAATAATAAAAAATGCGTATCGAAATAGAGGCTATTTCGATACGCATTTGCGTTGCACAATGACTTCATTATACAACCAAAATAGAAAAATACATTTTACGAAGCACACTTCGTTTGATATTTTCCCAGATGAACGTCACTCCTATATGCGAATGATGTCATAACAGAGACAATTTCAGTAAGTAGAGATTTGGAGACTGTGGCTTAATAATATACAACAAATGCAAAAATAACCCAAAAACCACAAAATATTTGAGAAAAACTAAATACGTATTTCGACAACTAAGTATTGTCATCTTCAGTGGAAATACCAATGAAACTGATGATTTGTCCGTAACTGGACACCTTATTGATTTTTTTCAGTTTTGTTATGAATTCGAGAGTTTTTTATTGCGGAACTTTCTTGTGGGATCGATATAAACTATTGAACTCATTTGTGAGCCATTTTGATAACTGGTGAGTAGGTGAGTTTATCCCTAGTCTCACCGACTAACCTGGCTTGTGTATTTTTGACATCATCGCCACCTACCGGAAATATAACTGTCAAATTTACATCGTATGGATATAAAACATGATTATATATACATTACTTCAATACCAATGTTACAATATTCTAGTTCAATAGTTTTCAAGGCTCAACATCAAAGCTCAAAATAATAGGTATTTTTAAGCAATAAAATTAAGATAACACGCACCATCCAGTATGTAAAAAAACAGTTGCATGATCATTCGTTATTATTTTGAAAGAAAGAAGTGTCAAAATCGTGGCAAAAGTCCTTGCTTTTTCAGGTCTACGAAAAATTATTTAGTCGTCCTCATCATGAACAACTCATATATCAATTACATTAGGAATCGGGATCCCATCAAGTTCATTTTCAACATTTTCCGCAACTACAAAAAATCTTGCGACATCCTACAGGAGAAACGAAATTCCGTGAAAAGAAACCAAAGTGCACCGGCAGTGGCTCGTCAGGAAATATCAGTGGAGGATGGAATGGAGGGTCATCAGAAAACTGAAGATATTCAACATGAAAAACCACGCATAATAGAATCAAGTTCGTCCCGAGACAGTCTCAAAGTGACCTGGTCCAACGCCAATTTTGGCAAAAGCACCAGCTACCTGAATGTAACTAGGAAGAAAAAGCTGTTAGACACCAGTATCCAAGAAAAAGAATATCCAGTGCCGGAGACCATCCAGGAACCATCAATAGTTACTGCTAGGCCAATGTACCCCTGGCAAAATTACAACATAGACAGCTTACAGCTCAACACAAAATTCAACAAAATGATATCGGTATCCGATCTGAGCTCCCAGATGCTGAGAATGAAAAAATCGATATTGAAGAAGGCGAGTGAAACTAAATCAGCGAAAAAGTCGCCCCCCAGAGAAGTGACATTCAAAAAAACTGCGTCCATGTTGGTGTACCCCAAATTCAAGTTCAATGTCATGAGACAACCGAGTCTCAACCTATCAACTGGTAATAAGGCTGAAATTCCCGCGAAGAGGAAATGGGACGATTGTCCAGGCTATCGTTGCCAACATTATCAACACCGCCCGGTATATCCGAGTAAGAAACGGTCCAGCGGGACTGAAGCCTGTAGAAGATATACACATGGCGAGCAGGCGTATAGCTTTCCTTACTTTGATAATAAAAAACAAAAAATTCATTGAAAACTGGTATTCTAAAATCTTTACTTCAGCTGGACTACTCAAAGTATTCCGGATACTTACTCGAAATCTTCAATTTGATTGAATATAAAAATCATCCGAACAATGTTTTTTCTTTTTTGTACCATTTTCACGGCTATTGAAATGGTGAACATTATAAAAAGGAGATGTTTTTTCATTTCATGTTATACATAAGATATATTTCTTACATTCATGATTCAGAACAGTGATCAATTTCCACGAACTTCAAAAGAAAAAAGGTGTAAAATTTTGTTTTTGTTGTGTTCTGATGCATGATTGCAGGTTAATTTTGGAGGAATATCCACCTATATCAAAAAATGCGGACAAATCAATTTCGCATAATCAAATATGCCAAAAACTCTTTTAATCACACCCCAAACGCAAAATAGGGTTTGACCTCTTGAGATATGGTTTATATCAAACGATAAAAATTTGAACACATTGAAATGCTAAAAAGTGCAGGAACAAATTTCACTATTAAAAAAAAAAAGAAATCAGTACATGAAGAACAGTAATTTTGATCGAAATCGAGAAATACAAGATTACCTACTGTAAAACAAATCTTAGGATGTATTTTCTCTAGCCGATTCGGAAATATTGGATTGTTCTAAGACTTCTTAACGAAAACGCTATGTTGTAAGAATCACATCAATTTTGAATTCGTAGACTTCAGTTATGGGGAAGCGTTGAACTGCTTGCAAGAAAATGGGGTGTTTCATTGGAAAAAAAATAAAGTCACCCTTTTGTTGACCAGAAAATATTTGATTCTCTAGTGAAAGAATGTACTGTATTCAATTATTTCATAAAATGTCTTGTTTTGTATTTTCTTCATTGGTAATTGGTATATTCATCTAAACGTCGGTATAATCAAACTTACTTATATTAACTTTTTAGTCATATTAAGCTAGGAAATGTTTCCATTACGTTTAATCTTTTTCCCACTAACGAAACATACAATTAGCTTACTTAAAAATATTTATAAGTAGCGATTTATCAATTTTATATATTTTCATTCTCGAAACAAGTGTTTTATTCACTTGCTTCAATGATTTCTTCAATTTCGTGAATGAATATTTATTTATTTACATTTTTATTATATGATCCCGTATGTTGAGTCATGATTTTCTAATACTCACTGTCAAGATCTGTCAAATTCACATATCATGAACCATATACCTCAAAATTAAAGTAAAAATAATACAATGTATAAGATACTTGCGAGAAGCTTGAAAATCCCAGAAAAATCACTGGCAAACTTCACGAGCATGTACCGAAGGGTAGCGATAAATCATCTATCCCGCCTCAGCTCCACCACAGTCCAAACCAAGAAATCAGTCCCAAGAAACCACACAGAAGACGGAGAAGGCAGCTCGTCTAAAAGCAAGATAAGACCCACCTTCAGAACCAAAAGTTCCTCATCCGTTTCGAACGGAAAAGGGTTCCTCAAGCGCTCATGGTTTTCCGAAGCAAAAGAAACTGTCCACATCATGATGTTCTCCACATCATCATCGAAATATTTCTACGCCTCGACCCTCAACCAAGCCAAACAGTCGCCGATTTCGCAGAAGTACTTCAGAAACCAAAAAACGCTGGATCTCTACAAGCAAGCTCTGGAGCAGTGCATGAAGATCAAGTTCGAGAGGCACAGAATCCAAAAAAGAACCAGAAACGTCGCTTGGACACCTGAACCTTTCAAAGCCAACCATGTGAAAGAGACGATAGCTCTGGCCCGCTCGAAGAATGCAGAAACTCTGCCCTCCGAGGACAAGCCCAAGAAGATCGTGAGGCTACACCCGAAGAAGACGATGTCGGTGGAATCGATGAAGCAGCTGGTGAAGCAGAAGAGAACGCTGCAGTACGTGAAGAAGAAGAAGTTCCAGATCGTCTACCCAACTCACATGATCAAGTACAAGCTCGGGTTGCAGAAACCCTACCAAGTGGAGAACTCCATGGCGAAAAAGCTCCGACCAGTTGTGAGTACTGCGGAACCCGAAGTGGGTTCAGTGAAGTCGGTTTTCAAAAGGGAAATCAACACCGTGGAGGTTATGCCGCCCAAAAATAAACAAAATAATGACCTCCTGGCGGTTATGATGGCTAGTCAGAAGAGGAGAGAAAAGGAGGTTGTTCCTGAGGTGGACGAAACCATCAAGCATCTCATCAGCCAGCACCCTTCGATGAAGAAGGTTACTGAGCGCGCCAAAATGTCGATAAACAAGAAGTACAACATAATTCTGTTGAAGAGTCAGGCTAAGATAAAGTTGCAGATGAAGCCAAAAGAAGTGACCGCGGGTAAGTAGTGGTAGTGTTTTATCATTACTATTATTAATATTGGGTTCATTTCGCAGACACATCTGAAAAATTGGATTTGAGTACAATCCAGCCAGAACAAAACGAACCATCAACCCAGTTCGAACAAGCAGAATCAGAAAAGAGCCACATTGAAAAAAAGCTAGAAGCTGACGTAAATATTGTGCAGCACCCTATATCTACGAATCTGGATCAACCTGATTTAAAATTGAATTTCAAATATCCCAAACGTCTCTTTTCTGAGAAGAACGAAACTTTCGATATAGATGAAATCTGCCTCAAAACCAAAGAAAGCTATGTTGTTTATACTGATGAAATATCTGATGCAATCAATAAGATTCAAGGAAAAAAAGAAATCGAGACTATGAAGCAAAAAGCAACAGAGGAAGACAAAAATATTGTCACGAAAAAAGAAAATGTATCAGATGATAAATCTGTGGTTGAGCAGAGGTTGAGGAAGCTCTTGATGAGAAATGAAAAACAAGTGCAATCAGCGAGTGTAAGTAACCAAAACCTCGGGACTCCAGCCCAAAGCCTCATCGATTACCTCAAGAAGCTCAATGATTTGAAGGATCAGACCTCAATGGAGAGGTCTACTATAAAAAAACCATTCTTGAAAACTATAGAAAAACAAAAAGTTGAGGTGAATAAGGTTAATATTACAGAAGACAAGGGAGGAATTGATAATGGTGTTGATAATGAAATTACTAAACAACAAGGTATAAGCAAAGCTGGATTGAAGGAAGAAGAAAATAGAGAACGCAACCTGATTAGTAATCTAAACAATATAAAATCTCTACAAGAGAAACTTCTAGAACGAAAAGTAGCGCAAGAACTTATTGGAAAAAATAACATTTTAACAATGAACAAAGAGGAAACGGTTGAAGATGTTGTCAGAGAAACTGTTATGCAAAGAATCAAAGCTTTGAGTTTGTCACAAAATGCTGATACCAGAATCAGGAAGACCACATCGAAATATTTACTGGAAAACATGAAACCCAATCAGAATACAGATCACCAAACAGAAGAAGTACCATTAAAGAAAGCGGATGAGGCAAAAGAAACGAGGAGAAATCAACAATTTCAAAAAATATTGAACCAGTATATTGTGAAACCAATACACAAAGAGCATGAATTTGGTGCACTAAAAAATGAAGAAACTTCAGATAAGTCAAAGCCTAGATATCCTGATCAGAAAAATCTCATGCCAGTGGAAGATATAAATGAAGAGATACCAAGAGAAGAATACAGTCCACACAATAGAGAGAAACTTAAATCGATTTCAAAATATGCAAATCAAAGACTGGAACAGAAAACATTCAGATCGGATGCGGACACATTCAAAGTAGCATCTGAAGGGCATACAAAGACAGAGTCTGATCGGATAAATGACAAACCTGCTGAAGAAATTAGTTCAGTAACATTAAAGGACAGTCTGTACAAAGACAAACTCAAAAATCTGTTGGAACCAGCCAACCAGTATTTCGGAAAATTAAGAGAAGTAGGTGGAAATCAAATCAGATCCCTGGGAGCACTAAAGGATCAGTTCAAAACTCAAATATCTGAGAACATAAGTAAAGGGTTGAACATTAAGAACATGCTGGAGAATACGCCAAAACTTGTTGAGAATGATAAAAAATCACCAACAATAGTAGAAAATTTGGGCAAACAGTCTAAGCTTGAGAAAGATGAAAAACCTTCAAGCAGCCAAGACTGTTTGTTGCTCATCAAAAAATCTACAAGAGAAGATGAGGATTACGATGTCATACAGATTGAATTGGATAGTAAAAAATTGAAAGCCGAAGATGGAGCAGATGGAAAACTACAAACATCAAATATCGAAAACAATAAACAAAACACTCTACCCAATAATAGACCCACAATCAGACAAGAAAGGCCACCTCAGAGGCCTCCAACAAAGAATATTAACGATAAAAAAGATAAGTCAAGGGTGATTAGTGATGTCATCCTACCACCTTCAAGGCCACACGATTCACAGAAGTTATCGAGTAAACGTTTGAATAAAGAAGAAACTAGACCAAACAAAGAGAATACAGCTGGGCCTTCAGGGCACCAAAATAGATTCGAGAATTTGGAATCCAAACATGAGAAGCATGATGCTTTTTTCGGCGATAGTAGAATTGTAATGCAGGATAATATAATGAAGTCAAAATGTGCACAAGAATTAGAAGATCTTGAAAATATAATACACAAACATAAACCACGAAGGAGGGATTGCCTTGATGCAGCATTTATCCCTGAGAAATTTCCAAACCAACAATTCTTCAGAAACTGGTTGTCGACTTTGAATAGCATCGAGGAATTAGAGATTGCATACAAAGATGGATCAGATTCTACATTGATATGGCTTGCTGAAGAAGTTGATAATATTGTGAAAAACTTGAACACTCATAAATCTCCATCTGGAAAATCACGAGTGGAATTCGATCCCTTCAAAAGAGTCAGTAATTACCAAACGATAGGAGAAGACACCATTTTGGGGAAGAAGGAAAATGATGGACATTACATAAAGGTGCATCCAAACTTGCTCAACCTCGAAAAACCGGACGCAAAAATACCAAGAGAAGAAAACAGTTCCTACAATAACGACAAACTGAAGTTGATCCCTGAGAGTACGAAAGAAAACCCTGTTCAAAAAACTTTTGAGTCCAATGAGGGAAAATTATCTAGAATAGTAAAACAAGAACCTGTCAAGAAGAATACAATTTCACAGGATAATGAACCCGAAAATTTTAATTCAAAAGAGAAGTTGGAAGACAACAAAAACGTAAATTCTGGAGAAACTAAGCTGAATTCAAAAAATTCAGTAGCAACAACTGCTCAGAAAAGTGGAGATCAAGGAATGATTGCTCATTTGGAAACTTCGAAGCCTGAAAATATATCACACGCTACTTCCCGAAAACTTGAGCAACAAGTTATTGTCGAAGGAAGAGAAAACAAAATTGACACGCCTCCTGCAAAAATGATGAACTATGCGTACAGTTCTGAAAAAATGGGAGTCAACAAAATTGAGCATAAAATCGAAGATAAAGCAATCCTTTCCCAGCAAATAGTAATGAAAAATTCTAGAAAGAATACCATATCAGCTATAACACAGAAAGAAGAATTAGAAAAAGAACCATCACAGGGAAAAGTGTGGACCGAAATTAATAGCAGAACAAAACAAGCAAAAGCCGACATCAAGTCTACACCATCAAAACCAAACAATAGTTTTGTAAATATTTCCAATACCTCATCGATGAGATACTCTGGACCAAAATTGTCGATGGAAAAAGAAAAAAAACAAACATCTAAACCTAAGTGGCCCTCAAACCTTTCAGAAAAATCTGAACAAAGAAAACCAACCTTCGGTCATAAATCCACCTCGAACTTATTGAAAAAAGTTACACCTAATGAGGAAAATAAATCAATTGCACCGAAAAAAGTTGAACGATTCGATATTCGCAATCCAAATATTGAACACGGACTCAAACATCAGTCACAAAATGGTACGGAATCTAAAAAAAAGGGAGCTCAGGGAGCAAACGGCGATAGTGAAAATAGAAGTAGAGGAAAATCTGAGTCAAGGCTGATGAGGATGTATTTATTGGACGAACATGAAGGTTACGATGAATTCATCGCAGGATTACAGGGAATAATAAAGCAGCCGATAATCTCCATTGAAAATGTAGAGATGAAGAAGCCAACTGTTAAACCAGTGTGGAAAGAAAACTTCAAGTCGACGCATGTTATGAATTTATCTCGAAAAAAGTCTTCAACGGATCCTAAAAAAGATTCAAAAGGCGTCAATCTTGATAAGGAAGCAGGATTCAGGAGAAAGGATATTTCAGATGAGATGAAGAAAGGAATACCGAGATTTGAACCACAGGGAAACGTGAATTCGGTGAACGAAAATGAAAAGATGATATTGGTGCAAGAGGAGAAAAAAATTAAACCTCAACGGAAATTTGTTGCAAATTCCAAAATATACTCATCGTATGAAGACACGTTGAAAGATAATTCGGAAAAATCTATTGAGGATCGGAACAAAATAAAAACTACAAAATCCCCTGAAGAACAGATGGCAGTTCAAAAACGAGAGAATTTTAGGCCGCTCCAAGAATCTGTAGCAGAATCCAAATTGGATACAACGCAGAATGACAAGTTGGAAAATCACTCGAAGAAAAGTAATGAAGATATAGAAAGAACGAAATCGATTAAATCGCTGGAAGAACTGAATAAAATTACTACTTCACCGGATCCTTTTAAAGAATATTTGATGAGGGCCAAGGAAAATCGAGACAATAAAGCGAAATCGCCTCAAAAGAAACTCAAACAGAATGATGAGTTGAGAGATATTTCGAAGAAACGTAATGAAAATATGGAAGAAACAGAATCCACTAAATCGCTTGAAGAACTCCAGAAAACCACTTCTTCACCGAATTGTTTTTCAGCTTATTCGAAAAAAGCAAAGGAAAATCGAGACACTAAATCTCCGATTCATAAACATTCATCTCAAAATAAACATAAGGAAGAAGCGATTACAAAGCTAGAAAAAGAAAAATCAAAGCCTATACAGGAATCTGTAACAAAATCCGAAATGGGTCTAGTGTTTCCAATGCACAATGACAAGTTGAAAGATAATTCAAACAAATGTAATGAAGATATGATAAAAGCAAAAACCACTAAATCGCTTGAAGAACTCAATAAAGAAACTTCTTCACCGGATTGTTCTTCACATTATTCGAACAAAGCCAAGGAAAACCAAAACATCAAAACCAAACATGAAGAAAAACCAATGATAATGCAAGAAAAACAATTATCAAAGCATCCACAGGAATCAATTGCAGAATCCAAATCACCTGAAGCACTCAGTAAATCAACTTCTGCATCGGACTGTTCTTCAAACTGTTTCAAACTAGCCAAGAAAAGTAGAAAACCTGAAGCCATATTTCCATTTGATGAACATTCATCTCAAGGAAAACATATAGAACAACCGAGGCGCCCACAGGAAACTGTAGCGGGTTTTAAAAAGGAGGAAATGAGTACATCTCGAGAAGGCAAGTCGAAAGACAACATTTTCAAACAATCTAATGAAAAATCAAAGACGAAATCTCTTGAAGAACTTAATAAGATCACTACTGCATCGGATGGTTTCTCAGGTAGTTTAAAAAAAATTGATGAATGTGACGAGACAATATTCAAATTGGTAGCACACAAAAAAACATCTAACGTTAAATATGGAGGAAAGAATGACATAGATCTTTCCGACCAATCAAAATCTACTGGTGAAACTATATGTGAGAATAAGAGTGATGCTAATGATGATAAGGCACTGAAAACAATGGAAAATAGTGGAATTTCAAAAGTGAAGAGGTTGGGTGAGAAAAACATAATTGGTACTATCATTTTGAAAAAAGCAGATGACAAACCAGAAACAAAAATTAGCACGCCGAATAGCGTGAAGAAATCTTCGAAATCCGTTGAGACCGAAAATAAGACGAAATCCAGAGAAAAATCTCAAAATATGACGAATGCTAGTTCTTACCTTGTCAGTAATAGAAGTTCGCCAAATCCAGCTAGGAAATCCGAAACAAGAAATGAATCTTCGAAAAAAATTAACGGAGAATCATCAGGTAAAAAATCTAGAAATGTTGAGGATACAAGGGTAGCTGTTCACATACCTGAAGAGAAAAAAAATGAACTGATCAAGACTGGTTATATCGAAGAGAGTATCACAAAGAAGAATGAATATAATTTGAAAAAATCCAGTAACATTTCAGAAAACGAAAGCAAGAGTTCCTCACCAACCATATTGGAAGCAGTTCCAGCGAAAGATCTAGCTGAAGGAAACAAAAGAAAACCCGAAGCTACCAAAGAAAATCCCAAGGATAAGTCTACTGGACCAGGTAAGAAACAAAAAGTTATTATAAGATTAAGTAGACACCCAAATGTACCGATTCCCACTAAACCTACCTCCAAGAAGAATAACTATGTACCTAACACAAAATCGAAAGAAGAATCTTCCAAAAATCAAGCAAAAATAAAGGAAATTCTATCGATTGAACCAAAGACAGTGCTGGATTACATTATTGATAACCAATTGAAAAAACGGAATGTTGAACCAGAGCGAATGCTTGAAGAGGCAAAAATATTGAAACAGAAATATCACAATGAAAGACTACACAAAGTTATGGATAAATATAGAGCGGATATAGACAAAATCGAGAATTCCTATAATCAAAAAATAGCCCCAGCAGATGAAGAATTACACCGACAAAGAAAATATAAAGAAAACGAGTTGGAAGCTTTCAGGAAAAAAATTGAAGAAGAAATTGTTAAAAAAGAGGTACCCAAGAAAGTGGAACATGAAGCAAACCTTGATAGAGAACGAGTACACAGTGCAAATATTTCCACCAAAGATTCTTCAAGCTATGCTAACGACAAAATGAAAGCCAACTGTCAAAGTCACTTACTCAATAACAACGCAACTAAAATCAAACTAATTGCTAGGGCAAAGTCTTCGAAATATCTGCTTGAAAATCAAGTTAATCATATGAGGAGAATAAAAACGACAAGGAAGCAGAAAAACGAATGTTATCTCATGGAAAAAATTGGAACAGAGAAAACGAACACGTTCAAATCAATATTCAAGGTATCACGTGAAGGAGACAAAAAAATTGAAACGATATCAAAAAAAGTTGATGAAGATAATTCCAACAACTATTTGTTTGAAAAACAATTGCCAGCAGAGTTGATATCTTCAAATAGCGAGGCAAACAGAATATTCACAACAGAAAATGAGAAAGGAGAATGCAAACCTACAACGTCAAAATACCTTTTAGAAAATAAAACGTTGGTTTCCACTGGCAAATTAAAGACCGATGGCAATAAATCTCCCAACTCTCCGAAAGGTTCAAAAGAACTCCATAGTGATGCTGCAATTAAAACAAGTGGTACGATCAAAGCTGTGGTTAGTAAGATACTTCCAACATTGACGATAATCGAAAACCAATCGCAATTTGGTAAAATGATAATTGATACAGATCTATCAAGTATATTTCCCGAAATGCCTCAGAAGAATGAAGGTAGAAAAGACATGGCCGAAATAAAGGAGATATTTCATCAAAGAGAAAAGCTGCTGAAGTTCAATAAAAAACTAGCAGATCACATGTTAACACAGTCTCCTGAAAATAAATTAAAAAACAAATCCGTAGATTCGGGCCTTAACAAATTTTTGGTTACAGATATTGAGAAGAAAGAGGGGTTCAAGAAATGTTTGTCTGATTTCGATCAGTCGATTCAAAAAGAAATAAAAGAAGAAGACCAACAAAAGAAATTCCTAGGAACAATAGTTTTGAGGAAAATTGTCGACGGACCTGAAAAGCCGAAAGCAAAACTGACGATGGAAAAAGAGTTACCGAAGTATCCTCCGGAAAAGAAGAAGACTGATAACAAAAAGTTCGTTACAAAATCCTGTGACAAGCTTTGCGTTCCGCCTAAAACAATATCTCAGGCCTGCTATTCCCAACCTAGAGACGACATTACCACTCTCACGAAGTGTTCTAACGACAGAATTGTATCGATCCCAAAACAAAAAGAGAAAAAATTCAACATCTACGAAAAATACAAAGGTCTAAAAATTTCTTTCATAACGGTAAAAAGAACGGAAAAGAAGAAGGGCGAACATTTTTTACCAGCACTGTCGTCGTTGGAAGGTGAAAAGAATATCAACGAAAGTACCCAGAACCTTGAGACTAAGGCCAAGATATTAGCATTTCGTCGAGAGTTTTTGAAAAAGTTGAAGGAAGAGTTCGAGTTCTTAGATAAAAATCAAAACAACTTTCCAAAAGTACGCGAACACTATGAGAGGGTGTTGAGAGAAAGTACAGAAAATAATGACAACAAATCAGTTTTCAAGTTTCCCATGATACAAGAACGACCCAAAAAGAAAGAAGGCGATACCGATAACACAGTTTCCGATGATATTCTGAGTTTGAATCCTGATCATGTACCGAAAAATTGTACAAAATCGTTAATAAAAAAGTTGACGGATAAGGAGGTGAATGACAATAAAGGGTCTGAAACCCCTGAGAAGCCAAAAGTTGACCCGAAGAAATAATGAATGTGGAGTAGGGAAAAACGGTGTACATGAAGGTAAAGTGAACTAACTTAACATTATAATATTGTACATTTTGCTCAGGGTTTGTACGCTGACCAGAAACAGGAGCGAATAAAACTGTTATCTGATGGAATACAGGGCTTTTCACGATGAGCGTTAATTAGACATTTCTGGTTAACCAGACAACGGATCGACCTGAAAATTCGACAGTAGACATAAATCTATATGATTTACAATCCTAAAATATTTTATGCGATGCGGCGTCGCCGATTTTTCAAATGGAATACCCTGTATTTTATTGCAATATTAGATTCTCCTTGGAAAGCTGATTTCATTGATCTTTCATACTTGGAGTCTTTATCGAACGATTACAGAGATATAGAACTATTTATAATTGGTTGAAACGGCATAATATAAATGGTTTCGACAAAAAAAATCCCAAAGTTGAAAAAATTCGATTTTTCACACCCTGTATCTCTGTAATCGTTCTATATGGACCCCAAGTATGATAAATCGATGAAATCAGCTTCCCAAGTATCTAGGCTCATGCAATCTGAGAAGCATCGATGCTGACTGATATATTCTTAATACTGTATTCGACAGTTGATTCTTTCTTCTGTGGCTGTGAAGTGAGGCTGTTGATTCAATACAGTTTCTCATAATAAATAATATTCATCTTTCCAACTTTAACGCTGATATTGACAAAAAGCATATAATGTAATTGAAAGAGGATGTTATGCTATTAGATTTGTGCCATAATGCGCTTGGTCTAGCCATTGGTGAAAAAAGATAATTTTCTCCTACATCAGGTACTTATTTGTTGCCATATTTATTTTACAGAAAATACCAACAACTCAATTTACAAGGTAAAGCCACTGACTTGGTAGACCACAGTTTATTCATCAACTAGTGCTTATGCTAACATGCCTTTTTATTTTGGAGACTGTGATTAATACACGGGAATCGAATCAAACTTTGGAGTGTATGTGAAAGCAAAAAATATATATTCATTTGTTACAACATTTTGAAGCTACTGGTAGTATAAAAAAAATTGAAAGATTTCCTTATATGTGTACTACAACGAAAATATTTGAAGCCATGTTCATACTTATATGTTGTAAATACCAATATGGTTGTTCCACGGTTGTTCTTTATCAAGGTCACTTGTTGTTGCTTATTACATTTAAATAAGTAACCTTCAAATTGGACACAGTTATCACTTATTCATATCACTTTCTCACAACACTTTGTGTCTTTTCGATTGATAATTGATACATTGCTTAGTAATTTTGGGACAAGATTGTATGAATCTGCAAGAGCCTTATTTGTTTCAGGGGATTTTGATATTGTCGAAGAAGTGCCCAATGCATTTCACGATCCAGCAGAATGCTTGATAGAACGTTTTGGAGAGGAGTACAAGAACACTTTGTACTATAGATATGACAAAACTAGTTTCTATGATCTGTACGTTCACTTGGGCAACAAAAGGGCATTCGCTAGGAAATCCGAAAAAACTAAATGATATAATCGTGTGTACAATGTGGATCTTTCAGGGATTAGATGCTGTTTTAATTTGTCTGTATATGTTTTATTTGATAGACAATAGATTCGAAACATTTTTTATTAAAGAAATATAGATATGGTTACGTGTGATGAATATTCCTGTAGAGGATTATTTCTTCAAATATATTAGAATTGATGCATAATTCTCCTGCTTCAACCGGTCTTACATTGAGAGAATAACTATTTCAATTGTTTCATAAGTATTTGATACCTTTTGTTGTGAAGAAATTGTTCTTCAATATGAGTCTAGGTTTGATTTATCAAGAGAATCACCTAGTATGAATTCAGAATGTCGTTCAAACTCGTAATCTTTCAACAAGGGAAAGTTAAAAAGGAGATAGCAATCAAAATTTTATGCTGAGAAAAAAACCATTCCCAGTTAAATAGATGACGCCAAAATTACGTCAGCAGATGGCCTTTCGCTGATAGGGGGGCTATCCAAAGATCCTATATAAAATGTGTCATTTAAAGATGACTGTTCTGTCATTTTGACAGCGATAAAAAAGGTGCATCGTTTTTTATCTTAAGCATCTACAGCGAGCTTTTCTTTCAAGGATAAATTTCTTTTCAACTCAAAAATGTTCCATCAGTAATTTTGCTCGACATGACAAAATGGCGAGACCGTCTGGTTGGAAAATTTATTTCGTTACGAAATTTATCAAAAAAAAAAAATTGTGTTTTTACTGTTGATTAAAAAGGTGCATCGTTTTTCATCACCGATAAAAACGCCTGTTCCTCTTAAGCGTCTACATCTAGTATGCTGATGTTGATTGATAGTTGATACTGAAACATTACAACATGAGTCGTTTTGGGAAAGTTTCGACTCAACAAATAAGAAAAAATATAGAAAAAGCAATCCCGCAATCCAAAATTTTGAAATCAGTACACCAAACCAAACAATGTATAACAATTGTGTATTCAATAACTGTTTATTTGAATAATTTAATTGTATCAATAAATATAATTAGTGTTGTTGTTATTCATTCATATATTCGGTCGTTAATTTATCTTGCATGATTGGCAAATTTATTTCGTTACAAATAGAAACTTGTCAGCTCTTGTGTTTTTACTGTTGATAAATACTAACGTGTTCAGGGACTATAGAACGTCATTCAATGATCTCAGTTGTAAGTTCATTATTAAAGAGCAAATCAAAAAAGAAATATCTCAAAATAAATATTCGATATATGAAAGTTATTTTGTAACACATATATATTTACCATTAGATGACTGATAAATCAAGTTAATCAGATTAACGTGGTAGGGACGTCACAAAAATGAAGGCTTTTTGACGTCATATTTTGGCAGATGACGAATATGAGGAATAATCTTGACTGACGGTCGAAGCTATAGACACATTTTCATTAAGTGTGATGATGTACTTGTCATTTCTTTCTATCTGACAAACACTGCATGATTTGACTTTATTGCGTAGTCGGCGCCTTATATTTCGGAATGCAATGAAGTAAAATATTGGCAAAAGTGAATCCAACACTACATAAAAATTACTCCTTCAAAAATATAGTAAGGTGAAAATATTTGTTATATAATTTTCTGTTTTATATCAAAAACACTTAAAAATATATAATTTTTTACAAATTGTATCACAAAATTTGGACTCAATCACAGTTTCGTAGATGAAAATACCCGAAAAGTTATGAAAATTCTTGATGGTTTCGTTACATTTTACAGCACTTAAATGTCCTTTTTACGGCCAATGTCCCGCCATACCTTGCCACCATGCCTTCCTGCATGATATTCACTATTCTGAAATATGCCGCGTGCCAGTTGCAACTCAGCTCAGAAAATGTCCTGGAATTAGAAAACAAGAACTTCTGCAGATAAATTTCTGAGATTTGGTTGATTCAATGAATTTTGTATCCAGTTCTAGGTCAATTCCAGTTAGTCCGGATGTTATTTATCAAATTGGCTAAAAATTTCGAAATTTTTGAAAATGAGGTAGTATCCGGTAGCTTGATCCTTCATCTACCTGATATAAAACTATTGATTAGTTTTCAAATGAGAAGTCAAGAGAAAATAGAATTTGTATAGACTCGTTTTTTTTGTGATGATGAATGTTGAGAATTTTCAACCAAAGCGTTTATTTAGTTAGTGCAGTGTTCCTAAAGTGATATCCTTGATTATTCACATTATTATGTAACTGAAAAGGAAATACGGTGAACAGTTCCTTTATTCATAATACAATTTATCGTCTTTGCATGATAGAAGAAGACTATACCTGTAAAGGAAATTGAAGGCACAAAGTAAAATCTCGATTTTTCTATCAACGGCGAGTTGTTTGAAATGATCGGCTATCATTTCGATATCAACACAAGACGGTTCGTCACCTGACTGCGTCCATTTTTTTATGACCGGCTTTATTCGCTCCCAAGTCAGATTTGCGAAAGGGGAGTTCCTGGTGCTTGCGACTGGAAATGAAAAATTGCGAACATTTCAGAAGTAGCGATAGCAATCACGTGTATTAGTAGATATACTAGGACAGCCTCACTATGGGAATAGGGCAAACCATCATGTGTTAGAGAGAGAGAAACGTGAAAGCCAATGAGTTAGAGAGAGGTCGAATGCAATGCTGTGAAGTCACTACGAAGGCGCTTTCTCTCTGACGTGAAAGCATCGAATTGACAGATGACACAGCGGCATGGAACACTTTCCAATTGACATCTGTCAATAAGGAGGTGCTTCAAGTCACTGCTGAGAGCTGAGAGTGAGGACAGCATGGAAGCATGCCGCGTTATAGAGTAATGACGTCACAACCAACAATTAATTGAAAAAGTCCTTCCACCGGCGGTAATTATTATAGGTTCTATTGAGGTAATTTCCTGAATTGTATCTGCGAAATTAGCAGAAGTGAAGTGGGCAACGGCGAGAATCAGAAATATTAATAATGTTGATGGTACATTTCTCATGTGCTTTACCTGTATTTGAACGTGTCTGTGAAGGTTTTTTGTCATCCAGTGAAACTTGCTTCTCAATTTCCATCACCTTATTTTCATTAACAGACACTGGCTTGCTGGATGAGCCTTCAGCCTGAACTATTTTGTCATTCAGTTGATATTCTTTGATGATTTCCTCCCTCAATTCTTCCGGAAGCTCTTTCAACACATTCAAATCAATATGATTATTGACTGGAACATACTGAAATTCAAAACAAGAACGATTTATAGCTAGGGATGAAAGAATGAATACATTACGGAAGATCATTCAGTTACAAGTGAAACCACCGAATGAATCCAAAAAATTCATTGTCAGTGATATCACATTTTCTTTCAGAGCATAGAAATGCGCAACTTTGCCCTGGTTTATAAATGATATGAAGCTTGAAAAACTTTTCTTTTGATAACTCGTAAGTCAACAAGTGTAAGGAGAGGAGGTTTAGGATATTTACCGGTTGAGATTTTTTATTCACATCAATATTCTTTGCTTTTCCAAAATACTTATTCAAGGAAGTCGATTGTGTCGCATTTTTCGTAGTTCTACCGATTCCATTTTTGCTACTCTTTGGGCGACCTCTTTTGGAACCTTGAGTTATTACTTTCTTGACGGAGCTGTTAGATATCCTATTCTCGGCAGGTTGAGCTATAGGTTTATCTTTGAATACAGAAGAACCCGTTTCCTCTGTTTTTTCGGTCTTTCCCGTATTCTCTGACCTCTCAGGAGCCTGCTTGAGAAAATTGCTGAGAGCTGTATTCGTCGGAGCGTTCTTCTCCAGCTTGCTGAGCTGTATACCGACCCCTCTCAGATCAGCAAAAGAGGGGTTCAGCTTCTCGTACAAAGATTTCGCTTCTTTGAAGATAACTTGGGGGCTATTTATCACGATTGGAGTTTTTGTGCTCTTGCTGAGGCTGTCGCATACCCCGTGCCCCAAAAACTTTGCGGTTTCCTAAAGAAAGGAATCATAATAACTACGCAAGCTCAGGAAAAACACCTCTCATAATAGTTATTTATGTATTAAGGGAATTATGAGGGCCTTAATTACCGATGGCAAAGTTTGCGTCCCGAGGGCCTCTGGCCCGAGGGACAGCAATTGCCAGAGGTTATTAAGGCTCTATAATTCCCGTGGTACATAGATTTTATTTTTGACCGATTTTCATAACAATATGTCCATATTTAGAACGCAATAAATGTTTAAATTCATAACCTTTCTGGTATATTTGAATTAGGTAGCGTTGATTGTAGCATTGTTGGTTGTTGCTAGGTTGTCGCTATGTTACATGTTTATAAGCAAACTTTCTTTATCAATCAATGTTTTCCCGTTAAAAACGTGTTTATTTTTCACCACAAATCGACGATCTTTTTCTGATATAATGGAGGATATTATAAAAAAAGCGGAGAAAGCAAGACAATCATTACTTCCATCGAAAAGTGAAGCCCTATATCAAAAAGAATACAACTTATATCTGAAGTGGCTGACACAGAGAAATGTTATGTCAAAAGATGCCAACGAAACTGTCTTTCTGGCATATTTTCAAGAACTGGTGAAGTATTTTCAGTATTTTCTGGTAGATTTGGTAATAATTGTATTTATTCGTTGCAGTCAGAAACGTTTAGCCCAAATTCGTTATGGACTAAATGGTCAATGCTCAAATCGATGGTGACCATATATGAGAAAAGAGATATCACCAAGTTCAACGAACTAGAGGCTTATTTGAAACGGAAAAGTAAGGGGTATAAGCCGAAAAGGTCTGCTGTCTTATCTCCTATAGATGTCATCAAAGTTCTAAAGGACGCCCCTAATGAAATTCATTTATTGCATAAAGTAATTTTTTTCTCATAATTTCCTTTTTCGTTTGTTTATTTCGTTTTATTTGTTATAGGTTGTTCTAATTATGGGTTATTTTGGAGGATGCAGAACTCAGGAACTTCTAAATATGAGTATAGCAGATATAGAGGACCGGGATACTGTTATGGTAGTGAACGTACCGGAAAGTAAAACTGGTGTATCGAAGAAATTTACAGTTGTGGATGAAAAAGAGTTCTCTGCTTTGCCTTTATTGAGACTTTATATGTCCTTGCGTCCTGAAGGTACAAAACGATTTTTTTTGAGCTTCCGACAAAATAAATGTACAACTCAGCCAATTGGAAAGAATATGTTTGGCAAAATTCCCAGCAAAATCGCGTATTTAGGATTGCCAAACCCACTAACCTATACGGGACATTGCCTTCGTCGCACTTCTGCTACTGCAACTATGACAAACTTAAAAAGACACGGAGGTTGGAGAAGTTCCACGGTGGCAGAGGGGTATCTGGAGGACAGTATTGAATTGAGAAATAAAACGGCGCGTATGCTGTCTACTTTGCCATCAGAAGAGGCAGGCACCTCGACTGTAGTGAACAGCAACAGCACCACCCATAAAAAAGAAGAAATTGTTTCCAGCGGCGGAAGTTATTTTCAGGGAACATTTGAAAATTGTACATTTATTATTTGTAATGACGTGAATAAGGAAAATATGTCTTAGTTTTCATTACATATAAACGTTTATAAGCATTTCTTGTATCATTTTCACCTGTAAAAGGTAAGAGGGAGTTTTTGAACCTTAATATCCCAAGGGAGTTATGACCCTCATTATAGATATCGTAACTATGACGATATAAGCTTATAATGTCACTGTCAGAAATAAAATTATTATTATTCTCACCACTGGAGCTTCAGCTGCTCTAACCATCAATTTCAGAGTGAGGCATTTAGCTCTCATATTTATGTCCCTCAGTCTGTTGTAAACTTCGTTGGATAAGCTTTGCAAAAAATTGTAACACTCCTCGATACTTTGGAAACGAATTCCATAGTTGATTTCGGCGGATACAGATTTCCTCTCGTGATGGAAACTCAATGGTCTGTTATCGATGCCTCTGGACTGCTCTTTGAGGGTTTCTCCAGCTTTTTGTCCCAACTCCGATTGTAAAATTTTCAGAGAAGCAACCTGTGATACAATGATTTATAAAACTGAAGGTTCTACAATTTAAGTTGTAATCTGAATGTTTAGCATATGATACGAAAATATGTGCAGGCATGATTTTTTTAAATATAAATTTCGAACTACTGCCCAACCTGTACATCTCCGCAAGTGTGCAAGGCCAGGTTTCTCAATTTAGCCAAGGTGGCCCTGCCCACCCCTGGTAAATCGGATAAAGGGATGTCAGCCATGTATTCCTCGACATCTTCAGCTTGCAGGTGAAACTGCCCAGCCGGTTTTGCCTTTCTTGTTGCTAGTCTAGCTTGGAGGCGGTTCTCACCGAAACCTAAAAATTAAACGATATTTATAATTCATTATTTGGATATTTCATTGGATGCGATGGTTGAACATAATGCAGAAGAATACGGAATTGTACCTGCAGAACAAGGACATCCAGTAACATCCATGATCTCATTTCGTATATGGCTAGCCCATTCTTCAACGCTGAGATGTGTTTCATTGAGGATACTCGTTATATCCACGTACATTTCGTCACAACTGACTGCTTCAATATCCAAAGTGTAAGAAGCTATGGTTTTGTACAACTTGTTTGATACCTCCTTATATCCCTGAGACAATATTTTCGTGTTCATTTATAGTGATTTAAGATTCAACTCTATAGAAGGACTCTGTATATTTTCATTTTTCCAAGATATACAGGGTCACTCACGGTCGATGGTACCTTAGACGTTTACGGAGAACGGGACGTAGGATTTTCCTGAAAATTTGGTTTATTGGGTAATCAGTTTTGTTCCATCGATCTAAAATACTTTCAGCGTTGCGGCGTTGCCGCTTCTATAAAAAGTAGCAACAACTTTGTTATTTCAAATAGAACACCCTGTATTTTATTTCATTTTCAGATTCTTCCTGAAGAGCTGATTTCGTCGATCTATCATACTTGGAGTATAGCGCGAAATATTACAGAGATATAGGGTGTGAAAAATCGAGATTTTTCAACTTCAGGAATTTTTTGTGTCGAAACTAATCATTTCTGCTCAAAACGGCATACATGTCCCTATCTTAACTTTTCATTTAATATCTACTGACATTTAATAGAAACAAATAGAGGGTGTTGCAAAACTTAAAATTTTGAACCACCCGTATTTGTTTCAATTAAATATCAATCGATAGTAAATGGAAAGTTGAGATAGGGACATGTAAGCCGTTTTGAGCAAGAATGGATAGTTTCGGCACAAAAAATTCCTAAAGTTGAAAAATCTCGATTTTTCACACCCTATATCTCTGTAATCTTTCTCGCTATACCCCAAGTATGATAGATCGACGAAATCAGCTCTTCAGGAAGAATCTAAAAATGAAATAAAATACAGGGTGTTCCATTTGAAATAACAAAGTTGTTGCTACTTTTCGATAGAAGCAGCAACGCTGAAAATATTTTAGATCGATAGAACAAAACTGATTACCCAATAAACCAAATTTTCAGAATAATCCTACGTCTTGTTCTCCGTAAACGTCTAAGGTACCATCGACCGTGAGTGATCCTGTATTTTTCATTCATTAGTTTGTAAGATATAATAGACCTAAGATTTTCCACCGGCAAATCAATGGTAACAATTTGTTATTCAGATTAAACCCAATGTGAACTTGATTTATAATTGTGTGGTTCGATTTTTGATTATACATACATTCCGAAAAATGTCTAATGCCGGTCTAAAACTAACTACTAGAAAGAATTTTTCAATTTCCTACCTACTGAAGATCCATTCCAAAATATAAATTATCAATGATGTTATGATAACATTAGTATACTTAACCAACGTAGGTGATCCATTTCTTACAGTGGAGGTAGAAGTTATAGGATAAGGGGTTGAACTTACATTAGGACATGTTTCGAAGGGGATCGCACTTTGTTTATCCCCTTTGTTTATTTTAATAATTTTTCATGTTTAAATTTTCACTGTCACCATTGGTAAGTTTTTAGGTATTTCTTTTTTGATATGTCAGGATTTCTAACATTGTTTTTTCTCTCAATAGATGTACTTTTTATTATTGCTGATGATGAAGGATCAATCCTTCGAAACATGTCCTAATGTAAGACTATGACTACATATTAAACACTTTGGTGGAGTTTGTCTGTAAGTTCAACCCTTTGTTCAGTATACTTACCTCAAAATCATAAGGTAAGGTCTTCAGTTCGGGGCACATTTTGACCGCCTGCCCCAAAAACATGCCGTTCTTAAGGCCAAACTTCCTCGCCTCATAGTTGCAACTGGCTATCTCCGACATGCTAGATTGCGCATCTATCTTGTCCACCCTAGAAGCTACCCCCGCCGGCAGTCTGTCGCCATACAGGGCGAACTCCTGTTCCCGGTTCGTTTTGTGGCTGTCAGTGACGTTTGACAGCTGGCCGTTTCTGGCGTGGGTGATGGCGACCGGCTGTCCCCTGAGTTCGGGGTGGTTTTTAAGGCCGACGGAAACAAAGAAGCAGTCCATGTCGATGTGCATTATGGTTGGGTTGGAAGAGGAAGCCTTTCCTGCATGATCTGAATTTTTTTTCAGGGTTATTTGGATTTTGCAAAAGTGCACAAAAAAGTTTTTTTTTTGGGTGGGGTCAATTTTGAGACGTGGCAGTTTCGCTCTTTGTTTGTATATACAGTGTCCTTCATAAAGTCCGCATCATATGGGAAAAACTTTTATTGATGATTTATTTTTAAATTCGACTTGGGCGTTAAGTTGTGCTTTGAAAAATATGAAAAATGATCCACTCGGATGTGGTCACGTGACTTTCGCGACCTGTCAAAAGTAATATTTTTTCAAAGTAATCGCTGAAAATAGGCTTATTTATTCGAATTTCAAAAAATTTTAAGAATAAAATTTGTTTCTTCTTCGATTTTACACCTACATCTCAAATTTGAACGTTCTATTGCAACTTTCACTTTTTGCCATTTTTTTTTTGAAAATTACAAAATTTCTGGAACATTAAAAAATTCGTAACTTCGACAAAACTGTTTTATACCAGTAGCTCTACTATGCGACTAACTTTCAATCACGAATCATCCAAAAAAATATGTTTTTCTCACGAAAATGAGAATCACTGGTTAACATTGTTGACGTATCTTCAAGCATGTAGGATAAGAATTCATTTAAGTGGTTTTTTTCAGTATTAAAATGATACCATCGTCATTATTCAAAACATCATAAAACTTCTTTACTTTTATCTAACCAAAGTTTAGGACTTTTCACGGTACAAATTGCATTAGAACGTTCAAATTTGAGATGTAGGGTAGGTGTAAAATCGAAAAAGAAACAACTTTTCCCCTTAAAATTTTTTGAAATCCGAATAAATAAGCCTATTTTCAGCGATTACTTTGAAAAAATATTACTTTTGACAGGTCGCGATAGTCACGTGACCACATCCGAGTAGGTCATTTTTCATATTTTTCAAAGCACAACTTAACGCCCAAGTCGAATTTCAAAATAAATCATTAATAAAAGTTTTTCCCATATGATGACTTTATGAAGGACACTGTATATTCAAAGTATCATAATGTTCATCTACATCCAAACAACTGCAATTATTCAGAAGACAATATGGACTGTCCAAGACGTGAAATCCAATCGCTCAATCATTAGAGCAACTGCTGAACAATATTCGATGTCACAATCATAAAGTTATTCGAATATGCGGGTGGAACATTCATTTATTGTGAGTTTTCACTGTCGAAATCCGACAATACGAGAGTCCAAAATTGATTTGCAGCAGCTTTTGAGCTGTTGTCAACTTCGCCCCGCCTTTTGGGGAGAGTTGGACACTAAAAAAATCCGACAAAAATAATTTCGTTTTCTGAATTCTTATACCGGGTGTCAACGAATCTATTAGACCAGTCATAACTTCTAGAATATTAGGTGTATCAAAATGATATTTGGTATGGGTGAATGGCAGGTGAAGAGGAAAGTTTTCGCATATTTTTCACTTTCCGGCACTTCCGGTTTCACCGGAAATTGCTTCGATTTTGAATTTTTAAATTGAACACCCTGTATATGGTAACATTTTTTGATTTCTGAGACAATTCTCACTACAATGAAAGTAAATAAATTATGATTCATGGCATACTTGACAAAAGTTCATCAAGCTGTATCATTGTTGTATAATAGTTCTCTCTATCAAGTGTAACTAAGGATTATTCAATACGTTATATAAATCTTTATTTTTGTTGTTATCTGATAAAGCTATATGAAAAAATGTAGTTCCTAACACATGCAAAAAGTGCCCTTCCGCACTTTTTCTTGAATCCATGGAGCTTGGGGAAAACATTTTGAAGAAGTGTCTAGATAGGATTTAGTACTTTCAAATCATGAAATGAAAAAAATTGTGGGATAAGCCGCCAATATGAATGAGTAGATGACGATATCACCTCTTCCGGTCTTACCGGAAATAAACCGATTTTCTTATTTTCAAATGGATCCTTCATAATTTCAATTGATTTAAAAAAATAGCACATTTTGAAATTGTATCAGAAATCATTCAACTGAGCAAAATCAGTGGTGAAAAGTACAAAATCACATCAGTTGACAAATGGAAAATAGTCATTAAAGAAATTGCATGGAATGCTGAAATGATGGTGAGTGTCAAATTAGACATTTCTTAATACTCATTGAAGACTTAACCTCGCTACAAACAGAAACTTCATTATGAGAAAACAATATATTTTTTGATGATCCCAAAAAAGTGGAATATATTCTGGATTCACCTTTCTGCATTAGTTTTTCTTTTCCAGGAAATTTTCCATCAGATTTTTCTCTGAGTTGGCCTATCAATTGTTTGAATTCTGCACCAAGAGTAGATATCAGGTGCAACCTAGAATTATTATAAAATTCCTCCAGAAAACTAGGGTCTGAAGCTGTTTTTGTTGGAAACTTCTGCTGAAGTGCAATCTTTGTACTAGAAGTTTTTTCATCATGCTTTTCAATAAGCTTCTCATCAGTATTCTTATTTGATATTACTGTTTCATCTGTTGAACCAGCAACATTTTCAATTTTTGATGGTTTTTCAACTGCTGTAAATTCAATTCTTGGTTGTGACTTGCTCTGGTTTGAATACAAAAGGTATCTACGAAAATCCAACAATTTTTCCAAAGCAATGCTATCAGTAATCCAAGATGGTTTGACAATAGGCACTGAACCCAAATGTTTTATCTAAAAATAGAAGCTAACAGTAGAGGCAAGGAGTAACAGGAATTTCATGTTTGATCTCACTTTAACATTTGGTAAATTGGAAGCTATTATATGTGTAGTGCTAGATACTTGGTATGCATGGAAAAGACCACCATGTGCAGCCATAAGGTCTTTCAGTTCATGTAAAGGAGGTTTCGTGAGCCCATTAACATGAATAGAAACTCCATCAAAAATATTGGATATCTTCTCAATTTCAGAACCATGAAATTGGTCTATTAGTTTTGCTCTCTTTGCAGCCATGTAACCTCCCTAAAATACATTGTGGTGGGTTTCTCTCATTATTCTTATTACTAATAGGAGATAAGAGGATAATGGTCAAGATTATCTTTTTCCACCTACCCATTTTCCAAATCCCATTGCTTCATCTTCAGTGGTTTTATCTCTTTTCGTTCTGCCAATCTTCATGCCCTCACTAACATTTTTCTTAGATTTTTCATCTATTTTTTCCGTTTCCATCTTATTGAAAAAAGAAAATATTTACATTTTCAAAAACTAAACTACATGCTTTAGTTAGGTTAGGATAGGATAATAAAATATTTCTTCTGCCATCTGTTATTCAGTAGGCAAATCTACGAATAAAGGAATAGCCTTTTTTCTACAGAAAATCAGAAAAAGTAAAATGACAAAAAAAGCACCTGCCAAGCACCTGCCATTTGACATTTAAGTCATTTTGACATCTAATTTATAAGAAAATGTCAAATATATCCAATAAAAATATTTTATAGAGTTAATTCTTCTTGTTATATAATAAAATTGTATGTGGAGTGCTTCTTTTTTAAAATTCCTAGGTAGTCTAAATACTGAAACAACAATGACCAAGATATGTCGACTATGTTTACAAAAGTTACAGAGAGGTTCTAAATACTTCAACATCAATGCTGTCGAATCTTACACGGGTTTTATGCCATATCGTGATCAATTAACGACGTGCATTCCTGAAATGGTTAGTAATCTTCCATTCCACTGATTTTCAAAATTTTTAGAACTTGCTGTTATTACAGGCTTTGGATTTGGTTCCCAACCCAGTCATATGCAACAATTGCCGAACTGCCCTAAAATACGCCTATGATTTCAAGACAAGATGTCTCCTTGTTGAAAAAAAGATCCAAGAGTACATAGAAAGTCTGCCTGATCAAAAAACCTATGATTTGTCACAACTTGACAACAGCTTTCTACTCCCTTTTGACAAAATCCCAATGTTACTTAAGGGATTAGAGCAGGATGATGATCTGGCAGAAGAGAAGGAAGAGGGAACAAGTAGCCTCATAAAGAAGGAGATTGAAGCCCAGACCCAAAGTGATATTAATGAAGGTACTATTCCTGATAAATTGCCTATATTGAGGACCAGGGGGCCCAAGAAGAGACCTATCAGTGCCGTGAATATGGGTGTTAAAACTGCAGATGGAAAGGAATTCAGCTGTGGAAAGTGTGACCTGATATTTCCTGATATGTTTCAACTTTTGTCACATAAATCTGACATCCATGCAGATGAGTTTGTTTGTAATTTTTGTGACCAACCATTCAAGAGTTTACAATATTTGAGGAAACACAACAATGTCTGTTCAAAAAGTGAGTTGTTTCTCTTTATTTATCATAAATTCTAATAATTATTATTTTTTGGAAAAGATCAACTTCCACATTATCATCTTGAAATCCAGCATCTAGCAGTCACATCAGAATTCAAAAATATACAACTATTAATTGCTATTTTCTGTTCAATTCCCTAAAACTTTATGGTGATTATTTCACTAAAATCTGAGATCTTACTTGTACCCATAAGTATTCAGTTCATATACAGGGTGATTTCACCATTCAAATGCCTATCAATCAGTACAAAGAGTGTCATAATCTGAGCATTCTATTCAATTTGATTAAAATGAACTGTGTTCATGTTTTTCATGAACTGAGTCATGAACAATTGCAGAAAAGTGTTAATCTTTTTCAAATCCCAACACTCTGTAAAGGTGTTCACCAGTGTTTATCCAGATTATTTCTTTTTCAGATCTCACATGAAGAAAAATTTGAATTACCTATTTTAAATTTGACTGTTTCAAATTTGACATTTTGTTGATTACTATTTTTTCTAGGATTTCAGCAGGAGCAACCATCTACCATAATTACAAAACGACCCCATTTACCAGCAAAAGCAAAAAATCACCTGAAAAGATGGCTCTTTCGTCATACTGAAGTGAGTCAGAATTGATTTCTATCTCCAGAGTTATGCTGATATTGATGATGTTAATAATTATTATCCCTAGCATCCCTATCCCACTGATCATGAGAAGCAGATGTTGATGCAAGAAACAAATTTATCCCTTCTTCAAGTGGAAAATTGGTTCATCAATGCCAGAAGGAGAATTTTACAGGATCTGACAAAACTAAAGAGACGTGGAGTTCAGTCAAGTAAGTGAATTTTCACAATTTGAACATGAAACAAACCATATATGTTCAATATGAGGTGTTTTTTTTTTGTAAATACCGATGATTTTTAGTCTTCTGAAAATTGTATTTGTTGTCCAGATTTTTCGAATGTTCTTTATGCTATTTTTTTCAATTACTAAACCAAATCAGATCTTTGCATTATTGTCAGTTGCATACTAAGTGAGAATCAATTATTTCAACTCTGACATTCAAGTTTTTAAATAGAATGGGGAAATATAATTGCTATCAACTTTTTTGTACAAGAAAAAACATTCATGGTGTACCACAAAACCTTGATGAATGTCAATGAGGTTTTTAGACAAACAATGTATAATCTCCAGGGAACCCTGCATACCAATTTTGAAGCAAATCGGACCATAATCCCAAAACTAGTCCGCCATATTGGACCGGCCATCTTGAATTTAAATAAAATTTAATCTAAAATAATCGACCAAAGACGGTCATTGTCAATTTTGACAAAAGACAAAAAGTTATTTGAACTTTTATGTTTTTCATATGCTTTGTAATAAGTGAACTAGTTTGACTCATTCAATTATCATTAAGGATTTGTTGGCCAAATAACATATTTGAAGGCTTTTTGTTCTGGAGAAGTTTTTCTTAATATTCACAATGTTTTTATTTTAAAATTATGGATATATTGATGACTCGAACTTTTATCAGAAATCACTACTCCAATATTCTTATTCTTCAATATCAATATTTTAGCGCCTGCGCATTCGCTCATTATCTTTTGAAATTTCGCGCTTCCGCCATCTTTCTCTGATTCCATCTTCCTCTAATCCGTGCCTCCGGCGATGCGTACCACTATAGAGCGACAATCAACAACGAATCATTCCCCAGCTGAACTCTCCGCCGCAGACGATGCCGCCCTCGGCATGGAGCTGGACCTGGAGGAGATACTGCTGCCGCTGTCGCCGCCGCCCACGGCCGAGCAGCCCGAAGACCCGCTGGGCGGAGTGGGCGTGGGCGCGCCCGTCGCCGTCAAGACCGAGCCCGGCCTCGAGCAGGAGAACGTCGACCTGGGGGAGATCAAGAGCGAGGCGATGGAGGAGCGGTAATCGCTTGGGGAGGGGAGGGGAGGTTGTCTTAGGAGGGAGGATTCTCGGCTCGTTTGTGTTTGGCAAGGTGGATATAGGATGGTGAAACAGCTTCCTATTAACAAGCACTAGAATAAACTGTAGACCTTTGCCTACTTGATTTCATACTGTAATAATATTTCCTGAAGTTAATAGAGATGGCGACATACCTTGTGTCGGTAAAACAGAAACTGTGCTTCTGTCATCTTTTTATCAGTTTCGTCTGTTCTAGGTGAAAAATGACTGAGAAGAGTCAAAATATCAATATTCATTCAAGATTTATCGAAAATTTATTGTTTTAATGTCGTTTCAAGTCACGTCTGTCAGATGTGAACCACAGAAATACGTAAGCAACAGAAATCTTCTTCGATAATAGATCCTACCGCCATCTTCATTCAAGTCGTGGAAATATTAGTACCTTCTCAAACGGTCTACAACAGTGGTTCCCAAACTTTTTCAGTGTGCGGCGCACTTCCAGGTTCAGTATTTTGTCAAGGCGCCCTCACTGGCAATATGTTTTTCAGTCGTGTCCAAGACAGTGCTGCATATTTACGATGTATAAAGTATGTGCTTTACAACTTGCCTACTACTCATAGTAGTAAAGCACAAACGTTGTACTGTATAACTTTCTATAGTCATATATCTCATTCAAGAAAAAAAATCAATGTGATGGGTGAGCTTGGTGATCTACACAAATTTTTTCAAAGCGAGGAATAAGGCTTGACACTGCTACTCTCATTTCTTACTCCACGTTGATCTTTGAACGATATTTGCTCTTTAGTACAGCTACAGCTGAAAATCTGAATTTGTCTCATGAAAAATTCACGTGACATTCCAACCATCGCATATTTTCGACAGCTAAAATTTTCAAACAGAGCACACACGTCGGCCTTTCTTCATGATTCACTTCTACTGAAGTAAAACCAAAGTTTAAATAGCTATCATCGTATTTGCGATTTTTCGTTCTTTTTACTCCTTCGTCATTTGTCGATGCTTGATCGCTCTGTCTTGATTTATCGATTTCTTTATAGAACAAAAATCTTTCCATTTTGTGAGTAACTTTTTACGAAAAGACAGCGTAAGATTGATACGAATCAACCGATCCGATATTGGAACGTTTATGTGTCCTGAGTTTGTAAATCACAACACCTTGTTTGTATAACTACTAAAACTCTATTATTACTTTCATTCATCTCAACAATTCATCCGCTCACAATTCCATTCACAGTTAAATAACTTTATGGCCAAGGCTAATTCGAACCAAAAACAATCGATAATTCGATTATCGGGTTCGATTAACAACAGATGCGTCGCCGGCGTTGACAAAAGTAACTCAAACTCCGTTTCATCAGGAGCGCCTGGCGGCGCCCCTGATTACTCCTCGCGGCGCCCCAGGGCGCCGCGGCGCACACTTTGGGAACCACTGGTCTACAAGTTTTTCGACAATTGAAGAGCTGTTTCACCATCCTATATCCACCTTGGTGTTTGGGGTGGATCGAGTTTGTTGAGACAATTTTTTTGCGACGAAACAGTTTTGAAGACCGTTTTGAAACAGTTCATACCTCTACGTCATCATTTCACGAGCCGAAAAAATTTAAACTCGGGAAATTAAATAGTGACATTTTTATTGAAACGGTCCGGGAGGCGCTTTCAAAACGTTTCGAACCGGAATCGAGTGTGACGTCACAAATGTTTCATGAAAATGGAATGTTTCAAAGCTGTTTCATAGTTTCAAAATAGGCTCGCAAAAAATTTCCTTCGTTATTTGAGAGTGGCAGGGCGTTTTTGGTTGGTGGCGGCCATTTTGGGGCACTGGGTGCGATTCTAGGGATTTATTAGAAGGTGAATTTTTGCTGAGAAAGTTTTTCGATTGCAATTTTACATAAAGTCAACACTAAAATATACAGGATGATAGATGATATTATTTCAGATGTCTGAAATCAATTTCAATAATATATTTCTATATTATTTATGTTTTTAGATATATTTGCCCGTACTGTTTATTATTGTTTATTTATTTAATCAGTCTTGAATCATATTTAATTTGTAAAAGGTATGATATATCGCAAATTGTAAATAGTTAACAATTTATTTTTGTTATTTTTTGGTAAATAAGATTATACTTCAAAAACAGGGTTATTCAAATTCGACCCTCATCATTGGGATCTTGAGAACCGTAAAAGAGACGAAGAACTTCAAATTGGGGCAAAGTTGCGGAATTTTATGGTCATTATTATGGTCGAAAATAATCCGCGATAGCACTTTTGGATTTTGAAATATTCGAAAAATTATTTATTGACATATTGACACTTGAAGAATTTATTTATTTTATTTATTTGTTATTGACGAGTTTCAATAGTGAAAGAGTTGTTGATCAGGTAACTATCAGTAATGTTGTATTTCAAGGGTAAGTTCATGGTGAAGAATATTGAATAAGATGGATCTTCGTATTTAAAAAAAAGTTTATGATGGCCGCGAGAAGACACAACGTCGAACTCAAAATATGAGAATGATTTTTTGAAGTTTGCAAAATGTGGTAATGAAGAAGTGCTTTCAGTTTTGTTGTATCTCCGGTAATAAAGCAAGAATAAGATGATTCAAAAAAGATTTTGCCCCAATTTAAAGTTCTTCGTATTTGTTACGAACGGTTCTCGGGATAACAATGATGAGCGATGAAATTGAATAACCCTGTATAATAAACAATTACTAATCTTCATAAAAATCTACAATCTACGAGAAGTTACATCGGTTGTTGATTTATAAAGACTAGTAATTGTTTATTGTCGGTTTTGACTTCATATAATATTCTAATTAAAAACTTTATCTGCAAGTAAAGTATTCACCTTCTACATTATTTATGCCCCAATTGACAAGTTCAGCCAGCGTTGAGAGAGATAAAATATGTCTGCCCTAGTGTTGTCTTTGTCATCAAGATTGCAACTTAAAATAACGAAAATGTTACGATTGCGACGTAAAATGTGTTTGGAATCATTCAACAATTATAAGCTAACAATGCCTAACAAAATATTCTAAATAATCGGAATAACGGAAACAAATTAAAACAAGCCAATTATAGGCAGGTTATATGTCTTCTTCCTTGTTTACGTCCCAATCGTAACATTTACATTATTTCAAGTTGCAATCTTGATGACAAAGACAACATTAGGGCAGACATATTTTTTTAAATGGGCAAAAATTGTGATATTTTTTTAGGTAGCAATAACAATTGAATTTTGGGCCCATAAACAATTCGATTAATCGATAATTGAAATATTTTCTGAATATTTTTTGTTGATGAAAAAATACTTTTTTAATTTAGTTTTGAATCTTAACTTATTTAATCAATGAAATAGAACTAAATAGTTTGTTTCCAAATGATAGGGCAAAATGTTTCCCTTATCATGACCCAAGCTATATTAGCAGTTGTTGGGTTGGTGGAGTCACCGCCTACTTTATTAGCTAATATAATGTCTTCAAAATTTGACATTGACAATCAGAATGTATACGCATGACCAGTGAAGCATAATTGGCCGTCACCAATCAAAAGTAGGCTCGCGTTCGCTTCTATTTTGATAGTGTCTATATATATAGAAATGCATTTATTTTCGAATCATTACTGGATCCAAGTAGACCGAGAAAGTTGTGACGTCACTCTTGTAGGTACCTTTATTCCCACACAAACCATATTGTACAAGCAAAAATAATGGCAGTTAGTTCTGGTTGGAGTGTTGAATTTCAAAAAAAAGGGAGGGTTTATTGACCCTAAAAAAATAGAATCTGGCATTGAAAAGCTTGCTCGGCTGTCATTATTCTTGTAGTCATTGGCAATAAGGAATCCTTGCTCACTAGCGCCTCTTTCGTTTCCCTGACTTTTTCCTAGTAACCTTGAGTAGCAATATCATGCATTAGTTGAAGCTGATCGATTGACGTCACACTCTTGCGAAATTTGCCCGAACTATTTGAGCTTTAATATTCACACTTGGGTGTACAATACGGATGACTGATAATCATCACAAATTTACCTGTTATTGCATTAAATGAGGATTCAGGTCGTTTTAGAGAAAATTTAATGTTAAAAATGAGTAAAATATAATTTTAATCATTGACTCACAGGGTTGGACGATATCCTTTGACTTTGACTACTGATGTTCTACGAGATCAGTTGGACTTTTGAAAAGATAGTAAAATTCAATAGAACAGCAGTTGTTGATGCTAGGATCTTATTCAGCTTTCATCTTTCCTCACATCGACTGATATAAATTGAGAAAATTGTTCTGTTATTTTAACAATGATTTTTTGTTTTGGAGGAAGCAGATTTCCAGCATTCATAGAACTGGAGCTATAGAAATCGAACGCATTATTGGCCCACCTTGTGTAATGTTAACTTCAGATGTATGTATATTGAATGAGCGGAAAATGGTGCAAACTCTTTTAAACAAGAATTTTTCGAATTGTTGTATATTGGTTTGAATGATAATGTAGGATATAAAATGTTGCCGATATGTATAAGATGATTCGAGAATAAGGGGTAGAGTTTTAAGATATACGTTAATTATGTAATATTATTGTGGATATGGTGAAATTAGCGTAATTTAATGAATAATTATTGTGCATTGAATTTTTGTAATCAATGCTATTGTATGGGCTGTTACATTTTTGGATCATACCCTAAAAATATTTCCCTATGTGATTCTCAACTCTTCGATTTCTTTTGCAGTTTCGATGTTATCTTTAGACTTTATGACATTTTATATTCAATATTCTATACATAAAGAAGATATGTATTGCATAATTTGCATACCTTATAAATAATTGCATTACCTTTCACTACCTTATTATTAAATGGTAGGGTAACTTTAGCAAAATTACAATGCATTGTGAAAATTTGCTGTTGAAATTCATACAAGTTATAAATGATATTTCTTTACAGATTTTTAAAATCATTTTCAATAATATATTTCTATATTATTCATGTTTTTAGATATATTTTTATTTTAAGTTTTTTCGCTGATATTTGCCCGTACTGTTTATTGTTTATTTATTTAATTAGTGTTGAATCATATTTAATTTGTAAAAGGCATGGTATATATCGCAAATTGTAAATAGTTAACAATTTATTTTTGTTATTTTTTGGTAAATAAGATTATACTTCAAAAACGAATGTTTTTTCATTTCCAAGTAATGAGAGAAATTGTAATTCTTCATTTTCAATTTAATTCATGATACAATTATAATACACATAGCATACTAACAATATCGCAATAATAAAAAATAATCGCTTTTTTCACTGGTACTTCAAAGAGCGAACAGACACCCAAGACTAAACAATTTCAACAACTTCACAACAACAAAATTAGACCAACAAAAAACTAATGGGCGCCAGTTCACTTTTTGCATAACGCATGCGCAAAACTCAATCTAGTTTTTTTTGTCCTAGCAGTTACCTTACATCTAAAACTGAGTATTCAGCGTATACATGGAGTCACAAGAAGCACCGATACTAATTAAATTTGTCGAAATAACGACGCAACAGATTTTGTCGCAATGTGTGCCACAAGGCTCCACCTTTGGGCCAATCTGTTCTGAAATCAATGCTATATTTCAAAATCCAACAAAAAATCTGTTCTGCTCATGTGAATACATGACTAGATGAATTATTATCCATAGTAATATATTAATTTGGAAATAACTATTGGACAAAATCGGTTGCATCAGATTGTTTTAAACCTACTGCTTCTTCTTGTAATGACTTCGAGCAATCGTTAAATTTATCACAGACCGACATAGCAAAATAAATTTCAACACTTCACCCCATGAAGAGTTCAAGTCAGAATTGACTTAAAGATGGTGGCACTGAACTAAATGTACAAACAGCGTGTAGCTTCGGTCAGACCGTTTGACAGCACTGAATATTTCGAGAGGGGTGATTTCGTGATATGTCAGATTGCATCAATGAAAATGACGCATACCTAACCTCAACATATTCCATGATGTCCAACAGGTCAAACACAATATCGTGTATATTCGAGGAAAGCTTCGATGTTTCCTCAATTTAGAGTGAAATTGGAATTCAAAGTGAATTGTTTTGATCCTGGTATAATTTTGGATTGTGCCACCACTGGTAAAAAAAATCAATCAACCTGAATTGGTTTCTGGGGGGATAGACAATTATTAACAACCTAAAAAATAGATTATACGCTCTACAGCAATTCTAGAAAACGTATATACATTGTTTCATAATTTACGTATACATGGGTACATAGGAAAATAGTTGACACAAATTACAGTGTGTTCGGTTTTGATATATAGGGGCTGTTAGAACATTTCAAAATAGAAAAAATCTATTTGATTTCAATGAATATTAGGTAAAATTCAGTAAAAAACACCTTGAAAACATTTACTTCAGTGTTCTATATTCATTGTTATACAAGGTTATTGGAATTCGACACTAATCATTGGGATCTCAAAAACCCTGATATATACGAAGAAATTGGGGCAAAGTTGTGGAATTTTATGGTCATTATCGAAGTGAAAGATTCACAATAGCTCTTATAGTTTCAAAAATATTTGAAAAATTTTCCAATTATTTTAATGTTTTTCTCGTTTTATTACTGAAGATATACCAAAACGGAAAGCACTTATTCATGATGTATTTCAGGGTTCAATTTATAGTAGAAAATATAAAAAAAGGTGCATATCCGTATTTGAAAAAAATGTTTTGATGACGAAAAGTCAAAACGTCAGAAAC
Source organism: Chrysomela aeneicollis (assembly GCA_029955515.1). Classification (NCBI taxonomy): domain Eukaryota; kingdom Metazoa; phylum Arthropoda; class Insecta; order Coleoptera; family Chrysomelidae; genus Chrysomela; species Chrysomela aeneicollis. The sequence goes on from JARUHQ010000006.1 coordinate 7,595,583, forward strand.
TGAAAATGCTATCCTGCAAAAAGTTGCAATGAAAAAGTGCTTTCAGTTTCAGTGGATATTCTATAATAAATGAAACCAAATTATTCGAAATCTAGTTTCTCTTGAATTTCGAGTTATCGTTGATTTTTTTTCAACATAATAACGAGCATGAAAATCCGAATTTGATATTCTTCATATCTCTTAAGAGTTTTCGAAATGCCAATGATGAGCGCTGAATTCAATAATCCTGTATGTACAAAGAATGCTGATGGTTAGATGCACTTGAAAAGAGTAAAGAAAAAGATTTTGAGTTTCATAGTCTGGCTTAAATGATAAAGAACCTTGTTCTTTATCATTTAAGCCAACCATGCGCGCTTCAAAACAGACCGCGTCCATTTCAAATAATCATAATATATGAACCAACCTATAAATTTTTGTAATATTTGGTAATAAAATACTGAAAGATATTATTATTTCGAAGTGTTCTAACGGTTCCTGATGTTTGGAAGGTGAAAACTGAACCACCTGTATAAATAAACGTATGGTAACATAAATCATTGGTAAAATGAGCAACATATGAACCTCATGTGATAACCGAACATATGAAGTTTGTCGGAATACTAAATTTTTTTAAGTGAGCTGAAAGATTATACTAGAGAGGATAGTAATTACATAAAGTTGTCAGTATAATGAACTACTATTATTCCGTTCAGCTTGTGTCAACCATGTTCCACATTTGGAAATGCCAGAGTCATAATTACAGGACTACAATAACAAACTCGTAAGTATGTATTAATTGGATGGAGAATTCGCGTTTCTTAATCTATTTATTGTATATTTACGTATATTAGTTTCAAATAGTATACTTCAAACTGTACTCAGAAACACAATTTCATCACTTATGGTAGGTATTTGTCAAATGTCAAATTACCTAACCAATATTTTTGATACCTAGTTCCATCATTTATGAATTTTCGTTTTCTGAGTAGATACAAATAAATTTATGAACTTTTCGATTATTTTTGAAGGATTCATAGTAAATAACAAATAACAGCGTAGTCGACAGAGATTTACATTACCTTCCCATTGTTGAAAAAATAACTATAAAATCAATCAGACGATTTCCAAATTCTTATCGGAAATTGTCTAGTAAATGGTAATAAGAATTCCTGTATTATTTCTGAAAAAATAGCTATCTTGAAAGAATGGTTGCTAACAAAGTACAATGTAACGCTAAAATTTGTAAACAACACTGTTATTTCCAAGATAAACACATCCAACCACTTTAGCATGTACAGACAGATATAATTTACTTATCTCTAATAATTACAGATATAATACTGAAATGAGCATCAAATTCAAAAATTTGCGTATACATTGAAATATCAGACGCCATAGGATGCGTAAACCTTTCTTGTGCCTAGCTCATCACTCTATGGGGCTAATCGAGGTATATATTACGTATACTGGTTTCATATTAAAACAAGAAATGTACGATCTAAATCAGCCTTATGAACAAGTGAACAGAATTGTCTGACTCCACTTCGCAACGTGAAACATGGAGGAAAGTTACGAGATTCCTCGGTCTCTTTGCTGTAATATCTCGCACCGGTAAAATGGGTTCAAACAATGCTAGTGATCTTCCATGACTACAAGCTTATCTGAAAAAATACAACAAAACAATACATGATTTTTTGAAGAAAATGAGCATAGAATTGGGGAATCTCATTTATCTTAGAAATTTTAAGTCCAGGCGTTTTCGGAATGCGAAGTAGGCAATAATACGTTGGTTTTGAGATCTAGGCTTTGAGTGTCACCCAGTCCAGGCAAATAATTTCTATCTGCAGGAATAGTGTGATACCTTAGTGACAATATTTGAAATCGAATAAAAATCAAGTACGTTTATGTCTTCATATCGGGGCATGTAGAGATACCCTTAGAACGACAAAGATTTACATAGTACAGCCAAGTACAGCTTTCACTTGATTTCAACAACCGCTGCTTCAACGATTTTGTTTCTCCTCAAGATCCACATAAATTCACTTATATGCAGAGGATCAAGAAAAAAAGCTAGAAAGAGCATCCTTCTCACTTATCTTTGATGGATGAGGAAAGATCGGTCATTTGATATCACAATGTTGAAACATAAAGCCATGCATTTTGTAGTTATGCGGAGGGAGGAATAAAAATATTGATAGAGGCTATTCCGAATTCAAAACTGCCAGTACAGTCTCACTGACACTGCTGAAAAACTAGGTGTTTCGGAATGAAATTGAAGTAATTCTAATGCCAAGTTTCGCAATAGTTTTTAGCTTTGAAATGTCACTGTCAATAGTGTCATCATTGTATTTATCTCTTTTCAATTTATTTTTATCATGGATGATTATCGAGCTTGAAATTGAAAAATAGTGGTGAAATAAAATGTATTTATATTTTTTTTTCTAGAAAATATTGTTATGCTCAAATAAAGGCCGTTCTAAAACCCTCCCATTCAGCGAGACATTCAAACAACAGCATCATGGCCGCTTCTTGTGACGTAAGTCTGTTAGGCATATTCCTGTGTAGCCAGTTTCACTATTTTTCTGGAATTTCTGAGCCAATGTTAAAACTTTCCTTTGAAAATTTATTTTTGAAAAACCACTGCGAACAAAAAAAATTGTTTTAAATCCCACCACTTATTTCATATTTCTGGAGGTAGTAATTTTTTTCACCTATTGACAAAATCATTGGAATTTTGTACCTGGATGGAAAACTATGTAAAGGTTCAATGTCTAGTATCTGAGTGATAATAGGTTACCTATAGAAATATCATAAGAACGAAACAACTCTTCCTCAACTATATTGGCATGTGAAATAAAGAGATGCACATAACCAAACAATCGGAACATGTAGGAGCCAAAAGCAAAAGGCGTTGCTCGTTTCAATTTCGTTTATCACTTCTACCTACTATTGTCAAGATTTTCGCTGATGTGTGATGAAAGTATACTTCCACCTCAGACTAATAAAAAACATAACATTTTCCATCCTTTTCATGATGCCAACATAGCCAATACGACCCCATCTATTGTTTCCACGATAAGAATTTATCGTTCGGGTCCCGTCGGACCCACTCGCCGTAGTTGTGTTTAGAGCGAGTTGATGATTCATGACGTGGTCATTCATGTTTTCGTGTCATCTATATCAAAACGTTGATTTGTGCGTTTTTTCTCGACAAATTCACTATTCGTGTATTGATTATATTGTTCTTCACTTAAAATGGGAAAAATTGACTTATTTGTTGTTTATAAAGCAGATTCCTGGGATTTAAGTGTCGATAATGTCATTTCATTGGTGAGTGCCATAAACGTATATTCAATAATTTAATAATAAGGAATAATGCATGGATATCCAAACTATTTGAGATTATGGATATATTTAGTCGAGTGATTTAAATTGTCTTTCATAGATTTCCTTTCTGTAGAATAGAGAACAAATGAACAAGAATGAATATAACATGTTTCAAAGAATCAATTTGTGTTTTATTTCTGTGGTATTATCCGTCTGAATATTTCGCACGCTTATTAATAAAAAGAGTCAACATAACCGCCCGCTGTCCTCCTCTCTCTCTCCCCGATACCAAGAGAGATAGTTAGATCTTGCTTTCAAATAATGTAATGCATTAGAAATAAAAAAAGCCAGTCTATGCATTTTACTGGTCTGAGATTCCCAAAATCAAATGTAAACAACTGGGTATTTTTCGTTTTCTATTATATGATCCTGTAACAAATACTCCGAGAATGCATTTAATCTCATGAAACCAAAGACAACTCAAGAGATAACTGAAAAAAATTTAGGCTATCCGAATGAATCCAACGACAACCATGGAACGCGACAAAGTACCCACCTCGAGGAACATTTATAATTTGGCAATTTCACTGCCTCTCAGCGTCCGAATTGTTGGTGTAGCCCAACACGTCGGCTGCATGGCCGTTCTGGCCAACCTCGCCGCTCTGCGGATTCGCGTCGATCACCAAGCCGCCCTCTTCCCCGTCACTGCTGTACGAGTCGCCCTCGTCGTCAGAGCTCGACAGCATCCCTGGAATAAAAATCACAACCGTTTTACGAAGATCGAGAAATTAGGGTTACATACTTTTGAGGCTTCAGCCAAAGTCAGCTACATGGAAAAAATCTAATCTTCCTTGCACTATAATCAATCAGCGAAAATCGCCTACAGTGATCTACTTAGGCCCGGTAGTCAGCGCCGCTTAAAATGAATTATTTTCGCATTTCTATCTGTATTTTTAACATAACCACAGTTTTTCGAATAAATAAATAAATAAAATGACGCCGCCATAAAAGTCATCGTGAAATCGTCGTGAATGTAAACTGATCCCTATAAAATCATCTGGATATGAACCAACCTTCCTCTTTTCTGCAATTTGGGTACTAGGTGATATAATAATGAATAAAATATTCATATTTCACCCCCAGTAGAAATTCACAAATCACACGTATGAGTTGATCACATCACAATCGCACAATGTGATACAGAGAAGCAGAAGCACTAGCAGCAAGGATTATAAAGTATACAGTATCAACTATAACTATGCTAAGGTAAGAACCACAGAGTTCAAGTACTTTGATCAATGTTTGGATCTGGCAGTCTGGTTCAGATTTTTTCCATTTAGCTGACTTTGCTTCAGCAGATTAGATAGATAATTTAATCTCATTGGAGTTTTCATATAAGGTGGTACAAAAATTTATCAGACTAGTCAAACGGGTATCAGACTTCACTAAAGTGCTGTAGAAGATGAAATATTTGAAAATGGAAAAATTCAAAGAATCAAAATACATTCACAATTCTAACAGTCTAACATTAAATAAAATACATTTATTCAAATCAATTACAATGACACTTCACACAGGGGATAAAATGTTTGAGATAAACATTATTTGATAGAGTGAAAAGCATTGGCACTCAAATAATTTTTAGATTTTACAGATTGAAAAATTCACTTTCGTGCTAAGCCAAGTCGTGAGAATGGCACGCGGAGATCATATCTTCGACGGGTATCAATATCATGGGTTGAACAATCGAACGATATTCATATTTCAAGTCAAAACCACAATTATCTGTCATTGAACACGAAACCATAGAATACGGATATTAATAGAGAACTGAATTATCGATATTGATATTAAATGCGATATTAACGCCATCTCCAAACGATTAGTGTAATATTACCGGTGTTATGATATTCGCTAAAGCAGTCTACAGCTTTTGAAGGAAAACAATTGAACAGTCGTTTCACTATATCTATATCCACCGTTGTTGCAAAGCTACCCTCGAAGTCTCATTGAGACTTGTATGAGTACGGACCTAAGTTTTTTAAGTGTCATCCGAAGCACTACTCGGCTGGTTACCGTGAAGAGTCTGAAGGATTGAAATTTAGGTACCAAGAATGTTCGGTTGGTCACCTATCTCCTCCCACTAAACGATGCTACAGAAATAAATAAACATATCCTATAGCCGCCGGGATTCGAACGGCGGACCATAGACCAGGGGAGCTATTCTCGAAGTCATGTGACTTTCTCGCGTATACGAATGACATCGTATGAAAATATTCGTATACGTCAATACAAGTGCATTCTCGAACTCCGAAGTAGAACATACGAAATATCCATACGAACTTTTTGAAGCGGGAGCACGAAAAATATGACAACATTGCACAGCTACCAGTGTTCCCAACCATATCGAGAGAATATGTCTAGGAAATAAATAAACTCCACTAGTTTTAGTTATAATATTTTGGCGGATAGTTTACTTCTTTGAGAACTTCATATGTTGTACTATGCCGGGAGCAAAAAAGAATTGGAAGAAGTGGCAAAAGGCAATGAGAAACATTTGATATAGGTACCTACCTCAACAGATCACAGAATATTTTCTTGCATTGTGCAAACTTATTTGGGATTCGCAGGACCACCTTATATATGAGATGATATATATTCTATAAAGAAATGTATCAGATGATAAAATTGGGCGATTTTACAACTCCACAGGACAAATATCAATCAGAACAATAATAAATACTCGAAAATCTACATCAAAACTGGAACTAAATACAATTTTCTTATATTATGTCAATTTCGTACACACACACCCCATACGCGTCCAAACGTATAAGATTTTTCGTATACGAACTACGACAGACGGTTCGAGAATACAAACTTGTCAGAACCATACGCAATCTGTCAAAATTCGTACGAAAATCGGCTACGTATGATTTCGAGAATAGCACGCCAGCGCCTCAGCGCACTCGGCAACCAACCCAGTGACCGCCGATTTTCAGTTTTCTTCATTATATTTCAGGAAATATGAAAGACATCCTCGATTTCAACAATGTACATGAAGAAGTCCCTGTATAACACTCGAAAACCCTCAAGCGCCCTTACTTTCCAGCTGCGGCTGCATGCCGGCAAAGTCCTGCGGCCAGAACCGCCTGTTGTTGTTGTGGTGGCTCTTCTTCTTCTTGTGACCGGGCGACGTCGCGCCGCCTGGACTCTCCGGCGGAGCGCTGGCATCGAGCATCGGCTGCAGGATGCGGCGCCGCGCGTTGATGAACCAATTGTTAACCTGCAGCAGCGTCAGGTTCGTCTGGGCGGCTATGTGCCGCTTCTCGTCCTCCGTCGGGTACGGATGCTGGAAGAATCAGAATAGCTCTGCGAATGTCCACCGAAATGAACCGATCTTGTGGTGTGAAGTGTCGAAAAATACCTTGCATACAGGCCTATATGAATGCTATAAATGCGAATACGTATCTGCATTGAATGATGCGAAAATGGGAGCCAACAGAAATTTCAGAGAAAACTCAGGAAACAAAGGCAGAGATGCCTGGAAATCTGAATTACCACAAGGGTCTATATTAGGACCACTTTTGTTTTCTATTCACACATCAAGAATTTTGAAATCACTTGAACACTGTTCCATTCATTGTTATGCCGACGATACACAAATATATTACAGTTTTGACACGAAACAATTGGAAATTGCTAGTGATATCATCAATAAAGATTTGCAGAAATTCATTCAGAAAGCATCAGAGCACTGTTTGTACATCAATCCCAAGTCGAGTATGATGATTTTTGGGCTGAAAAATTCTTCATCCGTGCAGGATATCAGTATAAAAGTTAATGACGATCCTCTTGCTGTTGTAGAACATACAAGAAATCTTGGCATTGAAAGACTCTAATCTAAGATTTGAAAAACACATAAATAAACTCATTCAGAAAGCAGATTTATCTTTGAAAACTTTGCATGGTTAAAGGCACTCTCTATCATCTAATATAAAACTATGGTGTTATCGATTTTCAATCACTCAAAAATACACCTCAAAAATTTAAAAAGTACAAAACTCCTGTTTGATATTGGTATATGGTGATACAATCTGGTTGGCTGAACATGGAAAAGAGAAGATTTTTTCATTCTGCATGGCTTTTTCATGAAATAATCTTGAGTATGAAACCATGTCACATCCATCCACAATTTGAATATAAGGTTCAGGGGAACATCATTAACACCGCCAAAATTCAGAACTGAATGTTTCAAACGCTCATTCTCCTACCAAATATGTAGTATATATAGCTCTCTGCCAGCTGAAATAAAAAAGCTATTTTATCAGACAATTTCTTTTTTTTTTTCATTGATTCAAAAACTGAATTATTTACCTCGTGCTATCAAATTTTACTTAGAAAAACATTCCCAAAAATATAATTACGGCTCCTTCACCATTCTGATGACGCACTAATTAGAAGAGCCTTGACAGAGATGGATAGATATTTTCATCATTGTCTTGACGCACGCTAGCACTTTTGCGGCTGTACACAGTTGCCGGAAGTATCGATATGTCTAAATAGTCGGATATTCTGCATAAACATCTTGGTATTGCTATGATATCCAATGTAACATTTGTTCAATAATTCAAGTTGAAACTGAATTATATTTTGAAATTTCATCCCGATGCCCAAGGGAATGCTGATTATTGACAAGATAAATATCAAAATAGAGTATTTTTTCACTTTGAAATTATGGCTAGGTAAATAATAATTTTGATATTGGCAATTTTTCTTTGAAATTGATTATGCTAATCAAATATACCAAGCAACAGCTCTCTACTTCTTCTTTTTTCAGTCCGTAGGCTCAACCGAACTAAGTTCAGAAACTTATAACCAACAAATATCCCCAAATGTCACTAAATCTAATTAGTACGTCATAGTGTTCCGCCATAAAAATTTAAGATCGCTGTAATTCAAATAATAAGATGATTTCAACAGTAATTGACAGCAGAAACAAAATACTTGTTATTCAAACAATAATTTCATGAAAATCAGTTCGAAGGAAACTTCTCCATTGTTCAGCATGGAAAGCAACTGAGATCCCCTTGGTTAAGCTCGAAAAACGGGCATCCGTATATGCATTTTTTTAGCATTAAAAAAAAAAGAATTTTATTTATCATATTTGTATATTAGGTTTTGCTATCGAAATAAACATTTTCATTTTCATTATATTTACCACGAGATGCTGGAACAGCCACGAGCGCATCACGCTGGTCGCGTGCTTGGGCAGCACGCCGCGCTTCTGCTTGCGGCCGGCGCGCGAAGCGAAATCGCTGTCGCAGTCGTCTGCCGAGCCGCCCGGCGTGGTGGGGGCGGGCGACAGCGGGCCGCCCGAGCCCTCGCTGGGCGGCACGGGGCAGGCGCCGGCGCCGATCTGCGACAGCGGCGTCGAGCCGTGCACGACGAGCGCTTCGACTGTGGGCGGCGGCGCAGGCGCGGTGGGGGCGGCCGCGTAGATGGGCGGGGCACCCACGTACGCGGTGGGCGTGTCCAGCAGGCCGGGCGGGGTCTGCAGGACCTTGGGGGAGGATGCAATTTTTATTTTTCTAACCACTAGCCTATTTCCCTTGTCGATCCATTAACATATATAATTACAGTGCATTCGGCATATTATGACATAGTACTGCTTTTTTTCAATTATATTCGCGAAAATAACACGTCGCGCTATCTCATGGTAAAAACTCGAACTTCTCGAAATGGAATCATTATAAGTTTGTTTTCATAGTTGTGACATTACTGACATTTGTGTCAATAGGTCTGTTCGCTGTGTCTCCGTTAACTACACTATTGTACAAAAGAGTAGATCGTGTAACAATGATATCGTTCGGTGATTTCTCGTGTACACTTACACTATGTTCGTTGTTAAAATGTTGTAGCATAACAAAACCAGGTGTTACACTGGATTTAGAGGAGGTGTGATAAGTGTGTTGCAAATGGATATTGAATAATATGAGGTTAGGTGTACATGATAATGTTGTATATTTCATTACACTATTGATATTCAACACTTTGTATTAGAAATAATGTTGACATTGATTAGAAGTATGATGACAGTTGTTGAGGTTCAAAACCGCTATGTTCCGCTAATCCTTTTAATTATTTCATATAATCAGCGAATGATTCAGAAGGCAACTGATTTCTGTTGTAAAACTTAGTAAATGCCGTATGATTAGTTCATTAGATTCGGAAAATAGATAAAATTTGCCTAGTACAAAATGGATGAAATTTCACTAGATCCCTCAAAGATTAAATTTACTGTTAATCTCTGAGGAGATGGAAAATAATGATTGAAAAAGGGAAAATGCTTTGTATACATATATTCTGAATAACTTCGAAATTTTTATTTACATAAATAGATGAGAGGAGGTTAGAGTCAGACGACTGTCCAAGTTGCATTTGGGTATGCATTCAATGATTCTGAGAAAACTTGAGTACATAAGCAATTATTGTTGATAGACTCCATCCATCTTGTAAATCAATTTCCTATACATATTGTGATAAAAGAAATTATTGATATATGAATTATTTTGACCGATATTTGATAAGTTTCAAGTTACTCAAAAATTGGCTGAAGAAATATTTTATGAAAATGATATTTTGATATTAAATAATACACATACAAGGAGAACTTTTTTGGCAGTTTTAAGCAAAATACTCACTGGCTGTGGTGGACTAATAGTATATTGTACGGGACTATTAGAAGCTGACCCACTATCGGAGTTGCCATGAGACATCATGTTGTTGTTGTTCTCCATGTTGCCCATCAGACCAGTGCCTAAAACATCTACAGTTTCTATTAGATTTTCGTCTAAGTGATGGGTCATTTTATATTTTTTCATTATTCTTTTTTCCGGAAATTGATAAAACTCTTTTCAAAAAAATATGTCGATTTTTTTTAATTTCTTTTGCAATGTCATAATGATGAATGGATGATACAAACCTTGCGGGTAATCCGATCTCAACAAGTTCTCAGATTGCATTTTCCCCTTCAAACAAGTGATGTATCGATTACAGAAATCTTTGCAGAGTTCTTGTACCTTTTCCAACTCCAATAAATGTATCCTCAACACTTGTATGGCTTTTATCATCTGGAAATTTCAACAATGAAAATCGCAGACCTTTCATTTCAGAAGCTCAAAAAAGTGACTAATGTGTGTCATTCCAGAATGTAACTTATGATAGTGATTAATCACCATTAATTTTGAAAATATAAACTCATCATTGCTGAATTATAGATATACTCTTGTATATATTTCTATATCTATATGTATCTATATGTAATAATGGGTGGTCTACATATGACAATATGAAGTTCACACTTGAAATGTTGTGATTACAAATTCAGGTTTTTGAGTTCAGAAATCATTTTCACTTCAGTGGATATTCATTTGAGTAATCAAAACGTTCGTCTTACCAGTCCATCAATTTCTGGTTCGTTCGCTAAAAACGGTTTCCTGTCGCGTTCCTGGTGTTGAACGAAGGCCTGAATGTCCAAATTGAAGGCCTCGCTCGATTGGGAGTCCGAGGATTGAGTAGCAAGTTCACATCTTTCGAATAGAAGAGCCAATAAAGGGAAAAGGGGATGCCTGTAAAAATAGTTAATTATTTTATGATCCTATTATATTATCAATATTCGCTATGATACTCAAATTACATAACTATATCATTCGTTATGATAGGTCAGATATACAGGCTTCCTATTTTTCGAGTACCACTATATGAAGTTAGTTAAATCGTGGCAAAGTTGTACTGAATAATAAAATGAATCAATAACTTTGAAGATATCGCAAAATAACAAAGGTTCCTAATTTTTGCTTCTGATTTTTTCACGATAAACTAAACATGCTTAAATTTCTTATCAAGACATTTTTCAAATACTTTTTTATAGAGAATTCGAATATGGTAAATAGAAGAAAAAAAGTTATCTAATTATGTTATAATCCAAAATGGTTTTCATAAGAAATACTAAAAATGACAGATGTTTCTTTACCATGTTTAAAATTATTGAAAAATGATGGCCATATTTTAATTCATCATAAAAAAATTAAAAACAGAAATCATAACTTTTCGTCTTTTTGCGATATTTTTGAAATGATATTCCAAATTTCATTTCTGTTTATTTTTTACTTAGTATCTCTCAAGATAAGCGAGATCCCGATCGAAATATGGACATCCTGTACACTCTACCATGGGATTATGTGAGGTCCATACTCAACCAACTTGTTTTAATAAAATGTTACTAATATGGAATATATAGGGTGTATGAAATGCTTTTTTATTATGACTTAAGCTTCAAAGTACCACATACAACACACATTTCTAAACTCCTACTACGCTCTAATAATTTCCATCCGATCAGTATTGCTGCAGATAGAAAAAAAATTTGGTGTATGCAACAATATTACATTTCTCGGAATAAATAATTGAATAATAATTATGCAGCTGATCCCAAAAAAATGCGATTATCTCGTAAACCGTTTTGAGATTAATAAAAAGCGAACTTGTTTCTATTATAAATTACGTTGCTTTTCACAATAGTATTTCACAAGAATAGCGCTGACTTTAACACCAAAATAGTTTAGATGAATTTTTTTTTCTTTAACGCACTATATATATATATACTTATCTTCCTTTTGTAAAATTTTATTGAAGCAAGTTTTTTAAAATCGTAACATTTTGAAGTGAGGAAAATACCCAAAAATATTCCTTACTTCTAAGTCCAATTAATTAAGGACCACTCTGTATATCTTCCCTATCGTAACGAATGATCTGAAGAATGAGATGAGCGATTGAAATTATTATATTGTAGAATCGTATGATTGAAAGACAAAGGTGTGATAGAAAGAATACAAATAGCAAAAAATTAGCGACTCACTTATAGACAGCCCTTTTATCCGCTTCGAATTGGGCCTGGTCCGCATCTGTGGGGGAATAGGCCGCAGGTAGGGGCTGTTGCACCCCCGAATCTCCGGTTGGTGGGACGCTCAGCATAGCGCTTTGCATTCCACACTCCATTTCATTTTACCTGCGACAAGAATATAACCTTCAATTCAATCCATATAGAGCAGAAAAAATATCAACATTTTATTTCTATTACAAGTGTGGAAAGTGACGTATTTATCACGAGTAGCATAGTGATGAGTGCAGGAAAGGCAGTTTACAGAGTTTTGTTTACTTTTTTTTCCTACGACCCAAAAATATTTTGTTTTATTTCCCAGAAAGTAATTTCATTGTGCTGCCTTTGCTGTCTATATATCTATATTTTACGTGATAATTCAACACTTCTAGATGTAAATAACTGCATTTTCTTCATTTTCAAAAGAAAATTCATTGATATTTGATATTGCATGACTACACGAATGTTACGAATATGAAAGTTATTTTAAATGTCACGCAACCAGGAATACCAAAGTGCGTATTGACATCATAAGGGAAATATAAGTTGAGGCATTATCTCAAATTTAAAAAGTGTAAACTTCTTTGAAGCAAGCCGTACTCTCTGGTATCAGTGGTATCAAGTTGTGGATGATAGTGGAATAGTTCCAGACCAATTTTCATCAAAGTGAATGTTATATATGTCTCATTAACACATTGAAATTTGTTACAAATCATCCTTACAATCCGAGATAATCCAATAAATATGAATGTGTTGTGTAGATATACATACCTACTTTTCTAACCATACATGAGACCGTGCTTTTTTCCATCTCAGCACGTGTGCTTTTTTTCAAATAACAATGTCATGGTGATATGAGCTCTACTTTCCAAGTAAAAACACAGTGTGCTATACCTACGAAGTTTTCCTATGACCATGTATGAAAACGTTTCTACACACGTAATATACTATTTCATACGAGTACGTAAGAAAAATAGAATAATGTATGATAGTAGCTCATGCTCAATTTTGGTTTGAATGTATAAAAATGCATGATAAACTGCCCAAGAATGGTTATGAATATCATTTTCTATTTTGGTTCTATAATGGAGTCATTATGAAACGCAAATGCATATCGAAATAGCATCTGTTTCGATACACATATTTTATTATTGGAGGTTGCTACAATCGAACTGTCAAATAAAGTCAGAAGATTTAAGCCCAGCTTAATTCTGAGCGATTTTGGATTTGGTGATACTAGCAGTTAAAAACTCAAGGTTTTTATTGGTAAATTTTTTATTCAGAGTGTGATTTGATACAAATACAATACAAAAACAATAAAAACATTGCATTTTTCACCGCTGGTATCGCAAATATCAAAATCGCTCATCTATAAACTGGGCTTTGCGATTGTGCGTCAGATTTAAAATATTTCAATTTCATCATTGTTACCAATCGAAATGTTTCTTCTGTTATATATCGATGTTGAATCCATTATTTTCAATAAAAGACTCCAAATTAATACAAAATAGAAAAAAAATTTATATGACATATATTATAAGACACGTTGCGATAAAGAATGTTAAATACTTGAAAGTTTTCATAAATCTACCCTGACAGTGAGAGATAATAATATATTCATATTGGTAGTTTTTCTTTTGAATTTAGGAATTATTTCTAAAATCTCCTGAATTCCTATAGCAATTTGCAGGTCATGAACTAGTCGAGTTTTTATGCACTCGATATATTTCTGTCTCTCTTTCAGAAATGTAATAAAAAGAGGAAGGTATACACTGAGTGCGCACTGGTTTTTCCAATGGAAACTTTTGGCGAAGATCAAAAGACGTGGCGCCACCTATGCGAAATTTGAGAAATATTACTACACGCTTCGAAAGTTTACACCAACAAGAAGGAGGAAATCGCCAACTTTTTCAAATGACCTTGGGGACAGGAAGTCCTGCTATACATATATCCACCTTATTGCTACGGTGTGGGTAATAAACAGAAACGCCATCTCACCGGATCCGATTCCCGACTGAAACCGGTTTTTCCGAAAGCTTCCCTTAGACTTTTCCAGCGTTTTCCGCCAGGGCGTAATCGCATATTTATGCTGTGAAGGGATGAACCGAGAGGCTGGTGGTGCTTCGGAATGACTTAATTTTTCGATCCGGGAGGGGTGAGTTCGAGTTGACCGACGGATATCGAACGGTGAATTATTCGGGGTGGATGGAAATGGAATGGCGAAACACCCTGTTTTCGGTCGACTTTAAGCATTGCGGTCCTTTTCGATAGCTGGTGACGGTTGTTTTCAGTCTTCATTCGTGTTTCATTGATGGTTGGAAATGTTTCGTATGCAGAATCCTGGGCTCGAAAAATTGATGTTTATGTTTGTATAGGGTGTTTTATTCAAAGATTTGAATAGTTATTTTCATAACACGTGCGCAAAGTGTTACTTTTCCGCACGCAAAGCGGAGTTCGTATAAGTTTTTGCGTGCGGAAAAGGTACTTCGCGCACGTGTTGGGAACAAAATTTTTCGTATACGAGCTTCATATCAGGTGACAACGAAAATAAAAAATATATAACTAATTGAATTATTTTTAGTTGAACTTGATAGAAAAAACTATACAACAGACAATCACATAACAATGATCTAGCGAGGTTTAGAGTGTCTAACACTCGGCCTAACACTATCAATTCCTGATGCTAAATATGTTATGGATACGAAAAATAATTCTAATGTAATCTTTGAATAACTTACCCATTAAGGAGCCACTTTATATCTGAATGATTAAGGTTAAATATCAATACCTTGATAAAAGTTTTATAAGACGCTATTTTATCGCACGTGTTTTTAGGAGTACGACGAGCGAAGAGAGGAGTGCTTCAAGGGAACAAGTGCGACAACATGTCTTATAAAAAAAATGTCATAAAATGTTTCTATTTTGGCGTTAATTTGGAGTATCTTATTAAAAATAATGGATTTAATATCGATGAATAACAGAAACATTTCGATTTGTAACAATGCCGAGCCAATATCTATTTCACTCTCAGTCAGCTGCTTATGATCTATAAGGCACAGATCCGACCTGTCCTGGAATACTGTTCCCATATTTGGAGTGCGGCACCAAAACATATCCTGAAACTATTGGATTCTGTCCAAAAAATGGCAATTCGTCTCGTCGGTGATGCCTCTCTTACAAAATCGCTCACTTCTCTGGAACACAGTAGAAAAGTTGGCGATTTATTTCTATTTTATAGATATTTTCATGGGCGATGCTCTTCTGAAATATCAACAATCGTTCCTACATTAGCAGTATCTTCGAGATTAATCCGTCAAGTTCAGTCTTCACACCCCTTCGTGGTCACTTTGAAGACCTGCAGAACGTTCCTTGCCAAAGACTCGTTCATCCAACGAACATCGAGACTCATTGCCTAGGGAGGTGTTCCCCGAGGCATACCATCCCCAGAAATTTAAGAACACCAACTCCTACCTTATTTCCCTTGGTTCTCACGATTTTCTCTGAACATTACAGGATATCCCTTTTTGTGAGAACCAGAACATAAAAAAATAAAAAATAAGTGATTTTAGCTTTGTCTACAATCTACAAACCCTTCAATACGTGGTTTTTGCCAAGAAAACATCGTGAGTTGTCTTGAAAAATAAATTAGTTATTTTTTTTATAATAATAGATCCCATAGCGGAAATAATCCCACTAAAATATTAATTTCCGAGTAATAAAACAATTATGAAAATATTGAAATTAATTCCGAAGTCTATTTCCAATACGTCATCCACCGTAAATCACCCTGTACAAATAAGACATTGTGTCTTTGCTGAGCGAATGATATTTAGATATCCGACCGACCTATCATGCATATTACATCCACCCCCATCCCCCAGTCAAACAAAAACCCGAATACCACCCTTCATCTCGAGTGGGATCTGCTCGATGTGCAAATCTTAAATAAGGAAGATTCAGGGCAGTTTTTCGAAGATAAAAAACAGCTGGTCCAAGCAATATTTGGTTAAAATTAATAAAAGAACGAGCCACCGAGAAGGGCGAGTGGCTCGATTTTACGGCTGTGTCGCACCAGGGTGGTACGAAGCAAAATTTTTGGGGGTAGTACGATTGCGCTTTTTTCAAAAAACACCCGTTCGGTATTTCGAAAAGAGCATTATGCAGGACGTTCGTTAGAAACTAATGACACTATAATCTTCAATGATCTCGATGATGATTTATACAGAGATAAGTTACCCTTATCTCTGATTTATATAACTCGTTTCTCCAGTTCTATGGGGATCTCTGCAGTTTTTTTAAGAAATACAGCTAGATTGGGACAAAGTTGCGCATTAACAAATCTGAACAATTACCTGAAAGAAAATTTGATGCGTCATTATTAGTTTTTGAATTATTGAAAAAAAATCGAGGGAAAATCAGAAGATCTAGACTTTTTTAATTAGACATTTCTTACAAGGAATCTAAATTTGTCATAGTACTTTCCAAGTGGAGTCAGAGTTACAACACTCTACTTTGGTTTTCCTTATAAGATAGGATTTTTGAGGTATTTTTTAACTTTAGACGGGTTCTTCTGCTGCAACTTCCGCAATATCGAAAATTCAAAAATAATGTTGGCAGGAGTTTCACTAGATAGATACTGATCTCCACATTTTGAAGTGTTTTTTAAAGATTTCCGTTTATAACGGAAATCGAATTATTTTCGATAGTGAATCGAAGGTCAAGAAATTGACATATTTTTCATTTTGACCAATAATGAATAGTTTTGTTTCGACCAAAATATTCCTGAATAAGAAAAAACTCGATTTTCGACGCCCAATATGTCTGTAATCATTCGAAGTAATCAGCTTCAAGAAAAAACTGAAAGTATGGTCCTATTTGAAATAACGGAGTTGTGGTCCACTTTCGGTACAGCCTATGTTTGAAAATAATTTTAAAATGTGAAGAACAATATCTAGTTCTAATTCCGCTAAAATTATTTTTCTACGAAACCCTGTGATATTTCAGTTCATTTTCTTTTAATTCGCCAATAATGGGCTGTCTTGCATGTATACTTCAATTATTATGTCCTTGACAAAAAGTTCTCAATTTTTTTAAAAAGAATCGAAATCCTCTGAAAACAGCAGACATTGATGACGTATGAATGATCCCACCCGCCAAACAACAGAAAGACATTCTCGGAAATTCTTAACACTCATCCGACAGTGCTAAATGTACCCACAAAATATTCTGATGAAAGCAATATCCTAATATAAAAGGAAATATATTAATTCAGAGTACGAAGTGACTCACAGTGATCGTACCAAAAATATCTTAATCTACACCAATACTAATTATAATGTAGGAAATATGAGTACTGCACAAAATTTCGTTGTTCTGTGACCGTCGTATAGTAAAGAATTGAAAGATGAATGGCCTGATAAAAGATTATGGAGGAACGAATGGATCTACAACGTGTCATTGCTACTCAGATTTTTGCTGGAGACATCGGGCAATAATTCTTTTCCTGGTTTTCGCTATCATGGCATGAATAATCCAGTTTTTGTGCTATGCTTCAATTATTGCAATATACGGAAGTGCAAGACATGTGTTGTCAACAAGATGGTGCATGACATATGACGTATATTATACAGACCAAGAAACAATTCAATAGTTATAATGGTGCATCAAACATTCAATTTGATTGAATAGCTCAATTGCATCACACGATATGAAAGCTTCCGATCATTCCGGGAAAAATCAAGTTTTATTGTACAAGAAAGTTTCACACCTATAACGACCAATCAAAAGCCTATATTTTGCATAGTTACAATAGCAACTAGTGAACTACAGGAATTTCTGGAAATTTCTTCCTCCTACTTGGGGCAAGGAGCATGAAATTACACTGGAAATTTGTTGACGTTTATAGTTTGAATGATATTCATATTCAACTTCAGATACTAAGTACCCCTATATTTCTAACAACTTTAGTGGAATAAAGTTAGTAAAGAATAATGGTTCGAACTACCAGCAGCTACCTTTTTATTATTTTGCGTAACTATAAGGTTGATATATTTTGTATTTTATTCAGCGTAATCTTAACTGAAGTCTTGGTTCGAAATGTTCTTACCAGATACCACTCTGGTTTCAATTAAAAACAGAATTTTCTTTTTCAAGTACTTTATCCATATATAATGCCCAATAAAAATTTATGTACATTCAAGAAATTAAAGAAATTCAAATCAGTGCATTACATTGAACAAAAATTATCCAAAGCAGCAAATTTGCTGGTCTCGGAAACAGTATTTAAAAAAAAACTTACAAAATCCATCTACAATTTTCACCTTAATTTGCAAAAATAATTTTTTACCTTAATTTACATACCTATATAGATATAAAAATATAAAAATAACGTGTATTTTCAGTCTATAAAACGACAAGTACATTATACATACATACATATATATATATATAAGAAGGGTAGTCTCTTGACTGGACTGGTTGAAAAAAACACAATGAATTTTGGGAAACCACTTGTAAGTAATTTTCCTTGAGGTTGCAGTCATTAGGTATTGGCCAGGTGCAAAGAATAACTCTTTGTTAAATAGTCGAGCTTTCGAAATATTTTATTTCATTATCAAGACATCTGTAAAAAACAGGGTCCATTTATAAAAAACTTACTTGTAAACAACATTGAAAACACTTACTAACGTGAGGATACTTTGTATAAAGAATTCAGCAAACACATGAGGATGATGCACTCAAATATATTGTTAACATATTAAAAGAATTTTTGTATAATGTGAAAAAGAGAATTAGAATTTAACGAAATTACGCTTCATTTTGTGCCGTTGGAAATCAAACTGATGTTTGCCATCATAGAAACATGGAATAACATGAGTTGACATAAGGTTTGACATGACATGTATAGAACATGACATGTGGTCGACCAATGGTGAGGAAATAACAGATTTGATCCCCACTTCACAACTGAAAGGCGGTAATTTAGAAAAATTTAAATATTACACAGAATTATTGTGGTTAGTGGTGTTGAAATTTAACAAATAGCTATAGATCACACTCAAATTAGCAATATCAGATCAATATCATTTCAAGGAAAATTCTTTTAGAGAGGTTATTTTCAACTGTTAAAATGGAGGGATTATTGAAATTTGCAAAGTGATTGTGATTGATAGTATGCTCTGCCAATGCACATGATTTTTTATTTAAATTGCAATCGCTCTTATGCCTGATACTTGCAGTACCAGTTGGCAGATCAAATGAGGCCTTATTTTACTTCAACAGTTTTAACATCAACCTACAGTTCACATGTGAAGAAGAAGTTCAGCAATCCATACCATTTTTGGATATGAGGATTTGCAGAGGCAATGACAATGTTCTTCGAACAAAGTGGTACAGGAAACCGATTTGCAGTAACAGATTTATTAGTTACTATTCATACCATCCAAAAAATATGAAGTTGAACCTCATTAAAGCCCTGAAAAACCGAGTAGTAAGGCTGTCACATCCCGATTATCTTTTGGGTTGTCTGAATGAATTGAGGATTATTCTTAAAGAAAATTCATATCCAATCAAATTGATTAATAAATTTTTATTTAATACAGAACATTTAAATATCACAAATGAAATAACTCCAATTAATGCTCCTCCAAACAATAATAATGATGAAGAACAAACAAACCCGGTAGTTGCTTTCCATTATAGATCTCTCCCATACATTGATGATCTCACATCTAAACTCACTAATATTTTTACCATGAACAATCTCCGCATAGCAAAAAAGAACATCAAAACCGTATCTAGTCTTTTTACAAAAACCCATGCTCCCCTCACAGTTTTAGAATCCTCTAATATCATTTACAGTATCCCTTGTCTTAATTGTGATCTTGTATACATTGGTCAAACAGGTAGAAATTTATCTGGACGCATTACGTCACATAAGAGCGATTGCAATTTAAATAAAAAATCATGTGCATTGGCAGAGCATACTATCAATCACAATCACTTTGCAAATTTCAATAATCCCTCCATTTTAACAGTTGAAAATAACCTCTCTAAAAGAATTTTCCTTGAAATGGTACACATTAATAACACTCCGAATTGTATGAATAAAAGATCTGATATTGCTAATTTGAGTGTGATCTATAGCTATTTGTTAAATTTCAACACCACTAACCACAATAATTCTGTGTAATATTTAAATTTTTCTAAATTACCGCCTTTCAGTTGTGAAGTGGGGATCAAATCTGTTATTTCCTCACCATTGGTCGACCACATGTCATGTTCTATACATGTCATGTCAAACCTTATGTCAACTCATGCTATTCCATGTTTCTATGATGGCAAACATCAGTTTGATTTCCAACGGCACAAAATGAAGCGTAATTTCGTTAAATTCTAATTCTCTTTTTCACATTATACAAAAATTCTTTTAATATGTTAACAATATATTTGAGTGCATCATCCTCATGTGTTTGCTGAATTCTTTATACAAAGTATCCTCACGTTAGTAAGTGTTTTCAATGTTGTTTACAAGTAAGTTTTTTATAAATGGACCTTGTTTTTTACAGATGTCTTGATAATGAAATAAAATATTTCGAAAGCTCGACTATTTAACAAAGAGTTATTCTTTGCACCTGGCCAATACCTAATGACTGCAACCTCAAGGAAAATTACTTACAAGTGGTTTCCCAAAATTCATATATATATATATATATATATATATTTTGCTCAAAGTTTATTTGTGTATAAATTTTGAATTCTTCTTTTAAATAAATTTATGTTTGCACTGTCAGTTATGACTTTTGGTAAGGAGTTATAGGTTTCCATGCTCTGTGTTATAGGGTTTTTGAGACCTATATTTGTTCTAACTGGCTCCAAGAAGATGTTTCTCGAACACGAATATTTTCTAGAGAATTCGTGTTATCGAAAAAATTTCCAGCAAAAATGGTAGAAGCTGAAGTGGTATTGATAGTAAAAATTGATTTTCGTATTTATCCCGAAATCCATACCATGAGGGACAAAAAATATCCGAACTGTTGTAGAGAGAATCAATATTGATTGATTGAGAGCAGAGGAAAAAATTCGAGCGGATTGAATTGGGTACGACCCCCAAAAGTATATCACCCTGTAGTTTTTCAAAAACGCTAGATAATCCCAAATATTGAGTTCTTGTAGTGTAAACGGTATACTAAATTTAAATTCGTAATTTTGAAAATTGTAGGAGAACACTTTGAAAACAAAGAAAAAATACATACGAAAAACTTTGACACCCTGTAAATGGAAAACGAAGCTTCCACGTATATTTATGCTCACCTCAGATTTTTATCTTGAAAAAATGTCTTCTTCAAAATAAATAAAAAAAACTGACTATCCCTATAAATTATGCTGCTGTTTCGCCCCTGTCGCAATTCTTGTCCTGATACGGGGAAGGGGGCAGCAGTCGCGCGCCGCCCCAATATGTTTAATTCATTCCGGTACGAAGGGGGGCGAATGCGGGTCCGGGGGCCGGAAACACAATTATTGTACTCTTGAATCTCTCCCATGGTGACACTTGTTCATAATGACTCTGCGTTCTCCTTCTTTTCGCTGTCGCGCCTGCTTTTATTCGGCGAACTCACGTACATCAGGATGGGCACCCATGGTGGAATTTTCACTTATAATACCACATTTCAGCTAAGAATACAGCGTTGAAGAGATAGGAAAGGTTTTTCCTCGCTTCTCATTGGTGTAGAAGCCAGGCAAGTTTACACAATGTCAAACATTACCATATCGCAACAATGGAATTGGTTAGTTGACCGGACGGCTGTGTATAAACAGTCAAATAAAATCCAAAGTTGCCGAGATTCAATGTTAAAGTCTCATTTCTATTATATTTACCGCGTGAGTTTTGTTAAAAGAGGGGTATAGTTTCAATAATCGCATAGGACATGCATTTCATTCTCATTAACACCTGGTAGTTTTCATATTCAGCCGCTACGGTTCACTAGCAACCAACTTCGTCATGACTAATTCGAAAAATTATGGTTATAAATTGTGATCGACAATTCAGATCACTATTATTTAACTTCTTGATACATTGAAATTTGAATAATTATGGCAGAGAACCCAGAACCAGGTCCTGCAATCTGCATAAGTGCATATAGTGCCAGCGCCAGAGAGTCATTCTGGTAAACATGTACGAAGTGTATTTATCAGACATATAGAACAGGAAAACTCAGAAACTCAGTGTTATCAGCAGCTGCTACGGTAGCTTTTCGGAATCAACCATGTGAATAAATCAGATTATAATTATGTATAGTGGTTTCATAATTTCTGTGTGTAATATTAAAATTACTGTTGATTTATTATTCTGAGCAAAACATTTCCAGCACCTACCACTCTCTTTGAAGCATAATCAGTCAACTACAATAAATAATGTTGAGTTTTTATTCAAAATCCCATACTCAACATTACATCAGACTGAATACGTCACGCAGAATTATTGTTCACTTATGCATGTGCTTCTTGAAATTCCATAATAAAATCATTTTTGTACGTGATTATCGCAGATTTATTAATGCAGTTAGAAATTAATAATTCAAGAAATTCTTATATCCTGGAGTATACCGGAAATGGCTCCGGTTTTGAATTTTTAAATGGAACACCCTGTTTATTGTGACATTTTTTTAATTCTGAGACAATTTTGGATCAGAATGTGACATATTGAAAAGTTTTTAAGTCTTCTTCATTTTTTAGAGTCACTTTCAATTTAATATTGCATCTAGGTGGCCATGATCGGACGTAAACTAATCTGATGACCTCAGGTGATGTCAGAAAATTACAATGGGAAATTTTTAGTGACTAGTATGATGGATAGGAATAAGACAATTTGGCAAAATTACATTTTCGTGTCTAACTATTATTTTTCAAATGGCAACAATTTTTCAACAAGCACTTTCCGAAAAAAGGATTTTTTGACGAAACTGAAACGGAATATCACCGCAACCAACAACACCAGTCAGGTGTGTGTTGGGTCGTCTATGCTGCCGAATTAATTTATATTATTCAGCTTGTATTTTTGCGCACTGATATCTCGGCGTTGACTGTCCAGTTAGTTTTTTGGCGTTCTGAAAAACCAGTGGGTATTTTGAGAAGTTCTGAGCTACCGTTCTTTTTCATGGTTCAAACCAATATAACAACCCTGTTGGTAACGGAATCATACCATTTTGTTTATACAAATATTCGTGATTTTTACCTGGTGTTATATTGTTTTCAGGTAGGCTCAATTTAAAATTATGTCATACTTTACCTTATGGTGTTATATTGTTTTCAGTGATTAAAGAACATTCCTCGCATATAAACTACGCAACACTAATTACGTCGCACCCCGAAATTTTGCCCCTGTTTAAATTTGAAAAACTTTTTTCTTCTTCGAACAATTCGAATTCTGTTTGAACTGTTCGCTAGCTCAGTCCTTCAGCTATAATCTCGTACTTCTTCGATACATGAGGTTATTTCCATAAAATTGCTACAGGATGTTTTTTGGAACTGTGCAAAATTTCGAAATTTTCAAAAGGATCTCAAATGAAGAAAAACAGTTTTTTTTCAACTTTAACAGCAGAGGCATTAAGATTATCTCATTACCTTTGGCCATTTCCAAAATTGTCTTCTTATCACTTCTCATTACAGAGCGATCTCAAAAAATCAATTTTTTGGTTTTGCAGTCATACCTTTTTTCCTCTTCAACCGATTTTCAAAATCTCAGGCTCATTTTGAAGCTGAAACCTCATATGAGTAGATTCAAAGATCAGAATTAACTCAAGATGAACATTCAGAATCGAGGGTTTCTTCAAAGGTGACCCAAATCTGAAACACTCTGTAAATCCCGACTGGGAGGAGAATTGAATGAAAAACAACTTGTTTTAGGAAGGATCTTCCATTCTGGACACATCCAGATCTTTTTTTCTTTCAGTACTCAAAAATTTTGCGTGAGAAAACCGAAATGAAACGCCATGTTCTAGAAAAAAAATCAGCCCAAAAAAAATGCATGGCCCGTAACCAACGTAACAAAAATCATAATTAGTGACTGAGAAGACAGGTTGAAAATTACGTTCTCGTGAAAATAAAGACCAGGACAGAAAAAACTATTCGTAGGTCTTTCTTTTCTGATGATATAAGACTTCATTAAAAAAATTCAAAATAAAAAAAAAATTCTGAATACAACAAAAGTTCAGGGTAACCTTCTCACCCCCTATACAAAGTCTTCCATCATGTTTTTGATTTTTTTTTAAGAATTAAATTCTTTAGACCCCAAAAAAAAATGTTATACGTACGCCTATGAAACAATTTTTTTTATCTCTTTGTACAACTTTTTCCGCTGAACACAGCTATGGGTACCGCTTGTCTCGATTCTAAAAAATCATCCCAAAAAAAAAATGCATGGTCCGTAACCAACGTAACAAAAATCATAATGAGTGACTGACAAGACAGGTTGAAAATTACGTTATCGTGAAAATAAAGACCAGGACAGAAAAAACTATTCGTAGGTCTTTGTTTTCTGAAGATATAAGACTTCATAAAAAAATTCAAAATAAAAAAAAATTCTAAATACAACAAAATTTCAGGGTAACCTTCTCACCCCCTATACAAAGTTTTCCATCAAGTTCTGGATCTTTTTCAAATAATTTAATTTTTTGGACCCCCAAAAAAAATTTTATACGTACGCCTATGAAACATATTTTTTTATCTTTTTGATCAACTTTTTCCGCTGAACACAGCTATGGGTAACGCTTGTCTCGATTCTGAAAAATAACTTTTTTTCGCCCTGTACATCAAACTATGATACTTGGAGAACTCGAGTTTGGGCGATTCTTAGTAGTTTTGTACGAAATTCACGAAAATTATATGTAAAAAAATCACAAAAATCTCTTTCCCCTTCATTCGTACCCAAAGTACCCCAAGGAGGCAAGGGGGCGAAAGAATTCTATTTTTTTTTCAATATCCGATCCCGATGTGGGGGTCAGGAGAAATATGTTTACCGATATATCTAACCGTTTGACCAGCAAAAATTTTACCCGCAAAACATTTTTTGGGGGGGAGGGGGTAAAAAATGTTTCATCAGTATTTTTGGTGGTGATATTTTCGTTTCGATCAAACAAGGTTTTGGATATTTTTCTTTTTTAATCGGGATTTCGAGGGGGATTTAGATTTGGTTCACCTTTGCAGAAACTCTTGATCTTCAATATTTATCTTTAGTCAATTCTAATCTTCATGTATGTTCATCTAACGTTTCAGCTTCAAAATGATCCTGAGATTTTGAAAATCGGTTGAAGAGGAAAAAAGTTATGACTGCAAAACCAAAAAATTGATTTTTCGAGATCACTCTGTAAAGAAAAGTGATAAGAAGACAATTTTGGAAATGGCCAAAGGTAATGAGATAATCTTCATGCCTCTGCTGTTAAAGTTGAAAAAAAACAGTTTTTCTTCATTTGGGATCCTTTTGAAAATTTCGAAATTTTGCACAGTTCCAAAAAACATCCTGTAGAAATTTTATGGAAACAACCTCATGTATCGAAGAAGTACGAGATTATAGCTGAAGGACTGAGCTAGCGAACAGTGCAAACAGAATTCAAATTGTTCAAATAAGAAAAAAATTATTCAAATCTTAACAGGGGCAAAATTTCGGGGTGCGACGTAATTAGTGTTGCGTAGTTTAGTTTCCAATTTACGTATTTCTACCCAAACGCATCCCCCTGAGACGTTCTGTTTCAAAACTAACGATACTAATTTATTTGCGATTGGATTAAAAATAAGCACAAATACTGGATGATAATTTATTTACTTTCATCAAGTGTGCCATGAATCATAATTTATTTACTTGTCTCGGAAATCAAAAAATGTTACAATATACAGGGTGTTCCATTTAAAAATTCCAAACCAGACCCATTTCCGGTGAAACCGGAAGTGACCGGAAAGTGAAAAATATGCGAAAACTTCCCTCTTCACGTGCCATTCACCTATACCAAATGTCATTTTGATACACCTAACATTCTAGAAGTTATGACTTGTCTAATAGATTCGTTGACACCCGGAATAGAGCCGCGCATGTATAGGGCAGTAGAATTCAGTGATTTTAGAACAATCCAAAGCACCGAACAGTACTGGTTGGGAATTTCGGAAATCGACCATTGTCTGATCGACCGGCTTTGAGTTTTTATTTGATTTGAATCGAACTTTCATATCTCGAAAACAAAAGACGATAGCAAATTTCTATTTCCGCCAGTGAATTTGTCTCGAAAAAAGAGATCAAATGGATGCGACTTCCATCTCCTTCCATCGCTTTCCGCGACTCGCGTTTTCCAGCGCCGCGAAAATTCTCGGGAAAATCACCCCCCCCCCCGCACAGGGGTGACGCCGGGGATGTTCCGCATCGACGTCGACGTCGCAGCGCCGGGAAATTCGCAGCGATTCCAGCGAACGGCCGGAAGAATCGTCTCGTTCTCGGTCTACTAGTTCGTACTTCGTCGTGTATCAACGATAAACAGATGAATTCGCTCGATGAACTCGATGAGATAAATGATGCAGGTTCTGTCTGAGAGGGCGCAATTTTTGTGTATACTTTATACTGGGTGTCCCAATATAAGATGCAAGTTCCAATGGCATGTCTCAGCCATTACGAAAGATGAAAATTAAGATTCCCACGATCTGTTATTTATTCGAATACATTTCATTTCAATTGAATGAAAGTAACTTTTTCATTTCGTATGTAACCCTGTATATTTTTTAGACACGATGTGTGTTACATTCCAGATGATTGAGAAAAGGAAACTAAATGAAAACTGGAAGTCTTTTTCAGGTCCACCGTGAATAACTCTAACTTTACTATTTCAAATGGCACTCTGTATATCTATTAGACTTTAGAATGTTAGAATGTCAATATTTCCTTCAGAAAGATGTATTACACGTTGTATGTTACATTCCAGATGATTGAGAAAAGGAAACTAAATGAGTATTTTTTACGTTCCCCGGAAATAACTCTAACTTCACTATTTCAACTAGCACCCTGTATATTTATTATACTTTTGAATTCTACTCAATATTTCCTTTAGAACGATTTATCACACGTTGTTTGTTACATTCCAGATGATTGAGAAAAGGAAACTAAATGAGTATATTTTACGTTCCCCGGAAATAACTCTAACTTCACTATTTCAACTAGCACCCTGTATATTTATTATACTTTTAAATTCTACTCAATATTTCCTTTAGAACGATTTATCACACGTTGTTTGTTACATTCCAGATGATTGAGAAAAGGAAACTAAATGAGTATATTTTACGTTCCCCGGAAATAACTCTAACTTCACTATTTCAACTAGCACCCTGTATATTTATTATACTTTTGAATTCTACTCAATATTTCCTTTAGAACGATTTATCACACGTTGTTTGTTACATTCCAGATGATTGAGAAAAGGAAACTAAATGAGTATATTTTACGTTCCCCGGAAATAACTCTAACTTCACTATTTCAACTAGCACCCTGTATATTTATTATACTTTTAAATTCTACTCAATATTTCCTTTAGAACGATTTATCACACGTTGTTTGTTACATTCCAGATGATTGAGAAAAGGAAACTAAATGAGTATATTTTACGTTCCCCGGAAATAACTCTAACTTCACTATTTCAAATGGCACCCTTTATATTTATTAGACTTTTGAATGTTACTCAATATTTCCTTCAGAACCATGTATTACACGTTGTGTGTTACATTCCAGATGATTGAGAAAAGGTCCATAATCTGTTATTCATTCAATTCAGAGATCTTTTATTTACCTATAATGAAAACCAGAAGTAATTCTAATTCTCCCATTTAAAATAGCATCCTGTATATTTTTTAGACTATTGAATTCTACTCAATATTTACAACTTGATATTGATCTTCATCTGTTGTTCATTCCAATACCTTTTATTCAAAATAAATTAAAACCGGAAGTTATTTTCGGTTTAATTTTCTCAATCCAAGAGCACCCTGTATATTTTTAGGACTTCTAGGACTCCTAGACGAGATCTAAAAATCAGTTCGAATATATATTTCTGGTTACAAATATACATACATACATACAGGGTTATTCAAATTCGACGCTCATCATTGGGATCTTGAGAACCGTAACAGATACGAAGAACATTAAATTGGGGTAAAGTTGTAGAATTTTAAGGTCATTATTATGGTGAAAAAAAAAACCGCGATAACTCTGTTAGTTTTCGAAATATTCGAAAAAACTGAATGTTTAAGTAACAAAATTTTTTTGTTCTTGCTTTATTGCTGATGGAGATACAACAAAACTAAAAGCACTTTAATCAAAATTAAGGAACATTATAATTTTAATAGTTACTGCATACAATAATTGAATATATATAAAAAGAATTCCACTTCTTGAGCTTGTATTAATATTATATAAAATTATATCAAATGAAATGAACAGTGTGATTGATTAACCGTGCGTAATGAGCTATTTACTGAGGCTGTATGTCATGTGTTTTTGCTTGTTTTTTAATGTGATCGTAATTAAAAAAACAAAAATATACACTTTTCCTCTTTGCCACTTTCCACCTATTGTATAAGCAATCTAAGCTAACATATACTATAAATGTTGATTTTCTTCAGGCAGAAATATTGAAATCCCGCCCTGAGAAACATTTCTAAAATATGAAAGTAGTAATTAAAAGGTCAATACATCCTCCCACAATTCCACGTAGTGGGTACCTACAGTTCTTAGAATTTTCGAAATGTGTGCTATGTAATCCGGTTTTCACCGAAGTTGCTCAATATCCACAAAGATAATTACCACCTAAAAAACGAAATTAATCCATCAGCACACTGCCGTGGATCTTACGTAATCCATATCGGCATATTTGTTTATATATTCATAAAATATACAAGCAGCGGTTATGCGGTTTTATTACAGGCACAATCGGCATGTTTATTATATGTTATCTTATCACACAGCTTCCTCTCATCTACAGCTCCCCTGTCAGGTTCCGTTAGCTTTATTCAGTCCAGGAAGCACCCATAGGCGTCACAAAATTAGGACTTTTGTATCAAGTCGGCAAAATTTGACAGTTCATATGCCAAATCAAGGTGGATATAGGATGGTGAAACAGCTCTTCAATTAAGAAATGGATTAGCCATAATTGGACAAAAACATTTTTGAAAGAGAAAATAGTCTATCCAATTAAAAATATCAAACATAGTTTGAAATAAATGTTTGAAATAAATTTTGTCCAATTATGGCTAATCCATCTCTTCATTTATTAGCTTAGTCGAGCTCTTAGCCACTTCCAAGTTCTGTAACTTGGGAGATTCTTTTCTGGAGTGTTTCTTTCTTCTGCCACATGATGTCGCCACTTCCAATTGTCTGTTGGAACGCGGCTCTGTGCGGTCAAATAGACGCGACGAAAATGCATTGGGCCAGGCAACGCTTCGAGTGGAGATCTTACGGTCTCTACTCGGATAACTACCCTGCACTGATGAGGGCCAATAAGCCCGAAACTGGTCTGTAGGTTGTTAGGCGTGCCTGTCCCGATGTGAATTTGTCACGTCTTAGGAAGAAAGAAACATTTGCGATCTGCATTCACAGTGTGAATCGTTGCATGGATTACTAGCAGATATAATTCAATGTTCTGCGTGGTATTTACCAGGAAAGTAGTTGTTTTCTGCTCGTAGTCTATCAGACATTTATTTCAAACTATGTTTGATATTTTTAATTGGATAGACTATTTTCTTTCAAAAAAAAAAAGCTCTTCAATTGTTTCTGCGAAAAACTTTTTGAGAAGGTAGTAATATTTCAGCTACTTGAATGAAGATGGCGGTAAGGTCGATTATCGAAGAAGATTTCCGTTGCTTACGTATTTCTGTGGTTCGCATCTGAATAAATATTGAAAACCACAACAAGCCATTCGATCTGAATCGTGCATTAGACCCGAAATACTTGAGAATCAAACTATAATCAATGGAATGCAAGATTGAATCATTTATTATGTCTGGCAGAACTATCAACGTGCAGATTAGGAATAAATGATCAAGTGGTATGACTATTGGTACACCGCAGGGTTGAGTCAAAGGGCATCTCCTCTTCAACGTCATTTATATATCAATGACTTATTCAATCACTCAAACAATTATTATTGATGTGACAGGTGACATCACCACATAATTGAATAACAAAATCAAGTATGTTGTGGATAATTTTAACCATTGCATTTGTGCGAATAAATGACTAATACTGGAATCTCTGGTACCATAATTACTATAAAGAGAAGATCAATACTTAATCTTCTCCTAAAGATGCTAACATAGTTATAGAAACACGTGTCGAGGTGTTAAAATACCTAGTGTGTGGTAAAAATTAATAAAATAAATAACATACATGGGTGTCAAATTTGAAAATCAAGTCAAGTTGACTTTTTTCCAGATGTGTCAAAAACTGCCACCTAGTGAGGAGAAAAGAAGGTGTACCATGAGTCTGATATGTCACACGGTATATGAACTTATATCACAAAACGGTATCAATAATTCATGAGATAGTTTCGCAGTATCGCATAATCAGTTACACATATTTTTTTTTTCGGATACATAGGAATAATTAGAGGTATGGCAACATTTCATGCGTCCGCACGCTTATTTGCAATTATTTGGTGGTATTTCACAAGTCGCTTCATAAGAATGGTCAGAATGGTGATGTTGTTTGATGAAAAATACATTTTGGCCCGCCCATGCTCCATGTCAAATAATACACATATCTAAACACATACCCGTTTTGTTTTCGTGTCGATGGAATAGTCGACTGCTAACCCCAGATAATCAGGAAAGAACAAAAATAAGCCCAGTAGGCAATTTGGTTTCCATCTCTCTACCACTATTTGTTTTGTTTTCATATCGCTGAAAGATTGTGATATACACACCAACAAGTAGTGTAAACAAAGGTACTCGTTTCGGTTCAAGTAATTAATCCACCTGCACATTCGAAACGAAAACTTATAGAAAAAAGTTATTTGAAGAAGAACTCAAACGATTCCCAAAAACTAAAACTCTTAATAATAGTTATTTATGCCTTAATTACCGATGGCAAAATTCCCGTGGTACAGGGTGGTCCAAACTGGAAACAACGATTTCAACACCAGTATTTACAAAAAAAACTAGGGACACCACAGGATTCCTCGCAAAAAGTGTCTTGAGAATGTTTTCACAAAAACAAAAAATAATCTTAAATAAATAAGTTACGGAGGTGGGTTAAAATTGCTCAAGTCAAAACCACCCTGTATATACGGTTCAAGATATCGAGCTCGTGACATGTATAGGTTAGGTTAGTGTACAATTTGGACCACCTTGTACATAGAAATGTTTCAATTTGTCATCTGCCATTTGAATCAGGAATTTTGTTGTTGCTAGATTGTTGCAATGTTACTTATTCATTGAGGGAATTATAGCATTTCTAACATCTCAAGTGAGTTAATAAAAGACCCACCTATTTACACCTTTGTACTGACAATGCACTGTGAAAATTTTGCTAGAGAAAAAACAAGATGGCGGCTCCAAAATGGCAGACGAGATCTGTGATTATGGTCCGATTCGATTCAAAATTGGGGTGTGGAGGTTTTCAAGGTCGAATATCATCAATTTGTTGTGAAAAGCAAAAAATTCAAGATGGCGGCTTCAAGATGGAGGACGAGATTTGTGATCATTGTCCGATTCCTTTCAAATTTGGTGTGTGGGGGTTTTTTAGTCGGAGGCCATGAAATTGTCGAAATTCATAGAATCAAGATGGCGGCTCCAAAATGGCGGACGAGATCTGTGATTCAAAATTAGTACGTGGGCTTTTTTAGTGTCGGAAATGATTATAATCTCAAAATTCATAAACTCAAGATACCGGTTCCAAAATGGCGGACAAGTACTGGTACAATTCGATTCAAAATTGGTAGGTGGGGCTTTTCAGCTTTTCAGTCAAAATTAATGTTTTTTATGACGTTTACCTACGAAAACAAGAGTGATTTGATTATGTTTTGTTGAATTATTTGGTTTGACGTGCGAATTGTGAAAAAAATCTTGACAGGCTTACCAACCAATTACTATCTAAAAAAATTTAATGTAAACTACTTTCATGAACACCTCGCGGGACTAGCTTTCCGAAGCAGAATAATTCTAAACGTTGTCAGCTCTTCGAAAAGTTTTATTATTGATTATTATTTCAGTATCATTTTTGGATGATACGGATCAGGGTTGCCACAGCTACCCCGAACGGGGTATTTCTACCCCTCTGCAGAATAATTTCCCCCGCTTGCTCCCCTCAAGCAAATCTACCCCGCTACAAAAAAATCATGAAAGTGAAAAAATTTCATATCAAATCTACCTCGACATGCAAATTAAGGATTTAAGGAACGGGCAGGTGTTTCACATTCGAGTGCAGTTTTCTGGATCTCGAGTACTTTCTGGCAGTGCAGTGCAATTGCATTGACATTGACATATATGCTTTCACCTTCCACTTATGTCATGATTGTTATGTATCATGACATCACTCACTCACTCACTCAGTAATGTAATTGTTGTGTGTACTTTTTATATACGAATATATTATTCTTTTGGTTCTTCAATTAACAACCTACCTAAAAACATGGATAGGTGAGAAAATTTGTGGTATTATGGAATATACTTTGATATGGAGTTTAATTCTCATTCAGTTCCTATGTATATTTTTTTATTTTTGTGATTTTTTAAGAATGGCTG
The DNA here is from genome assembly GCA_029955515.1 of Chrysomela aeneicollis. NCBI lineage: Eukaryota > Metazoa > Arthropoda > Insecta > Coleoptera > Chrysomelidae > Chrysomela > Chrysomela aeneicollis. Next base: position 7,628,596 of record JARUHQ010000006.1, read on the forward strand.
TTTTGTTTATTTTTTTTTTATTATTTTGAGAAGTGCTGTTTTGTTTATTTTTATATAATAAATATGGTGTTTATTTTTGTATTGTAAGTATATATTCATGTTGTTTTGAAATATATTATGTAACTTTTGTTCTTATAATTTTCGATTTGTCCCTTAGAAATATACATAGTATTTCAAATTCGAATTTCAAGTTGGTAATATGCAAATATCATTTCAAGGTCATTGTTATTGTGTGTTATTGTTCTATGGTTCTATGTTCTATGTTTGTTATTTGAGTTCAGTGGTTTCAAGCTCTAGAATAGTAATTCCTATTTTATTAGACTACTGTAATATTTCCAAAATAGTTCATTAAAAACACTGATGAATAAAATACAGTTTTACAAAAGCTACCCCGCTTCGACCCGATCTATCTCGCTAGTCTACCCCGATATAAAAAAAGCTTGTGGCAACCCTGATACGGATGCCGAGGCATTTTGTAACGCCTAAGTCTACATTTATTTGTTTTTCACTTCCTGAAACTCTTGGTCCGCCATACCGGCATAGCGAATCTACATTGCACTCAAATAATCCCGAAGATTCTCATTCGTGGAGATAATTTGTGTTGTTTGGAGTGGAAATTTAGGGAACGTGCCTCATTACACTCATTCAAAAAGCGTCCGACAATCAACGTAGGCGGAGTCAGCCCTGGGAAAACACAATTAACATTTCAACTGTCCCGATTCCTGCTTTGCAAGCGGGAGTTTCAAAGAATCCCGTTGATACGTTTATTCTACTGGGTGTCTCAGGTTCGCCAAAAATATTCGTGCTGTCGGCAAAGCTGACATGCTTGTGATATTTCCGCAAGATTGAATGGATGAGATAGCAGAGAGTATAATAGATAATCGTGATATTCAAGGAAACATCAAACAATTCAGAGTTTCTGGTTTTCAAGTAGGTACTGTGTTATTACGAATTCGTTGCTGGAATACGTTATATGACGTGGGGTGAATAAACAATTAATTGTCTTGACTTGAGTTCGACGTTCCCAACAAGTTCATCAATTATTACATTGAATGGAAAAAAAATTGAGGAGTCCAGAATGTGGCGTTTTGGACATCATATACCTACTTATTAGACGCAAGAAAAATCAATGATTCAAAGTAACGTGGTGAAATATTATTTTCTGTATCTTAGGAAATAATAGTCTTACAAGTTTGAGAAAAACATCCTTCAAAGAAAATCGACCATAAAAAATTATTGGAAATATTTTTAAATCGCTAGGGGCCGTAATAGCTTCAATCGTATGAAAAATTGAATTTTCTCGAAAATTTTCCGATATAAGTTCAGAAATGAATACTCTCACGTTAATGCCAACATAATAGTCAATCTTTCTTAATAATAAAGTTTTATTGTATTACGTAAAATAAAGGCGGGAGGAGATCTTAAACTTTTTGGGTTTTAAATGTCTATAACTAAAGTTTGACTGAACGGAATTTTGCTAACAAGATATGGTTCAAGAAAGTAAGGTTTGGTGAATAAAATAGAAAACTTTTCATGCCATTCTTGTTATTACTGCCCTCGCTAGGACTTTTTTCTTAAATTTTTCTCCGAAATCGTAAAAAGAACCGTATGATGAGTTCATTAAATTTCTAAAGTACATAAAATTTGCAACATAATAAATATGTTCAACCGCATGGCGATATCTTTATTCGTTGAAAAGTTATATGGCTCAAAGAATATTTCATTCCATCAATCCATCAATGAAAAAAATAGGTGAGTGAGTTTTCAAAATTTTTTTTCAAGTTCCTTTTCAAAAAGATGTACCATTATGTTGGCATTTACGTGAGAGTATTCATTTCTGAACATATATGAGAACATTTTCGTAAAAATTAAACTTTTTATACGATCGAAGCCATTACGCCCCTTGCGGTAGACATATTGATTCAAAAAATATTTCCAGTAATTTATCATGGTCGATTTTTTTCCCAAACTCCTACGACTATTAGTTACTGAGACACAGTACCTCGTTACCCTTATCGAATCACCCGGTACATGGTTATAGAAAGGGAAAAAATATTTCCAACCAAAATTTGAGCCATTACTCGAGATTGCAACTTTATTTCTCAAATTCTCTCGACGCCACTGGATTATTTCTCAAAGTCAGGGAATCAACTTTTATTCACAACTCGAAAACAAAAGAAACAGTTTTTTTTCGCCAGTGAATTTGCCTCCAAAAACATCAAAATTTGCCACCCACCACAGTGTGTTTTGAATGATGAAGATTCAATTTCTCCACCATCTATGCATCCTTTATAAAGTATTCTACCTTCGGTAAAGTAGTTCGAGGGCGGTAAAGTGCCATTTTACGCCCGGTCGTGCATAAATTAAGATGATATTAGGTTCAGGAAGGCCCTCATACATCAGATCATTTTTAGAAAAGTTCATTTACTTGACTTGAAAAATGCTTAAATAGTATATTATGATACGAGTTTTATAAGACGCTATTTTGTCGCACGCGTTGTTTGGAGTACGACGAGCCAAGCGAGGAGTGCGACAAAGTGTCTTATAAAACGTGTGTCATATGCAATTTTTTCTATTTTGAATTGATTTGAAGATAAAAATGGATTTAATATCGATAAATAACAGAAACATCTTCGATTGGTAACAATGATGACATTGAATTAATTAAAATCTGACGCACAAGCGTAAAGCCCAGTTTACAGTTGAACGATTTTGATTATTGCAATACCATCAGCGGTGGAAATTTCAATGTTGTTATTGTTTTCATTGTCAATTTAAATCAAATTACACTCTGAATTGAAATTTACCCAATTAAAACATTGAGTTTTTCACTGCTAATATCACCAATCCAAATCGCTCAGAAGTAAACTGGGCCTAACTCTTCTGACTTTCATTTGACATTCGATTGTACCAATCTTCGAATAATAAAAAATGTGTATCGAAATAGAGGCTGTTTCGACACGCATTTGCGTTGCACAATGACTCCATTATACAACCAAAATAGAAAAATTCTATCATCACCATGGACAGAATCATATCATAATAACAATCTTTGCAGATATTCTGATGTCTATTCCAGTGATTAGTCTGAATATAATGAAGAAATCCTCGAAGAAATCTCAGATATTGCCGAGGATATTGCCAAGCCTGGTAAATATGTATTGGTAAAATATCCGCAATACTACAGTTTTTTATGATGACCATGTTGAAAGTTTTCAAAAGGATACGATGATTTAAGATTTTTCCAAACCGATTTTTTGTTTTTAGCACCAATGCTTTACAAAATTCAGACAAATTGATCATCTACGATCTAAAAACCTAATAACGATCTCAATTTTAGGTGAAACTCAAACGAATCCTGTCCCTAGACGAGTTTTTTTTCTTACATTTTATGAACGTAATTTTTCACTATCTCGCTGGAATAACCCTTTCATCCGAAGACCTCTGTGTAGTTTTTCAAACATAATCCTTCGACATTTCCAAACAACACAACCTCGAAGAGATTGCTGAAGAGCGGAAAGGACAGCGTCGCCTGAATATCGGAGAGGTTAGATGGCCCCAAAATTAAATTAAACTAATTTAGGGGCTCCATCTCGTCGAAATGTTCGCAGATCGTTCTCCCCTAACGATATTATGATTGCTCGATGGACGGACTTCGTTTTCCGCTGATCGATTTTGGCGAATCGCTTGGGACAAACAAAACCGTCACGCGGACCTGCCAATGTAAAATGTACACCGGGAATGGTGAAAAACGACACCAGAAAAACCTTCAGACGAGGACGAGCACAGGAAAGGCATCTACAGAGTGTCCGGCATTTTTCGAGCTCCACCATAGGAATCTCGGTTACTAAACTACGCAACACTAATCAAAAATTTTGCCACTGTTTAAATTTGAATAGCTTTTTTCTTCTTTGAACAATTTGAATTATGTTTGCACTGTTCGCTAGCTCAGTCCTTCAGCTAAAATCTCGTACTTCTTCGATACATGAGGTTATTTCAATAAAATTGCTACAGGATGTTTTTGAAACTGTGCAAAATTCCGGAATTTTCAAAAGGATCCCAAATGAAGAAAAACAGTTTTTTTTCTACTTTAACAGCAGAGGCATGAAGATTATCTCATTACCTTTGGCCATTTACGAAATTGTCTTCTTATCACTTATCTTTACAGAGTGATCTCAAAAAATCAGTTTTTTTGGTTTTGCAGTCATAACTTTTTTCCTCTTCAACCGATTTTCAAAATCTCAGGATCATTTTGAAGCTGAAACGTTAGATGAACAGACATGAAGATTATAATTGACTAAAAATAAATATTAAAGATCAAGGGTTTCTGCAAAGGTGACCCAAATCTAAATCCCCCTCGAAATCACGATTAAAAAAGAAAAATATCCAAAATGTTGTTTGATCGAAACGAAAATATCACCACCAAAAATACTGAAAAAAAAAATGTTTACCCCCTTCCCCCCAAATTTTTTTTTGCAGGTAAAATTTTTGCTGGTCAAACGGTTAGATATATCGGTAAACATATTTCACCTGACCCCCACATCGGGATCGAATATTAAAAAAATATTCTTTCGCCCCCCTTGCCCCCTTGGGGTACTTTGAGTACGGATGAAGGGGAAGGAGATTTTTGTGATTTTTGTTACACATAATTTTCGTGAGTTTCGTACAAAACTATACTAAGAATCGCCCAAGCTCGAGTTCTCCAAGTATCATAGTTTGATGTACAGGGCGAAAAAAAGTTATTTTTCAGAATCGAGACAAGCGTTACCCATAGCTGTGTTCAGCGGAAAAAGTTGATCAAAAAGATAAAAAAATATGTTTCATAGGCGTACGTATAAAATTTTTTTTGGGGGTCCAAAAAATTAAATTATTTGAAAAAGATCCAGAACTTGATGGAAAACTTTGTATAGGGGGTGAGAAGGTTACCCTGAAATTTTGTTGTATTTAGAATTTTTTTTTATTTTGAATTTTTTTATGAAGTCTTATATCTTCAGAAAACAAAGACCTACGAATAGTTTTTTCTGTCCTGGTCTTTATTTTCACGATAACGTAATTTTCAACCTGTCTTGTCAGTCACTCATTATGATTTTTGTTACGTTGGTTACGGACCATGCATTTTTTTTTTGGGATGATTTTTTTTCTAGAACATGGCGTTTCAATTCGGTTTTCTCACGCACAATTTTTGAATACTGAAAGGAAAAAAGATCTGGATGTGTCCAGAATGAAAGATCCTTCCGAAAACAAGTTGATTTTCATTTAATTCTCCTCCCAGTCGGGATTTACAGAGTGTTTCAGATTTGGGTCACCTTTCAGGAAACCCTCGATTCTGAATGTTCATCTTGAGTTAATACTGATCTTTAAATCTTCTCATATGAGGTTTCAGCTTCAAAATGATCCTGAGATTTTGAAAATCGGTTGAAGAGGAAAAAAGTTATGACTGCAAAACCAAAAAATTGATTTTTTGAGATCACTCTGTAAAGAAAAGTGATAAGAAGACAATTTCGTAAATGGCCAAAGGTAATGAGATAATCTTAATGCCTCTGCTGTTGAAGTTGAAAAAAAAACTGTTTTTCTTCATTTGGGATCCTTTTGAAAATTTCGAAATTTTGCACATTTCCAAAAAACATCCTGTAGCAATTTTATGGAAATAACCTTATGTATCGAAGAAGTACGAGATTATAGCTGAAGAACTGAGCTAGCGAACAGTGCAAACAGAATTCGAATTGTTCAAAGAAGAAAAAAGTTATTCAAATTTAAACAGGGTCAAAATTTCGGGGAGCGACATAATTAGTGTTGCGTAGTTTATATGGAGAAAATAATATACTGTTACATCAGAAGCGAACTCCTTGAGTTAAGACCGCTTCACAAGAAACAGTTTGCTTATCAAGCAGGAAAATCCACGATTAATGCTCTACAATGTCTAGTTGAAAGCATTGAAAAGACATTTGTGGAAAAAGAAATGGCTCTTTGTGCCTTCATCGACATACAGGGTGCTTTTGATAACACCTCGCATGCATCCATATCTAGATCACTAGAGGAAAGGAATATAAACGCCTCACTGATTAGATGGATACAATCAATGCTGAAAAGCAGAATCATTATGGCGATTCTCGGGGAAGAGACGGTCAGGATGACAGTAGAAAAAGGTTGTCCCCAAGGGGGTGTTCTATCGCCTTTGCTGTAGTCATTGGTCGTCGACAACCTGATAGTTAAGCTTCATGATTCTGGTTTTACGACTCAAGGTTAAGCCGATGACCGTTGTCACGATTAGGGGCAAACATGACGGGATAATTTCCAATCGCATGCAAGTGGCCCTAAACACAATCAAAAGCTGGTGCGCAGAGGAAGGACTCAACGTCAATTCTAGCAAAACAGTGCTGGTCCCATTTACCAAGAGGCGAAAGTATGAACTTAAAGCCCCAACTCTGAATGAAATCCAGCTCACTTTTTCCAAAGAAGGTAAATATTTGGGCGTGATAATCGACCAAAAACTGACCTGGAACAGCCAACTCAACCACATTCTTTCCAGAGCTATAGCGGCAAGTTGGACGTGCCGCAGAGTCTTTGGCAAGACATGGGGTCTGAAACTAAAAATGATCTATTGATCATACCAAACGATCATCAAACCCATGGTCACGAACGATTCATTGATATGGTGGCCAAAAATGCAACAAATTTCGGCACAAGTCAAGCTGCAGAAAGTGCAGCGGCTAGCTTGTCTGGGAATCACAGGGGCAATATTCACGTGCCCCACTGCAGCCTTAGAGGTTATGCTGAACCTTCAACCATCGCACCTGTGTGTAATGAAAGAAGCAGCAATCAGTGCCTTCAGACTGAGCCAGACAAAAATCTCAAATCAGGAAATCGGATTGGACACTGAAGATTTTGGAAAATATTTTCCTAGAATCCATGTCTAAACCGACAGATATCATGCCAGTCAGGTACGACTTCGAAATGCAGTTTGAAGTGGTCATAAACAACCACCAAATCTGCACAGAGAAAGGACCTCAACTGGGAAGGGATGCATCAGTATGGTATACTGATGGATACAATTTATTTGATATGTAAATGAATATTGTCATTTGGAACATATCCCATGATGGTAGAATACATGAAGTACACTTAGCTTTGACAGAGTGTAATCAGACAAAATGTTTCCATGTTAAAACCATATATCTAACTAGGTTGGTAATAAGGACAGCCTATCTGAAGCCGAACAAAAGACTGTCGCTGGCAACGATGAACTTATGCGCATGCGCCAAAATAAAAGTATATGATGACAGTCTCTCTTATGTCCTGGATGTTACTCAAATTGGAAATGATCGTATGTCGGGTATCAACTTTGCGATCTTTTTCAAACAAGCAGGTAATATCTGTGGTTTGTTGATGTGAATTTCCTCGTTTCTCGTTATTGCTTTTTGATTGCGTGTTGATTTTAAGTTTAACACTGCCGTAAATATGTCCAGTGTCAGTGTCTAGGTCGTGTCCAGGTTATCTTCCCCGAATTCCAGAAATCAAGACACATTGGAGAAGTGCCTGTGTCATCAATGTTTAACAAAATATTGCAAATATCAGAATAATTCATATGCCCACCATTGTTTTGATCTTGATTGCTTCATATTCTTTCAAATCTTAAAGGAGTGGTTCGCTGAATAAGAAGGTTACATGTTCAAAGTTACAATATTCATTTACATATAAAGTAATTTTTTTCTATGAATATGAGATTTACGAACTTGAGACATTTCATGATTTGAATTTCGCGCCAGATTTAGCGCATGCGCCCTCAATCAACGTTGCCGGTTAAAAAATAATAGATATATGAAATTCGGCTTCACTTTGCTAACATTGTGTCTTATGGCGTATGGTCAATATTGTATAGTTAATAGATATATGTGAAGTACGCGTTGAGAGACTACATTGGGATAGGCAACGCTTCGAATGGATCAGGATCTCTGGTGAGGGCCAATAAGCCCGAAACCGGTCTGTAGGTTGTTAGGCGTGCCTGTCTCGATGTGAACTTTTCCACGTGTTAGCATGAAATGAACATGTGCTCTGGATTCACAGTGCGAATCTTTGCATGAACTACGAGTAGACATAATTCAATGTTCTGCGTGGTATCTGCCAGGAAAGTAGTTGGTTTCAGCTCGTAGTCTACCCAGTCATTCGAACTGTGTTTGATATTTTTAATTGGATAAGACAATAATCGACGATAATATGTCTCTTTTTTATTTTTTCATTTTTTTTATTTTTGTTTTATTGGCCTCTTCCCTCGCCTCTTCCTATCAGAAAATTGATGAAGAAAGTAAGGTTAGATTTGAATGATCCACAATGGTGGTTAATTCACATACATTACATTTAACCACGCATTTCAATAAATTATTTTGGTTGCAGAAAAAATGGCGTGTTTTTTTAGGATCGATAGCGAAGCCGAGTACGCAAAATTTGAGAGTGTAACTTTTGATCCTTATAAAAGAATGCACTCAAAGGACTCAAAGACATATGTCGACCCTCTCTTCGTTGTTTTGCTCGTTGTTTTGTAGCTATCCATACGGCAAGAAGGAAGTCGCTAACATCAATTCTATTATTCCGATGCAGAATCTGTAAACCACTATATTTCACCTTATATTCAAATTATAGCTAAACAGCCGTAAACATTTCAGACATGTACCGAGAAGTCGTGGAAAGAAAACAGACACGGCGTTGCCTCACAGGGACGGAGTAAAATAGGGGTGACCCGAGGGGGTAACCATGAAGGTTTCCAGGGTTTCAATTTACACATACAATGTAAAATTAAAATTGTTATAAATTATGCAGGCAATGTACCGGGTGATTTAGTAAGGGTAACGAGGTATTATATCTCATGTAACTAACAGTCGTAGAAGTTTGGGGAAAATACGCTCGAAACTATCAAGCCTCCTAGCGGTGGACGTATGAATTTGAAAAATATTTCCAGCAAATTTTTTTGGTCGATTTCCTCTGAAGGATTTTTTCCCAAACTTCTACGACTACTAGTTACTGAGATACAGTACCTCGTTACCCTTATTGAATCACCCGGTACAATGTTTGTATAGGGTAGCCCGGTAACTATCGGAAACTAGAGAAGATAGGAACAATAGTTATTTATGTATTAAGGGAATTATGAGGGCCTTAATTACCGATGGCAAAGTTTGCGTCCCGAGGGCCTCTGGCCCGAGGGACAGCAATTGCCAGAGGTTATTATAAGGCTCTATAATTCCCGTGGTACATAGATAATTTTATTTTTGACCGATTTTCATAACAATATGTCCATATTTAGAACGCAATAAAGGTTTAAATTCATAACCTTAAATAAAACGCGTTGAAATTTCCCGTTCAGCATCCTTTTTTTCAACAAATTTTCCTTCTTCAAAAATTTACTGAAAATAGTGATCTAGGCCGTCACTGATAGGTTAGTACATTCAGGTTAGTAGTCTCATAAACACGAGTTGCACTCATCGGGAAATGAGCGCATAGGTTTTTTTTAAACGTGGCAACGTTGCTTTCTCCATTTGTGACTTGACAGTTGATATTGCGAATTGATATTTTTGCATATATATGCTTGAATACAAATGCGAAAATAACAGTTTTTGAAGTTTTTCATCATAAAATTTCCTGTAAAATCCATTTCGGGACTCAATATTAATGTTTTGGTATAACTTACATATTCCCCACTGACAATGTAACTGAAATTTCAAGCACATTCTTAGGACTGAAAAGTGATAAAATTTTCTAAACTTTTCCAACAAAAAATAGTTTGAAGTGTTTCCGCAGAAAAATTTTCATTTGTATGGTTTTATATTCATGTTAGGAAGCTTCTGTGAAAATTTCATCGAAATCGGTGCGAGTTCCCTTTGCTGCAGGTTTTCCCAGATGAGTAAGTACCCTCCTATACGACTTATTGATGATATGGGTACCTATAGAAAGACAAAGTCTGGAATAAGTTGATATAGTATAGGTCTCGGATAGGTAGTGTTTTGATACAACTCAAATGAGTTGTCAAAAGTGCGTCCTTTCAGTTATAGGTTTACCCGTATAAACCTCCCTGGGTACCATGGGATTCAAAGGAAGTAAGTAGGTAGCGACAGTAGAAAGTACCTACCTAAAAAGTAACTAACTTTGTACCCAATATAAATATATTACCCTACCAGTGTTGTACTCTCTGTTGTACCACTTGTACCTATGATGTAAGGGCGGTGTCATCTCGGGTGTCACCGAAAAACATTACCCGGAATGTTTAATTAACATTTTGATCAACATTGACCAATTATTGAGTATTGATAAAATACTTAGTTATCAATGAAAATAAAGAGATAATAAAGAAGCGATAAAGAAAAGTATGGTCCATCTTGATAGCTCGCAACTCGTGAGTTATTAGGTATTACCACCGTCATAGACTTTAGGATCAGGACCATATCGATACTATAATAATGTTATTATACATAATTAGATACAATTACCTTCAATTATAGAGCGTTTTGCGTTGCTATACGCATAATGATTATATTTATCACCAACAACGATTGCTGAAGTTTACACCGGAGTGTAAAATATAATGCTTTCGACACCTTAGTGTTAAATAGTGTTGTGGTGTTTACCGTCTAGAAACCTAACCTATTAGGCATTGCACTGTGCGAGCTAATTGTGTTAAAAAAAGAAAAACTAACAGTTACTGAAGGGCAAATCATTTAGCACTAGGCTAGGAGGTAGTTTCCTTCTCAAAAAACATTGAAGGAAACTTTATAAAAGTAGAAAATAATTAGAAATATAAATATGTACTTACATTTTCAAAATACTTCAAAATCCATCAAAAATGCTTGTCCGAAAATGTTTCACATCACACAAACATTTGAATAATCCCGGCACGGTTAGTTCGATAAATTCCAGGAAAAAAAACACTGACGAAATTTTTTAGAAAAATGAGCACCCGTATTCTCCTCCAACCACTAATCAACAATAACAAACATTTTAAAACAGAAAAACATGTGACAGAAGTACCTACTTTACAATAAAATTTGGAGTGTTTACATGTCACTCTTGCAGTAACAAATGAGTTTCTGTCTAGACGACAAGACGTATGTCAATATTCGTCAAAATCAAAATGGCTACGCCTTTAATTTGTGATCAAAGACGAACGTTCATCTCATTCATCTCACCCTGTGACGCTAACCGATCGCCACAAATCTCTGTTGACGTATTTCTTTGATAACTTGGCTTAAAACACGCCCAACACTTAATAATACGGTATTAATTCAAATTTTACCGCGAAAAACACCTTGGAATTTGGAGTTGCAGGAGTATTTCTGGAGAAAATAGATTATTCCAGTCCAATTTTTACCTGAAGAACTTTGTATATCAATGTGAATTGATGTCAATTCTAAGAATTACGGGCATGCGCTTCAAGAATGAATTGTATTTTTTTAATTTTATTTTATTGATATTTCTCTTGAAAGGGACAAGTTTCTGTGTTGCTTTTGCATAACGATCAAGTATGGTCCTTGAAGAATAATGTTCTGCTTCATATGATCATAAAATAATGAATTCATTCATAAAGTAATCTACGAAAACCTCAAATAAATTGGAAATACAAGAAAAATATAGGGATGGGGAAAGCTGAAGCTCCGCCCACATTTATATTGTTTTCCGAAGACCATATTTGGTAGCGCCATCTATTGAAGACTTAGATATCGAGTGCCAGAAATTATGAAGAAATCTGTAACCTAATTATCCGATACTACTGTACTCAAAACTACAGTCAAAAATGCTGTATAAACAATTTCGAGAAAAGAATAAGGAGAGGAGTGATTTTCCTTCATTTTCACTCTTTACGGAAAACACGTACCTACTTAAAATAATTCATGAGTGACAGAGGGTAAAAAAACAGTTTTCAACAGCACAATTTATTTGTCATTTTGCGTAGTCTCCTTTTACACAAACTATAAAAAGTGATACACGGAATCAAAATAATGACCGAACAAATGAATATATTGATTCTTCTTCGGTAGGTTTTCCAATCATTCATATCTCTGACATGGAAAAACTTGTTTCTAACATCATCAGGTAACTCGAACTTGCTGGGGTGAGGAAAGAGGGAAATGTAAAAATCCAGCAAAAGAGATATAACTAGTTCATTCTCATCTTCTTGCGTCTCATCAAGATTGTCATTGAGGCAAATGAATCTCCTAGGAAAAATATAGCATCAGCTTATATATCCAGACATGTTCATCATCAATTAATATTTTTGAGAATTCAAAACTTGTAAAGCACATTCCTATACCCACAAAATGTTTACCTTCTTTCTCTTCTTATGTCGTCCAAACATCCAGCAACGTGATTTATGTTTGATTGCAACATTTTGAAAGCCAAGTATTTACTTTCAGAGTTTTCAAATACTTCATATTTGTATTTGGATTTCGCGCCAAAATTCTGTAGTAGAATGTCAGTCAAAGACTGACACCTTACAACGAAGTTTTTAGAAATAATCGGCTGAAAAAAATAGAATGAATGAAAATAAAATATATGAAGGTTTATCATTTTGAAACTATACATTATAGATATGAAATATTGAAAATCATAAATTTTTTATTTTCGAAAATTTAACATCATCAGAAATTCCAAAATATTCTTTATGTGGAGTGCAGCAAATATTCAGTTCTGAATATATATTATCCATAGAAAGTTTTTGAACACTTATTATTTCATAAACGTATAGTATTACATTGATGAAACTACTAATTAAAATTATTTCAGTGCCTATAACATATCAACATAGTGATTTACCAGCCTTGAATTAATATATCTCTCAAATGGAGGAGTAGATACTTTTGGAGAAAAATCATTCACAGAACAGTTAATCAAAATCATCTCAAAATGTTCCACTATCTCATAACTCAATGGCAGCTCATACAATTTGGTCAACAAAGTTCTCATTTCTCTATCAGACCAAGTCCTGAAAAAATAGTTTTGCATATTTATTTCGTACATCGTCCGAATTCGGCTATTGAGCGTAACATATATATGTATAATACCATCTTCAATAAAGACAGATAAAGGGGAAATTTATCAGATATCTCGCCCATATTACAGAGTTCATCCATTTAATTCAATGAACAATGGAAGTAAGATGATGATATTGTTTATCCCCATGTTTTCGTTTTGCTAAGTTTAGTCTACATAGTTACTAACCGAATTTTCAGGTAACATGGCCACAGATATATGAATAATTCAGTATCATTTCCTTTTCAATATTGTCTTATGCAAAACTAGTGAATTGATTTATACTGTTTTTTTTTTGTTTATATTCACATATCATAAATAAACCCTATCAGAGAATTCACCTTACCCAGAATGGTCAGTATCAAATTCCTGGAATATGTCATCCACCGTTCTGTTCAATGCTTCTTCCATGAGAAAACTATAGTAGCTGAAAGAAAATTGGACATCATATGGCCTCCTTACCCTATTCCTCTCGGTAACCTCAAATTCCCTTGAGAAGGCATTTTGTAAATCCCCCATCACTTCTCTGTCAATGAGTATGGGAGCGTGAGCTGGAACTTGCCTCAACTTGAAACCAAATTTTTTGTTAAGCATACGATTAGTGTGTTGCAAAGAATAACTGTACGCGTCGATATTGGTAATCGAGCTCTGGTGACCCCATTTTTTACCGCTCAGTCTCTTACGATGACTTTTTCGTCTTAGTTTTTCTTTTTTTATGACTAGAATGTTGTGCTTCTTAACTACATCTGAAATATTTCCCAGAATGATGTGTGGGGTGTCAAAAATTTTGGTGGTTGTGTTAGAAGACGGGAAGCTTATTTTTTTCATGAAAGACCGGTACAAGTTTGAGCGGACCTTCTTGATGGTATCCATAAGGAAAAAGGCTTTGGTTTCATTTTCATCTTTCATTCTCTTGAGATCTTCCATTGATAAGTCTTTGTGGATAATGGTGGATTTCTGTAAGTGAACATTACAGAGCTCAGTAGAAGAAATGTTCACACAGATGGCATTTACGTACACCAAATGCGAAACTACTTGAGAGTCAAATGAAAATGTGAATCATCAGAAAACAAAATAAATGTTTTTCTATTTTGATTATATAATGAAGTCATTATGAAACGCTATGCGTATCAAAATATCATGTTTCCAGCGCATTTTTTATTATTCGGACGTTGGTATACAATCAATCTGTCAAATGAAAGTTAGAAGAGTTAGGCCCAGCTCACTTCAGCGATTTTGGATTTGGTGATACTAGCAGTGAAAAATTCAATGTTTTTATTGGTATAAAGATGTTTTTATTATTTATCGATATTAAATCATTTTTTTCAATAAACGACTTCAAATTAATGCAAAATAGTAAAAATTGTATATGATACACGTTTTATAAGTCACGTTGTCGCATTCGTTCCCTTGGAGCACTCCTCGCTTCGCTCGTCGTACTCCAAACAACGCGTGCGACAAAATAGCGTTTTATAAAACTTGTATCATAATTCATAATATACCGTTTTCTGTTTGGAAAATAATATCTTGAAGTGTCATTAACTTGACTAATTGACATAGAAAATGTGTTTTATGCATTGTCGCTTGTCGCGGGGCGACAGAAAACGTAGTTTTCATATCATATGGAACAAAAATAGATCAAGGACACGCATTTCTTGTCACATGTTGCTTTCAAATTTGATGAGTTGAAAGTGTACATCACAACACAAAGGCAGTGTTAAAATGAATCCCTGTGTAATATAATTTATACACAATCATATTATTATTGAAAAAATTCGCCCGAGGCATTTTTCTCTTCATCTGACTGTTTTCTGATGATTAATCCTAAAAATATGGTTTTCTTGAAATTTAATGGCTCTTCTTCAGACATCAACACAGCTCTTCAAGCTGATTGAACTGAACTGGCAAAATAAATATGACAAATATTTGGCAGCAAAGATGATAAAACACACTACATAATTTGAGAAGTGCAGCTGATTCTATAGCCCAGGGACAAGTGACATAAAACGCTTGAATAAAAGAGGCATATATCAATAAAATAAATGTTGAATTCCTGATACAAGAAAAAATTCAATATTTTTTATGTAATATTTTTCAATTATTTGAATGACTGATATTGAAAAAACTTAATGGAAATAAACTTGACCATTCTATCTCAATACTTTGAACCCTTGAACTATCAATAAAATATCCTGTTATAACAATAACATGCTCTGAAGTTCATGAATTACTTATTACCAGTATTTTAATTGGATATGTTACCAACATTTCTATTGAATTCACTACAGTCATCTCCATCCATTTGACACTGGGGAATGAAGCATTCTGGATCACATTGTCCATCAGCAACATGTATCCAGGAACAGCTTGGTGAACAGTTAGGTACAGGTCTTGCCAAATACACCAAGAAACCTTTACCTGCAGAGTAGTAATCCTCTGGATAAGATGGAGTTCCCAAAAACATGTCATCATTAAAATAAATGAATCTTTTAGAAAGTCCTGGTATTCTGAAAATGATGAACTTGAGCATGAGAAGACATCTTTTAAAATAAAACTAACCTGTGTAAATTGGATTCAATAGCTGGACTTGAAAAAGTTGGTATATTGAAATTATCTTTGAAGATCTCTTCATGAGTGACAATAGTCAATTTTTCATAGTCTAGATTTAACCAGGAAGGTATTTGACCATTTGTGACAATATAAACATGATTAAACCAGGGAGCATATGTTTCTAAAGATCTAAAAATGAATTATTACTTATATCTCAGCACATTTGCATTTTACAAACCATAAACCTCTAGTTACCTCAAAGAGAATTTGAGTTCATATTTGTCATTGAATCTTTGTTTCGAAATATCACAGCTTTCATTTCTGCCTGCCAAATAGGTTTTTAGATTTTTTAGGAATATGGGATCTGAACCATTCACCCAAGTGTACACAACATCAATTGCTTCATGTGAAACACAGTTATATGATTCATTCTTCTGAAGGATGGTACAGATAATCTGTTAAATGGACTAAATTCTAAAGCAAAATTGAAACTTACCGAAAAATACAATAACAGGAAACAACATATTATTGCCAGCAGAATACTGTTCCAAATGAAAAATCGCTTTTTCAATCTAAAAACAACCATTCTTGTTTTTTCAAAATGTATGCATTCCAAATGCATAAAACTGAAGATAACATTTTTTCAAATATGGCTTGTCTCATTCAGGTATTCAAAATTTGAATAAAAATAATACAAAAATCTAAAATCAACTACTCCTCTAACCTAATCACTGATGTTCATTTGAACCAAGGATATTAAACTGTAAAGGATTGCTCAATCCCTATGCTGGCAATGTAAACACGTTGAATGACGTCACTGATTCGACCTTGTTGTTCATTGGTCGAGAGGACGACCATCGGAAGTTATTATGTCGCCATTGAAACTTTTTGCGAAATTTCAAAATTGGAATGAATTTAGTAAATTAAAAATAATATGGTACTTTATATGACTTATATAAGTGAATGAAGTAAGTACATGCAATACAAAATGCTGAATATATAAAATCTTACTTTTATAGGTGAATTAGTTGTTTTGGGTGCTGTAACTGAGGAAATGAGAGCACAGCATGAGCACAGGCCTGAGGGTGTAGATGATTTAAGAAAACCCAAAACAACAAATAATTTCCATGTGTTTTTCCAAAACCCACAACAATTAGAAGTGGATTTCTTGATCTGGAAGACTTCCTTTGTGTAATCCAAGTAATTCCAGTAGATTATATATTTGTTCTATTTTATATGATCAAGATTATGAGCAGGAACATGCAGGACCTACTAAATGAACCCTGAAGGTATATTATTATAATACATGCTCTTGAGGAGTAATATATCTTGTTATTGTTGTCTTTGTATTGTAGATTTACTAGTGAAGAGATGATTGGAACACAAATGTTCCACTGAATATAAGGTGTGACAGAAAATATTGAGAACATCATCCATATCCCAAAATGTCTCTGAACATTTTGCTCCAATTCAGAAAATGCATATTCTCTTCTAATCCTGAAATTTCACATATCTTCATCCCATAATAAGTAATGACTGAACTCACTAAATTGAAGAAAGCAATTCAATAAAAATAACATTGTGAAAAATGTTTCAAAAAATCAACTCTGGTAGATAGGTATAATAGAAAAATCAAAATTGTTGGTGTATTATACTATGGAAATCATATATTATATAAATTATAAAATCAAAATGTTTTATTTGTTCCATATACCTACTGTTCATGTTATGATTTTATGATAGGTGATAGATAGGTGCCCTGAACTTGAATGGAATAGGAATAGGTATAGTCTTTTATTTTTGAGGCATTATAGGTAGATCACTGTTTCTGGATGCTCTAAGAAACAATATAGGTGAAAGATAACATAATTTGTTGGTTGAAAATGGTATATAGTATATGTAAGTACTGTGTGATTGATTAAAAAATATTGTATATCAAGAAATAAAAACTGCTACTGATTGCAAAATGATATGCCTACCTTAATAGGGAATGATTTATATTATTGATCTATACAGTTCATAATGGATATAATAATACATGTATACTTGAAATGTAAAATTTACATGCACTATACAACCTTCCGAGGACATTTTCAATTTCATATCTACTTCCACTGGACAATATCCAGAAATATATTCTATATTCTGTCTCTATGTAATCTTTGATAGTACCCTAAAAAAACCAATGGATATTAATAATAAACCCTCATTTCACCACTATTTTCAGAGCTCACCTGGTATGAAATATATGAATCATATCTAGCAGATTTTCAATTGAATTTTGATTATGGGCAGCAACATGCATTTTTAATACCTTTGGTTCCAAAATTCACTGTGTATATGATTTCTGTGACTACTCTAGAATATTATATTCACTTCAATAATTATTCGATTGTCCAGATATTTTTCATGTTCTCATATTGACTAAACTCATGTGTATTTAAAAAATAACCTCCTGTGTTACTCCTGTGGAACAACAAAAATAAAGTGAGAAACTGAAACTAAAATCAATGACAAAGATGGATAGTCAACAGCCAATGAAATTACGAGCGGAGTCAGTGACGTCATACATCCGGAAGAAAAACTTGGTCGATTGAGCAATCCTTTACAGTTTAATATCCTTGCATTTGAACTACTGTCAAATTGTATGTGAAGTTGTTGCCTGAGCTGTCTGCCAAAATTTCCGAACGGCCAGTGGCGTGTTTTCCCTTTTTGAACCTCTCACCTGAAGCACCCTGAAAGCAGAGACCTTGCAGAGACAGAGATAAGTTACCCACTGTAGGGCGACGGAGAATCATCAACGATTCTACCTAAGCGTAAATATCCTTTGATTCCACTAGCCTTGAACTTGAAACCTTGGTTGGGTCTCTTGAACTCTTGACTCAGCGTTACCAGTCGTTTGAGTTCAGTCAAGGTGGATATAGGATGGTGAAACAGCTTCCTATTAACAAGCACTAGAATAAACTGTAGACCTTCGCCTACTTGATTTCATACCGTAGTAATATTTCCTGAAATTAACAGAGATGGCGACATACCTTGTGTCGGTAAAACAGAATCTGTGCATCTGTCACCTTTTTATCAGTTTCATCTATTCTAGATAAAAAATGACTGAGGAGAGTCAATATATCCATAATTATTCCAGATTCACTGAAAATATTGTGTTTTGATGTCATTTCAACTCATGTCTGTCAGATGCGAACCACAGAAATACATGAGCAACAGAAATCTTCATCGATAATCGATCTCACCGCCATCTTCATTCAAGTCGTGGAAATATTAGTACCTTCTCAAACGGTCTACAAGTTTTTCGCAGAAACAATTGAAGAGCTGTTTCACCATCCTATATCCACCTTGAGTTCAGTGGTCGTTACCTAGTGATGCGGTTTCATCTTTGAATATTTTGCTGGCCAACCAGTGATGTTCGGAAATGAAAGTAGCCAACTTCGACAGCTACTTTCACATAGGTTTTGTGGTTTCGTTAGAGACGTAGTGTTGGTTGCCATGGTTGCCAGACAACCAAGTTGGACAATGTCAATAAACTTCGAAATTATTGTCAACAAATCTGCTCTTATGTCAGAATCTCAGATTGAAGCAATTCACAATTTTTCACTGTAATGAATTTCTCTATATGGATGGTATTCAGTTACTATATACGCCCTATAGTAAAGTGGTTTCTCAGAAGAACAACAGGATTGTGTGAGCTTCAGAGAATATGCTATGGAGAAGTCATTGGATATCCCAGGATCAAAGCTGTGGAATATTCCTTAATGATGTCGAAATCTCTTCGAATCCAGGTAACAAAAATAAGGTTTCGAAATGTATGCATCTGGCTCCATACCAATTTAATACTTGGGCTGTATTATAATTTAAGGAACTCATAACATACCTGAACAAAATATCTGACCACCAACACTTCACTGGAGCTAAGGAAAGGGAAATCTTGAGAGAAGCAGTCGGCACAGTCTTAATGGTCAAAAAAATTAACCCCAGAGTACATTTTCAGTTTGTGACAAGTTTTGGGAAATGTGTTGAACAGATATGGGGTTATAGGCAACTTATTGCACAAGTAGAGGAACTGAGGACCACTTCATATGACAGTGAGAATAGTAATCATGAAAAAAAACTTTATGAGCTGTGGGAACGCCTTATGCCAGAAGAGACATTGAATGGTTGTTTTTGAATTTCATATCATTAAACTTATTTACTTATCTTTGTACTTTTTTATAGGAAGAATAACAAAACAGTGGCAAGACATTGGATTCCAAGGAGATGATCCCAAGACTGACTTTCGCGGAATGGGATTACTAGGGTTGGAAAACCTATTATTTTTTGCTACAGAATACAGAGCCCCTGCTCAACATGTTTTGTCTCACTCACATCACCCTGTATATGGGTATTGTTTTGCAATTGTGGGCATAAATCTCACAAGCTTAGCCTGGTTACTGCTGAAAGATGGTTGTGCAAAATCTTATGTCTACAATAGTTCTAGGAGTTTGCCTTCAATACGAATTTTTCACCAGTTTTACAGCTATTTGTTTTATGAGTTTGATAGGTTTTGGTTAGAGTGCAAGCCAAAGGATATTATGGAATTTTCCAGCATCAAGAGTAGGTTTGAAAACAATATCCGAATTAGTTTGCAAGATGCTCATGCTACTTATAGGATAGGGGTTACAGTAGATAATATTTGAGTTGAGGTATTTTAACTTATATTTTGCTTAACATACTATTATTCAAAGGAACACTACTTTTCATGCAGCATTTTTTCAATGTCCTTATAGTTTGCCATATTAATTTATCAGTATGTAATACACAATTATTCATCATCTTGTTAAACAAAATGAGTTGATTGGTATATTAGTCTTACTAATATTTTATTTTTATATATTTTTTTACTGTAGTTTTATTTGTGGATGATACCTATTAGTCAAGAAAATAATTCAAATTTTCTAGTAGATTTCCCAAGTAATTCCTGAATAATTTCAAATTCAGGAAAAATCAGACGTTCCTAGTTAGGTATGATGTGTTGTGTTATAACTTGCTCAAATCTATATTTCTTTATGGAATATCATTTCAATTAATTTATTTTTGTGAATAATCATCAGATACCTTTAGATTATTGTTATTTATATGAATTCATATTTTTTTATTTTATTTTGTATAAATCTGAAGCATATATTGAAAATATAAAACTCCAATGTCTATATAAAGTCATAATGAGAACTCAGATAGTGTGTTTTTATCTTGACCTGATCTAATCTATGGATAAAACTGAGACTAAAAGTTTTATGTGGGAGTAGAATTCATTGAATGATGGCCCTGTTCGGTTATTATGGTAGATAAGATTCATTCATTGAAGGTGGATATTATTTTTTTTGCCCATCGAAAAAACATTTTACTTCATGTTGAAATGACGGAGACAAACAGTAATACATCGGTTATGCAACCATTTATACGAAATACTATAATGTTCAGATTATATGGAATGAAAAGTGAAAACCATTTTCAAAAAAGCATCATGTCAATTATCTGTCCACTGTTGACTCTTTTGAATGATAATTTATGGCAAGTTGTTCGCAAGAGATAATCGGATTTTTCTCGTAATTAATTGAGTTTTGCAAAACAAAACGACTTGTTCAAATCCAAACTCAACACCCTCTGACGTCAACGGATCGTCATGTGACGTTAATGACAAGCGAGATCTACATGTGAAAAAACGTACTAATCTAATAACATCATTCCTAAAATGTAGCCTGTGGATGATCTTGTGATTGGTGAAATGGTGAATGTAAGGTGCATTTTCAGGCTTACAGGATAAGGAAATCTTGTGAAAATGGCCACAAAAACGTTTCCTGTAGAAAAGTTAGTGCGCGTAGGATATTACGAACTAGAAAAAACGATTGGTAAAGGCAACTTTGCCGTAGTTAAACTGGCCACTCACATTGTCACACGGACCAAGGTTTGTTTCCATATTATCAACATCTCAAATGTCAAAATGCATGTTATTTCCACTGTTTTTCGGATACAAAAGAAATATCCTAGCAGCTGATTCTTTTGTAATGTTTTTATGTTAATTTCCTTCATTATTTTAGTAGTACGTACCTTCTTATTAAAAATCAAAATCTCGAGAAAAATAGTTTCTTTTATGTAATTTTCGTCCATATAATTATTGAAATTAAATACCTGTATTATAAGTAGTGCTATCGCATCCTTGTTAACATTTTGAACAAAAGCCATTGGAGAAGCACCTACTATCCAAATAAAATGTTGTTTTTTAGAGGTTATGACTCGGGTTATGATTTGTTATTAACATACACATTAGTTAATAAACAGTACTTTACATTGGCCCCAAGTTCATTATAATAATGATACCTATGTGATTATTAGATGATTAAAGATTCCTTTTCTAGATACTCTCATTGGGATGAATTCCTTCACAATTATTATTGTAACTACCTACTTACTACTTGGTGTATGCGGTTGCATATAACATAATAAGTTATAGCACATATCTCTATAACATGTAATCTCATGGCCTTTATCAACTTTCAGAAGTAAACATATCTATGAAATATCAGTAGTATAATCCTTCCATTGTCATGCTTGATGATAGTCAAGATACCCATCAGTTTTTCTAAAACACATAATTTATGTTCTTTGAACTCAAATGAAATACATTCGGTGAAATAGTGTGGTATGGTATAGCTTTGACACATGTTTGTTAAGAGCATCTACTTATATCATTTTCACCCTGTTTAGATAAAGATTAGAGATTTGCGGTTTTCGCGAACGTTGGCTTCTTTTGTGAAACTCACAGGGTGAGATTGAATGTATTGCATTTTTGGACCCCTCTGCATCCCAGCTAGGCTATATTTCAACTATAGAGAAAGTAAAGCAAAGAGTATAGGTTGCTTTTTATATGGCTTTTTACGTAGAATCCAGTGGCGTAGTCAGATTTTCGGAATATGCTGTCATTATTCTGTTATAACCTAATGTTTTTTTCCGAAGATTTTTCAATTTTTGAAATAAAAATGCTTTGCGCTTTTTAAAAATATTTCACACTAATAGGATATTTCGTTTTTGAATAATTTTCAGTTTTTATGGCAAGACAAATATTACTTCTAAAATAGATCTTTTAGGGCAGTAACCTAATTCCCTCGATAATACCCTCGCTAATACCAGTCATTTATATAAGGTAGGGTAGAAAAAATGTATTCATTTGAAATTATTATTTGATATGAGTAGTTGAAAAATGAATAAAAAACTTATATGAAAAGACTCGAAAACACTACTATGAAACTAGGCTCTATTATTGTTTATTCTCGAGTTTATTCTTCTGTTGAAAGATACTAGCCATCAAGGTCTCCTGACTTATACATATTAGATTTCTTCGATTTAGATTTCGGCTGTATCTTCAACCAAATGAGCAGCAATTTGAATATTTATTTACAGGGTGTCCCTGCGGAAACTGCATCGATCAATATGTAGAAAACTATAGGTCGGTTTGGAATTCGAAAATTTGGAATTTCACTCTTTTTGATAAGGGCTATCCGACTAAAATATTTTCAAGAATGTGGATCTTCCGGTTGTACCGGAAGTGGACTCCAACTTCGTTTTTTTCAATAGGGCACCTGGTATATTTTCAGCCTTTTGTCTCCATATGACATTTAGAGTAAAAAGTTTATGTCACTTCCGGTGAATACGGAATTTGCGAATCAGTTAATTGTCAAAAAATGCAGTTTTATGCATTTGAAAGATCCTCAAAATTTTGATTCCATTATCTCCGAAAACAAAAAAGCTATAGGTGCGAGCCAGCTTCCGTGGACACCCGGTATAAATGAGAGTGGTATTCGATTATTGCGCCACAAAATCTATTTCAAGTGTAATATTTGTAATGACTAGATATAAAAACTGAAAATTATCCTAAATACAGGGCTAAAACTAAAAATATCAAATGAATGTTTCATATTTTCGGAAAGTGCAAAGCATGCAAAATATTGAAAAATATACATGGTGTTCCATTAAAAAAAAAACATAACTTTGTTATATCTCACTAATGACAGCTCATATCCTACTACGCCACTGGATTATACGTGAAAAACTGTATAAGTGGCAGTTCTTACTTTTTCTACAAGTTGGAATGAGACCCAAAATGCAATATCTTCAATTTCGCCCTGTATCTCGAAAAGGAAGCGGGCTATGAAAGTTTTGAACAAAGAAACCAAGTTTCGCGAAGACCGCGAATCTCTATCTTTGATAATAAGCGAGATACTCATCCTGTAAGGACATTGAAAATAATAATCTTTATTTGGAATAGGTAATCCTAATTTACAATAACAAAATTATATATATAATAACTATACAGCATATTCAAATTCAAAATGTTTCTTTCATTGTTATGCTGCTGAAAGGAAAAATACAAATTAAATAAATATTCAAGTGAAGCCAAAAACCCAAAATGGGACAGCCTGTACATTGCCCAGTGTATGTTTACTACTAGGGGATGGCGAATTCACCTATATATCGATAATATCGATACATTTTGATCATGGATAATCGATATTTCAAAATCGTTATCGCCAAATCCTAATACCAGAGCCTCTGGAATAATCATTCTGATATGATTTTTCTTGATTTTTTACATGTCGTACCTTGTGAGAAATGTGCTTGGAATCATCAATTGTCTCCGAAATATTTCCTAAGATTAAACATAAACCCCAGATGATAACAAGCCAGATAAGAGTCATGGTATTCATTCTCCTATATCTATATGGACAATTGCTATTGCCTCCACATGTGCTCATTCCTCATTCCAATTTGTTTGATTAAGAGTAATTTAGAGAATTGACCTGACCAGTGTCGTTCTGTTTACATTCTACAGGGTGGCACGTGAACTTATTGATGAAAAGTTTCAGTACCATTACTATCATTTCTAAAATTCTACAGAATGTAAAATAATTATATGGACAGAAGGTATGTACCTAGAATTTTACAAGCAATTCCGAAGAATTTTTTCACATTGTGCTTCAATCATTTACCTAGGAGTTACATCAAATAATGTCCAGGGTTCACAGAGGAGTATAAGGAACTCTAAAGAATTCCAAAGTACTCCAAATAATTCCAATAGATTCCAAGGAATTAATTCCAGTTAGAATTGAAAATTAACAAGTCTCAGTTGAAAAGTGTTTATAAAGTGTTTTTTTTAACCGCCAACTCAGATGCAAAGCAACCCTCAAAGTCTCATTGAGACTTGTATGAGTAAGGAAGACGGAGACCTTATTTTTTAAGTGTCATCTGAAGCACTACTCGGCTGGTTATAGTTGAGAGTTGAGAGAGAGAGAGTATGATGTAGTTCTTTCATCTATTGAATAAAATAAACAATATTTCTTGCTATGGGGTGTGGAAATATAATCATAGCATATTAGGAAAATTGAAAATGTGACGCAAAAATGAATGTACACCTGTGCACTACCAAACCAGTAGCTCATTGTTTGTTCATCAGAATTCCTCCACAGATAATCTGATTGCTGATCCTTCTAGTAATTTGAGAACTTCATTATATCAAGATAAATAACCGGTGTGAAGTTAGCAGCCATTTTCCAGCAGCCGTTTTTCACATAGCGGCCAAATGACCAGTGGCGTCGGATTTTTTATTTTTCGTAAATAATTATTTTTATAACATATATATATATGCAAATAATTCATTTTGTAACACAGTATTCTAGACCTATTTAGTAATCACTGTACCAAATCTCAACTTGGCTAAATTCTTCTGAAGGGTGTTTTAGATATTTTCAATGTTCTGAAGGGTGGCAACCACCCCTTAGACGGCCTGCAAATAATTCATCTTGTAACACAGTATTCTAGACCTATTTAGTAATCACTGTACCAAATCTCAACTTGGCTAAACTTTTCTGAAGGGTGTTATCGATTTTTTCAAAGTTTTGAAGGGTGGCAACCACCCCTTAGACGGCCTGCAAATAATTCATCTTGTAACACAGTCTTCTAGACCTATTTAGTAATCACTGTACCAAATCTCAACTTGGCTAAACTTTTCTGAAGGGTGTTATCGATTTTTTCAAAGTTTTGAAGGGTGGCAACCACCCCTTAGACGGCCTGCAAATAATTCATCTCTTAACACAATATTCTAGACCTATTTAGTAATCACTGTACCAAATCTCAACTTGGCTAAATTTTTCTGAAGGGTGTTTTAGATATTTTCAAAGTTCTGAAGGGTGGCAACCACCCCTTAGACGGCCTGCAAATAATTCATCTTGTAACACAGTATTCTAGACCTATTTAGTAATCACTGTACCAAATCTCAACTTGGCTAAACTTTTCTGAAGGGTGTTTTAGATATTTTCAAAGTTCTGAAGGGTGGCAACCACCCCTTTTACGGCCTGCAAATAATTCATCTCGTAAAATTATATAGATCAATGCGATATCTGTAGGGGATTATCCTATGTAATTTTGAATTAGTCGGATTTCGAGATCTTTTCCTCGATCTTTTCATTAGAAGGTTCTCAATGATCTATGTATATTCTTCCATGTGCAATATTCGGATTCCAATAATTTTCATTTTTATCATAATATGAGTCATAATATGGCGTAAAAATAATTATTTACGAAAAATAAAAAATCCGACGCCACTGGTCATTTGGCCGCTATGTGAAAATCGGCTGCTGGAAAATGGCTGCTAACTTCACACCGGTAGATAAATATACACTTCTAATAATTCATATACAGTTTGAACGTAAATAGTATTTATCTATATTCATTGAAAATCAAATCATTTTTCAGTGTTTTCAAATGAAAATACATCTCTTATTTTTTCAATGGAAAAATATACAGGGTGTTCTATTTGAAAAAAAGAGGACTTATTTTGTTGGCACATTGCTTTGGTACTTTCATGTCGAATTTCTTTTATTTTCCTCTAAGGATGTCATTTTTTGATTATTTTTTCTGATCAATGATTTTTAATTAGATTTGATTAAAATGTTGATAACTTGATTGGATCATCAAAAATAAGGGAGCTTTGTGTTAGTAGCCCATGTGAAGTAGATGCTAAAAATGAGAAATATACACAGTTCTCCTAAAATATGACCAAATTATCTACCCTGGATTGAAGGAATACCCTGTACATTCGAAAATGATTCTAAAAGGTAGCGTACGGAATGTTCAATAAAGTCCTATTAATTTTTTATTCAGCACACTAGTAGCTATGTTCCGAGCGAAGATAGATGGGCCACCCTGTATCATGTTATCAGGAAAGAGTGTTAATTCTGATTTCTTGAGAACGATTCGTGAAATTCAATTTGACCCCATAACATTTCTGGAATATTATTAAATATGTTGAACAGTTTGATTGGCTTCTTAGTTGCAGAAATACATATTTGGTTTTTAAAATATTTTTGTGTTTTTTTTGGGTTATGTCTCCATGCATTTGTTGTCTATTTACTCCAATCTTATACCTACCTCTGAATCTTTCAACACTTTTTTTTAGTACCTATTTAACTCGCTATTCAATACTTCTTGCAACTCAATCTTCAATCCTCGCTTCAATCTTCAATCTTCAATTCAATGATTGTTGCTATATTATCAATGTTGATGATTGATTTTTCTTGTAAAATGTAGGTTCATATTGTATCATCTTGTCCTCTATTGAATGAATAAATTTGAACACAAAGTTGAATTATATTTCTGTATTCTCATATAGGTAGCCATCAAAATAATAGATAAGACTGTATTAGATGAAGAAAATTTAACAAAGATATTTAGAGAGACTGCTATACTGAAAAAACTAAGACATCCCCATATCACGAGGCTGTATCAGCTTATGGAGACAAATCAAACTATTTATATGGTTACTGAATATGCCAGCAAAGGTGAAATATTTGGTGAGTAAAATAAACAAAATCTCTTTATAAAAAACTGAAGAAAAATGTGTCAGGTGACATTATTAATTACATATTGTAAACCTTTATACTACCTATTTCTGCTTGTATGATAAAAAAAGCATTATAAAGGAATATCTCACTTTCCTGATCATTATCCATAAACAGGATATTTCTAATTAACATGTAATATTTAAGGAGTTTATTATTGGGTTCATATTGAGACGAAACTACATATGAAAATCCCTTAAAAGTCTTGACATAACTGTTATGACCCTATATATTTTTGTGGAATGTAATAGGTACACAGCTTCTATACATCAAAAGGAATTTCCTGCTGTACAACATAATTTTTATTCTTGCCACTGGCTTTCGTGCCAGGTATGCCCTGAATCATTTTGAATAGAAAAGTGACTCACCACTGCTTTTTTTATAGTATTGAAATCCACATTCCTTTCTGAACAAAACTAGTCTCCCGATTTTTGACGGTTTTCGCATAAAAAATGTCATTCATTTGCATATTGCTAGACCTCTTACGAGAAAAAACAATTTATGTAACTTGCCAGTAGCTTAAATAACGATCATATTATAAATAAATAGTGATTTTTGTATTAATAATTGAAATAAAGTAACAGTACGTATTTTTGTTTTGAACGCTTGTTCTTCATTCACATCATAATTTATCACTGTTTTGCAACTTTACCAAAATTATTTACGAAATACACCTCCTAAAATGTTTTGTTTTCAGTTGTTTCACAGTTTGAAGGGATTGCTGTGGGAAAGTGTTCCATTCCTTGAAATAATCAACATTATCACCTGTTCTGTTTGTTGATATTGTTTTTTGTCAGCTTCGAGGCTAGTTTATCATTGTGTGTTGCTTCGGTTTATAATTTGGAAAATAAAAAGTAATTTTTCTTTTCTAGATCATCTCGTGGCCCAAGGTCGTATGTCAGAGGGAGAAGCAAAACGTATATTTAGTCAAATTGTGTCGGCTGTCAGCTACTGTCACTCTCAGGGGATAGTTCATAGAGATTTAAAGGCTGAAAATCTACTATTAGATCATAACCTCAACATCAAGGTATTTTTGCAGTTAGCTTTCTCCTCTTCAGAGATATATTCAAATTTTTGATAAACAATACTATTTCAGAACATCATCAGTAGTTTGAATAAGTGATGAAATTAATGGAAATGCCACTTTGGTAACAATATAAATTGGAAATTTATGATAACTTTCTTGAGATATGACTACATATATTTACTATCCATATGATGAAATCTGGTAATATACGACGCAGGGAATGATATTTTAGTTCTATAATGAAGTCATTATGAAATGCAAATGCGTATTTAAATAGCCTCTGTTTCGATACATATTTTTTATTATATTCTGAGGTTGGTACAATTGAACTATCAAATGAAAGTCAGGAAAGTTAGGCCCAGCATTCTTCTGAGCTGTAACTAGTGAATTTCAATTCAGAGTGTGATTTGATTTAAATTGATCAATAATATCATTGCATTTTTCACTGCTGGTATCGCAAAAATTAAAATCGGTCAATAGTAAACTCGGCTTTACGCTTGTGCGTGAGATTTTAAATATATCAATGTCATCATTGTTACAAATCGGAAGATGTTTCTGTTTATCGATATTTATTTATTTTTTAATAAAAGACTTCAAATTAATGCAAAATAGAAAAAATCGTACATTACACACGTTTCATAAGACACGTTGTCGCACTTGTTTCCTTGTATTAAAATATACTATTGTGGTTGTGCATTAATGTGGCATAATTGAAATAATAATTTCATTTCTGAAGTTCCTCTCTGCATCCAAAAATTAAAAATAAACATTCAAATGAACCTTAACTTCAAGGTCACATGAAGAATTATGGAATCATACTTAACAAAAACATTTTTTGAAGTCTATTACGATTTCTATCAACAATATTCTAGTATGACCGTGGGATCTTCTTAATATCCAATCATATAACATGAAAAACTTCGAAAAAAGTAACATAGCAATGATATGTAACGAAAAATATATTAGAGAAATGTGCAAATGCTACAACAGGATCCCCCAAAGAGAACCCCATTGATGTTGTTTTCAGCTGGCCGATTTCGGATTCAGCAACCAATTCACAGATGGATGTTTGTTATCTACTTTCTGTGGTTCCCCGCCATATGCGGCACCTGAGCTGTTTCAGGGCCTCAAGTATGACGGACCCAAAGCCGATATATGGGTAAGACGTCATCATACGAGGTTCCATTGAATAAAAAAAGTTAAAAACTGCATGTTTCAGAGCATAGGAGTGGTGCTTTATGTATTGGTTTGTGGGTCCCTTCCGTTCGATGGTCCCACTTTGAATGCTTTACGGAATGTCGTGATTGAAGGAAAATTTCGAATTCCATATTTTATGTCGCAAGGTAAATATATTAAAAAAAATTGCGCATTTTCAGTATATCACATAGAGTGATGGAGCTAGGGCAGTTTATAACATTCGCGATAGAAAATAACACGTAGCACTATCTCATGGTAAAAACTCGAACTTCTCGAAGTGATATCGTTTTTGTTTTGTTTTCATATTTTTGATATTTGTGTCATTGTGACATAGGTGTGGTTGCCACCAAACAATAACTGAAACGGGAAAAACGATAAGATTTCACATGTATTGCACCAGAACATCTCTCGAAAAACTGCTGGAAGTACACCTTTAACATCAGAAGCGAACATAAACAGAACAGAGGTTAAGTTTGTCTGTGAGTTAACCCCCAGAGAGTTCAGTGGTTCACGAGTCACCGCTAGGTAGCGTATCGCTTAGCACCTATCGCGAATATCTGTAACAATCTGTGAATTTTGATAATTTAATTTATTAGTCAATATAGAATTCAAATTCTTCACGTCAGTGTCTCCTTGTAATATGATTGGTTGAAGTTTGTGATGCTGCTGTCAAAGTCTGTAAAATCTTCGACTTGATTTTGTATATTGACAAATTGAACTGAATTGGGAGTAATCAATTGTCAGTTATTCCCAATTCACTGTGAATATGAATATATTCCAACATAGGAATTATCATATATGGGGTAACTTTTTGAGCAGATTCTGTCACATCTGTCAGATGTCACTGATGTCAGCTTAGCTGGGTAAATGTTTGTTAACAGTCCAACAAATTAAGAAGGTGGTACCAAGGTATTTTGACCTCATGTACACGAATCTGAATTCAAAACGCAGCACTCTCAAGTAGTTTCGAAAATAAGAGCTCTTTTTTCTCTAATTTCTGCTATCGAAAACACACAAAAATCACTCTCGTGTTTTGTTAACGTTTCGAAGAACGATAAATCTTTTGAATAATATTTTCCGCTAAAAAGTGTTTTAATAGCAGACATTCGAGATGATAAAAATATATAAAATTAATGTAAGATGTATGTAAGATTAGGATAGATACATATTATGTGCTGAAGTTAGAAAAATAAAAGAACTTCAACCTAAAATTGGGTCGCTGACAGAAAAAACTGAAACAAATGAGCATCAAACGACTTCTATTAAGTAGCGACTTCATCTTGGCAGACGTTTAAGACTTGAATGAACAGACAATAATTATTATAGTTCCAGCCAACTAGGTTTCAATTTAGAACCAACCCCCAATATGCAATAAGCAGGTAGTTCACCTTTTAACAGATTTTTTATTTAATTTTATGAATTATGTTTATACAAAATCCAAAATCAACAAGCTGATACCTCAAGATTGCGAAAATCTTTTTTTGATATGATATTAGGAATGTGAAAAACAAAAGTTTACCATTTAATTTTTGAACCGACAACGCTGTCAGGTGCTCAGGACATCATAAAAATGATTTAGCTTTCGGCATATTTTATTTGCTATTTTGCTGATGAAGAGTGGACAAATATTGCAATTCTACAATATTCTTCAATATGGACAACTTCAATAAATAAGGTATCAACCAACCATAATAAACAAAACAATCAACCACACTTCATTTGTCAAATACGTCATGTCATTCTGCGACATTGACATTACTGGTAGACATGCGCACTGGGGAGTATTCGCGATAGAAAATAACACGTAGCACTATCTGATGGTAACAACTCAAACTTCTCGAAGTGGTGTCGGTTTTGTTTTGTTTTCATATTTTTGATGTTTGTGTCATTGTGACATAGGTGTCTTGTCACCAAACAATAACTGAAACGAGAAAAACGATATGATTTCACATGTATTTCACCAAAACATCTCTCAAAAAACTGCTGGAAGTACACCTTTCACATCAGAAGCGAACATAAACAGAACAGAGGTCAAGTTTTTCTGTGGGTTATCCTCCAGAGAGTTCGGTGGTTATACCACTACGAGTGGTTCACGAGTCACCGCTAGTAGCGTATCGCTTAGCACCTATCGCGAATTTGGATGAGTCGCTTCTTGTTCGTGTAAGCGTAGATATTCTTTGATCATACGTACCAACAGTCAACATCGCTCGCGCATTGACGTCACATGGTTCCTCTCCTCGTATGATCGTTTTAATTCGCTAGATCACTTTGGTGTTTTCAATAATCGATAACTTTATAAAAAAATCCAAACGAGTTGCATGAGAATCCGATATTTCGAAATATAATTTTTCTGCAAACAACTGTAAATGCTCCACATGGCAGCTCACTTCCCGTGGCGAATTTTCCAGAATGCGAGCACCTGATCAGACACATGCTGGTGGTCGAACCGGAGAGGAGGCTGACCATCGCGCAGATCGTGAAGCACCGCTGGCTGAGCGACGCGCCCCCCTTGGACGGCGGCGCCGAGAAGGACCTGCGGCTCAACCGCACCGTCATCGACCACATGCTGCAGCTGCCCAACCTCAACCAGAACATGATCATGCACTCGCTCAAGACCAACTCGTTCGACCACATCTACGCCATCTACAACTTGCTGCTGGACAAGCTGCACCAGAGGACCATCGACTTCCAGTCGCAGGTGGCCAGGAGGGGGGCCGCCGACAGTAGCAGGCAGAGGGTGGAGGAGCGAGACGGGACGGGTGAGTGCCTGGGGTGGTTCGCGGGTATTTGGCGCAGTCGGTAGTACCAGAAAGGAGGGATCAACTTGGACTCTTTTGTGCTGCTCACTTCACTAGTTGATAGGATGTTTGATTAGTTTTGAATAGGCCGTACGGATGTCCTATATGTGAGGTGGTATAGCTACAGATGTTCGGGATAATAGTCTTACAGTCGAGTGAAACAACGGCGTTGAGTAAACTAATAATTGAGTATTTATTGAACACATATCTGTGGTGATCTACTGACATACAGGAATATCAAGAGCTGTATTTATCTCCTAAAAGAACCATGTTAGTTGACTTAAAGGTATACAAAATCGGATTACAAAAATTTATTATCGGCTCCTCCACCATTCTGATGACGTACTACCTAGAAAAGCCTTAAAGCTCGGATATTCTGCATCAACATATTGCTATGATATCCAATGTATTATTCATTCAATAATTTGAGTAGGAGCTGAATTATGTTTTTAAATTTTATCCCGGTACCCAATGGATTGTTAATATAGACGATACATAAATATTGAAATAGATATTTTTTTATTATGAAATTGTGGCTAGGTACAGAATAATTTTGACACTGACAATTCATATATTCAATATTTCAATTCATCCAAGAAATTAGGGACTTCAATCTGGCAACAGTTCAAGCAACAGCATTCTACTTTTCATTTTTTCGTTCCGTAGGCTCATACGAATTAAGTTCTTGAACTCCTAATCAACAAATATCCCCAAATTTCACCAAATCTAGATAGTACGTCATAGTGTTCTGCCATAAGAATTTTAAATTGCTGTGATGGGGAAGTCGAAATTAACAGGAAAAATAGAAAATATGAAATATCAAACATACAAGTGTGATATATCGATGAAATGGCAATTGTATGATCTATCCTATGGTGTGAAAATCCAATATGGCTGCAATGGAATAAATAGAAGTTGGCTTCTACATCTTTCAATCTAGTGTGCCTACAATTATTTTCATATCACCGTTGAATTCAACATGCGAAGTTTAGTAAGTATACCAAATTTCAAAACCCTAGCAGCAGTAGTTGAAATAGTATATTACACAACAAGTGATTAAAGTGACATACTTCACACGAAGAGTCGTTTAGCACGAGCCCCGTAGCGGTGAGTGCGGAAACGCAACGAGTGAAAGAAATGCACTTTCCAACGAGTTTTGTATAATATTTTTCCTACGACTCCGAATACTTTCATTTCGCGGGAAGTCCTGTCAAAAATGTAACTTGAGCGATCTCCATAATTTCAGGTGATTTTGATTCGATATCAAGTACTGTTTATTTCCATATTCAAGATGATATTTGAAAACTTCTCTGACAATTCCTTATTATGTGATTCTATTTTTTATTAAAGTGAATTCACAGGTTATGTATCATTGACACATTGAAATTAATAGATACCCAAAGAATTCTCGGTATAATTCGAAACGAGACAGAAATTTGAATAAATAATATGAATTTGATTTGAGAACGCTTTAATATTGACAGTGAGTACGAACTAATATACCTAATTATTTCAATGAATTCAGGCGAGCTTGTGATATTTTTCATTTCAACCCGTGTGCTTTATTCTTTCAAGTAACAACACCATGGTGATATGAGCTACTTTCCAAATAACAAAACAGTGTGCTATATGACGTTTTCATACGGGGTCGTAGGAAAAGTTATTGATTACACATTTCAAAAACTATAATAATCAAGGAACTATGAAAGATATTTGTGATTTATTTTGTTGTTCCGGATGGTCATGAAATTGTGCCTTTTTTTCGTAATTCTCCGTCTCCGATTTAACAATAGTGTACCATTAAATTTGCATTACCCTGAATGATTGAATTTTTTAATAAGGCGAATAAAGTGTTCAGAATGCCTTGAGAAATAATGGTTTCACAACTTGTTCCCCATACTCGACAATACCTACAACAATTGGCGCAGTCGGTAGGCTTCCCGATTCTCCGCGCCACCCTTCATACAAACCCCTCCCCTTCCAGCCGACCAGCCGTACGGCCACGTCCCGAAGATAAACGAGCGCAGCGAGTCGTTCACCGAGAACCGGCTGGTGCCCCACCTGGCGGGGGGCGGCGGCGTCGACCGCCCGGGGCGGCCCGATGAGCCGTTCAACAGCCGCAGGGAGAGCTTCAACGAGAACTGCCTGCGGCAGGTGAGGGACGAGACCAACAAGAGGCTGAGGTCTTCAGACGAGGCCGGGCCCGAGGAGGGCGGCGGATCGCCGTTCGTGTCGATGCCCGCCATTCCGGCGGTGTACTTGGCGGGGGATTGTGAGAATCAGCCGCTGGAGAAGGTGAGTGACGACCTTGGATCATGTATTGCTTACGCTAGATACGGTATCCAGGTTATTTGTTTAGAGGTCCAGGGGGGTTGAAACATGAGCCCCTTACGTTTGTATGTAAAGTGTAGCATTCTCCTACACCTCGTGTATTTTGCACCGCTTTTGAGCATTCGTTTCGCGAGGTGTATTCTACATCAGTCTGAATTACATAAGGTTAACTGCACTGAAATCAGCTGATTTCGAGTGTGGTGCAGATTACACGACACCGAGAAGCAGACGGAAGAACCTATTTATAAAATCTGAATACATCAAATTGAGGATAATTTACTGTCGAATAAAAAACTCCTGTGACATTTTTTTGATAATATTCGAAATAAAGTGGGAAAAAAAGAAAAATCAAAATGACAGAATTTACTTTTCTTATGATATCTCAATAACCGGCCCTGATAATCTCGATTTGTTTGAACTGCTTGACAATGCTTCTATGAATGCAACTTTTTCTCCATTTGACCGACCTTCTAACTCTTATGGTTTAAAAGTTACCAATACAATCCCATTAAAAAAGTGGCCACTCTGTATATCTAATAATAACTATATAGATAACATGGATATAAGAGCTGAAGCCAAGAAATGAAACAAATGACAGTCTGCGGGACAAATCGCGAATATGCGCATGCGCAAGTTTGAATTAAGAATCGACATTCGTTTTCATCATGGACGAGAGTAGCTTTCTAGTGAGCGACAAACGCATGATAATTATTGAAAAACAATCAAATGTGTGACGTAACCTTCAATTCGATGTTTTTATTTTATCATGACATACATTTTTCAAATATTCATTCATTGATGGATTGTTTGACGATATTGAATGATAGTTGATGATAAATGCAGAAATGGATTTGATCTACAAAGCGATACTTGCGATTTGCATAGAAACATGTGATGATAAAGTCATCGGAACAAGATTCATGGGCTAATTTTCGATCAATCACTGTTATCACTCACTAATCACTTCTGTAAACAATCAATAAGTACATCAATAACTATATCAATCATATATCTTATCACTTACGCTAGATCCGGTATCCAGGTTATTTGTTTTGTAGGTCCGGGGGGGTTGAAAGAACTAAGCCATTATTAATGTCATTTTAGTTGTTGACCATACAAATGTGTTTTCCCACGTGACCATAGTACCTACTTTCTTGCAGACCCCTCTAGACCAAAAAATTACTACAGGATGCCGGATCTAGCGTAAACAATAAGATCTATGATATTAACGCTCTTTCACATAATTTGGGTTAACAAATATACCTAACCCATGAAATTCTAAAAACGTCAGTGGGATTTGAACCCGGGCCCTTCAGACTATAAGCCAGCGATTCAACGCACTCGACCACAAGCCCAGAAAACTCGATACTTCATATAATTAACTTACATTTCATAATATTCTTCATCTGCATCATTAATTTCATCAATTATATTGAAAGTCATACATACATAATTCATACATTCTAACAAAGAATGGAAAATAACTCATAGATTTTTAAAAAAATTGCCCTGCCCAGGTATCGAACCTGGGCTGGCAGCTTTGAACCCGTCGGCTATTGAGGCTACTTGAAAACTTATTCCAACATTTATAGAACGTTATGAACCAAAAAGATGTAGTCAAACTTTTGTTTGCTTTATATTCAACGAACTGGTGTGTTTTGAGAAATACGACAAGTTTACTTACTTTGTGTTAAGCTCTGAACGCTTCAAAAGCTACTATGTTAACCGTTTGTTGGAAAAAAAGAGTTTCACGCAAAAAAATATTATAAGTATTAAAACACCTTGGAATAAGATGAATCTATCAGTATCTATCAGTCTATTTTAGCCTTCACAAATTTTATTTTTTATTTCAAATTGAATAAATTGAATCTGTCGGAATCTGTCGATTGTAGTCAGACTGAACATCTGTTTGCAGTTTGGGGAAATGGAGCTGGACACCGGAGAGGAGAACGTTTCGGTGGCTGTTCCGTCTGCATCCATCACGGGTTACAGCAGTTGCGCCTCATCTTCTGGAGATAAATATCTCACTGCAAGAAGACATACAGTCGGTCCAGGAGACTCCGCACATGAACAGGTGAATATTGGAAACTTGAAAGTTATTTTTCAATATGTTCGTCATCATGTCGGCATATACATTTCTAATAATTCCTCTCGATAAGGATGTGAATAGTTATGTGATGTCGTACATAATCAAGGATGGTAAACATTGCCATAAGACGCAATGTTGGCACATCGAACGACGTGATCGTGACGTCACTGGCGGCCCTCAAGCTTTGTTTACGTTTATATTTCGATATTCATACTGTGGATTGTGGCTGTACAAATTGTTTTTTTTTAAACAGAGTTTTTCAATAATCGTAGGTATAATCAAATTACTCGGTAAGAAGATTTAGTAGTGTGGATAAATATTAATAAATTATTACATCACCTCCATTGAAAAGTGTGTAGTGTTTATGAAATCATTTCAATTTCATATACCATCTGATAACCAGTATGCCAGGTAGCAGATTTGCTATTTTTGGACAAAAACCAAGAGAATTCCAGTGTTATTTACCACACATTTCCAAAAGGCACTGATTTTGTTTGAGATACTTTTTTGAAAAGGTGGATGAGTTGTGAACATGCAGATGTTGTGAATCCTGATACAAAGTCGCATACATCAGAGCTGTGATTTGTTCAACCAAATTTAAAAGAAAGAGATCTACAAAATGTGTTATGAAAAAGGAGTACCTATTCTCATTATTTTATGATGTTCCATGTAATCAGATTCAGGAATTTTGTATACTTCGAGCTATAATTATAGCTCCTCATTAATGAGGATATAAAAACCTGCAAATAAAGAAACAACCTGGATTGCATCTATAGTAGAGTCCAATGTATAAATGAAGAGAATAGTCAGCTAATAAGAAAATCGAAATTGATGTCAATATATTTATATACCTATTATTTATGATGTAAGGTACCCATAATTCAAATTGAAGAATGTATTTTATATTCACCATTCATTGATAATTGTTAAACTTGATAAAATAGGTAGGTATATCAATTTCAATTCAAAATATATGAACTTTAAATAACCTGCTGTGCATTGAATAATATATATGCACACAAAAATTACATGCATCATTCATCAGTACCTATGAATTCTTCATTTGTAAACGTTAAATTATCTCATGTATTATTTTCTGGGTGGACATTCAGGAATTTTTGTGAATCCAGGAGTTTAAAAATTACTAATATTTGAAGCCATATGATACCAATAACCATAAATAATCAATATGTATCGATTATAAAAAGGTACATCACAGTAAAATTACTTTTAATGCCCATTTAGTGATATTCAGCATTAATAATTTTGAATTCAGGGCCGTTGACTACGTCATCGCGCGCCTTCGGAAGCCACGCCTTTTGGCCGAAAAAATCGCTTGAATGAACCATCCTTCTCTAGTTTACCATCCTTGGTAGATAATATCGTCTTTGTTTCACACTTTGAAGTGAAATGTTGGCAATAGAAAATATTGGATGTGCCTAAATGAATGATATGTTTAAATGAGAGAATGGGAAAGTTTCCGAAAATTTATCGAATACGTATTTTTTTCGTACGATCAAGTATGCATCTTATGGGTTTCTTATTATTCAAATTCAAAATACAACGTTCAGAGTCTTATTTGAAGAAATAAAGTTGATGATGGTGATCCGGAGACTAAATGTCGTACTTCATTTTATAGCACCATAAAAGTGGCAATGGTCGTGAATTCACATTGGTTTTGAATTATTTCTTCAAATAAGGTCAGGAATAAAATAAAACAATTTCATGAAATTTAGGTTTTTTTCCCGAGATGTTGAGACGGCATTTTATTGTGCACAAAAATTCGCAACTCAACGAGATTCTCATGTTACGCATCGAATTTGGACCACCATTTACATAAAATGTATTTTGTGAAATTCTCACTTGAGTGACACATTCGGGACATCAACAAAAAAAAATCATTGAAGTTGGGGTCCAGATGTTGATTATTTGCATCTGCCCTGCCAGTAAATTGTTGTATTCATCGAACAATTCATCCAGTTTATTCACTCTTCACTCTAAACATTGTGTAATGAATTAAACCACAATTTGGTGAAATAAAACACTATTTCCTAAACTAACGATTCAGGTTTATTTCTCAAAAACAACTAACAGCTCCGTAAACAACATCGTCGAATATCAACCAAAAATCGCGCTCATGCGCATTTATTTATACTATAAACTATAGACTATGAACAGGATGTCACATTTCTCCCTCTAAAAAAAAATGTTATCATATGTCTACAACATAGTACATGAAAAAACAGCTCTTACCCTATTTCTACAAAAAAAAATACAAAATTAATTGCAAACTAATCTATCTGGTGCTTTAACAACACGTTTAGGACGAGAATTTACATTAGCATCAGGTTCAACAATTGATTTATTAGGAAAGGGTTGTTCATTCTCATTAACTGAAGGAAAAGGAAATGAATTACTTTCTGACAAATTATTCGGTATACTAGGAAATGCAACATGATATTTTTTTATTTGATTAACGTGTCTTTTCCAACAAGTGTTATTCATTTCAGGAATTGAGATTAAATAAGTAACTTTTCCTATTCTCTTGATAATAATTCCTTGA
The DNA here is from genome assembly GCA_029955515.1 of Chrysomela aeneicollis. Lineage (NCBI taxonomy): Eukaryota > Metazoa > Arthropoda > Insecta > Coleoptera > Chrysomelidae > Chrysomela > Chrysomela aeneicollis. The sequence continues at coordinate 7,668,104 of JARUHQ010000006.1, forward strand.
ATCCACGTTTGCTTATTGGCAAGTCTATAGTCTTTTACAGTAACATTCTCCCCTGGTTGAAAACTTACAATTCTTTTCCCCCTATGATACTTCTTCTGTCTGTTTTGCTCTTTTAGAACGCGATTTTTTAAATTTGTGTTCACTGTTGGCAGCAAAACATTAAAGCGAGTTCGCAATTTCCTACCGAACATCAACATTGCAGGACTTGATTTTGTCGTGCAATGTGGGGTGTTGCGGTAATCGAACAGAAAATTGTTCAATGAAACATTGATATTGATTTGCTTATTCCTACCTAAAGCATTTAAAAGAGCTTGTTTTGTAGTCTTTACGCTATTTTCAGCAGCGCCGTTAGACGAAGGGTGAAAAGGGGGTGACGTTATGTGAATAATATTATTTCTGGTCAGGAATTCCTCAAAATCTCGTGAACAAAAAGATGGCCCGTTATCCGTGACAATCTGCTTTGGAAGGCCGAAACGGGCAAAGCAAAATCTCAAAACTTCTATCGTGGCCGTGGCAGTTATGGAGGACATTGGAAAAACCTCCAACCATTTGGTGTGGCCATCAACTAGGATCAAGAAAGTTTTGTTCAAAAACGGGCCCATATAATCCAAATGTACTCGGTACCAAGGTTCTTCCGGCCAAGGCCAACAATTTAATTCTGCTTTGTCCGGAGATTTTTTATAAATCGCACAATTTTCACATGTTTGACATGTATATTCAATATCTTTATCAAGGTTGGGCCACCAAAAATACGATCTAGCGAGACTCTTCATTTTGGTTACGCCCATGTGCGTTGAATGCAAGCTATCTAAAACACTTTTCTGCAAAGAAGCTGGAATAATAATTCGGTTATTCCACATTAAACAATCTGATTCGATGCTCAATTCATTTCGAATTCTCATAAATGGTTTTATGTTTTCATCTAAAAAAGAACATTTCTCTGGCCAGTCCGATCGTACATATTTCAAAATTGTTGACAAAGTTTTATCAACACTTGTTGTAGCCCTCACTTGATGAAAATCAATCGGGAAATCCATGTTATTTGAAAAATAGTTAACAAAATTCAGTTCTACTTCATCCAAACTATTTTCATCCAGTGGAAGCGGTTGCCTTGACAAAAAATCGGCACAGTTGTGCTCGGACTTCACAAACTCTATTTCATACTGATAATTGGATAGAATCAGTGCCCAGCGGCGTAGTCGGTTTGCAGAAAATTGCGGAATATTTTTATTCGGATGAAAAATGTAAGTCAAAGGTTTATTATCAATTACCAATTTGAATTTCTTTAGATACAAATAATTATTGAACTTACAAAGACCGAATATTACTGCTAAAGCCTCTTTTTCTAATTGACAGTAATTTTTTTCAGAACTTGATAATGTGCGCGAAGCATAAGCAATAGGTTTTTCTTTTCCATCGGGCATAATATGAGTGATAACCGCACCTACTCCCCTCTCGGATGCGTCAGTTATTAATCTTATAGGTAAATTTCCATCATAATGTACTAAAACCTCAGCGGAAGTTAGTAAACGTTTTACTTCATTGAAAGCACTCACACATTCCTTGGTCCATATCCATTTACTCTTTGATTTCAATAAGTTATACAAAGGAAATAAAATGCTAGAAAGGTTCGGAACGAACTTTCCATAATAATTGACTAATCCCAAAAATGACTTCAATGAAGTCAAATTAGTAGGAACAGGTGCTTTTTTAATTGCATCTATTTTAGAATTTGACGTGTGCAGCCCTTCACAGTCAATATCATAACCTAAGTAAGTTATTTTTGACTTGAAAAAGTAACATTTTTCGCGGGACAATTTGAGTCCAGCATCTTGTAATCGAGATAAAACGGCTTCCAGACGAGAAATATGTTCGCTACGGTCCTTTCCTGTGATTAATATGTCGTCAAGAAAACAAACGACCCCGTCTAACCCGTGAAGAAGGGTTTCAATAATTTTTTGAAACTTTCCCGGTATGCTCGCAATGCCAAAAGGTGCACGATTATATCGGTATAAACCTTTATGAGTTGAAATTGTAACTAATTTTTTTGAATCCTCATCCAGACAAATTTGTTGGTACGCGTTTGACAGGTCAAGTTTCGTGAAATGAACTCCTCCTTGTAATTTCACGAATAGGTCGTCTATTTTTGGAAGCGGGAAAGGATCCACTTCAATAAAAGGGTTAACCGTTACTTTAAAATCTACACAGATTCGAACCGACCCATCTTTTTTTAACACAGGGACAATCGGTGAAGACCATTCCGAATAGTTCACCGATTCTATCACTTTCAGATCAGTTAATCGTATCAATTCCTTTTCCACCTTTTCCTTAATGGCAAATGGAAGTGGGCGAGCCCTGAAAAATTTTGGAGAGACTGCCCCTGACTTGAGCTTTATGGATATATGTCCCCTATTGAATGTCCCCAAACCTTCAGAAAAAAGGTATTCATACTTCTTCATCAGAAACTGTAGATCTTTAGGCAAATCAACATAATTTAAATTAGTGATGGCCAAATGACACCGGTTAAAAAAATCGCGTCCTAATAAAGGCGGTCCACCATTTTCTATAACAAAAATATTCAAATCGAATTTTCTGTCCTGGTACAATATATTGCAAGTGAAACAGCCTAATGGTACAACTTTGTCACCATTGTATAATTCAAATACCTTATTTGTATCATATAATCTCCTATGTCGAAAATGTTTTTCATGAAATTCTTTCGATACTACCGAAAAACTCGCACCTGTGTCCAAAATGAAGGAAAAAGGTTCATTATCGATGAACAAGTCAATAAAAACTGGCTCCGTTCTTGCTTCTAAATTGAACAAAGAATAGTCTTCGCTTTCTAGGAAATTATTTCTGTTGGAACTGTTTTTATTTGATTTGTTTATCGTTCTTTTACTACGACACATTGGAGCAAGATGACCTTTTCGGTTACAATTATGACATATACAATTTCGATATGAGCACTTATCTGGAGTATGATTTCGACGTCCACAAACTGAACACCTCTCGGAACACCTTGATGATGATGCGGGGTCTGCAGAAGGCTGGCTTCCTGGATTCCCCCTTTTTGAAGTCCCTCCTGGATTTGAACCTCCCGCTGATGGTTTGTTGGCACGGGAGTAGTAGACCTCAGGTTCCTTTTTGACGGTTGCGTAATTTGACACAACTGAACTTTTCGCTGACGCAATTTCAACGATCTCCGAGAATTTTGCTGTCTCGTTTTCTTCATACAACCTGTTCTTCACTGCTCCTTGGTCGTAACCAATTATAAATTGATTCACCAATGCACTGTCAATCTGTGCAGCTCCTGTGAATTTGCAGGAAGCTACCAAACTACGTAACCGAGATGCCCATTCCTTCGGTGACTCTCTTGATAATTTTTTTGCCAAGAAAAAATGTTCACGGCAAGCAAATACCGATACTGTCGATCTAAAATGGTTATCCATCAGGGTTATTATGTCTTTGTAGGATTTGGTTTCAGGCTCTGTTGGTATGCACATGTCGTACAATAACTTATAAGCTTCCTCGTTCAGCAAACTCAGAAGAATTGCACGTTTCCGCTCTTCTTTCTTGATATCATTTGCAGTGAAGTAATTTTCCAGTCTTCGTTTATATATTCCCCAATCTGAGGATGAAGGGACGAATTCTTGAATATGTCCTGTATATGGTACAGTTGATACACTCGCTAGAGCCGGGTCTGGCATATTGCTTTTTGTTCCCCACAACTAGACAATCAAAATACCGTCTTTCCAGTTCTGATGAAATGATCACAATTTGGTGACCTATCACACACAATCCATTAATCCTCGTCGCCACTTGTAATGAATTAAACCACAATTTGGTGAAATAAAACACTATTTCCTAAACTAACGATTCAGGTTTATTTCTCAAAAACAACTAACAGCTCCGTAAACAACATCGTCGAATATCAACCAAAAATCGCGCTCATGCGCATTTATTTATACTATAAACTATAGACTATGAACAGGATGTCACACATTGTTTGTGATGTTTTTAGACAACCGAAACGGTGTTAAGAAAACCCGACTAAACAGTTTCCTATTGGTAAAAAGTCCTTCAAAAAAGTTTCAAATAGTACCAATACGAAGTTACATCAAAATACGGACATACGGTCTTTGTTCTTTCCAGGTTTTGGAGAGTCACTACCTGCCCCACCCACACCAAGACCCCAACGGGGGAAGGCTGGTGCCGCACACCAATCTGCCTCTGAATCTCACCACCATGGCGCAGCAGAACCCCCACTATTACTGCGGCAAGGATCCGCACCTGCTGAAGCCGCCCGTGGTGCTTTGCGCTGCTGGTGGATTCGGAAGAAGGGCTTCAGGTGGGTTTTCAAAATCCTGCATTATATCACTCGACATTTGGTAGTTGACAGATTTAGCAAATATTATTCAGAATTCGTGATGCGTTAGAATTTACTGCGTCAATTTGTGGAATAGCGGTGAGAAATCAATTTATAACCTCCAAAATCATACCGTTTACTAAAAGCGCTCATTAATAAAACAGTCGAATGTTTTCTACTTCACACATGAAATGCTCGTCATGCTCAGTCTATCAATTGAATTATTTTTACTATATATGTCCCTTATTTTATATTATTATATCGATTCGACAATGTTGCCATAGTTTTCTCTCTTACATTTCCCCACTGATAATCATCTATTTCGCTTGGCGATAGTTCAGGACTTGTGACCTTCCCAGGATATTTTCAAACCCCGCATCTCTCCCGGCTTTTCTCTCAAAGTAGACCCTTTTTCAGATGGCGGCGCGAACCTGCACATGGCTTGGGGTACCCCCGGGTCCCACGAGCAGCTGTCCATGATGTCTTCGAGCTCCAGCGGAAGCCCTAGCCTGAGCGGCAGCGGCACTGGGAATCAGCCGCTGGAGCACAATCAGCACGTCCTGGATGAATTAGCCGTGGCCAGGTACATTTGGACCAGCATATTTCAGAAAAAAAAGATTTGACATTCGGTGCTTGGGGCAGAGCTAACCTAACCATAATTAAATTATGTGTGTTTTTGTTTGTGTTCTTCAAGATATATGCAGGGCAGAGGAAACACAAAACGGCACACCATGGCCAGTCCAGATGACGTTCACTCTTTACAATCGTCGACATCTACCGGAGCCCGGGTGAGACGTACGGGACTTTTGACGGTAACCGAACGTCCGGGTAAGTCCTTCGATTATACTCCGTAACCCGAAACAGAAAAAAATAGCTCATTGATGTGCCTTTTTTTGTTGGATCATTTACTTATCAGTGTTCACCATTCAATAGATGATATCGAGGAGTCACTTTAGTTTAGTTCTGCAACCTCTTTTTATAATTTAAATGTTGGGATTCAATTCTTGTTTCCCGGGAATTTTGTGCATGGAATGGTAGAGCTAGGCATATCCAAATTACAGTTCATATCCGATTGGATCAGTCCTTGAAAAACGATATGAAATCTGCAGATCTGGAAGATGGTGAAATCACTGTTATTAGTGTTTTGTTTAAAACCCAAACACTACTAGAATAATGCATGAGTTGCGTGTTCATCTGATACAGTCCGCTCTGTTTGGCTGACAGCCCGCTCTTTGTAGGAATTGTTTGAAAATAAAATTCAATCATCACCATCACTGCGCGCAAAAATGTAAAGCCCTTATAAAACAACGCAATTGACATTGACAACTTCGCGTCACTGATTTTTAGGTCCCTCTACATCACGAAATGTGATTTCTGCCTCAAAATGGCGATGAATTGACAAGTTCAGCCAGCTTTGAGAGAGAAAAAATATGTCTTTGTCGTCAAAATTGCAACTTCAAAAAATGAAAATGTTATGATTGGGACGTAAAAAAGAAGAAGACTTATATAACCTGTATATAATTGGTTTGTTTTTCTTGTAGTTTGTTTTCGTTATTCTGATTATTCAGAATATTTTGTAAGCATTGTTAGATTATGATTGTTGAATGATTCCAAACACATTATAAATGTGTTTTTAGATTTCTTATCTTTTTTACGTCGCAATCATAACATTTTAGTTATATTAAGTTGCAATCTTGATGAAAAAGTGTTTTTAACTGCCAACTTAGTTGCAAAGCAACCCTCGAAGTCTCATTGAAACTTGTATGAGTGAGGAAGACTCTCTCAAAGTTGGCTGAACTTGTCAATTGTTTGAGATTCTTTTCCAAGTCAAATTTGATCGCACGTGAAAAATGAAAAATACGTATTCGATGAATTTTCACAAACTTTAACGTGGAATGAGAATCTGAATTTCGGAAACTTTCCCATTGGCATAATCAAGATGGCCGTTGTTAACAATTTATACGACTTTGTTTAGAAGTTCATTCGTCATCTGTCAATCTAAAACAAGTGAGGTTATGATTAGTCTGCATGGTCTATTGAAAAATTAAATTAGAGATCACTATTAGAGAATTGTAATTTTCAGTTCAGGCTCTTTGCATGCTACTCCTAGAAGGAATATTTCAATAGTATTAAAAAAAAAGTAGATGTAGGTGTTGAATAAATTTTGCAATACTGATTGCAGCATAATTGTTTCTCGCTTAACGCGCTAGGTGTCACTCTCCTTTCCGAGTTTCTTCGATATCATCTATTCGAAATGTTACTTACGTTTGTGTGCATTCTTCATTTTGTAAATAGCTGGTTGTGTTGTTTTATTTTTTTTTTCACATGATTTGCATGCCTGTTTGTTAGTAATACCACCAGAGGTCGTGATGGAGGTAGAGGCACGCATGAATCGCAACTATATGCCCACAATTTTACCAACACGCAAGCAATCCAGGCACTCTAAGCCGCCATTGCCCACTGTCCAAGAAATGCAAGGTAGGTGGTATCTCCTGCGATTTCTTTGTACCTTCCGGTGTTGCTTGCAACTTCTGTTATTCAATCACGCATAGTAGGTGTTGGCGATACAAATTGCGTATTTTCTTTTTTGATCTCTGAAAACTGGATTATAGGTTAATTGCGGTGTTATGAGGTCTTCAGAATAACATTATTTCAAAATAAATTCAATGAAGTGTTTTCTATGATAGAGTGAAATAATACTTTTAACACTATTAACATTCATTTCGGAAGTTGATTGGCATTAGAATCAGTATGAGTATAAAAAACTGATGTTTCCTCTAGATTTTGGATTAAATTTCTAGAAAGTGGTTCTTTTGGAAATAGTACCCTGAGGATAAATTTGATTAATTGCGAAGCTTCGTACTGCTCCTAATCTCAACTAAACTCCGACACAATTATTAGATCTCCAATCTATCAGTTTGTGAAAACTATTGAAATTGCCAAAAATTTTTCTTTTACAATAAATATTTTTATATTATATCAATAACATATTATTTGTAATAGATTGTGATGTTTTTTGTATGATTTGATATCTCAAATTACCATTACATTTATAGTGAATTACTCAGCATAATCTTTCCTGATAAACCAAAATTTACGAGGTGTTCAATTCATATTTTGCATGTTTTGTATTCACACAAAATGCACAAAAATTATTTTCACATTTCACAGATTGTAACTCACAAATACATTGATAAACTATAAACAAAAAACATATCTATATATTGAAAATGCGTTTAATAACAAACATTTCCACTAATGTTAAATTTATCAGTATATAATCTAATCATAAAAGACAATGAAATACAAATTGAATTTCAAAATACGTTGGGAACAGAAGGAATTCTAATTATATTGATAAATAAAAATATATTCGTTCACCGGATTCAATCTGATGAATAAAATAAACAGTTATTTTCCCGAATTTAATAAATTTTACAATGCACTATCTGAAACATTTTACCATATAAGGTTGTTGTTTCAAATATAGCTCAAATTTTATTGGAATTTGATCAAAGCTTAAGATCAGATATGTCATTTAATACCTCAGTTTCCATTCTGCAGAAGTAGCGTTTTTTTCTCTTATTTGGTGATGGAAGTAGGATGCTTTTGAATTGTGACTTTTCAGGAAGAGAACAGAAATCAGAGAGGTTTTCACCTGTGCGAAGGGGCAGTGAAGGTTCCACCAGTCGTACTTTGAGTCCTTCCATGCCACAAGAATCACAAAGGATTCAGAGAGCTTTGTCATCAAGAAACAGTCCGCCCAGATCGATACCAGGTCGGTGAATATGTAAAACGAACTTCAAGAATGCATAAAAAGTTGAAAGAAATATAAACGCTTTTCAATCTGTTCAACTTATGTTTAACATTTCTTCAAGTTGTTCAAAGAAAATGTTTTTTCTACTATGGGTCAAAATTATATAACATGCTGCCAATAGATCTAAAAAACATAAATAATCTACCTGAATTCAAAAACAGGCTGAACAAAAATAAATGAAGGATTTATTCGGGTGCGTCAGATATTCAGAGAATGCAAAAAAAAAATTGTGGCATTGAAATACTCGAGCGCGTCAGATTATTATACGGTTCAGCTTGATGTCCTTTTTGTGCTGACCCATAATCTGACAATTATGTGGAGGAGTTTCCTTAATCTGAAGGTTTGAAATTTCATTTTTGTATTTTTTCGGTATTTTAAATTACTGAGTATTTTTCAGTGCACGATAAACAAACCAAAGCGTTCTACACATATGCACCATGACAAGAGAAAGCATGGGGATTGTGCGAGAGAGAAATGAAGAAAGTGTGAGAAGGGAAGATAGGTGCGTAGTGGGACAATTTTATCTATTTCGGCTTGTGTAAATCGTCAGATTTTCGAAATGCACACGTTTCTGCATGTAATTAACTCACCTTGCCTTGATCTGACGCGCTCGAGTATACCAAACAATCGATTTTTCATTAATCTTCTGATCGGCCGCCCTATATGCGCGGCTCTAAACAGAGGGCTAAGATTTTCAACAGGGTGTAAGGTAACCCCCATATGTTAATTAATCTGTCGCGCAAGAGTAAATCCCAAACTCCCCGCTCGGCCTCCCCTACTCATATGATCACTATCAGGCTCGCCGATCCACCAGAAGCTGGTGCCGGCGGACGGCACGTCGCCCGTCCACCACCAGTACTTCCGTGGAGCGCCGCCCGACTCGGACGCGCAGCAGGCGGGCAGCTGCGACCCCACGCTCGGCCTGCCGCCCGAGGGCTACCAGCAGCTCAGCTACGGGCCGTACGAGCCGCCCGGCCGCTGCCCGTACGACGCGATCGCGCGCAGTCCGCTCCACCAGTCGCCCTACACCACCGTGCACAGCGGCTGCGGCCCGCCCATGGGCCAGGTGGTGTTCAGTCAGGTCAGTGAGCATAATAATAATAATGTTTTCGTGCAATCGCACGCGATTCAGTATTTCGCGTTCTCGCGTTTTGGAATATCTTATTGATAGTGTCTCTTTCATGTTGCAGGTGTCGAACTTGGGGTTGTATTCGGGAAGTAATTCGCCTGTTCTCAACCCCGTTTTTAGTCCAAATACTTCACCCGTGTTTGGAGGTTATGGAATATCTACTCCTGGAAGTAGTATATCATCCATAACACAAGGTAAATCTAGTTCTTTGTAGGTATTCCAAAATCATGGTACCAAGTCGAATTTTAAATAACTTTTCCAATAAACTTTTTTTTTGAAAATCTCCACGTTTTGTTCATACATTACGAATTTTTCAATATCTTTCAATGTTCTGAATCACTTGTCATTTTTTTATATGATAATAAGTACCTACATATATATTCTATTCGCGAAAATCACGGAGTGGGCGGCCTCTTGTGTCAAATTTTCTAAGCCTTCCGAGGGTGATTAACAAAACAATTTAGCATTGTATATCATAGGCTTTCGTATTATTTTTAATGAAATTGAATTGTTTTGAATAGTTTTCGGACTCGTTTCGTGCTTATCAGCTAGTTACTAATATTATTGAAACATGTAGCGAGTTCAAAAGGTCGTAAAGACGAAATCGACAAAGATTTGTTCAGTATTTCAGCGTTCCTCCTACCGTACAGACATCGTTCCTTTGGCACAAAATCCTGAATTTCCTTTCAGGATTGTGTGAAAAATGGATAATCACGTTGAAAATAGGGAAACTTATCACCACAAACATTCACGTTTGTAGTAAGCACTTCCTATAGAACTGGATTTCTCAAGTGAATGCGAAGGTATGTCTTTCAGGTTAAATCAAACAAATAAGATCTGGTTTAACTGTAGTTGTGTCTCTTGTTGTTTGTAATGAAAACCTTGATTTTACTTTAGGACCATCAAGGAGAATTAAACCAAGAGATATGCTCAAAAATAAAATGCAATTCCTTCAATAAACATCTGGAAGTCATCACATGCAAACTTCAAGAGTGAGGGCAATGTGGGCTGAATGAAATCAAATACCTATTCAAAATGAATAAACTGTGAATTTAATGAAGTATCATTTGAAATAAATGAATTTGAATGACTGGTAGAACACAAGGTCTCAAACTTTTTAAGTTATTCTTGGAACATACCTACTCATCTATATATTATATAATTATTTTCATTATATGAATCATCATTTTATTGTTAACATAAAAATAATAACTTGTGTTGCCTATTTAAGATAGGTAGGTATCTCAATATAAGCACCCCTGTACTTACTTCTCTCAGAGAATAAAGTTAATTGACTACAATTCTTTGTTTTTATTTGGCTAATCGTTTGGGTTAGGATAAAATTATTTCAGGTTTACAGATAAATTAACACTTCCACTGCTAATTTTTCCATGGATCTATTTTAATTTCATATTAGAGCTACCTACCCTAGAGCTGAAGTTTGTGAACAGGAGTTTATTTATATGTGTTTGACATCTATCCCACAAAATATGTGACCAGCTTTGAATAATGCTTTTCACTATTTTAAGGGTTTCTTCTTATCTCCAATATACTCTAGATACTTATTTCAATCTTGGCCATTCTTGAAATAAAGAGAAATCATTGAAATACAAATACCTTAGTGGCCCCATTGATTTTGCAGAGGTGGTTTGAAAAGCCTATAAAAACATAATAAATCCACGAAACTCACATAAAATACCTGTTTTGAATTGTATAAACGATAATCTATCAATAGCGCCCCTTTTGGATACTCAGGATTATTTATTTCTTCCCTAAAATTCGAATTGAAAATTGACATATTACCATTGAAAACATATACCAAATGTTTGTTGATCACCCTCATGTCAAATTTTTGACATTTCTCGAGCGCCATCTGTTGGTTCGTGATTTTCGCGAATAGAATCAGGAGTTAAAGCATAGTTAAATGTTTTGCAAGCACAATTCAATAGAAAATAGGACGCGGACCGTACGTTCTTCCCCCCACTTGACCCCCAGACCACACTTTGAAAACCGGCCGATCCTCCCCACACAACTCGAATCAACATTCCGCTCGTTTCGCAGGCATCAGCGGCCTGAACACCGCCAGCACGGGCGGCTCGATCGCGCACCACCACCACCACCAGCTGCCGCCCGATGACGCCGTCGTCGCGATGGACACGTCGCCGTACCTGCCCGGCCCGCCGCCGCCGCCGCAGGGCTTCCTGCACCTGCTCGGCGCGCACGGCGGTCACCGCAGCCTCACCAGCTCGCCCGTTAGCAATCCGGGCAGCCCGGCGCTCGACATGATCAGGGAGGAGATACCGCCGCAGAGGGCGGACGCGGCTGGGCGGCCGCAGATCTCGCTCACCGATGTGTTAGGTGGGTGTGAGCACTGAAATATAACCAATAACTGGAACGCTAATATAGGTAAATGCGCGGGGAACTTATGATCCCAACTATGCGAACTGAGATTTTAGATTATGCGCCGACGCAGTAAACGTAAAGGTACGAAAATCATGTCTTTGATCACTACAACTGTATACATTTGATGACGTACGTCTGTGATAAGATGAATTGAATCAGACGCGGCTTGGCACTTTTTGTTTCGTGTTAATTCTCACTGGTCAAGTGGTAAATGGTCATTCGCCAAATCCAAATCAAAGAGGAGTTGTTCCATATCGTCAATTTGCCCTGTTTGATAGTTTAATAACATTTTCATAAACAAAGAAGGTTGAAGGTGCATTGCTGCAATGCAAAAACTGCAGTACTAATTCTAATTTAACCTTCTTTTGGTGAGTTGAGATTGATACTTATACTTGAGCTGTATTATTTTATCTTAAAATCATCCATTTTCAGTTTAACTAAGAATAGACATTGCTAGCTGATATAGCTAGATATTGGTAGATATCCAAATATCGAGACTTTGAGCTATGGAAATGTGATTTGTGAAGAACATATCATCATTGATGATATCATATAACTTCTGGTTATAAAAAACGACTGAAACGTGATTCAGTTCCCAGGCTGAATCTTGGTCCTCAAAAGCCTCTGTCAACTATCCAGTGAACAGTGTAAACCAGAATTCAAAGCAGAGAAAAGTTATTCAGATTTCAACAGGGGCAAAATTTCGGGGTGCGACGTGATTAGTGCTGTGTAGTTTAGAATAAATACATATATTATAATAAAATGTGCTTTATTCTATATGGAAATTGTTTTTTTACTGTTTACTTACCATATTGTGTCACAGGAACTAAAATTATAATTACAAAGATTGGTTGATCACAAACTTATTCACTGTAGGACAAGGATTATAGAATAGAATTTATTCGTCGCTGAAGAATTTTATATACACATAAAACGATATATACATAGAAACTTAAGAAATACACAATCAACACAATAAATCCAAAAAAATACATTCATTTGATTGATTAAAAATATGAAAAAATCCTACCACCGGTTTCGATTTAATTCGATTGTATAATGATTTCCATAATTCGCTCCAAAAACTTTGGTTTCACCCTGGAACTGATAATTTAGATAATTCTTTATGTAATGTTTCTTCAGAGATGTTAATGTTGATATTTGGTCCCAAAGCACGGTCCAGATGGTCTGTGTACCAAAGGCTAGACCGGACCTGGTTACATTAATAGTGCGCAAGCTCCCGGCCTGAATTATTTTCAGTCTGCGCGAGATTCAAAAGGGTCTATGCTTGAGAAGTTCCTTTGGCATTCCAGTTATTGGTTATATTTCAGTGGGTATGAGTAGCTGGAGGTACTAAGAGTGTTCGATCGAAGTTGCCACCATTATTTTATTAGTGAAAAACGCTGAGAAACTTTGAGATTCTCCGAAATATCATGCAATAATAAATATCATCAGCTGTCGATTTATAGTTACGTTTCCATTCCCCAGGTTAGGCACCAAATCTGATTTATGAGAATAATCTGTTCTATGTTTATTATGCTTTGAAGCTTGTGAGACGTCTTTGATTTATCTTTGGTTCTGGGTCGTGACTCGTGATACCCGTGACTTGTGCTTTGACCATAGATCTTATCGCTTACGCTAGATCCGGTATCCAGGTTATTTGTTTTGTAGGTCGGGGGGGGGGGGGGGGGGTTGAAAGTACCAAGTCATTGATTGGTCGTTTTAGTTGTTGACCATAGAATTGTGTTGTCCTACGTGACCATAGTACCTACTTTCTTGCAGACCCCTCTAGACCAAAAAATTACTACAGGATGCCGGATCTAGCGTAAGCAATAAGATCTATAGTCCGAACACAGAATGCTCCTGAGCAAACTTCCATATTTATTGATGCATACGTTTGGGAAATACTAAAAGGAACTGTGAAACGACGACCTCTAACAAAAATCTGTCGTTTAGAGCTAGAGGAAAATTAATTCCCCTAGCAGGGTGGAGAGATATGTATGATCCTGATACAAATGATACCCTGTATGGTATATGTTGGTGCCTATAGTTTATAATGTATTTCAAAAAAGGATATAGATTTAATTGATGAATAAACGTCCTTCAGACAAAAGTAGTTGGATTTTTATTGAATCGAGATCAACCTTGACCGTCCGAACACACATTTCGGACAGTGACAGTCAAAAGAATTTTAGCTTCAACTTCTCCGGTCGTAAATTCACTCTCTTCCCCTTCCCCCCCAGGAAGCGAAGTAACCCTCGTGGCCGGCTCGGACACCTCCGAGGACTCGATGGACAGCCTCGAGAACCGTCGCGGCGGCGGCGCACTGGCGCGCATCCCTTCGTTTGTCATCTCCGAGCCGGCGGACGATTCGCCGTCGATAACGCGCGGCATCGGCCGCAAGACCAGCCAGGAGGGCGAGGCGCGGCCGCCAGAGGGCGACGAGGTGCCGTTGGCGCAGGCGCCGCAGCCGCGCCGCGGTTCGGACCGCAGCTCGTGCTACTCGGACGACTCGCTGTCCAACGAGAGCGTCAGTATCGGCAACCAGAGCCCGAGCTCGAGCTCCAACACGCAGTCGAGCTATGCGTTCGATGGCGAGATGCGCGGCAGGTGAGCGGTGGGGTTGTTATTATGTTATAGCATTATTTCATTTAAACATTGCTGATATCACATTGTTTACGGAAATTTTGCCTGAATAGGTGAATGAAAATAATTGTATATTTCATAACGAGTCTGGATACAGGGATTTTTCCTCAGACCAATAAAATACATAGACTGGCCCTTCCTATATCTAAGGCATTACATTTTTTGAAAGCAAGATCTAACTATCTCTCTTGGTATCGGGGAGAGAGGAGGACAGCGGGCGGTAATGTTGACCCTTCTTGTTAATAGTCGTGCGAAATTAAATTTATAGAGGCAAACATTCAGACGGATAAAACCACAGAAATATAACACGAATTGATTCTTTGAAACACATTGTTTTCATCATTTTTTATTTGTATTATATTCTACATAAAGGAAATCTGTGAAATACAATTTTGGTCAACTGAAAATATTCATCATCTTGAATAGCATAAATATCCATGCATTATTCCACATTATTCCATTCCCGAACGTACGATTAAGGCACTCACCAATGAAATGACACTATCGACAGTTTAATCCCAGAAACCTGCTTTTAACCACAAAAACCATTTTTTACCATTTCAAGTGAAGAACAATATATTTAATACTCGAATAAGTGAATTAATCGAGAAAAAATGCACAAATCAACGCTTTGAGAACGCTAATACGACAACACGAATGACCACGTAATGAGTCGTAAAAAATCTGAGAAACTCGTTCGAAACACGAAAACGGCGAGTTGGTCCGACGAGGCCCGAACGATTGATTCTTATCGTGGAAACAAGAAGGTTTGAAAGTCGTGTTGGCATCATGAAAACGATGAAAAATACCGGTCTACGTTTTTTATTCGTCTGAGGATTTTTCCTTGCGCGTGTGACAAATTCTCGTGTGAGGCGAAACCGAATAATGTCATTGAATGACAGCATTGCCGCTCGTTCGCGGAGATAATTTCATCAAGTGACAGCATATTTGCGGTCGCATCCATCATTGTTGAAAACGAACTCATCATTTTGTTACATGATGGAAAATAATAGTAACAGGGAACACATCTCCTGATGTAGCCGAAATTGCGTACATTATAAATTTAAACCTCCTACCAGAGAAATCTAGGTGGAGTATGAATTATGATATGATAGATTCATTACATGGTGCTTGAATGCTAAAGGTATCAAAGTAAGTATCCCAAATTTGTTATTCTCAAAAAAACATCAGTCGGTTGAATATAAAGCAAAATAAGTTTGAAGATATCTGTTTGGTTTATAACATATTAGAACTGTGGGATAGACATAAGTTTTCAAGTAGCCTCAAAGCGCGACTTCTCAAGCCGCCAGCCCGGGTTCGATCCATGGGCATGGCAATTTTTTTTTTAAACTGAGTAATTTTGATATAATAACACGAATATTTTGAAATTTCTCCCGAGTCGAAGACGAGGCGAATTTATCTCACTGTTTATACACAGCCGCACGGTCAACTAACCACTTCCATTCGCAATACTTATATTGTGTAAGCTTGCCTGGCGTCTAGACCAATGAGAAGCAAGGCCAAACCTTCTCTATCTCTTGAACGTTGCATTCTCAACTGGAACAGACTATAAAATATCTCTATTCTATATAAGTACTATCTAATCTAATATAAATGTGTGATGTAGTTATGCATCATTCTTGTTATCATTTCCATTTTTGAGGAAAGGATTTTCAACTGAACGCATTGCGCACACATGACAAGTGACATCTGTAGAAGTGATATTCAATTCGAATGATCATCTGATTTTTTTGACAACTCGAACATCCGGAATGCGATCATGAAAATAATCCGATTATAAAAGTCCTTACCGTTAGGCCGATGGGAAGTTACGAGCAACTCCAGCTGGACCGAGAACTGACGAACGCGTCCGGCGCGGAGAATTTCCAGATATTCCAGAGCCTGAAGTCGAGCCTGGACAGGTGCCGCGTGCCCCCCGCCAACCTGCACAAGAACTCCGGCTCGTACGAGTTCGAGCTGTCGGACGTTTGGTCCAAGCTGCACTCGAACGACATACTGGAGATGGTCAAGAAGACCATCAACGATCAGATCCCGCCGAAGACTTGTCTGGGTCCGGAGGAGGTCAACGACAGGTAGGGTGTTGATTGTGCGTTTCGTTTGTTGCTCGACCATTGGCGATCTGAATCGGGGATTCACAGACTTATTGGAAAGTCGGGCCGCTCGGGCAGAATTTGAGCTTAAAGCGGGCCGCCAAAATTGCATGGGCAGTCTCAAAAAAATGGATAACTTACATGATATCTACAACAGTCTGTGCATCCATGATCTAAATCAACACCTAGTATAATATTGTCTGTTCACTGGAAAAAATGACTGAGCCTTTTTTGTAAGGTAGATACATGTTTTGATGATACCGTTAACTATTTTGAACTTGAAGTGTCAAACCGGGCATAACCTAACGTTTTTATCTACATTTTGAATTACGTGCTCCTTTCAGCACAGCGAAGCTCCTATTCCAAGCACAGAATTGTTCAATATCATTGATTCATTTTTCAGAGAATCAGGAAACAGAAAAAAAACATCGTCAGTGGTGTCAGTGATGTGGCTGTAAAAAGTGTGTAATGTCACAAAGTAGAAAGAACATTTTCAAAATTGAGAACATTAAATGCTAGGCAAGTGAAAGTATTGGCGGTAATTTTGCACTTATCATGCGATCTATTTTTCAGTGAAAATTTTTGTTTGTACCTATGTATTTTGACCTCACAAATCCGAATCTGATGATGAAATCGTAAACATACATATACTTTTCGACTGGTACTATCTTTCTTTTTGAGATGTATTAACGAGAAATACGTATCACTGAGTAGTTTTCCTATAAGGCAGCTATGAATCCACCTTTAATTGCTCTAAATTCGCACAGAGGTTTTCAAAATGGCCGTTGTATGTAGCCTGGTTGTTGAAATTATTGGAAAATTATGGAAAAATGCCATATTTATGATGTTTTTCTTGAACAAAAATCATAATTAACCCTAGGACATGTATGTAGTATATCCTGGGATCTACAAAATACACCGTTTGACAAATCTTACAAGGCAGAGAAGGTGAAATTTCGAACTCTCGCATGGGTTATCTCGAGAAGTAGAGATATGTTCACGATTTCATTATCAAATTCGAATTCTTGAGGTCAAAATACTTGAGTACAAAATATGTTCACTGAAAAATTGATAAGCGCAATACAATTATTTTATTCACTTACTCTGAGTTGTATATTTGCTTCCACGCATACCCACTGAAGAGAGCTGGGTAAATTTTCGTTAACCGCACTCCAACGAGTTGACAAGGTGGTACCAAGGTATTTTGGCCTCCTGTACACTTATCTGAAGTCAAAACGCGGCACTCTCAAGTATTTTCGGATATATGAACTCCTTTTGTTTCGGAAATACACCGTTCGACAAAATTTGACATCTCAAATTTCTCTTATCGAAAACACACAAAAATTAGTCATTCTTTTAACTGAAAAACCACAAACACTCACATTTCCTTATTTTCAACAATTTTTGACAGGAAAAACAAGTATATTCAAAACAAGTCACCCTTCGAAACATTTAAAAAGCCCATTGAGAACCGAGCGCGACGGGAGCTGAACATTCACTTTGTGACAGTGTCAAGTTGACAAATCGAAGACTCGTGTTACGTTAACTTTTCGAAGAACGATACATTTTTTAAACCCATTATTTTTGTCGCTAAAAAAAAACAAGTTAATGTGTTTCAGTCAAAGGAATGACGAATTTTATGTTTTTAATAGCAGAAACTTGAGATGTCAAATAGTTTATTCACGAAACAAGCGTTTCGACTTCAGATTCTTGTTTTAGGATGCCAAAATACGCGTGATTACCTCTAAATTTTTAATCCTCTCGTTGGAATGCGGTATTATTACTACACGATAACGTGTAGGTGAAACTCTAAATTTAGCCTGGTTTTCAACCAGTTTACAGCATGATTAGTTGGTCTTTGATCGCTAATTGTTCTATGATACTATTTGACCCATGAGTTTGATGTGATTATTTCTTCAAATGATTCAGCAAAATAATCAATCATGATTCAATGACAGCGCCATCTATATAAGAGCCCCACGTTTCAATTCGAAATTAAATTGTTTCAAATCAACAGAACAGGTCTCAACTCCGTTAAACAGCGTTCCAACAACCGTCTTTTATCCAACTAATATAATATCAGTTATCTAATCAACTGACCTATTATCATCAGGTTGAGCTTGGAGTATGAAGGTGGGATTCAGATAGAGCTGAAAATCGTAGACAAGCCCAGAGATTCCAAGGGACTGAAGATGAGACGGATATCAGGCGACTGCCTCATATATAACCAGCTCTGCCAGCAGTTGATATCTTGCATGACCGTTTCCTAGCATTCGGAGTAATTCGGCTGTCCCTACGTTGCCTTCTGTCAGGTACGGTGGTCTTTACAGGCTCTTCCTACTCTGTACCATTCTCGATGCCGGTCATATTGACTTTTCCTAGACGATTTATTTTGAAGAGGTACGATAGAGCTGCTGGTTGGATTGGATTAACGGTGAAGTTATTGATCTGTTTCATTTCAGCTGGTCATACTCCGACCACAAGGTCCGCTCAGATTCAAAATTTTGATATCTCAGGGATTCCGTTTCTTGCCATATACTCATGAAATGATCCTTGTGCTAAACGTAATAGAATCAATCTCCAAAACATTACATTGAAACGTTAAACTTGTGCTTTGCGAATAACAAATTCTATAACACTTCATTTTGTCTAGAATTGAGTTTCAGTAATCAAGCTGAGTTTTTATTAAATTTCTGAGGCATCATATCTGTGTAAAATCACGTACTGTGGAAAAAGTGCAATACTTTATTGAACAATTATTGCTACGTGTCAGTTTTGGGTACATATAATTCTTATTTATTCTTTCAATCAATTTGAAAGGAACACAACAGGTACTGGGAAACATAGTTAGTTTTGTTGAATATAGATATTCAAACTATTCAACGATATAAAAATGCAACCGGACATTATCAAACTTTGATCAAATGCATGTAATATCAAACATTGAACAAAAGAGTTCAATGACCATATCGACATGGAACACGAAAAGTTGACATATGTCAATGTATGGCACCCTCTATATTTAATCCTCCCATTGATAGTCATCAATAATTTGTGACTTGTTTGGCTTGATTCTGATTTACAACCCTTCGATTATGGAGATGATAGTATATTTACGATTTGGAACAAAGTATCGTGGGTATAGTGGCTAATTATTGATGAAATGAAACTAAAATTGTGAACCTTTTATCGCCATTTCACTAATCAAATTCAATCAGCAGCTGATTCTAGATGGCCATACTGATCCTGTTACAATTAGTTAGCCATTTTAACCGAGAACATTCCATGTTTTAGTTATTTAAAAAATATATTTTATTATGTAAAATGACTAACGTATTGTGTATAAGAATTCGAGCGTAATAGTGTAAATATACCCTGCGATGTTTATTGTATATAGTTTTCATAGCTTGGTGAGAATAAATTTCGTAGCTACAGTATTCATGACCAAATGGCTTTACTACCTAGTCTGAAAATTGTAGCTCACCATATCTGTTAATGTCGTTTTCACCTAGCTAATGTAGTGTTATTTCTAGTGCAATATTCCTATTAAGAGTTTGAATAGATATCTTAGAATCCATTAGATATGACAATTTCGAAAAGTACATCTCACTTCAGTAAGTCTTTCAAGTTCCAATTCCACTTCGAATCAACCCATAGCAAAAATGTTTTCCACAATTCACGATCTTTAATGGACGAACACACTAGATAAAGCATGAATATTCGAAGCTATGCCGTTAAAATGATAATTGAATGGTGTTGTAACCGAAACAATATCATTCTTTTGGTGGATTTATGCAGCAATTTTAAGTCATAAGTTTTAAGTCGTATGTTTTTAGTAATAAGATTTAAGACATAAAGGAAAAAAGACCATTTATGCAGGAATTATTAAGGACTGTCATGTCTTAAGGGTAACTTCTCCCATTGGTTAATTTCTGTGGTTGTCAATTGGTCACTTTACAATTTCAGTCATCAATATCCATTTTTTCTTTTTATAATCTGATGATTCTGATATAAGTTTGAATAAACAACACAATCACAGACAATAACCTATAAAAACCGTCACAGAATTAAAAACTTTCGCAAATATGATCAGTTTTAAGTTTTAAGCCATAAGAGATAAAAGTTGGCCAACATTCTTATGACTTAAAACTTATGACTTGCAACTTTAAACTTATGTCAAGTGTATGAATGGTAACATTGAAATACAATGATTGAACTTCTTACGACTTATGACTAAAAACTTATGACTTAAAATCGCTGCATAAATCCACCATTACGGTAGCCATTCAAAATCATTCGAATTTGACTGAAAATTACAATTGCACAAGACGGCGAGAGTATTATGCGATGATGAAAATCTCTGAAATCAAATGAAAAATTAATATTTTGAATTGTTGTTACATATATCTATAAAGTATTATTTATACCAAAAAATGAATATTATATATTAGTGCCATCACTATAAAGATTTTAAATCAATCTGATTTCATTACAATCAAGATGCTTCAACAGAAGCAATACTTATCAAGTTGTCGAATGAAGAACAATTCTGTTTGGGAAGAATCCGCAGTGAAATTCAATATGTGCGGGTTATTCTTAACCTATATAATATAACCTGACCTGACGAACAATGATGATGAACATTACTTATAGACTTCGGATAATTCGTCTATGGATTTACTCATATCTGTCGGGAACCTTGGAAAATTAGTTTTCTTTAAAACTGGTGCATCTTGAAATGCATGAAACAAGTAATATGAAGCAAAAAAACATGTTTCATGAGATTATGAGGTTAGGTTACTTTTGGTAATCATATTATAAAACCAGTTATATAATATATATAGGATTTCAAAACTCTTCAAATACTACCGCCAAAATGAAAATCTAATGATATCTCAATTTTAATATGGTTTCACTTATGACATTTACAAAAAAAAATTGTTGGCTGAGTTTTGACGAAGGTGATATTTATCTAGTGTGTGCGTCCATCTGATATTGAAATCTTATTTTTCGTGCATCTTCACCCCCCCCCCCCTTGCTATTGAAGAAAATTACTATTATTTCTTTATAGGAAGAAGCCATTATTTTTGACTGAATGAAATGTCATACCAAAAAGACAGTCCTTTGAATCATTCTTTTGCCCCCATTATTGAGGGTAGTATTTTGAATACCTACTGTCATTGTCAAATATTCGATTTTACCTCATCAGTTTCCATAATTAGACTGGTGTTGAAAGTGATTAGTTATTTACTTTAAACTTTGAAACCCCAATAATAATAATTCAAAAGAATCAAGCATTTGGAAATGAAAAAAAAATCACTTTGAATAGGATGAGGAACATACAAAAATTGTTGCATTTATCTCTCAACAAAGAATTCAACAATTTTATAGTTCATCGCAAAACTATATGGAAATTGTACATTTTTTATAAATAATGTAAATATATTCGAACTTGATACATTCCTATCTAAGAGGACATCATATCTCCTTATCACTTGGCACAAATGTAAGATTTATACGAATAAATTCTCTGAACTAATCATTGATAGTAGGTTAAGACAGGAAACTGTTTATTAACAAAAATATACCACTAAATCTCCACTTTCGTAAAAAACCAGGTCGTTCTTCACTACACCTTTCTGTCCGTACACTCAGGTCATTTTAATAGATATGTCAGAACAGTTTTCCCGTTTTTTATAAAATGAATTTATCGTTTTCAATATAATAATCCAATTTTAATATGATTTTATGTACATCTAATTTTATTCAGAATATATGCTCGACACTGAGTGCGTCATTTCAACTGATGAATCAGCGCAGATAATCGATTTTATTAGAGTTCTATCTTCAAAACTGCATCGTCAAATATTGTGATACTGCCCTACATCTTTCTACTGCAGCCTCAAGTTTATCACTGTCAGCATTGATATGAAATGATTATGTAGTTTTATTTCAATTATATTTGGCACGTATATAAAGAAATATTGTAAAGATTAATATTTTGTCAATTGAAATCTGTGATGTCAATAAACTAGTTACAAACATTCATATTTCACTTTCACCAAGTAATGTGACGGGGGATTGGGTATTGTTTTTTCCATCGATGGGTCTCTAAATCGAATAGGACAATATTTATTTATAGGATGAAAAATATCTTGGCAACAATATAGCCGAATTCAGATATCAAAAAACAGTTTTGCAGCAATTTAAATGGGTCACTCGAAAATGCTATTGCATACAAGGTGTTCCATTAAAACAAACTAATCACGAGCTGATATCGTGAAATTCGAACACCCTATGTAGGTGAAAATAACTGTAGTAGATAGTTCTCATGACTCAAAGAACATCTCAAAAAAGTAGCAAGAGTACCGAATGTTTTTTGTTTGCACAAAAAATTAAAAAAATTAATGACATTTGACACAACACCCATTACCCATTGTCGCCATTTATCACGCAACCCAAAATCCAGGAGTAAAATTGGTGCGTTCATCTCGAATGTAAAATGCGAAGATCTATCAATCTGTGGCGCAAGCCCTATACTCTTTGGTTGCAAATTTTTGATGATGTCACCCACAGCCATCAACATCATCAGCCATGTAGTAGAAATTGTTCCGGTCACTTTGTGTCCCTAATGTTCATCAAAGTGAATTCAGGGGTTACGTCTCTTTGACACATTGGAATTACTTTCGAATTTTTCTTATAACCCGAAGGGGCAGAAATTCTAACTAATATGAATGTGGTGTGAGAAACTCTTAGCGACAGTAACACCTATTACATGCGAGTATGTCTATTCCAGATTTCAACACATGTGATAAGAGGAGCTACTTTGAGGAAGGAAAATGTTAAAGGGTACGGATTAACAAATAAATTCTATAAAAGTAACCATTCAACATTATATTTAGTTTTATATCGTTGATATAACAAAATGTATCTAAAATTTAACATATTCCAGCATTTCATGCAATTGTTTAAAATACCACAGACAAATATTTTGAAGTAAAAATTGGGTGTATGCAGTTATTTCAAAGTTTTCCAAAATATTGCATAACTCATGAATACTGATAATACCTTATTGGACTTATTGTAATACTTAAAGGCGGATCGGAAGATACACAATCACAAAGTTGAAATAAGAAAGTAAGCCTCACTAAAAGTGGGGTTTAGATTTTAGATCAGAAGCCACCATGCGTGTTCAACCGTCCGTCCATCCATCCTATTGAGATTCCCACACATTCTGCTGAAAAGGGCATACTTGAAGTATTTTCATTTTCACCAATTGAACTCATCTGGAAGGCCTCCCGGATAGTCCCCAGTGAGGCAAGCTGTACAATGCCCGACCGTCTTGGTTGGAGGTTTGATTTCCTCACGTACAGCCCTAACAAGACCTTCTACGCTCAAGTATTCTATACTGTCAGCATCTAAGAAAAAAAATCAGGTTGTACCTCAAGTTTCTGTTCCAATGGACATTCCCACTATACTAAAATATGCCCTTGTATCACATGAAGTGATGGAGGGCAGTTTATTACATAATTGTAACAAATCATTCACTCTGAATTTTGAGAATTCAATTCACTATTCAATATTGATAACGTGACTTCAATATGTGTAAGTTCAAACGCTCCTCAGCGGTGACGTCAGTGTCCTCCTGTAATATGATTGGTTGATGTTTGTGATGATGCGGTCTAAGTCAGAAGTGAGGGCGAGAACATCCGCAGTTGCCAAATCACTCTAAATCTTCGGATTAATTTCGTGTGATGACAAATTCAACTGAATTGTGAGTAATTAATTTTCATATACCCCCCAGACCCTTCCCAGAATAGAAAGTTATGGCGGATTTTGACATTTGACAGATTTAGGAAAAAAATCTAGGGGAAAATTTGACAGTTGACAATATAAGTGTTCCATGTCAAAATTTAATTGAAATGGATACAAATCCAAATTCCAGAATATATAGATATTTCTGAGAATCAAGGCACAAAGAAAAAGGATATTGTTCTGGAATTTGGATTTGTTCATATTTTGATTCAATTTTGACATGGACACTCATTTTGTCAACTGTCAAATTTTTCCCTAGAAAAACAATAACTTTTTGATTCAGTCACATCTGTCGGAGAATATTACTTTTTTTTCATCATCTTTTCAAATACATTCAGTAAAAAACAAGACGAAATTCGTCCAATTAATGGCTTTTCAATTTGCGTTGATTAAGCTTAAGGTTCATTTAGTCAACACGGTTTCAAAATTATGTTAATGTTAAGTCAAAAGTTGAACCTGTGATATCAAACGGCACAATTTATTCAACAATATTAAGTTTATGATAAAAACATGTGACCTTGAATTTCCCAACTTTGAAGAATCTTATGATTATGCTAAAACATGGCGTGCACGTTAAAATTTCATGGCAGCTGTCACTAACGATACTTGTTCCATGGTTACTGTTTTTGTTTTGGGATGAGTTTGTAAAGTTCATTTGGCTGAAAAATAACGTCCGCTTGAAAAAGGTCTCAAGAAAAGCATACATTATGATCTTGTCCATATCAAAACACAGAACTGTCTGACTTATTGTCATTTGTCGATTTCAGTAACTGTCATTCTTAAATGTATGCTTAAATTAAAACTTGTATAATATAGGTTTCATGCAATGTTAGTTATATGCTCATGGTTATGATAATACTTATGCTAAAGTTATGTTGTTGACTAAATGCACCTTCCTTTAGTCGAGCTTTCAGCCACTCCCATGTGTTTTACCTGAACCAATTTCTTAAAATTATAATAGATCAAATTTAAAAAAATATATTAATACAGCTTTATGAAGTATAGAAAAATGTTATTAGCCATTAATATAAACAAAAAAATAAAGAACCAACAAAGGATTACAGTAATTTTTTTGTTTTCAAGTTATTCCGATCGCTTGAATTCGGTAGATAATTTTGGCGTTTTCAATAATTTTCAACTCGATAAATTGATACAAAAAAAATTCAAAAAATGTACACGAGAAATACCAACCGACTTTCTGGGCGAACTCCTTGGTGCTAGCCAGTTTATTCATGATGAGTTCGTCTTTGGTGGGGATGTTGATTCCCATGTAGCAGGGGTGCTTGAGAGGGGGGCTGGCCACCCTGATGTGGACCTCTTTGGCGCCCGCCCTCCTCAGCAGCTTGATTATCGGCCCCACCGTGTTGCCCCTCACGATGGAATCGTCGATGAGAATGACGCGTTTGCCGCGTACGTTTGTTTGGATGGCGCCTGGAAGGTTGAAATGATTCGGAAAAATGGAATCGTTTGACTTCTACAATCGGAAATGAAAAAACTACAAAAGGAATAAGTGTCTTACAGAATTTCAAAGCAACGTTGAGCTGTCTCAATCTATTGTTAGGTTGGATAAACGTCCTTCCTACATAAGAGTTTTTTGTTAGGAGTTCGCCAAGTGGGATCTTCGACTAGAAAAGAAAAATTTCCTACGTATTATCCCTTCAAACTGGGTGGAAAAACTCGGGAGGAAATGGGGAATATTCCTCACTTTGTTTTATTACAGCAAATGCAAGCATTAACTTATTGATTATGAGTTTCTTTCATGAATTTTCCGAATTATTTGCGGAAACTATATAAATTGATTATTCAAATATGGGGTTTTGAATTTTAAAGTGCTTTGTTTCCAGTTCACAAATTGGCAACAGCGCCTAGTAAGTCTGAAGACCAACAACTCACATTTATTTTGGCCAAACTTATGTACACTTTTGATGTCAATGCATAATTCAGGAATTAAACTGCTTATATAAAAAAATAATCAGTCAAAACATGAATTTCAGTCCAACAATAACACCAATCCATCCACAAGTCAAATATAAACATAACCTCCAACTCCAAAACTGACTAGCATATATCTTTTGAGGAGCATGGAACAGAAATAAGCAGAATGGCACTTAATCCACAGAACTTATTGGTAGTATAAGTTTTGTATTCTGACCTGATCAAAATATAACTATCTTTATTCACCTAATCAATGTAATGGATTACTTGTCCTCAAAGCTGCAGTCGATGTTGCCAAATAATGAAATAGGAACAAGGTGCTTTAAATTTTAAATCCCCATATCAAGTCTTTTTTTTAGCACTTGAAATGTTTGTTTTTTTTTTCTAATGCGACGTTTTGAAGATATTTAATAAGAATTACTTCATTATCGTCCAAATGAGAATTCCCCAATATCCTCACTGGGTGTCAGAATAAGATTTTCTTTATTTGTTCTCATGAAATTCCTACTAGTTTACTAAAATCGCTTCAAATTCACTACTTCATTTGAATTTTGAATTACTGATTAGACAAAAAAAAATCATGGAACTCATATTCAACCTCTAGTTTTCTGCTTACAATCTTTGGGCCATGAGTCAAGTCAAAGTTTACAGAATATAATTCTTCTTACAACTTCAGAATATGTTTACATAGAGGAGAAGGTGCAAGTATGGAGTATACTTGAATTATGAAATTGTAACGTTTCTAGTGGACAAAGTGTGCAGATATATAAATTTTACTTCTAGATGTAATTCAACTTGTGTAGCATGATATACCCAACCTGAAATGTTGCCTATGTGAGTTGGTGGAAATATGGAATATTAGTATCACCTATTTTATTGAAAGTTTTGTCCAATGAACAAAATTGTATTCCATATTTGCACCTTCTCTTGTACATTTTCGAGTAATACTGTTTTTTTGGTTATTGTTTCCAGGAAAAAAAAAATTCCCATTGCAACTTATAAAATCTTTTTCTTTCTTTAATTCTCTATCTACATACTAGTAACACTATTGAATAATTTACCTGTTTGGAGTATCCAAAGACAGCTGCATTTCCAGATTCAAAATAGTTATGAAAAATATTCCCATTGCAACTTTTGAAATCTTGTTTCATTTTGTTCTCTGTCCACATACTAGTAACACTATTAGAAAATTTACCTGTTTGGAATATCCAAAGGCAGCCGCATTGCCAGATTCAGGCACAGATCCCACCATATCAGCTTCTACAGGATGTTCCATTGCAAGCTGCATGCCACAATGAACTCTAACAGTGTACACTTCTTGGCCTTCAAACATACTATTTGGCCTAGCAAAATAGACATATTCAAATATGCAAAAAGCGAGAGATTTGTTCACAGGGGGTGGAACAATATCCACAGTTCTGACACCTGTTCTGGTCATCTCAACTATTTCACCTGGTAAGATCTCTCGCATATACCTTGTGACCTATAAATTTCTTTATTAAAATGAAGATAAGAAAAATACAAAGGTAATTTTGCACTTATCATGGGATATAAAGGGTTATCCGGTTTTTAATACAGGATAGTATGTTGAGCTCGAATACTTTCTAACATTTAGTTTTTGAGATATTGAGTTCAAAACGGGTTTAAGATAGATTATTGAGATTTGTCACAGATGTGAAACTTATCACACTTTACAAGATTGAATAAGAATTATTCAACAATACCATTCAGTGGTGGCTAAAACTGGGGGTGGACAAGGAAAAATAACGTAGGTAAGGCATTGAAAACGTACAACAGAGTATTTTCTAGTGGATAAAAGAAAAAAATACAATCAAAAAATTTTGCATAATAGGCAGAATTAACATAAATGCTAAGTCGTCATTGAACCTTGAAAATTACGGAAGATCCTTGCGGGCTTCTATAAAAGTGGGTAGAATTCATATTTTTCAGGAAAAAGGTGTTATTATTATCAATTTGAAAGAATTTTGAACTTATTTTGCCTGCTAATATGACACTATAAAAATGGCTAGTTTCATCACAATTGGCGGGCAGTGTATATTCACTCACACTATACAGATCTCCATACATATATCATACAGGGTGTTACTTAGGTGTGTTATTGCATTTAAGGGTGTATTCATGAACCAATTGTAGGTACAAATGTTTACATAAACATGTGTACTTGTTTTTCTAGATGCAGGGTGTCAAAATAAAAAAAACTGATTTAGGATATTTGTCCACTGACAGGAGAAGCAGGAATCATGAAACATTAAATTTCAAGATGAAATATCATGATGAATAGAAACTATTTAACAATTTTTTTGTAAAAATCAGGTGCTGATGAATATCACTGATATAACCCAACCTATGATTATGTTTCAGTGGAAAATAAGGATGGCATGATAAGTGCAAAAATACCAATATTAATTTTCTTACTGATAAAAAGGCACAAGACTCTGAAGAAACAACCCATCCTTCTGGAGTACATTCCACATCATCCCCATTGACATTCATTACTAAAAATATATATTTATTGTTATAGATGTTAAAAATCACCAGAGGTTTATCAAGGTTTACATAAACCCAGGATCTCATTTTGTAAAAAAAATTATATGAATTTTGGGATTGAAAAAACTTTGTTTTTGATTATCATATGATCTCACTCTAAGGAATGAACCAGATGGTTTTTATATATACCAAGATATTAATAAAAAAGTTTAATTACTCTCATGATCAAGGGGCAAAATTTTACCCAGGCACAAAGGCCTATTTCCATAAGGATCTCTGACGGCATAGATGCGATCTTTGAGCATTATACAAAGGGAATAGCTAAGAGGGGCCAACTGCATTAGGTGACGAATTCTTGCAGGCCAGTCTGGCCCATCTACTTCCCCATCTGGGGGAATCAGGCACAGGGCCTGGGTGATAAGTTCACTGTCAGAGTGAGTTGAGAGCCCTACACCACGATCCAGCACCTGAAATGATCATAGGAAGCATTGAAATAGATGTGCAAGAAGCTGAAATGAAAGCATCATTATTATTTCCAGTTTCCTACCTGTTTCCTTAGTGCAGATGCATTGACAAGCTCACCATTGTGGGCTACTGCTAAAGCTCCATGGCTAGAATGTACCACAAAGGGCTGACAGTTCACCACTTCTGATCTGCTGCTAGTAGAATACCTGGTATGGCCGATTCCCAAGGTACCCTTCAACTTGGAGATATTATCAGAATTGAACACGTGTTTGACCAGTCCCATGCCTTTATGCACATGGAAATCATTATGACCTTCACTGGTGGCAACACCTGTTGATTCTTGGCCACTGAAACATTTTTGTGAATTACTTTAAAATGCGACCCCATGAAAGGCTATTCATGTACCGGTGTTGAAGGGCTTCGAGGCCGATACATATAAATTGGGCAATTTCGGAATTGCATGGCCAATTCACATTTCCTATGGCTCCATATACACCACATTCATGAGTTAGGCCGGCCTCTGATTTACCTCTACCAACTCTTCTATTTTGCCACACGATTGATTCATTCTTTGAAATCTCCATACTCAACAAGCAAATATATAATATTAATCATTCACTAGCAAAAATATGAATACTCTGAATCCGAATATAACGGAAGATTCGCACATGTGATTGCAACTTGAACACCTAACACCTAACCTAATCCAATAATGACCAATAACATGAGAGTCGACTGCAGCGTATTTATGAATGAAATAGTAAAATAGTATCGATTGACCTTGAAGAGGGAAAAATAACCATTTTGAATGAAATGGTTATGTGTGTTATGTGATTTGATTGGTCGTTGGGTCATCTGACTCTGTCTATGTCAAATTTCACAAAATGACATCTTTCGTGAAGTTTGGCTTACATGATGCCGTTATCTGCTGTTAATCAGGTAATCAGGCGACACCTCTTCGAATTTTGATTGGACTTTAGATAGCTTTCTGTCGCCCGAATTTATTCCTAGCCAATCACAAAACACTTCTCTAAAATCATGAATACTTATGAATTGAGCTTTTTGGCGCTGGTACGAAATAGCGCAGGTCAAAATGGCGCGGATAAAATAGCGCAGGACATAATAGCGCATGGACATAATAGCGCATGGACATAATAGCGCATGGACATAATAGCGCAGAGACATAATAGCGCAGAGACATAATAGCGCAGAGACATAATAGCGCAGAGACATAATAGCGCAGAGACATAATAGCGCACAGACAAAATATCGCATGGATAATGAAGTATTTAATAACACAGTCAAAATATATCAAATTTAAAACATTTATTTATTAACGATATAATGATTAATGATAAGTATTAAAACAATAAAAAGTTTCAACAAGGTTACAAAGATAGATTATATGCAATTGATCTCAAATGTTGTTGTATATTTCTAAAGGAGTAATTTCTTAGCAAAACGGTAATTCTTTCCTTTTTTTGTTCATATTTACTGTGACCTGCACCATTATTTCTGAAACCAACTCTATATTTGTTTACAAATAGTTCAGTGAAATTTTGTTCCTTTAGAAATTGATTACATAATTTTGATAAAGATGGATTGTAACACCCTAATGAATTTTGAAAGGACAGATGCCAAGCCTCTAGGGAATTATTAGTGGTAGGCAAATTTTTTAATGTCCTCTCGAAAAGGTTCCACATTTTAATGTTGAACCTTGGTTCAATATTTTCTATCCTTTTTCCAACATAATTCCTTTCCCAGTAGTCTACAATTGGTCTCAAGTGTTGTCCAAAATGGTCTGTTATTATTTCGAGAGCAAATTGAACATCTTCTATTGGAACATAAGCTAAGGAGGCAAGCATTTTGCACTGAATTCTTGTGTCTTCAGAAGACCTATATCGTTCAGTTAATCCAAAATGCTGAATTTGGCGCCACAGATTCTGAGTAAGATGGAAAAAACATGCCGCAATTTCTACTCCTGGAAATAATTTGGAAAACGCAGAAAATGATGCCACTTCGAAGTCAACCAATATACTTTCTGGCTTCAAGTTGGGCAGAAGAGCCAACAACTTTGCGAGAAGTCTTTCATAAGTATGCATTTGTTTGTTCTCCAGTAATGCAAAAATAACTGGTATCGCCTTTTTTTCAATAAAAACATGAATGGTGAACAACTGGCTGAACAGAACCTGCGGTGCAACATTAAAGGTACCATCAGCAGACCAGTGAGGAAACTCAATCATTAAATTCAAATTATTCCTCGTACCAAACATTAGTATTCGACTCTTATCCTTTTCTTCGTTGTGAGAGTCCCATAATAAAAACGCTTCTCCATTTCCTGTTTTAAGGTTTTCAAGATTCTCGGTTTTCAAATCAGATTTCCTCTGGCGTTGAACACTTTTCCTATTTGCGTCATAGCTTGGTAATAATACTGAGGCTTCTACATCAGTTAAGTTTTCACAAGTATTTTGTATAATATTTCTTGGTTTGAGAGGTGTTGTTCTAGCTAGATCCTTCATTTTATTCTTCAATGAATTTACCTCCATCATAGCGGGATTTGGACCATGATTATGAGGAGTTCTGATGGATTTAGTGTCTTCACTGCAAACCAAGCGACCTTTACACCTAGCTGTGGTACACCTCCATGATACGGATTTGGAAGTAGATCTGTCTTTTCTGTATCTGTAACCTTCATGGAAAAGGATATCTCCACCTTTTTGTGACTTTTGCATTTTGATTTATAATATTTTGACAGTGACATAGATAGCAAATACTTGAACTTCCTGATTAAAATAGCTCTAGATGCATCAATGATTATACAGCGTTTTCCATAAATATGCCGATGTTGAATCATGTTATTCTATATTTATTCTATTTTGTCTTTGCGCTATTATGACCATGCGCTATTATGACCATGCGCTATTATGTCTCTGCGCTATTTTGTCTCTGCGCTATTATGTCTCTGCGCTATTATGTCTCTGCGCTATTATGTCCATGCGCTATTATGTCCATGCGCTATTTTGTCTGCGCTATTTTGTTCTGCGCCATTTTGACCTGCGCTATTTCGTACCAGCGCCGAGCTTTTTACAATATTTTTAGTGGACTATACAGAGTGTCCCAAATTCGCGAGCAAACATGGGAAAATCGGTATGATACGGTTCGACAAACAAGATTAGTATTAAATTAGGAAAAATGGTGTATCTATATGCGGTATATGCGCAACAATGTGCCGCAAAGAAATAGTGATATTTTCGAAAAACCAAATTTTTTATTATTTATTGATTTCATTTCGATGGGTACGAAAGAAAAATATACTCTTTCAAAACTGTTTTTCATGCTCTATAAATTTGTTAAAATTCGTATCATGACATTTCGTCATTATTCGGGCGCTGCCAACAATTTTCTCTCTTCAAACCGACCTGGATTTTTCTTTTCGATTTTTTATTCGGAAAAAAAGTTGATGGTGGCCCTCGAGAGACGAAATGTAATATTACAAATTCTTCACTGCCAAGTTATACAGCTACAGCTACAAGAAATTGTTTTCCTCTTTTTCGTATCTATTAGAATAAAGCAAATGATTATGAGAATGAAAAATGAAAAACAACATTTCGTTTTAATCTCAAAAACAAATAAACTTTTCAACTTTTTATTTAAGGTATATTGTTGCGCATATAAATACACAGCTTAACCCTATAGTTACCGAGTTTTCGATGTTGGCCCGCGAAAAAAAAAAAAAAAAAAAAAAAAAAGACAACTGTGAAAAAGGACAGATGTGTTCATTAAATATCTATGGCAAATTTCCACTCCCACCCATGAGGTATTGCCTTGTCAAAGCTGATCTCTTTTTGAATGCGACCATAATCTAAATTGAAGCAGTCTCATTATACAATCTAAAATTAATATCAAACACAGTTTTGAATTCAAATGACTGGTAGACTACGAGCAGAAAACAACTACTTTCCTGGTAAATACCACGCAGAATATTGAATTATATCTTCTCGTAGTGCAGCAACGATTTACACAGTGATCGCAAATCCCTGCACTAATGAGGGCCAATAAGCCCGAAACCAGTCTTTAGGTTGTTAAGCGTGCCTGTCTCGATGTGAATTTGTCACGTCTTAGGAAGAAAGAAACATTTGCGATCTGCATTCACAGTGTGAATCGTTGCATGGACTACGAGCAGACATAATTCAATGTTCTGCGTGGTATATGCCAGGAAAGTAGGTTTCTGCTCGTAGTCTATGAGACATTCAAATTCGAAGATTATTGTTTGTTATTTTTAATTGGATAAGAGTATTTTGCGTTATAATTTATAGTCGAATTTATGACTTTTTCATTCCACATTGGTAATTTGAATAAATTTGAGAACAACTTTGACATGGGAGCGTTACATTTTTTCTAGTGGGTCGTTCGCCAGTAGCCCTATCATCCCACATCAATATGGTATGGTCTATAGTTCTGACTAAGATGAGGCTCACAAGTTTGGGTTTGGTACCCGTTCGCGGACCAGTTTGCTCACAAGTCACAAGTTCGTGAACCCGTTCGTGCACCCGTACGCGCACCCGTTCACTCGCCTGTCTACGGACTCGTTCACGCACTCGTTCGCGTACTTGTTTGCACACTCGTTCGCGCACTCTTGTATATCATTGCAATTATGGATTCCAAGTAGAATTTCGAACAAATAATTATATATATGGTATCATATCACAAATGTAAATGGTTTTGAAAATATAAACGCAAGTTTTATATCCACTGAATCTGAATCCGAGAATGCCTGTATAACAGCAGTACTCAAATAGATCAACCTGCTGACTCTATCATAATTCATTCTTAAATTTTAATGAAAACAGTAGCAAGTAATAAATCCACTTAATCTGAATCCGAGAATGCCTGTAACAGCAGTACTCAAATAGATCAACCTGCTGACTCTATCATAATTCATTCTTAAATTTAAATGGAAACAGTGGCAAGTAATAAATCCACTTAATCTGAATCCGAGAATGCCTGTAACAGCAGTACTCAAATAGATCAACCTGCTGACTCTATCATAATTCATTCTTAAATTTTAATGAAAACAGTGGCAAGTAATAAATCCACTTAATCTGAATCCGAGAATGCCTGTAACAGCAGTACTCAAATAGATCAACCTGCTGACTCTATCATAATTCATTCTTAAATTTTAATGAAAACAGTGGCAAGTAATAAATAGATCAACCTGCTGACTCTATCATAATTCATCTCAAATTTTAATGAAAACAGTGGCAAGTAATAAATCCACTTAATCTGAATCCGAAAATGCCTGTAACAGCAGTACTCAAATAGAACAACCTGCTGACACTATCATAATTCATTCTTAAATTTTAATGAAAACAGTGGCAAGTAATAAATTCACTTAATCTGAATCCGAGAATGCCTGTAACAGCAGTACTCAAATAGATCAACCTGCTGACTCTATCATAATTCATTCTTAAATTTTGATGAAAACAGTGGCAAGTAATAAATCCACTTAATCTGAATCCGAGAATGCCTGAAACAGCAGTACTCAAATAGATCAACCTGCTGACTATCATAATTCATTCTTAAATTTTGATGAAAACAGTGGCAAGTAATAAATCCACTTAATCTGAATCCAAGAATGCATGTAACAGCAGTACTCAAATAGATCAACCTGCTGACTCTATCATAATTAATTCTTAAATTTTAATGAAAACATTGCAGTGGCAAGTAATAAATCCACTTAATTTGAATCCGAGAATGCCTGTAACAGCAGTACTCAAATAGATCAACCTGCTGACTCTATCATAATTCATTCTTAAATTTTAATGAAAACAGTGGCAAGTAATATAAATCCACTTAATCTGAATCCGAGAATGCCTGTAACAGCAGTACTCAAATAGATCAACCTGCTGACTCTATATCATAATTAATTCTTAAATTTTAATGAAAACAGTGGCAAGTAATAAATCCACTTAATCTGAATCCGAGAATGCCTGTAACAGCAGTACTCAAATAGATCAACCTGCTGACTCCATCATAATTCATTCTTGAATTTTAATGAAAACAGTGGCAAGTAATAAATCCACTTAATCTGAATCTGAGAATGCCTGTAACAGCAGTACTCAAATAGATCAACCTGCTGACTTTATCATAATTCATTCTTAAAGTTTGATGAAAACAGTGGCAAGTAATAAATCCACTTAATCTGAATCCGAGAATGCCTGTAACAGCAGTACTCAAATAGATCAACCTGCTGACTCTATCATAATTCATTCTCAAATTTTAATGAAAACAGTGGCAAGTAATAAATCCACTTAATCTGAATCCGAGAATGCCTGTAACAGCAGTACTCAAATAGATCAACCTGCTGACTCTATCATAATTCATTCTTAAATTTTAATGAAAACAGTGGCAAGTAATAAATCCACTTAATCTGAATCCGAGAATGCCTGTAACAGCAGTACTCAAAAAGATCAACCTGCTGACTCTATCATAATTCATTCTTAAATTTTAATGAAAACAGTGGCAAGTAATAAATCCACTTAATCTGAATCCGAGAATGCCTGTAACAGCAGTACTCAAATAGATCAACCTGCTGACTCTATCATAATTCATTCTTAAAGTTTAATGAAAACAGTGGCAAGTAAAGAATCCACTTAATCTGAATCTGAGAATGCCTGTAACAGCAGTACTCAAATAGATCAACCTGCTGACTCTATCATAATTCATTCTCAAATTTTAATGAAAACAGTGGCAAGTAATAAATCCACTTAATCTGAATCCAAGAATGCCTGTAACAGCAGTACTCAAATAGATCAACCTGCTGACTCTATCATAATTCATTCTTAAATTTTAATGAAAACAGTGGCAAGTATAATAAATCCACTTAATCTGAATCCGAGAATGCCTGTAACAGCAGTACTCAAATAGATCAACCTGCTGACTCTATCATAATTCATTCTTAAATTTTAATGAAAACAGTGGCAAGTAATAAATCCACTTAATCTGAATCCGAGAATGCCTGTAACAGCAGTACTCAAATAGATCAACCTGCTGACTCTATCATAATTAATTCTTATATTTTGATGAAAACAGTGGCAAGTAATAAATCCACTTAATCTGAATCCAAGAATGCCTGTAACAGCAGTACTCAAATAGATCAACCTGCTGACTCTATCATAATTCATTCTTAAATTTTAATGAAAACAGTGGCAAGTAATAAATCCACTTAATCTGAATCCGAGAATGCCTGTAACAGCAGTACTCAAATAGATCAACCTGCTGACTCTATCATAATTCATTCTTAAATTTTAATGAAAACAGTGGCAAGTAATAAATCCACTTAATTTGAATCAGAGAATGCCTGTAACAGCAGTACTCAAATAGATCAACCTGCTGACTCTAACATAATTCATTCTTAAATTTTAATGAAAACAGTGGCAATAAGTAATAAATCCACTTAATCTGAACAGTGGCAAGTAATAAATCCACCTAATCTGAATCCGAGAATGCCTGTAACAGCAGTACTCAAATAGATCAACCTGCTGACTCTATCATAATTCATTCTTAAATTTTAATGAAAACAGTGGCAAGTAATAAATCCACTTAATCTGAATCCGAGAATGCCTGTAACAGCAGTACTCAAAAAGATCAACCTGCTGACTCTATCATAATTCATTCTTAAATTTTAATGAAAACAGTGGCAAGTAATAAATCCACTTAATCTGAATCCGAGAATGCCTGTAACAGCAGTACTCAAATAGATCAACCTGCTGACTCTACATAATTCATTCTTAAATTTTAATGAAAACATTGCAGTGGCAAGTAATAAATCCACTTAATTTGAATCCGAGAATGCCTGTAACAGCAGTACTCAAATAGATCAACCTGCTGACTCTATCATAATTCATTCTTAAATTTTAATGAAAACAGTGGCAAGTAATATAAATCCACTTAATCTGAATCCGAGAATGCCTGTAACAGCAGTACTCAAATGGATCAACCTGCTGACTCTATATCATAATTCATTCTTAAATTTTAATGAAAACAGTGGCAAGTAATAAATCCACTTAATCTGAATCCGAGAATGCCTGTAACAGCAGTACTCAAATAGATCAACCTGCTGACTCTATCATAATTCATTCTTGAATTTTAATGAAAACAGTGGCAAGTAATAAATCCACTTAATCTGAATCTGAGAATGCCTGTAACAGCAGTACTCAAATAGATCAACCTGCTGACTCTATCATATAATTCATTCTTAAAGTTTAATGAAAACAGTGGCAAGTAAAGAATCCACTTAATCTGAATCCGAGAATGCCTGTAACAGCAGTACTCAAATAGATCAACCTGCTGACTCTATCATAATTCATTCTCAAATTTTAATGAAAACAGTGGCAAGTAATAAATCCACTTAATCTGAATCCAAGAATGCCTGTAACAGCAGTACTCAAATAGATCAACCTGCTGACTCTATCATAATTCATTCTTAAATTTTAATGAAAACAGTGGCAAGTAATAAATCCACTTAATCTGAATCCGAGAATGCCTGTAACAGCAGTACTCAAATAGATCAACCTGCTGACTCTATCATAATTAATTCTTATATTTTGATGAAAACAGTGGCAAGTAATAAATCCACTTAATCTGAATCCAAGAATGCCTGTAACAGCAGTACTCAAATAGATCAACCTGCTGACTCTATCATAATTCATTCTTAAATTTTAATGAAAACAGTGGCAAGTAATAAATCCACTTAATCTGAATCCGAGAATGCCTGTAACAGCAGTACTCAAATAGATCAACCTGCTGACTCTATCATAATTCATTCTTAAATTTTAATGAAAACAGTGGCAAGTAATAAATCCACTTAATTTGAATCAGAGAATGCCTGTAACAGCAGTACTCAAATAGATCAACCTGCTGACTCTAACATAATTCATTCTTAAATTTTAATGAAAACAGTGGCAATAAGTAATAAATCCACTTAATCTGAACAGTGGCAAGTAATAAATCCACTTAATCTGAATCCGAGAATGCCTGTAACAGCAGTACTCAAATAGATCAACCTGCTGACTCTATCATAATTCATTCTTAAATTTTAATGAAAACAGTGGCAAGTAATAAATCCACTTAATCTGAATCCGAGAATGCCTGTAACAGCAGTACTCAAAAAGATCAACCTGCTGACTCTATCATAATTCATTCTTAAATTTTAATGAAAACAGTGGCAAGTAATAAATCCACTTAATCTGAATCCGAGAATGCCTGTAACAGCAGTACTCAAATAGATCAACCTGCTGACTCTATCATAATTCATTCTCAAATTTTAATGAAAACAGTGGCAAGTAATAAATCCACTTAATTTGAATCCGAGAATGCCTGTAACAGCAGTACTCAAATAGATCAACCTGCTGACTCTATCATAATTCATTCTTAAATTTTAATGAAAACAGTGGCAAGTAATATAAATCCACTTAATCTGAATCCGAGAATGCCTGTAACAGCAGTACTCAAATGGATCAACCTGCTGACTCTATATCATAATTCATTCTTAAATTTTAATGAAAACAGTGGCAAGTAATAAATCCACTTAATCTGAATCCGAGAATGCCTGTAACAGCAGTACTCAAATAGATCAACCTGCTGACTCTATCATAATTCATTCTTGAATTTTAATGAAAACAGTGGCAAGTAATAAATCCACTTAATCTGAATCTGAGAATGCCTGTAACAGCAGTACTCAAATAGATCAACCTGCTGACTTTATCATAATTCATTCTTAAAGTTTAATGAAAACAGTGGCAAGTAAAGAATCCACTTAATCTGAATCCGAGAATGCCTGTAACAGCAGTACTCAAATAGATCAACCTGCTGACTCTATCATAATTCATTCTCAAATTTTAATGAAAACAGTGGCAAGTAATAAATCCACTTAATCTGAATCCAAGAATGCCTGTAACAGCAGTACTCAAATAGATCAACCTGCTGACTCTATCATAATTCATTCTTAAATTTTAATGAAAACAGTGGCAAGTATAATAAATCCACTTAATCTGAATCCGAGAATGCCTGTAACAGCAGTACTCAAATAGATCAACCTGCTGACTCTATCATAATTCATTCTTAAATTTTAATGAAAACAGTGGCAAGTAATAAATCCACTTAATCTGAATCCGAGAATGCCTGTAACAGCAGTACTCAAATAGATCAACCTGCTGACTCTATCATAATTAATTCTTATATTCTGATGAAAACAGTGGCAAGTAATAAATCCACTTAATCTGAATCCAAGAATGCCTGTAACAGCAGTACTCAAATAGATCAACCTGCTGACTCTATCATAATTCACTCTTAAATTTTAATGAAAACCAGTGGCAAGTAATAAATCCACTTAATTTGAATCCGAGAATGCCTGTAACAGCAGTACTCAAATAGATCAACCTGCTGACTCTATCATAATTCATTC
The DNA here is from genome assembly GCA_029955515.1 of Chrysomela aeneicollis. Lineage (NCBI taxonomy): Eukaryota > Metazoa > Arthropoda > Insecta > Coleoptera > Chrysomelidae > Chrysomela > Chrysomela aeneicollis. Next base: position 7,707,767 of record JARUHQ010000006.1, read on the forward strand.
TTAAATTTTAATGAAAACAGTGGCAAGTAATAAATCCACTTAATCTGATTCCGAGAATGCCTGTAACAGCAGTACTCAAATGGATCAACCTGCTGACTCTATCATAATTCATTCTTAAAGTTTAATGAAAACAGTGGCAAGTAACCCAGATAACACACATTCGCCTAAGGACGTCCTCTAATAGTCGCCAAAAGACTGTAGGAGGATGTTCTATATTCTACATCCTGATAACGTCACTAGGCTCAGAATTTTCGACATAATTGTCGCACATTAGTCCTCCGAGCGGCAGCCTGAGGATGTAGATATGTGTGGGCCTAAGGACGTCCTCTAATAGTCGCCAAAAGACTGTAGGAGGATGTTCTATATTCTACATCCTGATAACGTCACTAGGCTCAGAATTTTCGACATAATTGTCCCACATTAGTCTTTTCAGCGGCAGCCTGGGGATGTGGATATGTGTATTGTGTGGGCCTATATGGATGTATTCTGATGATATTTTCGTCTTTAAATATGTATAGGTACTCATGTGAAGTTAGGAGCAATTGACCGGATAGTATGTTCTACTCATAAAAATAATTGAAAAAGGTAAATATTTTTATGTAAATTTCATCTCTTCCAAGTCACGAGATAGATATACATATATATTTTCTAAAATCGAGTTACAAATTATCAAAATCGGACGAAGCGTTCTTTATTATTGAATTAATTTTTAATTAGTCGATATTGGTTGGTTCTCCACTCCATATGAATTTCCCAATTAAGAAGTGAGCTATAAATATCAAGAAAAATTATCTTGTCCATTATTATTGAAAAAAAAAAATAAGTATTCCAATTTTAGTAATAAAAATCCTTGAAAATAATTGTTGTTCAAATCACATTGAAAGTTAAACATTTATAAGTTCACGGAATAGCGACATTGCAATGAGGAGGTAAGTTGAATCACAGAAGTCAAGCAACGACAGCAGTGGCTAGGATTTGGATGGGTGACCATGATAGCGCTGATTTTTTAATTTTTTTTATTTTTTTTCCATTTTCATTAGTTCTCAGATATGCTCAAAAGTCATTCTGAGAATAATGAAAACTCAAAAAAGGCATAACTGGAGTGAATAAAAAAAGTAAGACCTCGTGGGGATCTTCTGAGACGTTATTTGAACGTGGAAAATGGTAACAGGAGGACGTCCTAGGGACGTTCTTTGAAAGCCTCTCGACGTATTGAGGACGTTAATGTGACCGCCTCAGAAGATCCTCAAAAGGTTTTTGTGTTATCTGGGAAAGAATCCACTTAATCTGAATCCGAGATAATGCCTGTAACAGCAGTACTCAAATAGATCAACCTGCTGATGACTCTATCATAATTCATTCTCAAATTTTAATGAAAACAGTGGCAAGTAATAAATCCACTTAATCTGAATCCAAGAAATGCCTGTAACAGCAGTACTCAAATAGATCAACCTGCTGACTCTATCATAATTCATTCTTAAATTTTAATGAAAACAGTGGCAAGTATAATAAATCCACTTAATCTGAATCCGAGAATGCCTGTAACAGCAGTACTCAAATAGATCAACCTGCTGACTCTATCATAATTCATTCTTAAATTTTAATGAAAACAGTGGCAAGTAATAAATCCACTTAATCTGAATCCGAGAATGCCTGTAACAGCAGTACTCAAATAGATCAACCTGCTGACTCTATCATAATTAATTCTTATATTTTGATGAAAACAGTGGCAAGTAATAAATCCACTTAATCTGAATCCAAGAATGCCTGTAACAGCAGTACTCAAATAGATCAACCTGCTGACTCTATCATAATTCATTCTTAAATTTTAATGAAAACAGTTGCAAGTAATAAATCCACTTAATCTGAATCCGAGAATGCCTGTAACAGCAGCTGGTACTCAAATAGATCAACCTGCTGACTCTATCATAATTCATTCTTAAATTTTAATGAAAACAGTGGCAAGTAATAAATCCACTTAATTTGAATCAGAGAATGCCTGTAACAGCAGTACTCGAATAGATCAACCTGCTGACTCTAACATAATTCATTCTTGAATTTTAATGAAAACAGTGGCAATAAGTAATAAATCCACTTAATCTGAATCCGAGAATGCCTGTAACAGCAGCTGGTACTCAAATAGATCAACCTGCTGACTCTACCATAATTCATTCTTAAATTTTAATGAAAACAGTGGCAAGTAATAAATCCACTTAATCTGAATCCAAGAATGCCTGTAACAGCAGTACTCAAATAGATCAACCTGCTGACTCTATCATAATTCATTCTTAAATTTTAATGAAAACAGTGGCAAGTATAATAAATCCACTTAATCTGAATCCGAGAATGCCTGTAACAGCAGTACTCAAATAGATCAACCTGCTGACTCTATCATAATTCATTCTTAAATTTTAATGAAAACAGTGGCAAGTAATAAATCCACTTAATCTGAATCCGAGAATGCCTGTAACAGCAGTACTCAAATAGATCAACTTGCTGACTCTACCATAATTAATTCTTATATTTTGATAAAAACAGTGGCAAGTAATAAATCCACTTAATCTGAATCCAAGAATGCCTGTAACATCAGTACTCAAATAGATCAACCTGCTGACTCTATCATAATTCATTCTTAAATTTTAATGAAAACAGTGGCAAGTAATAAATCCACTTAATCTGAATCCGAGAATGCCTGTAACAGCAGTACTCAAATAGATCAACCTGCTGACTCTATCATAATTAATTCTTATATTTTGATGAAAACAGTGGCAAGTAATAAATCCACTTAATCTGAATCCAAGAATGCCTGTAACAGCAGTACTCAAATAGATCAACCTGCTGACTCTAACATAATTCATTCTTAAATTTTAATGAAAACAGTGGCAATAAGTAATAAATCCACTTAATCTGAATCCGAGAATGCTTGTAACAGCAGCTAGTACTCAAATAGATCAACCTGCTGACTCTACCATAATTCATTCTTAAATTTTAATGAAAACAGTGGCAAGTAATAAATTCACTTAATCTGAATCCGAGAATGCCTGTAACAGCAGTACTCAAATAGATCAACCTACTGACTTTATCATAATTCATTCTTAAAGTTTAATGAAAACAGTGGCAAGTAAAGAATCCACTTAATCTGAATCCGAGAATGCCTGTAACAGCAGTACTCAAATAGATCAACCTGCTGACTCTATCATAATTCATTCTCAAATTTTAATGAAAACAGTGGCAAGTAATAAATCCACTTAATCTGAATCCAAGAATGCCTGTAACAGCAGTACTCAAATAGATCAACCTGCTGACTCTATCATAATTCATTCTTAAATTTTAATGAAAACAGTGGCAAGTATAATAAATCCACTTAATCTGAATCCGAGAATGCCTGTAACAGCAGTACTCAAATAGATCAACCTGCTGACTCTATCATAATTCATTCTTAAATTCTAATGAAAACAGTGGCAAGTAATAAATCCACTTAATCTGAATCAGAGAATGCCTGTAACAGCAGTACTCAAATAGATCAACCTGCTGACTCTATCATAATTCATTCTTAAATTTCAATGAAAACAGTGGCAAGTAATAAATCCACTTAATCTGAATCCGAGAATGCCTGTAACAGCAGTACTCAAATAGATCAACCTGCTGACTCTATCATAATTCATTCTTAAATTTTAATGAAAACAGTGGCAAGTAATAAATCCACTCAATCTGAATCCGAGAATGCCTGTAACAGCAGTACTCAAATAGATCAACCTGCTGACTCTATCATAATTCATTCTTAAATTTTAATGAAAACAGTGGCAAGTAATAAATCCACTTAATCTGAATCCGAGAATGCCTGTAACAGCAGTACTCAAATAGATCAACCTGCTGACTCTATCATAATTTATTCTTAAATTTTAATGAAAACAGTGGCAAGTAATAAATCCACTCAATCTGAATCCGAGAATGCCTGTAACAGCAGTACTCAAATAGATAAACCTGCTGACTCTATCATAATCCATTCTTAAATTTTAATGAAAACAGTGGCAAGTAATAAATCCACCTAATCTGAATCCGAGAATGCCTGTAACAGCAGTACTCAAATGGATCAACCTGCTGACTAATTTTAATGAAAACAGTGGCAAGTAATAAATTCACCTAATCTGAATCCGAGAATGCCTGTAACAGCAGTACTCAAATGGATCAACCTGCTGACTCTATCATAATTCATTCTTAAATTTTAATGAAAACAGTGGCAAGTAATAAATCCACTGAATCTGAATCCGAGAATGCCTGTAACAGCAGTACTCAAATAGATCAACCTGCTGACTATCATAATTTTTTCTTAAATTTCAATGAAAACAGAAAAAATGTTGGAGTTTTTCCGACGTGGGGCCCCGAAAGGGAGCCCCAACAGGGAGCCCCAACAAGGAGCCCCGACATAAAGCCCCAACAGGGAGCCCCGACATGGGGCACCAACAGGGAGCCTCAACATGAGGCTTCGAAAGAGAGCCCCAACAGGAAGCCCCGACATGGGGCCCCAACAGGAGGCATCAACATGGGGCCCCAACAGGAGGCCTCAACATGGGGCCCCAACAGGAGGCCTCAACATGGGGCTCCAACAGGAGGCCTCAACATGGGGCCCCAACAGGGAGCCTTGACATGGGGCCCCAACAGGGAGCCTCGACATGGGGCTTCAACAGGACGCCTCGACATGGTGCCCCAACAGGGAGCCCCAACAGGAAGCCTCAACATAAGGCCCCGAAAGGGAGCCCCAACAGGAAGCCCCAATGGGAGCCCCAACAGGGAGCCCCAACAGGGGGCTCAGACAGGAGGCCCCGACGGGGGCCTCGTCCGGAACTAAAGACGGATTTATGCACAACGCTTTTTCATCAATTTGTTGCTTTGTTTCACTGTCATTAGACTATATTTTCTTCAAGGATTTTGATACTTTTATGCACGACCGTCATTTAGTGTGTATAGAGTTCAGTGATTCTTCTGCGATTTGTCATACAAAAATATATATTCCTTTTATAAATCGACTCTTTCATTCTGATATTGATAAAAATATAACTCGTATTTCGATATCATTTTCCCGAGTTTTCGATAAAAAACAATAAGGCCCGTTTTTATAAACGAGAATAAACTCCGTTGAGACATTACCCGTATGACAGCGTCAGCGCATATGACATATTTACTTTATTTTTCATTAAAAGATGAGAGTTGGTTATCTTTCATAGAATAGTTAATTTAAGATAAGAGTTCATTTGGGTGCATAATTGGTGAAAAGTAAATACTGAGTTCCAACATCTCTAGAGAAAACATAGATCTTATTGCTTACGCTAGATCCGGCAACCTGTAGTAATTTACATGATCACGTGGCACAACACATGTATGGACAAAAATGAAAACGACCAATCAATGGCTTATTAGTACTTTCATTTCAAGTAGCCTGGATTCCGGATCTAGTGTAAGCAATAGGATCTATGAGTGAAAACGATAGTGATCGAGAAATGATAGATTAATTGTGCATAAATCCGCCTTAATGCATGCAAAATGAAAATTCACTTACCATTTGGAAACAATTATTCAATCCACCCCTGCTTGAATAGTGATTTTCAGTTTTTTTCTGGAACTCCATGCCATGATGATGCCGCTCTTTTGACACCTCACATTTTAGAACACTGCACACGGTTACCGAATAAACCGCAGCGTACACACGGTAACCGAATAAACCGAAGAGTACACACGGTAACCGAATAATCCGCACTTTACACTTCCACAATAGTTAACTGGGTAAAGAAGACCGCACTTCCGATGTCTTAGAGGGATAATGATGTCTTTATATTTCTATATAATACCGTCACGACAATGAAGATGACACCGGCGTATATATCATCTACGTTTTGCCGAACAACCGAAGTGTTCAAGCAACGCGAACAGACTACAAATCATCCTAGCTTATCGATATGGTTCATGAACAATTATATAAGTTGTATATGACTGTCCACTGATATGAATCAGAACAAAAAACTATATGAAAGAACTATTATCTTTTTACTGCTTTTTTGAGCATGAATCAATTATATCCAAGTCGATGAGAGGCGATACTATATACCGAGTCTCGTTGATTTTCAAATTTGCGAAGGATTTTATAGATCATTTGAATTTCCTTAAAATTTCTAGCATTTATGTGTTTCGAAGATACTTTCTATTTAACTGGGGAATCATTCAGAATTTTTCAGTAGTGGAATTATTAAAGATTATTCAAAATTCAAGATAAGTACCTAAGTTTATTCCCGAATATTATTTAAATTCCAGGGAATTCCTTGGAGTTGATTACTTAAAATTTCACATTCGTCAATTCCTTTGTTCTAAACATATTACGATTAATAATTGATCGACATTGGTTGATTTGCAAATTCCGCTAGGATTTCTTAGAATTATTTCCCTGGTTCAAAAATACTTAATCTTATTTGGGATCTTTCGAATTGCTTCGAGGATAGAATCTCTTATGAGAATATTCAATTCATTTTTGAATAATTCTGAATTCCCAACCATGGACATGCTTATTATAGGTTCCATTCATGTTTATAAATATGATTCACGACAGTAACCATTAGATTTTCATCTATCATCCCCAAGGCCGCATCAACTCCCAAGGCCACCCTCCTCTCAAGGTCACACCAAGGTCATACTCCCAAGACCATGCCGGGGTGTGTGACCTTGGGGGGAGGTCCGGAACCGGCGAAAAACATCGACTGTCATACAGGGTAATGCAAATTTCATGGTACACTATTGTCGAATCGCAAACGAAGAGAGATGCGTAGTATGTTGAATTACGAAATCACAAGAAATATGCGCAATTTTATGGCCATCTTGAATATCAAAAGAAATCGAGGATATCTTAGGTAGTTCTTGAAATATTCTGAAAAAACTGAAAATTGTCGATTCTTATAGACATTGATAACTTTTAAACTAATGCTACCAGAGGATTCTCAAATTTGGAATAATTACTGAAGTTCGCATGTTGAATTCAACGGTGATAGGAAAAAATGTCAGTTTGAACTAGCAATTATAATTTTATTTTGCTGTATGTCCGTTCAGCGCTTTCGTAGCATTCAGTCCAGAAGATACAAACCGAAAATTTCAACACAGGTGACAGGAACTATAGTAAACGAAGAGTTAGGGTTTTCGAGGGGTTTTTTCATTCTTTTAACTACAATATTTGTTTGGAAATATTATACCCTGTATAGATAATGTTTTATTGATTTCATCAATCTCTCTCTGACTTGAAATATTGTACTGTTTTTGGTTGTTGTTGATAGAATTGTCAGATAATTTATATTCTCAATGTCAGATATTGTCATAATTTTGTTCCTAAGTTAAAAAAAAACAGAAATTCTGGCGTTTCACTAGCTCACAATATTGAACTAATTGACCAGCAAGAGCCTGGAAAGAATAATATGTGGATTCCCCCACAATATTTACCATACGCCCTAAGCCCAATGTCCATTGGAAAAACCAATGCGCACTCAGTGTATTACTTCCTCTTTTTATTACATTTATAAGAAATAAAATTCTGAAATAAAATTCTTTATATATCTTTCGACAGCATCGCCATCTATTATTGTTGTACACGGTGATCACTTATTTATTTTTCACAAAAGACGAAAGTAATAAATAAAAATTTTCAGAATATATCGTTATTTATATGCATCAGAAATGCGTGACAAGTCAAAGTTATATTTTTTTGAATGGAACACCCTGTATATTGTTGATTTTGTAGAATCATCAAACAATTCTGAACATTTTTCATGTAACATGTGCCATACCTTAATGTAATAGTTTTTGAAATATTCGCATTTCCACTAAGCGGCTACCTACATTCTAGAAAATATTCTAAACATTTCAGTTCTAGGTGGCTGGGAATTAGGCAATCACGAAAAAACTGAAACTTTGTTTATTAGTGACAGTACTGATGAGAGTCACACGTTGAGGGGAGGGCAACACGCGGCCGGCGCGACCGGCGCGGCCGACGCGGTAATCGCGGTGTATGCGGCAAACGCGACCAGACTGTCCTGCGTGCGAGCGCATGTCGAAAATACTTTTGCCGCCAGGGTCGCGGTGCCTTGTCAAATCAAATCAAATGTATTCATTAAAAAGACCACATTGGTATAAAAACACGTTAAATAGGTACATAATACAATACATCAAATACACAGAGTATACAATTAAACTCGCAATAAGTTTGAATGCTACATGTTAAAATATTCTTCCAAAGTATAGTACAAACCACATCTTAGGAGTTTTGTTAGCGATTTTTTGAATTTAAAAAGGTTTTTTTGCTCCCTTGTTTCTTCAGGAATTATATTATATATTCGAATTCCAATGCTGAGAGGACTGTTCTGAGTTAATTTCAATCTATTTTGTGGGGTATTCATTAGATTGTGATTACGAGTAAAATAGTTATGAATGTCTTTGCGACAGAGAATACTATTTTTCCTTTTGTAGATGTAACAGGCAACTTCCAGTATGTAAAGGCACGTGAGTGGTAATATCTGAAGTTGTTTGAATAGAGGTTTACTATGTTCGGATTGAGTTTTGCATAGCAGAGCTCTAATGCATTTTTCTGTACGGTAAAGAGTGTTTTTGCGGCTGTAGACTGTCCCCAGAGTATTATACCATAAGTCAATCTAGATTGGATCTCTGCATAATAGAAGTTTTCCAGTACTTGTAGTGTCAGTACTCTATGCATGCACCGTATTTGAAATATTTTGGAATTTACTACCCTGATTACATTATTTATGTGACTCTCCCAGTCTAAGGTATCATTGTGTTTCGGGTCACAGTTTTCAAGATATCGTGGATGAAGAAGCGCACAATTCTGTTAACGGATAGTACTTACTACGCAAGAATTGTAAAATGGCGTGAGAAAAGGCTCAGCAAAAGACACAAGACGAATACGATATTTTTGGAAAGAGCGATACACGGGGAGTTTCACCATTTGCATAAAAAACTGCGGTCTTCGCCTGCGTTATTTCGCAGTTATAGTAGAGTGTTACCCGAAACATTTGACTATATTGTCAAAGCAATCACCCCTGATATGGAACATGCAGAAACCAATGTTCAACAACCGTAAAATGTGTCAGACATGATGTTTACCCAAGTAAGCTGGCCGGCAGACTGACGCGGCAAAGGCGGCAATATCAAATATTTTGACCGGCTGTGCCGCCTCAAAAACGCTTGAGCCGTGCGCGCCGCGCGGTAGTTGCTACGGAGGACACGCCGATAACCTTCATCGGTTTGATATCACCGCGTCGGCCGCGCCGGTCGCGCCGGCCGCGTGTTGCCGCTCACGCAGGACACTGCGTAAAGCATATTATTTTTATTAAAATTTTATTGAAATGTACGAAAGCGCCTAGGGGTCAAACAAAAATAATAAAATTATTTTTTTCAATATATTGAAAAATTATTGAATATTTTGGAAAAAAATCCAATATATTGGAAAAAAATCCAATATATTCAACTTTTTTCCAAAATATTGGAAAAAAATCCAATATATTCAACTTTTTTCCAAAATATTGGATCTTTTTTCAAAATATTCAATAATTTTTCAATATATTGGATATTTTTCCAATATATTCAACTTTTTTCCAATATATTGGATTTTTTTCCAAAATATTCAAAAAAATCCAATATATTCAACTTTTTTCAAAAATATTGGATTTTTTTTCCAAAATATTCAATAATTTTTCAATATATTGGATATTTTCCCAATATATTCAACTTTTTTCCAATATATTGGATTTTTTTCCAAAATATTCAAAAAAAAATTCAATACATTCAATTTCTTTTCCTACAGGATGAATCATAGTGAAAAGGTATAATATACTGGGTGATTCATAATGAATAATACACAGAGAACGATTTTATCATCATCATTTTATATCAATAACGCGGTGACGTCAGTTGAAAGGATTACGTTCAGAATAGGAAACTGGCCAGCTTCTACAATAGTTGAATAGTGACTGAGAAAGTGACAACTGACAAGCGATTATGATCTTCACTATTTACAAGGTGGATAGATAGACTGGTGAATTCACTTCTTATCCTGTGAATGGTCCCAAATCTCTTGATTTCGCCTACTTCGATAAAACGTGTATAACGTGACATGGCATGGGTGAATCTCGCTAAGTGAAGCCGCGATTTCAACCAAATTTACAGGTTACTGCAGGTGTCAACACGAAAGTATGAATATTTGATTCTGAATGACTTCTAATCGTTTTTAACAATTTCATGGAGCCATTTTCCAATGAGTTTGATGCGAATATGTATCGAACATGATTGAAAGAAAATTCTTCAAAAATCTTTCGACAGTATCGCCATCTATTGTTGTACATAAGAACCCCACGTAATGAGCTGAAATTCAATTGTTTCAAATCAAGGATTTGTCTGCTGAAACAATTGAACAGTAGCGCCACCAGGTCTTATTTCCATCATTCTCGATATATTACCATTGTTTACTTCAGATTTTTTATAATAATTATGATGGTTTATTGAACTTCATTCCAGCCTAACTCAACCAAAACCGGGTATGGCTGGAAATAAAAGTGGGTATATATTGAAGAAATCATCCAATCGCGATAGAAAATAACACGTAGCACTATCTCATGGTAACAACTCAAACTTCTCGAAGTGGTGTCGTTTTTGTTTTGTTTTCATATTTTTGATGTTTGTGTCATTGTGACATAGGTGTCTTGTCAGCAAACAATAACTGAAACGAGAAAAACGATATGATTTCACATGTATTTCACCAGAACATCTCTCGAAAAACTGCTGGAAGTACACCTTTCACATCAGAAGCGAACATAAACAGAACAGAGGTTAAGTTTTTCTGTGGGTTATCCTCCAGAGAGTTCGGTGGTTATACCACTTCGAGTGGTTCACGAGTCACCGCTAGGTAGCGTATCGCTTAGCACCTATCGCGAATTCAACTTTTTTCCAAAATATTGTTTTTTTTTTCCAAAATATTCAACTTTTTTTTCCAATATATTGGATTTTTTTCCAAAATATTCAACTTTTTTCCAAAATATTGGATTTTTTTCCAATATATTGGATTTTTTTCCAAAATATTCAACTTTTTTTCAATATATTGGATTTTTTTCCAATATATTGGATTTTTTACCAATATATTCAATTTCTTCTCCTACAGGGTGAATCATATAGTGAAATAGTATGTACTGGGTGATTCATAATATATTATGGACACTCCAAATATGACTATTGGTCAAATATCAAGTGTAGTTAGTGTCAGTAAACAAGTTACAGAGTGATAAAAATGTGTTTTTTAAATTATTTTGGAATATTACATTCCTGTTAACTGATATTGATAACATTTTGGTAATTGGTAATTCATATACAGACGAACGTGACATTTCAACTATCGACATTTATTTTTTTCATAACTTGATTGCACGTGGAAGCCAGTAAAAAGATTTAGGAGAGGAAATAGGCATCAGAATTTTATTGGTATCAGGAAGAACCCGAATATGATAATGAGTTTCACAACTCCGCCGTTCGATGAAAAAAAAAAAGGAAATCTGATTGAGAGAAGTTCTGCAGGTCATATTTCGATGTCAGGATTCTACCACTGTTTTAACTGGGTATAATACGAAAACATGAGATGGTACCTGAAGAAGCACGATCCGTTATTTGATCCACCCTACATACAGGATGGGCAGCTCATACGACACAGAGTTTCTACGGAAAACCATGGAATATCAAGGATTTTTTTCGGTTGGCTAGATGTAGGGTTTTTATATGCACGATTTTAAATTATTTTGATCTTAACTGTTGATTATCTATCAATTGATTTTCAATTGAAACAAATGCAGAGGGTGATTCAGAGTTCTGAATTATGGTTCTGAATTCTGAATCATCCTGTTTGTGATTCAATTAAATGTCAGTAGATATATGATCAAAAGTTAAGATAGGGACATGTGCGCCGTTTCGACCAATAATGAATAGTTTTTACACAAAATGTTCCTAAATTATCAAAATCACGATTTTCACACGCTATATTTCTGTAATCATTCCCACTAGACTACAAGTGTGATAGGTCGATGAAATAAGCCCTTCAATGAGAATCTGAAGATGCTATAAAATACAGGGTATTGAATAACATAACTTTAATGCGTACTTTTTTAAACACCCTGTACAGTTCAAAATAATTTTGAATCGTGCATATTAAAATCCATCTAGCTAACTAGAAAAAAATATGTGATATTCCATGGTTTTCCATATAACCTGTCATATGAGCTGCCCCACCCTGTATATAGTGTCTCACTGTTCATAGAAGCACACCATCAGTAACTCATCAGTATCATCATGGTGATATGCGCCACCATGAAAAACTCCATGCAATTACCAAAATTTCATCAATATCAGTTAACAGGAATGGGAAATTCCAAAATAATAAAAAAAAACACTTTCTTATTCACTCTGTAACTTGTTAAATATCACTAACTAACTATAGTTAATATTTGATCAATGGTCATATTTGGATGTCAAGGAAAAGCTCTGTGTATTATTCATTATGAATCACCCAGTATATTATACCTTTTCAGTATGATTCATCCTGTAGGAAAAGAAATTGAATATATTGGAAAAAAGTTGAATATATTGAATTTTTTTTGAATATTTTGGAAAAAAATCCAATATATTGGAAAAAAGTTGAATATATTGGAAAAATATCCAATATATACAAAAATTATTGAATATTTTGGAAAAAAAATCCAATATTTTGGAAAAAAGTTGAATATATTGGATTTTTTTCCAATATATTGGATTTTTTTCCAATATATTGGATTTTTTTCCAATATATTGGATTTTTTTCCAAAATATTCAATAATTTTTCAATATATTGAAAAAAAAAATATTTTATTATTTTTGTTTGACCCCTGTGCGCTTTCCTATATTTTGACTCATCTCAGTATTTTTTCTCCTAGAACAAATGACACTGTTGAAGAGATGACAGATGCACAGGGTACGGCGCTATCTCTGGTAACTTCTGGAAATATTACTACTGTTTCAAATAAAGTAGGCAAGTAGGCAAAAGTCTACAGTTTTTTGTTTCACCATCCTAAATCTACAGTCTAAGTTTTCCCGCGCTGTCATTCTGTCGAAAAACATATGTTTTTGACGCCAAGTGTGATTGCATTGTAAATAACCTATGAGTTTATTATGGTGAAGCTAGATTTTTCATCTTTTACGTACAGGATAATCTGTTATAAATTTTTCTGATATTTGTTTGAAGAGATCCAATGATGTTTCTGCCATTTTCCTCAATTTTTGATTATTTATATGCTTCTCCAAACAGTAGATGCATCCTAGAAGGTGAAGCTCTTCTGGCAGGGAACCATGTTATTATTTGTGGAGTTAGAGAAAAAGTGGACAAGAAATGGATGATCAGATCATAATGTTTGCAAACTAGTGCAGTGAAAGGTGATCCCCATAAAATTAATGGAATATTTTCAGTTATTTCAGATATCAAGTTCAAAATACAGACATTTACTTGCAGCTGTAAGGCAGGCAGTTCAGAATCTTGCAATCATGTAGCAGCAGCACTACCTATACTGTTTTGTTCAAGGTGGTATTATGACTGATTTATTTGATGGCTTATCATGCCCATTGTAATTTATAAAGTATCTGCAATGTGTTTTTAATTTAGGTTTTCTTTTGCTGTGCTGGTGGTTTTGTTTCAGAGAACCATGTTATGGAAAGTTCAGAATATCAATGCAACAGAATACAGATGAATATTTGCCACAGTCACTGAAAAAAACTCAATGTTTCATGCCATCAAATGTGTTGGCTAGAAAAGGATATTTTTCAAAGGAAGAAGTTGAAGACATGTTTCAGTTGGCCTCAACAGCACTCCCAAATTCTGATAACATGATTCATAATGTTTTGTGGTTAGTTGTTTTGCAAAAACTACACAATCTTTCATGAATAAAATGTTTGATATCTTTGAATTGATTTATTTATAACTATATTTAATGATATAGGGTATCAACTATTGGTGGCAACAACAATTTTTAAAAAGCATTACTTCAAGATCCATCAAGTCAGGAAAATTTTCTTCTGAGGGGTTTTGCACACTTGTATAAGAAAACTATTTGAAAAAAATAATATGACATTTCCTGCACACTATAAAAGCATAGAATTTCTGTGTATTATTTAATTTATAAATATTTGTAACAACTTTTCTTCATAGCATGATGATGGAATTCTCAGTTGGGCTAAAATCAGAAAATGAAGGTCAGTTTGTGTTCACTGAATCTCCTTAGCACATGAAGTCCTTGTGATCATTGAAATCTTCTTTTTGAGTGGCAACATCAATAAATATCTTCATGGAATGTGAAGTTTCTTTGGAAGTGTCTTCAACAAATGGTGTTGAAGCTTGAGTAGTGCTTTAGCTCCATCAAATTCACTAAATGAGTTTGATATCATGTCATCATTGGAGGTGGAAGGAAGTTAATTAACCTAAAATTTGAAATTACTTCAATGATAATCATGAGTAGCACTTACTTTTGATTTCAATAAAAATAACCAAAAAGATAACTTGCCTGTCTTCTTTCAATAAGTTCATCATATCTTCTCTTTTTCTCTTCTATCTCTAGACTTTTTGATTTTGTTATAACACTGGATACAGGTGAGTTTTTATTTGGTACAGCAGTCTTTTTCAGGTACCGTTTCTGATAGCCCCCTGAAAGATTGATAGATGATTGTTTTAACCACATATGATAGAAATAGAAAATAAAATACTTACAATCACTAGGAGTTCGTCCTCGACAACAAGTTTAGAACAAACTCTCATGTTTTTGGTAACTCTCATTCCTATTTTCAATTTGATCTCCCCTCAGATCTCCCACTGTTTCTTTCTATCAACAACAGTCATCATTCCAGATTCTCCAATTTTCTCAACTCTCTGACCCTCATTTGGAAAATGATGACAGGTCAATTCGTTTTTTTTTATTCAAAGAGTATATCCAGGTACACAACAAATTGCTCTGCTGGTCATTTTCACTTTTAACAAATTATTTATCACTTTAAACAACTATTAATCCTCACTATTCCTCACACAAATGCACGCTTGGAGGTAAATAAACACAAAGCAATCACACTTGCTGGTCACGTGACATTGATGCGAGATTACTCCGCCAGATAGCGTATTGCTTAGCATTAAAAGTGTTCTCAATCTGAAATATTGTATTATTCTCACGAAGAACTCCATTCATTTACGATTCAAGAAAGCTATAACATTGGTATGAGTGTATTTGGTTGGAAACATAATAGTCTTGAATTGAGCAGACATTCATTCCAGTATATATAAACTACCCTAAATCCATTTTGCCCTATACATTATCCCTATACAAACATCGAAATTTACCCATCCTGTACATAGAGTGGTCCATTTGAATGAAAGCTTCTGATAGTGAACGACGAATTGACCATATTAAATAACTATAGGTAGAAGCGTTCTAGGGTTGGTGCTAATCTGTCATAAATGTCAACTGTCATTAATGTCAAGTGTCATTAAAGTCAAGTGTCATTAATGTCAAGTGTCATTAATGTCAACTGTCATTAATGTCAACTGTCATTAATATCAACTGTCATTAATATCAACTGTCAAGGTTTTAGAGCTCAGTCATCACAAAGATAATTCAAAGAAGTGACTGATGAAATGGCGCGGGGAGCTATTCTCGAAGGCATGCGACTTTCTCGCGTATACGAATGACATCGTATGAAAATATTCGTATACGTCAATACAAGTGCATTCTCGAACTCCGAAATAGAACATACGAAATATCCATACAAACTTTTTGAAGCGGGCGCACGAAAAATATGACAACATTGCACAGCTACCAGTGTTCCCAACTATATCGAGAGAATATGTCTAGGAAAAAAATAAACTCCACTAGTTTAAGTCATAATATTTTGGCGGATAGTTTACTTCTTTGAGAACCACTTGAGAACTTCATATGTTGATATGATACTATACATCAGCAACTGCAATGTATATGAGTTCCACATCTCCGGAACAGAGAGCGGAGTTGGTGGAGTATTGAAAAATCATCTAGGGAAGTTCACAAATGAAAGGTATCACTTACGGCCGTATTCGCCATATTCTTTTAAGCTTAGCTTGACTCAAGGTAGCTTTAAGAGCATACAATTTCGTATTGTTAAGAGAGCACAAATCCTAAGCTCAGCTTTAAAGTATACGGCGAATCATGGGAATCATAGCATCAGAAACATTGAATACTATGCCGGGAGCAAAAAAATATTGGAAGAAGTGTTAAAAGGCAATGAGAAACATTTGATATAGGTAGGACCTACCTTAACAGATCACAGAATATTTTCTTTCATTGTGCAAACTTATTTGGGATTAGCAGGACCACATATATATAGATAATATATATTCTATAAAGAAATGTATCAGATGATAAAAATGGGCCATTTTACAACTTCACAGGACAAATATCAATCAGAACAATAATAAATACTCGAAAATCTACATCAAAACTGGAACCAAATACAATTTTCTTATATATATGTCACTGTCAGTGGCTGAAATTCGTATGAAAATATTCAATTTCGTACACACACACCAATGATGGAAATAAGACCTGGTGGCGCTACTCTTCAATTGTTTCAGCAGACAAATCCTTGATTTGGAACAATTGAATTTCAGCTCATTACGTGGGGTTCTCATGTACAACAATAGATGGCGATACTGTCGAAAGATATTTGAAGAATTTCTTTCAATCATGTTTGATACATATTCGCAACAAACTCATTGGAAAATTGCTCCATGAAATTGTTAGAAACGATTAGAAGTCATTCTGAATCAAATATTCATACTTTCGTATTGACACCTGCAGTAACCTGTAAATTTGGTTGAAATCGCGGCTTCACTTAGCGAGATTCACCCACGCTATGTCACGTTATACACGTTTTATCGAAGTAGGCGAAATCAAGAGATGTGGGACCAGTCACAGGATAGGAAGTGATTTCACCAGTCTATCTATCCACCTCTCACACACCCCATACGCGTCCAAACGTATAAGATTTTTCGTATACGAACTACGACAGACGAATCGAGAATACAAACTTGTCAGAACTCTGCGCAATATAGAATTCTTGTTCTGGAGGCCAAAATACGTGAGTACGTCCAAAAATTTTCCTAGGAATGCCATATTATTTTTCCTAAAAACTGGTATTGGACCTATTTGAGTAAAAATATGTATAAAAGTAAAAATATGTAAGATTATGATAGACAGTAGTTTTCTAGTTGTTTTTCAGTTGTTCTACTTCCGGCGTGCTATTCTCGAAATCATACGTAGCCGATTTTCGTACGAATTTTAACAGATTGCGTATGGTTCTGACAAGTTTGTATTCTCGAACCGTCTATCGTAGTTCGTATACGAAAAATCTTATACGTTTGGACGCGTATGGGGTGTGTGTGTACGAAATTGAATATTTTCATACGAATTTCAGCCGCTGACAGTGACATAATATAAGAAAATTGTATTTGGTTCAAGTTTTGATGTAGATTTTCGAGTATTTATTATTGTTCTGATTGATATTTGTCCTGTGGAGTTGTAAAATGGCCTATTTTAATCATCTGATACATTTCTTTATAGAATATATATTATCTCCTATATAATGTGGTCCTGCGAATCCCAAATGAGTTTGCACAATGAAAGAAAATATTCTGTGATCTGTTGAGGTAGGTACCTATAGCAAATGTTTCTCATTACCTTTTGCCACTTCCAATCCTTTTTTGCTCCCGGCATAGTATTCAATGTTTCTGATGATGCTAGGATTCCCATGAACCTCTCGCTTCTTTAAGTGATACTTTTCATTTGTGAACTTCCCTAGATGATTTTTCAATACTCCACCAACTCCGCTCTCTGTTCCGGAGATGTGGAACTCATATATACATTGCAGTTGCTGATGTAGTATTATATCAACATATGAAATTCTCAAAGAAGTAAACTATCCGCCAAAATATTATGACTAAAACTATGATTTGAGATCAACAGAGCATTTCCATATACAGAGGTTCAACACTAGGGCTATGGAGAAAACACTCTTCATCGAAGGTTTGAAAGGGTATAATAACTTACCATTAATAGTGAAAACATCACCAAATGTTGTAGTTTTCAAATCTAGATTAAGGCAAACGTACTTGAATATTCAATAACACTGTTTATGTTTCTGGATATAATATCAATTGTTAAGGTTATGAAATGTAATGTAATAGCTATTGAGCTAAATAAACATATATTCTATTCTATATTCTCTCGATATGGTTGGGAACACTGGTAGCTGTGCAATGTTGTCATATTTTTCGTGCGCCAGCTTCAAAAAGTTCGTATGGATATTTCGTATGTTCTACTTCGGAGTTCGAGAATGCACTTGTATTGACGTATACGAATATTTTCATACGATGTCATTCGTATACGCGAGAAAGTCGCATGACTTCGAGAATAGCTCCCCCGATCAAATCCCCTCCTCAGCAATAAGATTCAGTTTCCGTGCACGCTTCCCCTCCCCCCAAACCTAACAATGTTCAGTTTTGACTCAAATTAACCTTTATAAGAAACAACATGGGATTTTGAGCTGGAACCCCCATAGCCTATCTACTAATGTTATATTTATCAAGGTTCGCATGATTGAATAGAATAATGTCTACTTCATCATATGACAATTTCCATATCCAATTCGTGTAAACCAAAGTTCATCTCATGTTCTCCCCGATAACTCTTATCGAGAATGTACTAACTGAACAAAAACGTTAACTTCAATAGTTAATTTCAGAACGAACAGAATTCGGTGACTTTTGAGTTGGTTGCAGAAAAAATATGATTTTGGTCGGCCAACGCCTATTTACCTGTCAATATAACCCTTTGTGACAGCATGGATCCTCCACAGATGTTCTCAAAGACACCTCCGATGTTTTGGAAAACCGCAGCGAATATTGGAGTGGAGTAGTGGAGTGGAGTAGTGGAGTGGAGTAGTGGAGTGGAGTAGTGGAGTGGAGTAGTGGAGTGGAGTAGTGGAGTGGAGTAGTGGAGTGGAGTAGTGGAGTGGAGTAGTGGAGTGGAGTAGTGGAGTGGAGTGGAGTAGTGGAGTGGAGTAGTGGAGTGGAGTAGTGGAGTGGAGTAGTGGAGTGGAGTAGTGGAGTGGAGTAGTGGAGTGGAGTAGTGGAGTAGTGGAGTAGTGGAGTAGTGGAATATTGGAGTAGTGGAGTAGTGAAGTGGAGTAGTGGAGTGGAGTAGTGGAGTAGTGGAGTAGTATAGTGGAGTAGTATAGTGGAGTAGTTGAGTAGTGGAGTAGTGGAGTAGTGAAGTAGTGAAGTGGAGTAGTGGAGTGAAGTAGTGGAGTGGAGTAGTGGAGTGGAGTAGTGGAGTGGAGTAGTGGAGTGGAGTAGTGAAGTGGAGTAGTGGAGTGGAGTAGTGGAGTAGTGGAGTGGAGTAGTGGAGTGGAGTAGTGGAGTGGAGTAGTGGAGTGGAGTAGTGGAGTGGAGTAGTGGAGTGGAGTAGTGGAGTGGAGTAGTGGAGTGGAGTAGTGGAGAAGTGGAGTAGTGGAGTGGAGTAGTGGAGTAGTGAAGTAGTGAAGTGGAGTAGTGGAGTAGTGGAGTAGTGGAGTAGTGGAGTAGTGGAGTAGTGGAGTAGTGGAGTAGTGGAGTAGTGGAGTAGTGGAGTAGTGGAGTGGAGTAGTGGAGTGGAGTAGTGGAGTGGAGTGGAGTAGTGGAGTGGAGTAGTGTAGTGGAGTAGTGAAGTGGAGTAGTGGAGTGGAGTAGTGGAGTGGAGTAGTGGAGTGGAGTAGTGGAGTGGAGTAGTGAAGTGGAGTAGTGAAGTGGAGTAGTGGAGTGGAGTAGTGGAGTGAAGTAGTGGAGTGGAGTAGTGGAGTGGAG
Source organism: Chrysomela aeneicollis (assembly GCA_029955515.1). Classification (NCBI taxonomy): domain Eukaryota; kingdom Metazoa; phylum Arthropoda; class Insecta; order Coleoptera; family Chrysomelidae; genus Chrysomela; species Chrysomela aeneicollis. Next base: position 7,727,736 of record JARUHQ010000006.1, read on the forward strand.
TAGTGGAGTGGAGTAGTGGAGTGGAGTATTGGAGTAGTGGAGTAGTGGAGTAGTGGAGTGGAGTAGTGGCGTGGAGTAGTGGAGTGGAGTAGTGGCGTGGAGTAGTGGAGTGGAGTAGTGGAGTAGTGGAGTGGAGAAGTGGAGTAGTGGAGTGGAGTAGTGGAGTGGAGTAGTGGAGTGGAGTAGTGAAGTGGAGTAGTGAAGTGGAGTAGTGGAGTGGAGTAGTGGAGTGAAGTAGTGGAGTGGAGTAGTGGAGTGGAGTAGTGGAGTGGAGTAGTGGAGTGGAGTGGTGGAGTGGAGTAGTGGAGTGGAGTAGTGGAGTGGAGTAGTGGAGTGGAGTAGTGGAGTAGTGGAGTGGAGTAGTGGAGTGGAGTAGTGGAGTGGAGTAGTGGAGTAGTGGAGTGGAGTAGTGGAGTGGAGTAGTGGAGTGGAGTAGTGAAGTAGTGAAGTGGAGTAGTGGAGTGGAGTGGAGTAGTGGAGTGGAGTAGTGGAGTGGAGTAGTGGAGTGGAGTAGTGGAGTGGAGTAGTGGAGTAGTGGAGTAGTGGAGTAGTGGAGTGGAGTAGTTTAGTGGAGTAGTGGAGTGGAGTAGTGGAGTAGTGGAGTAGTGGAGTGGAGTAGTGGAGTGAAGTAGTGGAGTGGAGTAGTGGAGTGGATTAGTGGAGTAGAGTAGTGGAGTGGAGTAGTGGAGTGGAGTAGTGGAGTAGTGGAGTGGAGTAGTGAAGTGGAGTAGTGGAGTGGAGTAGTGGAGTGGAGTAGTGGAGTGGAGTAGTGGAGTGGAGTGGAGTAGTGGAGTGGAGTAGTGGAGTGGAGTAGTGGAGTGGAGTAGTGGAGTGGAGTAGTGGAGTGGAGTAGTGGAGTGGAGTAGTGGAGTGGAGTAGTGGAGTGGAGTAGTGGAGTGGAGTAGTGGAGTGGAGTAGTGGAGTGGAGTAGTGGAGTGGAGTAGTGGAGTGGAGTAGTGGAGTGGAGAAGTGGAATGGAGAAGTGGAGTAGTGGAGTAGTGGTGTAGTGGAGTAGTGGAGTGGAGTATTGGAGTAGTGGAGTAGTGGAGTAGTGAAGTAGTGAAGTAGTGAAGTGGTGTAGTGGAGTGGAGTAGTGGAGTGGAGTAGTGGAGTGAAGTAGTGGAGTGGAGTAGTGGAGTGGAGTAGTGGAGTGGAGTAGTGGAGTGGAGTAGTGAAGTGGAGTAGTGGAGTGGAGTAGTGGAGTGGAGTAGTTGAGTGGAGTAGTGGAGTGGAGTAGTGGAGTGGAGTAGTGGAGTGGAGAAGTGGAGTGGAGTAGTGGAGTGGAGTAGTGGAGTGGAGTAGTGGAGTGGAGTAGTGGAGTGGAGTGGAGTAGTGGAGTGGAGTAGTGGAGTGGAGTAGTGGAGTGGAGTAGTGGAGTGGAGTAGTGGAGTGGAGTAGTGGAGTGGAGTAGTGGAGTGGAGTAGTGGAGTAGTGGAGTAGTGGAGTAGTGGAGTGGGGTAGTGGAGTAGTGGAGTTGAGTAGTGGAGTGGAGTAGTAGAGTAGTGGAGTAGTGGAGTGGAGTAGTGGAGTATTGGAGTAGTGAAGTAGTGAAGTGGAGTAGTGGAGTGGAGTAGTGGAGTATTGGAGTAGTGGAGTAGTATAGTGGAGTAGTGGAGTAGTGGAGTAGTGAAGTAGTGAAGTGGAGTAGTGGAGTGAAGTAGTGAAGTGGAGTAGTGGAGTGGAGTAGTGGAGTGGAGTAGTGGAGTGGAGTAGTGAAGTGGAGTAGTGGAGTGGAGTAGTGGAGTAGTGGAATGGAGTAGTGGAGTAGTGGAGTGGAGTAGTGGAGTGGAGTAGTGGAGTGGAGTAGTGGAGTAGTGGAGTGGAGTGGAGAAGTGGAGTAGTGGAGTGGAGTAGTGGAGTAGTGGAGTGGAGTAGTGGAGTAGTGGAGTAGTGGAGTGGAGTAGTGGAGTAGTGGAGAAGTGGAGTAGTGGAGTAGTGAAGTAGTGGAGTGGAGAAGTGGAGTAGTGGAGTAGTGGAGTAGTGGAGTAGTGAAGTGGAGTAGTGGAGTAGTGGAGTGGAGTAGTGGAGTGGAGTAGTGGAGTGGAGTAGTGGAATGGAGTAGTGGAGTGGAGTGGAGTAGTGGAGTGGAGTAGTGTAGTGGAGTAGTGAAGTGGAGTAGTGGAGTGGAGTAGTGGAGTGGAGTAGTGGAGTGGAGTAGTGAAGTGGAGTAGTGAAGTGGAGTAGTGGAGTGGAGTAGTGGAGTGAAGTAGTGGAGTGGAGTAGTGGAGTGGAGTAGTGGAGTGGAGTAGTGGAGTAGTGGAGTAGTGAAGTGGAGTAGTGGAATGGAGAAGTGGAGTAGTGGTGTAGTGGAGTAGTGGAGTATTGGAGTAGTGAAGTAGTGAAGTGGAGTAGTGGAGTGGAGTAGTGGAGTATTGGAGTAGTGGAGTAGTATAGTGGAGTAGTGGAGTAGTGAAGTAGTGAAGTGGAGTAGTGGAGTGAAGTAGTGGAGTGGAGTAGTGGAGTGGAGTAGTGGAGTGGAGTAGTGGAGTGGAGTAGTGAAGTGGAGTAGTGGAGTGGAGTAGTGGAGTGGAGTAGTGGAGTAGTGGAGTGGAGTAGTGGAGTGGAGTAGTGGAGTGGAGAAGTGGAGTGGAGTAGTGGAGTGGAGTGGAGTAGTGGAGTGGAGTAGTGGAGTGGAGTAGTGGAGTGGAGTAGTGGAGTGGAGTAGTGGAGTGGAGTAGTGGAGTGGAGTAGTGGAGTAGTGGAGTAGTGGAGTAGTGGAGTGGGGTAGTGGAGTAGTGGAGTTGAGTAGTGGAGTGGAGTAGTAGAGTAGTGGAGTAGTGGAGTGGAGTAGTGGAGTAGTGGAGTGGAGTAGTGGAGTGGAGTAGTGGAGTGGAGTAGTGGAGTGGAGTAGTGGAGTGGAGTAGTGGAGTGGAGTAGTGGAGTGGAGTAGTGGAGTGGAGTGGAGTAGTGGAGTGGAGTAGTGTAGTGGAGTAGTGAAGTGGAGTAGTGGAGTGGAGTAGTGGAGTGGAGTAGTGGAGTGGAGTAGTGAAGTGGAGTAGTGAAGTGGAGTAGTGGAGTGGAGTAGTGGAGTGGAGTAGTGGAGTGGAGTAGTGGAGTGGAGTAGTGGAGTGGAGTAGTGGAGTGGAGTAGTGGAGTGGAGTAGTGGAGTGGAGTAGTGGAGTGGAGTAGTGGAGTAGTGGAGTGGAGAAGTGGAGTAGTGGAGTAGTGGAGTAGTGGAGTGGAGTAGTGAAGTGGAGTAGTGAAGTGGAGTAGTGGAGTGGAGTAGTGAAGTGGAGTAGTGGAGTGGAGTAGTGGAGTGGAATAGTGAAGTAGTGAAGTGGAGTAGTGGAGTGGAGTAGTGGAGTGGAGTAGTGGAGTGGAGTAGTGGAGTGGAGTAGTGGAGTGGAGTAGTGGAGTGGAGTAGTGGAGTGGAGTAGTGGAGTAGTGGAGTGGAGAAGTGGAGTAGTGGAGTAGTGGAGTAGTGGAGTGGAGTAGTGAAGTGGAGTAGTGAAGTGGAGTAGTGGAGTGGAGTAGTGGAGTGGAGTAGTGGAGTGGAGTAGTGGAGTGGAGTAGTGGAGTGGAGTAGTGGAGTGGAGTAGTGGAGTGGAGTAGTGGAGTAGTGGAGTGGAGTAGTGGAGTGGAGTAGTGGAGTGGAGTGGAGTAGTGGAGTGGAGTAGTGGAGTGGAGTAGTGGAGTGGAGTAGTGGAGAAGTGGAGTGGAGTAGTGGAGTGGAGAAGTGGAGTAGTGGAGTAGTGGAGTAGTGGAATAGTGGAGTGGGGTAGTGGAGTAGTGGAGTTGAGTAGTGGAGTGGAGTAGTAGAGTAGTGGAGTAGTGGAGTGGAGTAGTGGAGTAGTGGAGTAGTGGAGTATTGGAGTAGTGAAGTAGTGAAGTGGAGTAGTGGAGTGGAGTAGTGGAGTATTGGAGTAGTGGAGTAGTATAGTGGAGTAGTGGAGTAGTGGAGTAGTGAAGTAGTGAAGTGGAGTGAAGTAGTGGAGTGGAGTAGTGGAGTGGAGTAGTGGAGTGGAGTAGTGGAGTGGAGTAGTGAAGTGGAGTAGTGGAGTGGAGTAGTGGAGTGGAGTAGTGGAGTAGTGGAGTGGAGTAGTGGAGTGGAGTAGTGGAGTGGAGTAGTGGAGTGGAGAAGTGGAGTAGTGGAGTGGAGTAGTGGAGTAGTGGAGTGGAGTAGTGGAGTAGTGGAGTAGTGGAGTGGAGTAGTGGAGTAGTGGAGTGGAGTAGTGGAGTAGTGAAGTAGTGGAGTGGAGAAGTGGAGTAGTGGAGTGGAGTAGTGGAGTAGTGGGGTAGTGGAGTAGTGAAGTAGTGGAGTGGAGAAGTGGAGTAGTGGAGAAGTGGAGTAGTGGAGAAGTGGAGTAGTGGAGTAGTGGAGTAGTGGAGTGGAGTAGTGGAGTGGAGTAGTGGAGTGGAGTAGTGGAGTGGAGTAGTGGAGTGGAGTAGTGGAGTGGAGTAGTGGAGTGGAGTGGAGTGGAGTAGTGGAGTGGAGTAGTGTAGTGGAGTAGTGAAGTGGAGTAGTGGAGTGGAGTAGTGGAGTGGAGTAGTGGAGTGGAGTAGTGAAGTGGAGTAGTGAAGTGGAGTAGTGGAGTGGAGTAGTGGAGTGAAGTAGTGGAGTGGAGTAGTGGAGTGGATTAGTGGAGTGGAGTAGTGAAGTGGAGTAGTGGAGTGGAGTAGTGGAGTGGAATAGTGAAGTAGTGAAGTGGAGTAGTGGAGTAGTGGAGTAGTGGAGTGGAGTAGTGGAGTGGAATAGTGAAGTAGTGAAGTGGAGTAGTGGAGTAGTGGAGTAGTGGAGTGGAGTAGTGGAGTGGAGTAGTGGAGTGGAATAGTGAAGTAGTGAAGTGGAGTAGTGGAGTGGAGTAGTGGAGTGGAGTAGTGGAGTGGAGTAGTGGAGTGGAGTAGTGGAGTAGTGGAGTAGTGGAGAAGTGGAGTGGAGTAGTGGAGTGGAGAAGTGGAGTAGTGGAGTAGTGGAGTAGTGGAGTAGTGGAGTGGAGTAGTGAAGTGGAGTAGTGAAGTGGAGTAGTGGAGTGGAGTAGTGGAGTGAAGTAGTGGAGTGGAGTAGTGGAGTGGATTAGTGGAGTGGAGTAGTGGAGTGGAGTAGTGGAGTGGAGTAGTGGAGTGGAGTAGTGGAGTGGAGTAGTGGAGTGGAGTAGTGGAGTGGAGTAGTGGAGTGGAGTAGTGGAGTAGTGGAGTGGAGTAGTGGAGTGGAGTAGTGGAGTAGTGGAGTAGTGGAGTGGAGTAGTGAAGTGGAGTAGTGGAGTGGAGTAGTGGAGTGGAGTAGTGGAGTGGAGTAGTGGAGTGGAATAGTGGAGTAGTGGAGTGGAGTGGAGTAGTGGAGTGGAGTAGTGGAGTGGAGTAGTGGAGTGGAGTAGTGGAGTGGAGTAGTGGAGTAGTGGAGTGGAGAAGTGGAGTAGTGGAGTAGTGGAGTGGAGTAGTGGAGTAGTGGAGTAGTGGAGTAGTGGAGTAGTGGAGTAGTGGAGTAGTGGAGTAGTGGAGTAGTGGAGTAGTGGAGTAGTGGAGTAGTATAGTAGTGGAGTAGTGGAGTAGTGGAGTGGAGTAGTGGAGTGGAGTAGTGGAGTAGTGGAGTAGTGGAGTAGTGGAGTGGAGTAGTGGAGTAGTGGAGTGGAGTAGTGGAGTGGAGAAGTGGAGTAGTGGAGTTGAGTAGTGGAGTAGTGGAGTGGAGTAGTGGAGTAGTGGAGTAGTGGAGTAGTGAAGTAGTGAAGTGGAGTAGTGGAGTGGAGTAGTGGAGTAGTGGAGTAGTGGAGTAGTGGTGTAGTGGAGTAGTGGAGTGGAGTATTGGAGTAGTGGAGTAGTGAAGTAGTGTAGTGAAGTAGTGTAGTGGAGTGGAGTAGTGGAGTGGAGTAGTGGAGTGAAGTAGTGGAGTGGAGTAGTGGAGTGGAGTAGTGGAGTGGAGTAGTGGAGTGGAGTAGTGGAGTGAAGTAGTGAAGTGGAGTAGTGGAGTGGTGGAGTAGTGGAGTGGAGTGGAGTAGTGGAGTGTAGTAGTGGAGTAGTGGAGTAGTGGAGTAGTGGAGTGGAGTAGTGAAGTGGAGTGGAGTAGTGGAGTGGAGTAGTGGAGTGGAGTAGTGGAGTGGAATAGTGGAGTGGAGTAGTGGAGTGGAGTAGTGGAGTGGAGTAGTGGAGTGGAGTAGTGGAGTGGAGTAGTGGAGTGGAGTAGTGGAGTGGAGTAGTGGAGTGGAGTGGAGTGGAGAAGTGGAGTAGTGGAGTAGTGGAGCAGTGGAGTAGTTGAGTGGAGTAGTGGAGTGGAGTAGTGGAGTGGGATAGTGAAGTGGAGTAGTGGAGTGGAGTAGTGGAGTGGAGTAGTGGAGTGGAGTGGTGGAGTAGTGGAGTGGAGAAGTGGAGTGGAGTAGTGAAGTGGAGTAGTGGAGTGGAGTAGTGGAGTGAAGTAGTGGAGTGGAGTAGTGGAGTGGAGTAGTGGAGTGAAGTAGTGGAGTGGAGTAGTGGAGTGGAGTAGTGGAGTGGAGTAGTGGAGTGAAGTAGTGAAGTGGAGTAGTGGAGTGGAGTAGTGGAGTAGTGGAGTGGAGTGGAGTAGTGGAGTGGAGTAGTGGAGTGGAGTAGTGGAGTAGTGGAGTAGTGGAGTAGTGGAGTAGTGGAGTGGAGTAGTGAAGTAGTGAAGTGGAGTGGAGTAGTGGAGTGGAGTAGTGGAGTGGAGTAGTGGAGTGGAATAGTGGAGTGGAGTAGTGGAGTGGAGTAGTGGAGTGGAGTAGTGGAGTGGAGTAGTGGAGTGGAGTGGAGAAGTGGAGTAGTGGAGTAGTGGAGTAGTGGAGTAGTTGAGTGGAGTAGTGGAGTGGAGTAGTGGAGTGGAATAGTGAAGTGGAGTAGTGGAGTGGAGTAGTGGAGTGGAGTAGTGGAGTGAAGTAGTGGAGTGGAGTAGTGGAGTGGAGTAGTGGAGTGGAGTAGTGGAGTGGAGTGGAGTAGTGGAGTGGAGTAGTGAAGTGGAGAAGTGGAGTGGAGTAGTGAAGTGGAGTAGTGGAGTGGAGTATTGGAGTAGTGGAGTAGTGAAGTAGTGAAGTGGAGTGGAGTAGTGGAGTGGAGTAGTGGAGTGGAGTAGTGGAGTGGAGTAGTGGAGTGGAGTAGTGGAGTGGAGTAGTGGAGTGGAGTAGTGGAGTGGAGTAGTGGAGTGGAGTAGTGGAGTGGAGTAGTGGAGTGGAATAGTGAAGTGGAGTAGTGGAGTGGAATAGTGAAGTGGAGTAGTGGAGTGGAGTAGTGGAGTGGAGTAGTGGAGTGAAGTAGTGGAGTGGAGTAGTGGAGTGGAGTAGTGGAGTGGAGTAGTGGAGTGGAGTAGTGGAGTGGAGTAGTGGAGTGGAGTAGTGGAGTGGAGTAGTGGAGTAGTGGAGTGGAGTAGTGGAGTGGAGTAGTGGAGTGGAGTAGTGGAGTGGAGTAGTGGAGTGGAGTAGTGGAGTGGAGTGGAGTAGTGGAGTAGTGGAGTGGAGTAGTGGAGTGGAGTAGTGGAGTAGTGGAGTAGTGGAGTGGAGTAGTGGAGTGGAGTAGTGGAGTGGAGTAGTGGAGTGGAGTAGTGGAGTAGCGGAGTAGTGGAGTGGAGTGGAGTAGTGGAGTGGAGTAGTGGAGTGGAGTAGTGGAGTGGAGAAGTGGAGTAGTGGAGTGGAGTAGTGGAGTAGTGGAGTAGTGGAGTGGAGTAGTGGAGTAGTGGAGTGGAGTAGTGGAGTGGAGTAGTGAAGTGGAGTAGTGGAGTAGTGAAGTAGTGGAGTGGAGTAGTGAAGTGGAGTAGTGGAGTAGTGGAGTAGTGGAGTAGTGGAGTAGTGGAGTAGTGGAGTAGTGGAGTGGAGTAATGGAGTGGAGTAGTGGAGTGGAGAAGTGGAGTAGTGGAGTGGAGTAGTGGTGTGGAGTAGTGGAGTGGAGTAGTGGAGTAGTGGAGTGGAGTAGTGGAGTGGAGTAGTGGAGTGGAGTAGTGGAGTAGTGGAGTGGAGTAGTGGAGTGGAGTAGTGGAGTGGAGTAGTGGAGTGGAGTAGTGGAGTGGAGTAGTGGAGTGGAGTAGTGGAGTGGAGTAGTGGAGTGGAGTAGTGGAGTGGAGTAGTGGAGTGGAGAAGTGGAGTAGTGGAGTGGAGTAGTGGAGTAGTGGAGTGGAGTAGTGGAGTAGTGGAGTAGTGGAGTAGTGGAGTAGTGGAGTAGTGGAGTAGTGGAGTAGTGGAGTGGAGTAGTGGAGTGGAGAAGTGGAGTAGTGGAGTTGAGTAGTGGAGTAGTGGAGTAGTGGAGTAGTGGAGTAGTGGAGTAGTGGAGTAGTGGAGTAGTGAAGTAGTGAAGTGGAGTGGAGTAGTGGAGTAGTGGAGTAGTGGTGTAGTGGAGTAGTGGAGTGGAGTATTGGAGTAGTGAAGTAGTGAAGTGGTGTAGTGGAGTGGAGTAGTGGAGTGGAGTAGTGGAGTGAAGTAGTGGAGTGGAGTAGTGGAGTGGAGTAGTGGAGTGGAGTAGTGGAGTGGAGTAGTGGAGTGGAGTAGTGGAGTGTAGTAGTGGAGTGGAGTAGTGAAGTGGAGTAGTGGAGTGGAGTAGTGGAGTGGAGTAGTGGAGTAGTGGAGTGGAGTAATGGAGTGGAGTAGTGGAGTAGTGGAGTGGAGTAGTGGAGTAGTGGAGTGAAGTAGTGGAGTAGTGGAGTAGTGGAGTAGTGGAGTGGAGTAGTGAAGTAGTGAAGTAGTGAAGTGGAGTAGTGGAGTGGAGTAGTGGAGTGGAGTAGTGGAGTGGAGTAGTGGAGTGGAGTAGTGGAGTGGAGTAGTGGAGTGGAGTAGTGGAGTGGAGTAGTGGAGTAGTGGAGTGGAGTAGTGGAGTGGAGTAGTGGAGTGGAGTAGTGGAGTGGAGTAGTGGAGTGGAGTAGTGGAGTGGAGTAGTGGAGTGGAGTAGTGGAGTGGAGTAGTGGAGTGGAGTAGTGGAGTGGAGTAGTGGAGTAGTGGAGTAGTGGAGTGGAGTAGTGGTGTGGAGTAGTGGAGTGGAGTAGTGGAGTAGTGGAGTGGAGTAGTGGAGTAGTGGAGTAGTGGAGTAGTGGAGTGGAGTAGTGGAGTAGTGGAGTGGAGTAGTGGAGTGGAGTAGTGGAGTGGAGTAGTGGAGTGGAGTAGTGGAGTGGAGTAGTGGAGTGGAGTAGTGGAGTGGAGTAGTGGAGTGGAGTAGTGGAGTGGAGTAGTGGAGTGGAGTAGTGGAGTGGAGTAGTGGAGTAGTGGAGTATTGGAGTAGTGGAGTGGAGTAGTGGAGTGGAGTAGTGGAGTAGTGGAGTAGTGAAGTAGTGAAGTGGAGTAGTGGAGTGGAGTAGTGGAGTAGTGGAGTAGTGGAGTAGTGGTGTAGTGGAGTAGTGGAGTATAGTATTGGAGTAGTGGAGTAGTGAAGTAGTGAAGTGGTGTAGTGGAGTGGAGTAGTGGAGTGGAGTAGTGGAGTGAAGTAGTGGAGTGGAGTAGTGGAGTGGAGTAGTGGAGTGGAGTAGTGGAGTGGAGTAGTGAAGTGGAGTAGTGGAGTGGAGTACTGGAGTAGTGGAGTGGAGTAGTGGAGTGGAGTAGTGGAGTAGTGGAGTAGTGGAGTAGTGGAGTAGTGAAGTAGTGAAGTGGAGTAGTGGAGTGGAATAGTGAAGTGGAGTAGTGGAGTGGAGTAGTGGAGTGGAGTAGTGGAGTGGAGTAGTGGAGTGGAGTAGTGGAGTGGAGTAGTGGAGTGGAGTAGTGGAGTGAAGTAGTGGAGTGGAGTAGTGGAGTGGAGTGGAGTAGTGGAGTGGAGTAGTGGAGTGGAGTGGAGAAGTGGAGTAGTGGAGTAGTGGAGTAGTGGAGTAGTGGAGTGGAGTGGAGTAGTGGAGTAGTGGAGTGGAGTAGTGGAGTGGAGTAGTGGAGTGGAGTAGTGGAGTAGTGGAGTAGTGAAGTAGTGAAGTGGAGTGGAGTAGTGGAGTGGAGTAGTGGAGTGGAGTAGTGGAGTGGAGTAGTGGAGTGGAGTAGTGGAGTGGAATAGTGAAGTGGAGTAGTGGAGTGGAGTAGTGGAGTGGAGTAGTGGAGTGAAGTAGTGGAGTGGAGTAGTGGAGTGGAGTAGTGGAGTGGAGTAGTGGAGTGGAGTAGTGGAGTGGAGTAGTGGAGTAGTGGAGTGGAGTAGTGGAGTGGAGTAGTGGAGTGGAGTAGTGGAGTGGAGTAGTGGAGTGAAGTATTGGAGTGGAGTGGAGTAGTGGAGTGGAGTAGTGGAGTAGTGGAGTGGAGAAGTGGAGTAGTGGAGTAGTGGAGTAGTGGAGTAGTGGAGTAGTGGAGTGGAGTGGAGTAGTGGAGTAGTGGAGTGGAGTAGTGGAGTAGTGGAGTAGTGAAGTAGTGGAGTAGTGAAGTAGTGAAGTGGAGTGGAGTAGTGGAGTGGAGTAGTGGAGTGAAGTAGTGGAGTGGAGTAGTGGAGTGGAGTAGTGGAGTGGAGTAGTGGAGTGGAGTAGTGAAGTGGAGTAGTGGAGTAGTGGAGTAGTGGAGTAGTGGAGTAGTGGAGTAGTGGAGTGGAGTAGTGGAGTAGTGGAGTAGTGGAGTAGTGGAGTAGTGGAGTAGTGGAGTAGTGGAGTAGTATAGTAGTGGAGTAGTGGAGTGGAGTAGTGGAGTGAAGTAGTGGAGTAGTGGAGTAGTGGAGTAGTATAGTAGTGGAGTAGTGGAGTGGAGTAGTGGAGTGAAGTAGTGGAGTAGTGGAGTGGAGTAGTGGAGTGGAGTAGTGGAGTGGAGTAGTGGAGTGGAGTAGTGGAGTAGTGGAGTGGAGTAGTGGAGTGGAGTAGTGGAGTAGTGGAGTAGTGGAGTGGAGTAGTGGAGTTGAGTAGTGGAGTAGTGGAGTGGAGTAGTGGAGTAGTGGAGTAGTGGAGTAGTGAAGTAGTGAAGTGGAGTAGTGGAGTGGAGTAGTGGAGTAGTGGAGTAGTGGTGTAGTGGAGTGGAGTATTGGAGTAGTGGAGTAGTGAAGTAGTGAAGTGGTGTAGTGGAGTGGAGTAGTGGAGTGGAGTAGTGGAGTGAAGTAGTGGAGTGGAGTAGTGGAGTGGAGTAGTGGAGTGGAGTAGTGGAGTGAAGTAGTGAAGTGGAGTAGTGGAGTGGAGTAGTGGAGTGGAGTGGAGTAGTGGAGTAGTGGAGTGGAGTAGTGGAGTGGAGTAGTGGAGTAGTGGAGTAGTGGAGTGGAGAAGTGGAGTAGTGGAGTGGAGTAGTGGAGTGGAGTAGTGGAGTAGTGGAGTAGTGGAGTAGTGGAGTAGTGGAGTGGAGTAGTGGAGTGGAGTAGTGGAGTGGAGTAGTGGAGTGGAGTAGTGGAGTGGAGTAGTGGAGTGGAGTGGAGAAGTGGAGTAGTCGAGTAGTGGAGTAGTGAAGTAGTGGAGTAGTGAAGTAGTGAAGTGGAGTGGAGTAGTGGAGTGGAGTAGTGGAGTGAAGTAGTGGAGTGGAGTAGTGGAGTGGAGTAGTGGAGTGGAGTAGTGGAGTGGAGTAGTGAAGTGGAGTAGTGGAGTAGTGGAGTAGTGGAGTATTGGAGTGGAGTAGTGGAGTAGTGGAGTAGTGGAGTAGTGGAGTAGTATAGTAGTGGAGTAGTGGAGTGGAGTAGTGGAGTGAAGTAGTGGAGTAGTGGAGTAGTGGAGTGGAGTAGTGGAGTGGAGTAGTGGAGTGGAGTGGAGTAGTGGAGTGGAGTAGTGGAGTAGTGGAGTGGAGTAGTGGAGTGGAGTAGTGGAGTGGAGTAGTGGAGTAGTGGAGTAGTGGAGTGGAGTAGTGGAGTGGAGAAGTGGAGTAGTGGAGTGGAGTAGTGGAGTGGAGTAGTGGAGTAGTGGAGTAGTGGAGTAGTGGAGTAGTGGAGTTGAGTAGTGGAGTAGTGGAGTGGAGTAGTGGAGTAGTGGAGTAGTGAAGTAGTGAAGTGGAGTAGTGGAGTGGAGTAGTGGAGTAGTGGAGTAGTGGTGTAGTGGAGTAGTGGAGTGGAGTATTGGAGTAGTGGAGTAGTGAAGTAGTGAAGTGGTGTAGTGGAGTGGAGTAGTGGAGTGGAGTAGTGGAGTGAAGTAGTGGAGTGGAGTAGTGGAGTGGAGTAGTGGAGTGGAGTAGTGGAGTGAAGTAGTGAAGTGGAGTAGTGGAGTGGAGTAGTGGAGTGGAGTGGAGTAGTGGAGTAGTGGAGTGGAGTAGTGGAGTGGAGTAGTGGAGTAGTGGAGTAGTGGAGTGGAGAAGTGGAGTAGTGGAGTAGTGGAGTGGAGTAGTGGAGTGGAGTAGTGGAGTAGTGGAGTAGTGGAGTAGTGGAGTGGAGTAGTGGAGTGGAGTAGTGGAGTGGAGTAGTGGAGTGGAGTAGTGGAGTGGAGTGGAGAAGTGGAGTAGTCGAGTAGTGGAGTAGTGGAGTAGTGGAGTAGTTGAGTGGAGCAGTGGAGTGGAGTAGTGGAGTGGAATAGTGAAGTGGAGTAGTGGAGTGGAGTGGTGGAGTGGAGTAGTGGAGTGAAGTAGTGGAGTGGAGTAGTGGAGTGGAGTAGTGGAGTGGAGTAGTGGAGTGGAGTAGTGTAGTGGAGTAGTGGAGTGGAGTGGAGTAGTGAAGTGGAGTAGTGGAGTGGAGTATTGGAGTAGTGAAGTAGTGAAGTGGAGTGGAGTAGTGGAGTGGAGTAGTGGAGTGGAGTAGTGGAGTGGAATAGTGAAGTGGAGTAGTGGAGTGGAGTAGTGGAGTGAAGTAGTGGAGTGGAGTAGTGGAGTGGAGTAGTGGAGTGGAGTAGTGGAGTGGAGTAGTGGAGTGGAGTAGTGGAGTGGAGTAGTGGAGTGGAGTAGTGGAGTGGAGTAGTGGAGTGGAGTAGTGGAGTGGAGAAGTGGAGTAGTGGAGTGGAGTAGTGGAGTAGTGGAGTAGTGGAGTAGTGGAGTAGTGGAGTAGTGGAGTAGTGGAGTGGAGTAGTGGAGTGGATTAGTGGAGTGGATTAGTGGAGTGGAGTAGTGGAGTGGAGTAGTGGAGTAGTGGAGTAGTGGAGTAGTGGAGTAGTGGAGTGGAGTAGTGGAATGGAGTAGTGGAGTGGAGTAGTGGAGTGGAGTAGTGGAGTGGAGTAGTGGAGTGGAGTAGTGAAGTGGAGTAGTGGAGTGGAGTAGTGGAGTGGAGTAGTGGAGTGGAGAAGTGGAGTAGTGGAGTGGAGTAGTGGAGTAGTGGAGTAGTGGAGTGGAGTAGTGGAGTAGTGGAGTAGTGGAGTAGTGGAGTAGTGGAGTAGTGGAGTGGAGACGTGGAGTAGTGGAGTTGAGTAGTGGAGTAGTGGAGTAGTGGAGTAGTGGAGTAGTGGAGTGGAGTAGTGGAGTAGTGGAGTAGTGAAGTAGTGAAGTGGAGTGGAGTAGTGGAGTAGTGGAGTAGTGGAGTAGTGGTGTAGTGGAGTGGAGTATTGGAGTAGTGGAGTAGTGAAGTAGTGAAGTGGTGTAGTGGAGTGGAGTAGTGGAGTGGAGTAGTGGAGTGAAGTAGTGGAGTGGAGTAGTGGAGTGGAGTAGTGAAGTGGAGTAGTGGAGTGGAGTAGTGGAGTAGTGGAGTGGAGTAGTGGAGTGGAGTAGTGGAGTGGAGTAGTGGAGTAGTGGAGTAGTGGAGTAGTGGAGTGGAGAAGTGGAGTGGAGTAGTGGAGTAGTGGGGTGGAGTAGTGAAGTAGTGAAGTGGAGTGGAGTAGTGGAGTGGAGTAGTGGAGTGGAGTAGTGGAGTGGAGTAGTGGAGTGGAGTAGTGGAGTGGAGTAGTGGAGTGGAGTAGTGAAGTGGAATAGTGGAGTGGAGTAGTGGAGTGGAGTAGTGGAGTGGAGAAGTGGAGTAGTGGAGTGGAGTAGTGGAGTAGTGGAGTGGAGTAGTGGAGTGGAGTAGTGGAGTAGTGGAGTAGTGGAGTAGTGGAGTAGTGGAGTAGTGGAGTAGTGGAGTGGAGAAGTGGAGTAGTGGAGTGGAGTAGTGGAGTAGTGGAGTGGAGTAGTGGAGTGGAGTAGTGGAGTAGTGGAGTAGTGGAGTAGTGGAGTAGTGGAGTAGTGGAGTAGTGGAGTAGTGGAGTAGTGGAGTAGTGGAGTAGTGGAGTAGTGGAGTAGTGGAGTGGAGTAGTGGAGTAGTGGAGTGGAGTAGTGGAGTGGAGAAGTGGAGTAGTGGAGTTGAGTAGTGGAGTAGTGGAGTGGAGTAGTGGAGTAGTGGAGTAGTGGAGTAGTGAAGTAGTGAAGTGGAGTAGTGGAGTGGAGTAGTGGAGTAGTGGAGTAGTGGAGTAGTGGTGTAGTGGAGTAGTGGAGTGGAGTATTGGAGTAGTGGAGTAGTGAAGTAGTGAAGTGGTGTAGTGGAGTGGAGTAGTGGAGTGGAGTAGTGGAGTGAAGTAGTGGAGTGGAGTAGTGGAGTGGAGTAGTGGAGTGGAGTAGTGGAGTGAAGTAGTGAAGTGGAGTAGTGGAGTGGAGTAGTGGAGTGGAGTAGTGGAGTGGAGTGGAGTAGTGGAGTGGAGTAGTGGAGTGGAGTAGTGGAGTGGAGTAGTGGAGTGGAGAAGTGGAGTAGTGGAGTGGAGTAGTGGAGTGGAGTAGTGGAGTAGTGGAGTAGTGGAGTAGTGGAGTAGTGGAGTAGTGGAGTGGAGTAGTGAAGTAGTGAAGTGGAGTGGAGTAGTGGAGTGGAGTAGTGGAGTGGAGTAGTGGAGTGGAGTAGTGGAGTGGAGTAGTGGAGTGGAGTAGTGGAGTGGAGTAGTGGAGTGGAGTAGTGGAGTGGAATAGTGGAGTGGAGTAGTGGAGTGGAGTAGTGGAGTGGAGTGGAGTAGTGGAGTAGTGGAGTGGAGTGGAGAAGTGGAGTAGTGGAGTAGTGGAGTAGTTGAGTGGAGTAGTGGAGTGGAGTAGTGGAGTGGAATAGTGAAGTGGAGTAGTGGAGTGGAGTGGTGGAGTGGAGTAGTGGAGTGAAGTAGTGGAGTGGAGTAGTGGAGTGGAGTAGTGGAGTGGAGTAGTGGAGTGGAGTAGTGTAGTGGAGTGGAGAAGTGGAGTGGAGTAGTGAAGTGGAGTAGTGGAGTGGAGTATTGGAGTAGTGGAGTAGTGAAGTAGTGAAGTAGTGAAGTGGAGTGGAGTAGTGGAGTGGAGTAGTGGAGTGGAATAGTGAAGTGGAGTAGTGGAGTGGAGTAGTGGAGTGAAGTAGTGGAGTGGAGTAGTGGAGTGGAGTAGTGGAGTGGAGTAGTGGAGTGGAGTAGTGGAGTGGAATAGTGGAGTGGAGTAGTGGAGTGGAGTAGTGGAGTGGAGTAGTGGAGTGGAGAAGTGGAGTAGTGGAGTGGAGTAGTGGGGTAGTGGAGTAGTGGAGTAGTGGAGTAGTGGAGTAGTGGAGTGGAGTAGTGGAGTGAAGTAGTGGAGTGGATTAGTGGAGTGGATTAGTGGAGTGGAGTAGTGGAGTGGAGTAGTGGAGTGGAGTAGTGGAGTGGAGTAGTGGAGTAGTGGAGTAGTGGAGTGGAGTAGTGGAGTGGAGTAGTGAAGTAGTGAAGTGGAGTAGTGGAGTGGAGTAGTGGAGTGGAGTAGTGGAGTGGAGTAGTGGAGTGGAGTAGTGGAGTGGAGTAGTGAAGTGGAGTAGTGGAGTGGAGTAGTGGAGTGGAGTAGTGGAATGGAGTAGTGGAGTGGAGTAGTGGAGTGGAGTAGTGGAGTGGAGTAGTGGAGTGGAGTAGTGGAGTGAAGTAGTGAAGTGGAGTAGTGGAGTGGAGTAGTGGAGTAGTGGAGTAGTGGAGTAGTGGTGTAGTGGAGTGGAGTATTGGAGTAGTGGAGTAGTGAAGTAGTGAAGTGGTGTAGTGGAGTGGAGTAGTGGAGTGGAGTAGTGGAGTGAAGTAGTGGAGTGGAGTAGTGGAGTGGAGTAGTGGAGTGAAGTAGTGAAGTGGAGTAGTGGAGTGGAGTAGTGGAGTGGAGTAGTGGAGTGGAGTAGTGGAGTATAGTAGTGGAGTAGTGGAGTAGTGGAGTAGTGGAGTGGAGAAGTGGAGTGGAGTAGTGGAGTAGTGGAGTAGTGGAGTAGTGGAGTAGTGGAGTAGTGGGGTGGAGTAGTGAAGTAGTGAAGTGGAGTGGAGTAGTGGAGTGGAGTAGTGGAGTGGAGTAGTGGAGTGGAGTAGTGGAGTGGAGTAGTGGAGTGGAGTAGTGGAGTGGAGTAGTGGAGTGGAGTAGTGGAGTGGAGTAGTGAAGTGGAATAGTGGAGTGGAGTAGTGGAGTGGAGTAGTGGAGTGGAGAAGTGGAGTGGTGGAGTGGAGTAGTGGAGTGGAGTAGTGGAGTGGAGTAGTGGAGTAGTGGAGTAGTGGAGTAGTGGAGTAGTGGAGTGGAGTAGTGGAGTGGAGTAGTGGAGTGGAGAAGTGGAGTGGTGTAGTGGAGTGGAGTGGAGTAGTGGAGTGGAGTGGAGTGGAGTAGTGAAGTGGAGTAGTGGAGTGGAGTGGAGTGGAGTGGAGTAGTGGAGAAGTGGAGTGGAGTAGTTAAGTGGAGTAGTGGAGTGGAGTGGAGTGGAGTGGAGTAGTGGAGTGGAGAAGTGGAGTGGAGTAGTGGAGTGGAGTAGTGGAGTGGAGTAGTGGAGTAGTGGAGTAGTGGATTAGTGGAGTAGTGGAGTAGTGGAGTAGTGGAGTGGAGTGGAGTAGTGGAGTGGAGTAGTGTAGTGGAGTAGTGGAGTGGAGTAGTGGAGTGGAGTAGTGGAGTGGAGTAGTGGAGTGGAGTAGTGGAGTGGAGTGGAGTAGTGGAGTGGAGTAGTGGAGTGGAGTGGAGTAGAGTAGTGGAGTGGAGTAGTGGAGTGGAGTAGAGTAGTGGAGTAGTGGAGTGGAGTAGTGGATTAGTGGAGTAGTGGAGTAGTGGAGTGGAGTGGAGTAGTGGAGTAGTGGAGTGGAGTAGTGTAGTGGAGTAGTGGAGTGGAGTAGTGGAGTGGAGTAGTGGAGTGGAGTGGAGTAGTGGAGTGGAGTGGAGTAGTGGAGTGGAGTGGAGTAGTGGAGTGGAGTAGTGGAGTGGAGTAGAGTAGTGGAGTGGAGTAGTGGAGTAGAGTAGAGTAGTGGAGTGGAGTAGAGTAGTGGAGTGGAGTAGTGGAGTAGTGGAGTGGAGTAGTGGAGTAGTGGAGTAGTGGAGTAGTGGAGTAGTGGAGTAGTGGAGTAGTGGAGTAGTGGAGTAGTGGAGTGGAGTAGTGGAGTAGTGGAGTAGTGGAGTGGAGTAGTGGAGTGGAGTAGTGGAGTGGAGAAGTGGAGTAGTGGAGTGGAGTAGTGGAGTAGTGGAGTAGTGGATTAGTGGAGTAGTGGAGTAGTGGAGTAGTGGAGTGGAGTAGTGGAGTGAAGTAGTGGAGTGGATTAGTGGAGTGGATTAGTGGAGTGGAGTAGTGGAGTGGAGTAGTGGAGTGGAGTAGTGGAGTGGAGTAGTGGAGTAGTGGAGTAGTGGAGTAGTGGAGTAGTGGAGTAGTGGAGTAGTGGAGTGGAGTAGTGGAGTGGAGTAGTGAAGTAGTGAAGTGGAGTAGTGGAGTAGTGGAGTAGTGGAGTGGAGTATTGGAGTGGAGTAGTGGAGTGGAGTAGTGGAGTGGAGTAGTGGAGTGGAGTAGTGGAGTAGTGGAGTGGAGTAGTGGAGTGGAGTAGTGGAGTGGAGTAGTGGAGTGGAGTAGTGGAGTGGAGTAGTGGAGTGGAGTAGTGGAGTGGAGTAGTGGAGTGGAGAAGTGGAGTAGTGGAGTGGAGTAGTGGAGTAGTGGAGTAGTGGAGTAGTGGAGTGGAGTAGGGGAGTGAAGTAGTGGAGTGGATTAGTGGAGTGGATTAGTGGAGTGGAGTAGTGGAGTGGAGTAGTGGAGTAGTGGAGTAGTGGAGTAGTGGAGTAGTGGAGTAGTGGAGTGGAGTAGTGGAGTGGAGTAGTGGAGTGGAGTAGTGGAGTGGAGTAGTGGAGTGGAGTAGTGGAGTGGAGTAGTGGAGTGGAGTAGTGGAGTGGAGTAGAGTAGTGGAGTGGAGTAGTGGAGTGGAGTAGTGGAGTAGTGGAGTGGAGTAGTGGAGTGGAGAAGTGGAGTAGTGGAGTGGAGTAGTGGAGTAGTGGAGTAGTGGAGTAGTGGAGTGGAGTAGTGGAGTAGTGGAGTAGTGGAGTAGTGGAGTAGTGGAGTGGAGAAGTGGAGTAGTGGAGTTGAGTAGTGGAGTAGTGGAGTAGTGGAGTGGAGAAGTGGAGTGGAGTAGTGGAGTAGTGGGGTGGAGTAGTGAAGTAGTGAAGTGGAGTGGAGTAGTGGAGTGGAGAAGTGGAGTGAAGTAGTGAAGTGGAGTAGTGGAGTGAAGTAGTGGAGTAGTGGAGTGGAGTAGTGGAGTGGAGTAGTGGAGTGGAGTAGTGGAGTAGTGGAGTGGAGTAGTGGAGTAGTGGAGTAGTGGAGTAGTGGAGTGGAGAAGTGGAGTGGAGTAGTGGAGTAGTGGGGTGGAGTAGTGAAGTAGTGAAGTGGAGTGGAGTAGTGGAGTGGAGAAGTGGAGTAGTGGAGTGGAGTAGTGGAGTAGTGGAGTAGTGGAGTAGTGGAGTAGTGGAGTAGTGGAGTAGTGGAGTAGTGGAGTGGAGTAGGGGAGTGAAGTAGTGGAGTGGATTAGTGGAGTGGATTAGTGGAGTGGAGTAGTGGAGTGGAGTAGTGGAGTGAAGTAGTGAAGTGGAGTAGTGGAGTGGAGTAGTGGAGTGGAGTAGTGGAGTGGAGTAGTGGAGTGAAGTAGTGAAGTGGAGTAGTGGAGTGAAGTAGTGGAGTAGTGGAGTGGAGTAGTGGAGTGGAGTAGTGGAGTGGAGTAGTGGAGTAGTGGAGTGGAGTAGTGGAGTAGTGGAGTAGTGGAGTGGAGAAGTGGAGTGGAGTAGTGGAGTAGTGGGGTGGAGTAGTGAAGTAGTGAAGTGGAGTGGAGTAGTGGAGTGGAGAAGTGGAGTAGTGGAGTGGAGTAGTGGAGTAGTGGAGTAGTGGAGTAGTGGAGTAGTGGAGTAGTGGAGTAGTGGAGTAGTGGAGTGGAGTAGGGGAGTGAAGTAGTGGAGTGGATTAGTGGAGTGGATTAGTGGAGTGGAGTAGTGGAGTGGAGTAGTGGAGTAGTGGAGTAGTGGAGTAGTGGAGTAGTGGAGTAGTGGAGTGGAGTAGTGGAGTGGAGTAGTGGAGTGGAGTAGTGGAGTGTAGTAGTGGAGTGGAGTAGTGGAGTGGAGTTGTGGAGTGGAGTAGTGAAGTGGAATAGTGGAGTGGAGTAGTGGAGTGGAGAAGTGGAGTAGTGGAGTGGAGTAGTGGAGTAGTGGAGTGGAGTAGTGGAGTGGAGTAGTGGAGTAGTGGAGTAGTGGAGTAGTGGAGTAGTGGAGTAGTGGAGTAGTGGAGTAGTGGAGTAGTGGAGTGGAGTGGAGTAGTGGAGTGGAGAAGTGGAGTGGAGTAGTGGAGTGGAGTGGAGTAGTGGAGTGGAGTGGAGTGGAGTAGTGGAGTGGAGTAGTGGAGTGGAGTGGAGTAGTGGAGTAGTGGAGTGGAGTAGTGGAGTGGAGTAGTGGAGTGGAGTAGAGTAGTGGAGTGGAGTAGTGGAGTGGAGTAGAGTAGTGGAGTGGAGTAGTGGAGTAGTGGAGTAGTGGAGTAGTGGAGTAGTGGAGTAGTGGAGTAGTGGAGTAGTGGAGTGGAGTAGTGGAGTAGAGTAGAGTAGTGGAGTGGAGTAGTGGAGTGGAGTAGAGTAGTGGAGTGGAGTAGTGGAGTGGAGTAGTGGAGTGGAGTAGTGGAGTGGAGTGGAGTAGTGGAGTGGAGTAGTGGAGTAGTGGAGTAGTGGAGTGGAGTAGTGGAGTAGAGTAGAGTAGTGGAGTGGAGTAGAGTAGTGGAGTGGAGTAGTGGAGTGGAGTAGTGGAGTGGAGTGGAGTAGTGGAGTAGTGGAGTAGTGGAGTAGTGGAGTAGTGGAGTGGAGTAGTGGAGTAGAGTAGAGTAGTGGAGTGGAGTAGTGGAGTGGAGTAGAGTAGTGGAGTGGAGTAGTGGAGTAGTGGAGTAGTGGATTAGTGGAGTAGTGGAGTAGTAGAGTAGTGGAGTAGTGGAGTAGTGGAGTGGAGTAGAGTAGTGGAGTGGAGTAGTGGAGTGGAGTAGAGTAGTAGAGTAGTAGAGTAGTGGAGTAGAGTAGTAGAGTAGTAGAGTAGTAGAGTAGTAGAGTAGTAGAGTAGTAGAGTAGTAGAGTAGTGGAGTAGTGGAGTAGTGGAGTAGTGGAGTAGTGGAGTAGTGGAGTAGTGGAGTAGTGGAGTAGTGGAGTAGTGGAGTAGTGGAGTAGTGGAGTAGTGGAGTAGTGGAGTAGTGGAGTAGTGGAGTAGTGGAGTAGTGGAGTAGTGGAGTAGTGGAGTAGTGGAGTAGTGGAGTAGTGGAGTAGTGGAGTAGTGGAGTAGTGGAGTAGTGGAGTAGTGGAGTAGTGGAGTAGTGGAGTAGTGGAGTAGTGGAGTAGTGGAGTAGTGGAGTAGTGGAGTAGTGGAGTAGTGGAGTAGTGGAGTAGTGGAGTAGTGGAGTAGTGGAGTAGTGGAGTAGTGGAGTAGTGGAGTAGTGGAGTAGTGGAGTAGAGTGGAGTAGAGTGGAGTGGAGTGGAGTGGAGTGGAGTGGAGTGGAGTGGAGTGGAGTGGAGTGGAGTGGAGTGGAGTGGAGTGGAGTGGAGTGGAGTGGAGTGGAGTGGAGTGGAGTGGAGTGGAGTGGAGTGGAGTGGAGTGGAGTGGAGTGGAGTGGAGTGGAGTGGAGTGGAGTGGAGTGGAGTGGAGTGGAGTGGAGTGGAGTGGAGTGGAGTGAAGTGGAGTGAAGTGGAGTGAAGTGGAGTGAAGTGGAGTGAAGTGGAGTGAAGTGGAGTGAAGTGGAGTGAAGTGGAGTGAAGTGGAGTGAAGTGGAGTGAAGTGGAGTGAAGTGGAGTGAAGTGGAGTGAAGTGGAGTGAAGTGTAGTGAAGTGGAGTGAAGTGGAGTGAAGTGGAGTGAAGTGGAGTGAAGTGGAGTGAAGTGGAGTGAAGTGGAGTGAAGTGGAGTGAAGTGGAGTGAAGTGGAGTGAAGTGGAGTGAAGTGGAGTGAAGTGGAGTGAAGTGGAGTGAAGTGGAGTGAAGTGGAGTGAAGTGGAGTGAAGTGGAGTGAAGTGGAGTGAAGTGGAGTGAAGTGGAGTGAAGTGGAGTGAAGTGGAGTGAAGTGGAGTGAAGTGGAGTGAAGTGGAGTGAAGTGGAGTGAAGTGGAGTGAAGTGGAGTGAAGTGGAGTGAAGTGGAGTGAAGTGGAGTGAAGTGGAGTGAAGTGGAGTGAAGTGGAGTGAAGTGGAGTGAAGTGGAGTGAAGTGGAGTGGAGTGGAGTGGAGTGGAGTGGAGTGGAGTGGAGTGGAGTGGAGTGGAGTGGAGTGGAGTGGAGTGGAGTGGAGTGGAGTGGAGTGGAGTGGAGTGGAGTGGAGTGGAGTGGAGTGGAGTGGAGTGGAGTGGAGTGGAGTGGAGTGGAGTGGAGTGGAGTGGAGTGGAGTGGAGTGGAGTGGAGTGGAGTGGAGTGGAGTGGAGTGGAGTGGAGTGGAGTGGAGTGGAGTAGTGGAGTGGAGTAGTGGAGTAGTGGAGTAGTGGAGTGGAGTAGTGGTACTCCACTACTGGAATATAATTGGTAGGGTGCCGTCTGGGTATGACATTTTTTCCAGCGCTGAAGAAAAACAGATGTGATCACTAAATTACATTTTGCGCGAGAAAAGGTTCCGAAACCATATTGTGTGATACGTTGCTGTATTCACAATGAAAAATGGAATCGTATACAGGGTATACTTTAGTTTCGGCCCATATAAAAATACAAAGTTGATGATGTTTTCTAAAAGACGAAAAGTCGCACGAAAATTCTGCTTATGTTATCGTGTAGTCCTCGAAAAGTGGCCATGACGAAGTGCTATTTGTTTTACATTTCCTTCGAAAATAAAGCTAGGAGAAAATAAAAACGAAATTCTCAAATTTCGGTTTTTCCCGGATATCTCCGAAACTACTCGGAATATCGAAACTTTCTAAATGGCATATTAATAGGCACATAAATGCGCTACTTTTCTCTAATTTAATCGAGCCTGTATCACCCACCGTTTCCGATATCCCCATGCTGTTCATTCTTATCTTGGACACAGTGTATATAATAACAACTATATGGATAACACCTATTCTTCTCTTCACGCAAAAGTGAAGCCAGTTTTGGAAAAACAAAAGACTGTCTGGCTTGCTAATGATGAATTGCAAATGCAAGCGCGGGTTTTGACGAGTTGAAATCCACTGACGTTTTCAGAATTTCATAGGTTAGGTAGGTTTGTTGACTCAAATTATGTAAAAGAGTGTCAATATAGTTATTAATGTACTTACTGATTGTTTACAGAAGTGATTAGTGAGTGATAACAGTGATTGATCAAAAATTAGCCCACGAATCTTGTTCCGATGACTTTATCGTCACAGGTTTCTCAGCAAATCGCAAGTATCGCTTTGTAGATCACATCCATTTCTGCATTTAACATCAACTATTATTCAATATCGTCCAACAATCCATCAATGAATGAATATTTCAAAAATATATGTCATGATGAAATAAAAACATCGAATTGAAGGTTACGTGACACATTTGATTGATTTTTAATAATTATCATACGTTTGTCGCTAACTAGAACTAGAAAGCTACTCTCCTCCCAAGGAGAGTATACTAACCAGCGTTGCCAACCTTTGGATACTCGATTATGGTACCGATAGCCTAAAATTATGGTACATTGCCTGAAATAATGGTACGCATATTTTGACAATTGACATTCGCATACGTTGACAGTTGACATAGTTGGCAACACTATATTGTTGTGACAATTGACAGAATGATCCTCGTTCCTATGTTCAAAATTTTAATTTATGAGAAATTATTATTATTATTATTGGGAATGTAATCAAAGCCATCAAGGGTGAACATTTGAACTGAAAAATTAATTTGATAGTAACAAACTAAGAACTTATTAATTGCTTGGTATACATTTAGCCAATGTAGGATTATCATCTTTACGTGCCAATCAATATTTAAATTATACTTGATGCATGGCTGCATCTCTGAATTTTCGAATTCTTTTGGATTGTCTGGCCCTCTTTTAAGGAGTCGCCGAACCAGTTCCGTTATATGATTTCTCTGCTATCAACGCTACCGCTACTTGATATGTCTTTTGGTAGTTTTGAGTTTTAATTCATATAAACAGCAAGATAAGAACAAAGAAACCCAAAGCATTTAATTCTTCAATCTTCATCTTCTTTTTGGATTGTGTGGTGAGATGTCATATTGCTGTCAGCAGTGTCAGTCAAATTTCAATTGCCAACGGAATCTCATCATACCAAAATTATGGTACAAAAGGCGTACCATAATGGATCAATATGGTACATGGTACACAAGGCCAGATTATGGTACAGATACCATAATTATGGTACGGTTGGCAACGCTGATACTAACAAGGAGATCCCAATCAGCTTTAGCCAATCAGAATCATTCAGCTAAAACGCGTCATAGTGACGTAACAGAGCATGCGGTAGGTGTCCCAAACAAAATCACATATACAGTGGCCCAACTACACTATTATTTGTAATCGTATATGGAGGGTGATGTAGATTGTAGGGTACTTACCACAAATTCCAATTCTAATGAAGCAAATGTAAAACTTCGAATAAAAATGATGTATTTTTTATATCTGTCACATCTACTACTAATCAGTAGTCTGTTCGACAAAGTATTTTTTCCAGTGATTACTTGAACCACAATTCTAAGAAACATTGAAATTAAATGTTTATAATAAAAAATATTGAATTGAGGTTATGGTGAATAACAAAAAGCAAATTGAGTTAACTGTTATAGTGGAATGATATGAGAATATGTTACATTGTGAAGGATAGGATATGTAATAAAGTCATGATTAATATTATTTCTGGACTGATTATGCTTCAACTTGGACAAAATATGAACATGGTAGGTGGAAATGTTTCAGAAATATAAATGCCTTTATTTAGTGGGAAAATAAATAGCGGCGCATTTGCTCATATTGGGAATAATAAAACAATAGTTATTTTAAAATTATCCATATGATTCATGAGGAAAACCCATAAAAACTCATGAAACCACTATAAATCATTATGATTTGACAAAAATAATTCTTATATCTAAGTATGTACAATACACTTTCTAGTAGGTACATTAAGAAATTTCAATTTCAAAAATGCAATTACAATATAGATTTATAACTGATATTTATTCAAATCCTATTATTCACTGCCTTCATAGTAAACTTGATATACAAATAACTTTTCTTGCTATAATACCTCAAAGTGAAAGCACTGGCTATTTCTGCAGGCTTCCAATTCACCCTCTTCTTTTTCTTGAGCAATAAATTGATTTGATTATCACTCAAAACTTTCCCCAATATGTCTTTTATTTTTTTTCCCTCATCTGACCTATCAACAATTTTTTTCGGTAAGAATGTATGCGTTTTTCTGAAACTACCAATTTCTGTTGGATTTGTTGGTTTTTCTTTGATAATTGGTAATTCTGAATTTGTAAATCATTATTTTGTTGAAGAAGAATAGAATAGAGGGTTTTGTAATCTAAATTTGGTTCTTCTGGGGACTGCGTGATCAATACACTATCTTGATTACCAAAAGATGTACTAGGTACTTGTTCTTCTTCTCTAGCTTCCTCCATTACTCTTGAGATCAGATATTTTCTTTCTTTCTCCTCTTTGTCAATGTTCCTGATTACAGTTTTGATGAATTCCTGGTTCTCTTTGTTTTCATCAACTCCTGATGGTTCTTCTCCAGAATCATTGATGATACTTGGTACAGCTCCTCTTTCAAGAACTCTCCTTGAAACACCTCCTGAAAATTAGAGTTTAGTTTGAAGACCCACATGTGTATAATATCTTTTTATTTTATATATTTTATCTTGATTTCAACCACTGAATAATACAATGAAGGCTGATTAAACTCAAATATAATTGGGGTCAAAAAGGCAATTAATATATACCTACCTATCATTGAAAACATTAAAATTTTTTCTCCATATAACAATTTCAATGAAATTCTAAGATGTCATATATAACATTCAACAATATATAATAGGATTCATTAAAAAACCACAAAATCTATGATCAATTATCAAGTAGATTTCATATATTCATTTACAATAGTTACATAGAACAGCTATTACAGAGTATTATTTTTTGAGAGTTCTGTTTGTTCATCTTGAGAAACAAAACCCTGGAATTGATTAAGAAGATATGTAAGTGTAGGGTTGCTAATTTACTAATTTGTGCCAATAAGTTACTATTCACCAAATTATATATCCTGATTTCTATGTTATTTTTTGAGAAAAGACAAATCCAAACCAATTATTTGCAAGAAATATAGAAAACCTTACTTTATTCTTCCAGTTTAACAAAAGAGGGGTGTCTACAAAATGTTTACTTCCAGGAAGGAAGTTAGGTATGTGGTATATATGCTCAATAAAAGGAATTCACATACCAATGAGATCACTCTGAAGATTCCTCTCAAAATCAATTTTTCGGAAATGAGATGAGCAAATCCTTGAAGTTGATGAAGGAACCCATCCCAATCCTCTCTCACAAAATGATATCCAAATTTTTTCTCCCCTTCATTTTTAGGAAACTTATGGTAGGACACATCAGAAGTTTTATCACTCCTGTTTCCACAGAAGGAAACACAACACCAAGTCGGCATTTCCTGAAAAAAGTATAAGTTGAAACTAGAATTCATGGAGGTGCATCCCCATCATCTTCTATACATGGAGATTGGTGAAATCTAGTAATTATTGATAAGAATTCGAATACTCACGAGGATCACTCCAAAACTATCAAACTTTGAGAAATAATTCACAATTGTCTATATATGTCTATAATATATTGTTCAACGTTCCTGTGAGCGTTGATATTCTTTGGTTCAACACCAACACTGCGAATGCTACAAATTCCAGAGTGATAACACACAAAAACACAGCAAAGCCAGCAAGAATCCAAAGTTTTAAGTTTTAGAATCAAACCGCCAAAACTCTAATTGTGAAATCAAATAGAAAATTGATGACACAACACAAAACACGAAACAAATTCTTGCTTTATAGAATAGTTGGACCACATTCGACTCCGCCACTGAAGAATGTGGCTGGTGGCAGCTGGCGGCCATGACATGCTCTGTGACGTCACGAGGCGTATTCTCATCTCTTTCTATCGCGGAACCATTGCCTTATGGGGATTGAGATCTCCTTGTTAGTATACTCTCCTTGCTCTCCTCCATGATGAAAACGAATGTCGATTCTTAATTCAAACTTGCGCATGCGCATATTCGCGATTGGTCCCGCAGACTGTCATTTGTTTTATTTTTCGGCTTCAGCTCTGGTATCCATGTTACCATTAGATATAATATGCTGCTGGGAGTCCTTGTGTCAATCCGTGTTGTCTCTGTTGTCCGTGTGGTCCGTAATGAAACCAGTTTTCAGGAAACCGATCACTAACCGGAGTGGTTGAGTGATGGTTAACCTGGTTAGCTTACGGACCATACCCTAAATGTCAAAATCAAATGAAAAAGAAAACCCGTTTTCATGCTTTCTTGTCTTATTGGCCTCTTCCCACACAATGGGTTAATGTTAATGTTAGATTGGCGTGAGCCACAATGGTGGTTACGTCACTTTTATTTTATCAATTAGATATATCCATTCTTTTGTTTGCAGAAAACCCTCAGAAAACATAGTATGTTTCATTTAGATCAAAATTGACTTTGTTTTTAACTCGCGAATTTCGTGTACTCGGCTACGCTAATCGACGCAAATTTTGCTTGTCAAACAAAGGGTATGGTTCAATACACCAATCAATGGTTCAACCTGTTGATTGATCAATCAACGGTTCAACCTAACATTTTTCTGTTCCAACTAACCTATAACAAAGATAGTAGCGGATGACCGTTGATGAGAAACAAAGTACGACCATTCAGAATCGTACATTACATTTGTATTACCTGGCGCCTCTAGCGATTTGTGACCAAAGCGTGCGCGGCCAGTTTTGGATTTAATGCAGCGCTCTGCTCTGCCAGACAATGCTTTTATTTACAGTGACTCTATCTATAATTGATTTAGAAGCCATGATGCGTTACTTAGTACCTAGGCAACCCGTACACCACTTCCAACGGTGGGTTGTATATGTATGTTGAGTTCCGAAATTCCCAACCAGTACTGTTCAGTACTGTAGATCGTTCTGAAATTACTGAATTATACTGGTGGTAGCTTACTCAACCTGAATTCGTTCCGAAAATGACTGTCATCAGTAAATTGACCATATTCAACAGCTTTCGGTGGCAGCGTTTTGAGCATTCTTAAGTTGGCAATAATCTGTCATCAACGTCAATAGTCATAAATGTCAGTTGTGAATGAGTTCAGATAAGCCCATCAAGTCATCAATATTTTTCTATTCATATACATGTTTGGTTATTTCGTATTTATAATGAATTTATATGAAACCAGGATATGAAAACGATCAAATTAAATGACAGTTGACATTATTGATAGTTGACATTGATGACAGTCGACATTTATGACAGATTAGTACCAACTCTAGAACGCTAAGAAGCTGCCACCAATATCTATTGAATATGGTCAATTCAGTAATATCGGAACGCAACTTTAGTAAGGGGTGGTAATCGTGTGGAGGAAATAACGGTCAGCGCAATATTTGGGTTTTTTAAATGGTATTTTTACATATATCTAAAAATAATTATATAGGTAACATGGATACCAGAGCTGAAGCCGAGAAATAAAGTTTGAATTAAGAATCGACATTCGTTTTCAACATGGAGGAGAGTAGCTTTGTAGTGAGCGACAAACGTATGATAATTATTAAACATCAATCAAATGTGTCACGTTTGGTACCGTGCACGTGCAGACTGACAAGTGACAACTGAAGAACCACGGTCGAATCTGACCAAACCAAAGCAATAAAAAAATACAAAATTTTCGGAAATCATAGCCATATGGCGGGAAATTACACGGACACAGAACTCACAAATACATGGAACTACACTATGAAACATGTATAAGGAAGTAGTTTCTTCTTCGGCTGTGTGTCTTGATTTCTATGGTCGTAACCAAAAGTTCTGTGGCTGTGACTGCCATATTGATATTGCGCCACCTGTCTGTTCTGTGATTGCTCTACGGCTTGACTGACAAGAGACAACTGAAGAACCACGACTTCCGTTGTATGTTCCGTACTAGATTCATCCTTCAGTGCTAGATAGCTGCACTGAACTCAAAGCTGTCTGTACTGAAACTTCAGTGACTAAAACACAATCGAAAAGAGCTAGAAAAGTACGATCGTACTAGACGGAGTATTATAAGATTCTGATTGAAAATTTCCATTCTCTTCCAAGCTTCTGTTACTAATGAATTATTTTCTTTATTAAGTACCTTATTATTGATGATTATCAGATTTTAATTATTAATTAGTTTTTGTTTGATATGTTCACTCAGTTATTCATCTGATATATTCTGTGTGCTGCTATAAAATATATATTCAATTTGTTTTCTGAATATCTTATATTTCAATTCATTCTGAATCAAACAAAGACATTTGGTGTTATCCATATAGTTGTTATTATATATATGTTTTTTCCTTAAAAAACCTCAGATGAAAATATAGCAAATTCCTTCAATCATTTGTCAAATATATTTAATTCGTAGTAAATTTTCAAGGTCATTTGGTAACATTCCCGCCTTTCTCTGAGTCAACTCTCTGGTTAGTATAAACCAGGTATAAACAAACTTTTAAATTTGCACTTTGCACACTCCACTGTTGACAGGCTGATAGCCACACTCAATTTCATGTATCTATCTTCATCTATTGTATGGAAGTAAGAAAGATGGAAAAACTATAACTTCCAACGAAACCATAGAAAATTTAGAACAAAACTGTCAAGATAATTTTTTCAGCTTGCCAAAACACACATATGATTTTGACAGTGACGTTTCCTGTGGAGTTCCGTTTATTTATTTAAAGTGACGTCTTCATCTTTAGATCAATAATGAGATGTTCAAGTTTAATTTCACGCCTAATTAGCCAATTAAACAAATAAATGATACGATATTAATGCCGCGCATTGTCTGCGACGCCAATATCGAGAATATGGAGGAAGGTAGTGATCTATCTGGCGACGTGACCGTGGTGGACGTCTACGATATCGCCTCCGACATTGGCAAAGAGTGCGAAAGGATAATAGACCACTACGGGGCCGATGCCTTGACTGCCTTGATGCCCAAAGTGATCAACGCCTTGGAATTGTTGGAGAATTTGGCTACCCGCAATGAACAGGAGAACACTGTCTTGCACGAAATGCAAGCCAAGATATCGCAGTTGGAGAATGACAAACTTGAGAAGGCCGAATACCGAAACAAGTTTGAAAAGGTGAGACATATCTTTCCCAAAAAGTCCACATCGAAATGCGTTTATTGTGTATTCATTATTCTTTTCAGGAATTGGAGGTGATTGAAGAGCAATGGCGATCAGAAACAAAAGAATTAGTAACGCTTGTGGCCAAGCTGCAAGAAGACAATAGAAAACTGGCTAAAGAACAAAGCCCTAATTATATGTCAGCTCCTGTAACCCCCGCAGCTGATGTTGATATCTTGCAAAGACTGAAAGATTCCATAGAGAAACAAAGATATGAGCTCAGGTTTAAAGATAAGCTGTTGCAAGAAAGGAATGTTGATGTAGATAATGTAAGTTGTGCTTTGAAATAATATTTTTCGACAAATCAGTAATGATCAAAATATCTCGGCAAATATATGAACAACCAAGTAGCATATTTATATGGACAAAATATACAATTTTCTAGTTATGGAAATCATCCATTCTCAAAGTGGTCCAATTTGAATACAATCTGAATTTGAATTTTCTGTTGAAATATTATTTCAATCAATTTCAATGCATTCAAACACTCCAGAAATATTTCAGGGTTCCACAAATTTGTTCACCACTGTCTGTATATCTTTTCTACAAGGTACTCACTATAAATATAATAATTAAAATCAATATTTTGCAACTTTTTTCAAGTTAATTTTTTCACTCTCATGCCTGATTGCATAGTGTATATAGGTATATACAGGCTACCCCCATATTCACCTCTTTGAATTTGAGAAACGTTATTCTTGAAGCAAGAAATTGATAGAGCATATCATCTGAAAACCAAGGGCCTGTAACTTTTCCGAATATTCGATGTATAATTGGAGCCCCCAATTAAAAATTTATGATTTTTTTCACGCAACTTGTGATGCCAGTAGTTTAGAAGTGGTGAATTCTGGGACACATGTTCATGGAAAAAAGTCTTTTTTTCACCCCAGGAATACGCCTCCAATACATTTGTATGGAGAATATTGTTACACCCTGTTTATTATTGCTTTTTCTCTATTCAGTACATACTTATTGTCCATAATTTATGATCGCATACCTGCTATTTATGGTTAAGGAGCAAACAACTTCAATAAACTTTTGCATTACCTCTTCAATTAGTGATTATATCGAGGATTATATTGTTTCAGCATAGATTAGGTAAATACTTTGATTTTATCTATGGTTTCAGTAAGAACACTCAATTAGATAGGCAAAATTTAAATAATACTTTTCAGGTACCCTCTTATTGAAGTGATACATATACAGCGTGATTTACGTAGGCCGTGCATTAGAAGTTTTTCAACTTGCAGTTGGAATAGAAACTTGAAATTTGGTATGCTGTCATAATTGATCATGTGCGTTCTACCTCAAATGTTTTTAGTCCTACAGTTATACAGGGAATGCCAAAAGTCAGTACCAACTTTCTTATTTTAAATGGAAACCTAATGTTTTTTTGTAATGGTTCGATTGGCCTTCTGATTATGACTTTAGACAACCTAAGTTATGTTTACTTATCTATCACAGTTTTTGAGATATGTCCATTTTTCTGAAAAAAATTACGGCTGTAGTAGTTTACGAAAACACGTGTAGCCCGCAAACTGTTCAAAATTAGGAAACCAAATTTATGGAGCAGTTAGCTGGTAGTCCAGGCTAACACCTGATTTCCCATCCACGGTCCCATTTTGTACCATATGGGCGCAGGCGATTTTTGAATTTCGCAATATAAAATTGTCAAAAACTCAATTTTTTCAAATGGCACCTACCATTTTTTTTAACCATTCGAAAGAAAATTGAATTACAGGATGAGTTATTTCAGCATTCCCTATACCCAAGTTCCACCTCTATCGAGTTATTCAATAAAAATCAAGAAATGCCTTATCTTGCAGAATGATTGTGTTTATGCCATGGAAACAAAAGAAAATTGTAATAATTTAATCAAAAATATTGAACAATATTGACAGAACTCTAGCGTAAATGTTCAATATGACCACCATTGTTGTTTAAACATTCTATTATTCTACTTTCAATAGATTGCGTAGCACGTCTGATTTCGTTGGGATCGAGACTGTCAAAAGTCTGTATTATTCTAAGTCTCAACTCATCTATATTGTGAACTGGTGAAGAATAGACCAAATCTTTTACCCTACCCCAAATATAAAAATCTAAAGGGGTAAGATCTGGAGATCTTGCAAGCCAGAGAAAGGGTCCTCGATTTCCCCACCAACGGTGCTCGAACATGGATGTCAATGTGGTAAACACAGTTCGTGTATTGTGCGGTGGTGCCCCATCCATCTGGTACCATGAACGTGCAGCTCTAGCCAGTGGCAAATTGTCAAGAAATGTTTCTATTACGTTTTGAAGAATTTCTACATATCTGTCACCATTCAGATTTTCATCGTACATAAAGTAGCGTACCTCTTGGTTCATTACCAAACAAAACACATTTATTCGAAAGTGTACTTGATTTTCAACTTCGAACACCATATGTGGATTTTCAGAAGCCCAAAAATGTCGATTGCGCCTATTGTAAACTCCCAGCTGACAAAACTTTGCCTCATCAGTCCAAATTATGTTGTCTAAGAATCCGGCGTGCTCTTGTATTTTGAGTAATAAGTCCTCGCAAAAGTTTACTCTACGGGAAAAGTCACCTGGGTGTAATTTTTGCAATCGTATAAATTTGAAAGGATGTAGCTTATGGCGGTGTAAAATGGTTTGTAATTCAGAGTATGAAAATCCCAATTCCAAAGACGCCGTTCGTATTGAGGCTTGAGGATATGCTTGAAAATATCCGAGAATGGTAATTTGATTATCGTCATTGCCAGTTAGGGCCGGTTTATCAATGGAGGGTTATCCTGCGGGGTTAGTTCTTGATTTTTATTGAATAACTCGATAGAGGTGGAACTGGGGTATAGGGAATGCTGAAATAACTCATCCTAAAATTCGATTTTCTTTCGAATGGTTGAAAAAAAAATGGTAGGTGTCATTTGAAAAAATTGAGTTTTTGACAATTTTATATTGCGACATTCAAAAATCACCTGCGCCCATATGGTACAAAATGGGACCGTCGATGGGACATCAGGTGTTAGCCTGGACTACCAGCTAACTGCTCCATAAATTTGGTTTCCTAATTTTGAACAGTTTGCGGGCTACACGTGTTTTCGTAAACTACTACAGCCGTAATTTTTTTCAGAAAAATGGACATATCTCAAAAACTGTGATAGATAAGTAAACATAACTTAGGTTGTCTAAAGTCATAATCAGAAGGCAAATCGAACCATGACAAAAAACATTAGGTTTCCATTTAAAATAAGATAGTTGGTACTGACTTTTGGCATACCCTGTATAACTGTAGTACTAAAAACATTTGAGGTAGAACGCACATGATCAATTATGACAGCATACCAAATTTCAAGTTTCTAGTCCAACTGCAAGTTGAAAAACTTCTAATGCACGGCCTACGTAAATCACGCTGTATATATATACTCATAATTATTTTATATAAATATCTTGCTATCACTCATTTCATACCTCCACCATATTTTGGAATATAGGTGCAATAAATTTAGCGCACCCGCCATTGTTTCAAATGCAGAAACTGAAAAAGGAGTTCTGTTGGTCAGGTGAAATTTTCATTAATTCTATGGTACTTCAAGCTATTTTCACGTTTCTAATTGGTGTTCTGATAAAACAAAATAATGCAAATCAGTAAGCAATCTTTCATTTCAACTTTCTGTTTTTCTGTGACCATTGTTTATTTTCTGCATCACGTCAAGTAATTCTTCTGGTAGTGATAGCAATTATTGAAATGTATCTTCGGGATATGAGAACGTTTAAACCTAGCTTACATTACAACTGATTTGTATAAAATTATAGAACATTTTCAAAAATATCTTGGAAAACCTAAAAGCTATAATATGACATACTGTATATCCTGTTTTTCCTTCAATGCTATATTAATTTTAAATACAATGTTTTGAAATTAATTTTCACTGCACTTCACTCAGAAACTAGCTACCTGATTTTATTACTTCATGACCTTTTTCTCCCACTGTATATACCTACTAATTCCATTTTCATTACTTTCTGGGAATTATATACCTGGATTTTCTTGATAATTATTCCATGGGTTGGATACTCTGAAAATAAACTTATTCAGTTGAAGAGGCTCGTCGAGGAAGCATCGGGTATAGTTGTGAAGTGTAAAAGTGCATAGTTTTACTTATTTACTATTTTTGGCGAAATGGAGAGTTTCAGATTATATTTGCATATTCTTGGAGTAAGTTGAATAACTCTTAACCTAGGTTAATTTGAGATTTCGAGAATTTATCGCAAGTTACAACCTTAGACATTGATTATTTTGAACAGAAAAACACTCGCCACTAAAGATATCACATAAAAAAATATAATGAAATACCACTTCGAAAATATCGCTTAGACCTTTTCATTCCTTTCGTAGTATGTATTCATGTGCCAAAACAGTAATTAGTATCGTTTTTTCTCAGCTGAAAACTCAGATGGAGAGACTGTCGATTTCGAGTCGGGAATTGAGAAGGAAACACAAATCCATGCAGTTGCAAGTACGCACTCTTTGCGACGAGCGGGCAGACTTTTTGGTGCAGTTGCAAGATCAACAGAGAGACATATCGGCATTGAAACAGAGACTTGGACTAGCCCAAAAAGAGAATGAGGATTTATCAATGGTAAAACTTATATCAGTGGTTTTCATATACTTAGATCATGCTTTTAACTATTCCACATGATTTGTTAATTCCTGTTCCTTTTAGAGTGACCAATCACTACCGAGCAACAAAGCAGTTTTTGATTTAGATGACCCAAATAGACCAAGATTCACCACTCAAGAGCTGAAAGACATACTGCATGAACGTAATGAACTCAAAGCTAGAGTGAGTGACTTAGAAGATGAATTAGACACGTACAGACCCAAAAATAAAGCAGAAACGTGAGTATTCAGTGAAGTTATAATAATAGATTCATCCAGATAACAATATTACATACTTTCGGTTATGTGTGATATGGAAAAGAATTTTTGGGTTTTGATTTCGGAAGTATCGTGGAAACTCCAAATTAAAATTGAATATATTTTGACCTGTATGTTGCTGTTACTTTCGTTTATTTTATTTGGTGTATTATTTTTCTTTATTAGCTTGAAAAATCTATTTCCTCTGTTGGACAAAATTGAATTGGCTTGCGAAAATTTGATCAGTTCAAATTCGAGCAACACTCCTACTCCTAGTACCCCATCACGAACTGACAGTCCGTAAGTTTTTTATTATATTTATTTCTCATTAATTTATTATATTTTCATTTCCACCCACATATAAGGCGTAGGTTGAATTTCTTTTCAATCCTTTTTTGTTTCGTTCTCGGAAACCATAGGATATACAAATATGGTTAAATTAGAGGAAAGTTGGGCAACTTAAATCCTAACAATATGCCGTTTAGAAAGTTTCAAAATTTCGAGTAGTTTCGGTGATATGCCTAAAAAACCGCAATTTTGCGATTTCGTTCATATTTTTTCTGACGATATTTAAAGAGATATATAGAAAAACAAAATACACTTTCTCATCGCCACTTTTAAAGCCATACAAAACAGCGTTGAGAGATTTTCCGTAAGACGTTTAGTTTCGGAGAAACCATCAAACGAGATCCCCATGACAGAATCCTTATCTTGGACACAGTGTATATCAAACTCAGAATAATCAAATACAATAGACCTTTTCGGAAACTTACTCTGGGTCAACCCAGATCACAAGTGGGGTTACGAAAAACGACCCTGGGTTAGTGATTGAGGTAATTCAAGTCAGGTAATCGCAGGTAAACGAGCGTGCAGGTTAGGGATCGTGTTAACCCAAGTAGGTTTCCGAAAAGCCCTTATAGGCTGTACAAGCGTACTGTACTGCCTTATCTTGAGTAAATAACGGTATTTTAATTGTTAAAACCTTGGACATTGCCAAAAGGGCATAATATTCCTGTCTATGTATTTCTGAGGTATCAACATATTCAGAAATGTTTATCATGTCATTCTCAATTCTAAGGAACTCAGATAATTATTGATGCACTAAAATATATCATTAACAATAAAAAATATTGCAGACCACTTGACGATGATGCCCCTGTACAAGGTCCCCTACCCTATGAACCTGATGATGCACCCTGGAAGAGATCAGAATCGGGAATAAGGAAGTTGTAAGTGAACCAGAAAATCATTATCCATCCTTGGTCCAGCTTTGTATTGTGGTCTTTATAATTTATGCCAAATAGAGGGTAGATGAAATTTCAAATTTGACCTCTGAATATTTTTAAATAATTTTGGTTCTATAATGAAGTCATTATAAAACGCAAATGCGTATAGAAATATCCTCTTTTCGATAAGTGTTTTTTATTATTCGGAGGTTGGTACAATCGAAAGTGTCAAATGGAAGTCAGAAAAGTTAGGCCCAGCTTACTTCTGAGCGATTTGGATTTGGTGATAGTAGTAGTGAAAAACTCAATGGTTTTAGTGGTAAATTTTAATTTAGAGTGTAATTTCATTTCAATCGACCAATAAAAACAATAACATTGCATTTTTCCCCGCTGTTATCGCAAAAATCAAAATCGCCCAACAGTAAACTGGACTTTACGCTTGTGAGTCAGATTTTAAATATTTCAGTGTCATCATTTTACCAATCGTAGATGTTTCTGTTATTTACATATATATACAGGGTGATTTTTTTTGACCGTCTATTAGAAGTATCTCTAGAACGAAAAGAGATGATTTCATGAAAACTTGGCAACAGGCACAGGATGAGGAGTTCTATTCGATGAAAATATTTTCATCGTTGCGGCGTTGCCGCTTCTACCAAAAAGTAGCAACAACTTTGTTATTTCGAATGGAACACCCTATATTTTGTTACATTTTCGAATTCTTCCTGAAGAGCTGATTCCATCAATGCATCATACTTGGGGTCTAGGGTAAATGATAACAGAGATATAGGGTGTGAAAAATCGAGATTTTTCAACTTTAGGAATTTTTTGTGCCCAAACTATCTATTATTGCTCAAAACGGCTTACATGTCCCTATCTTAACTTTCTATTTACTATCGATTGATATTTAATTCGAACAAATACAGGATGGTGCAAAACTCAAAATCATGAACCACCCTGTATTCGTTTCAATTAAATATCAATCGATAGTATATAGAAAGTTAAGATAGGGACATGTAAGCCGTTTTGAGCAATAATAGATAGTTTGGGCACAAAAATTTCCTAAAGTTGAAAAATCTCGATTTTTCACACCCTATATCTCTGTTATCATTTACCCTAGACCCCAAGTATGATGCATTGACGGAATCAGCTCTTCAGGAGGAATTCGAAAATGTAACAAAATATAGGGTGTTCCATTCGAAATAACAAAGTTGTTGCTACTTTTTGGTAGAAGCGGCAACGCCGCAACGCTGGAAATATTTTCATCGTATAGAACTCCTCATCCTGTGCCTGCTGCCAAGTTTTCAAGAAATCATCTCTTTTCGTTCTAGAGATACTTCTAATAGACGGTCAAAAAAAATCACCCTGTATATAATAACAACTATATGGATAACACCTATTCTTCTCTTCACGCGAAAGTGAAGCCAGTTTTGAAGAAACAAAATACTGGCTGGCTTGCTAATGATGTATTGTGCGCATGTGCGGGTTTTGACGAAATCCACTGACGTTTTTAGAATTCCATATGTTAGGTATATTTGTTGTTTACAGAAGTGTGGATAACATTGATTGATCAAAAATTAGCTCACGAATCTTGTTCCGATGACTTTATCGTTGCAAATCGCAAGTATCGCTTTGTATATCACATCCATTTTTGCATCTATCATCAACGATTATCGAAATCGCCAAAAATCCATCGATAAATGAATATTTGAAAAATATATGATATGATGAAATAAAAACATCGAATTGAAAGTTACGTGACACATTTGACTGATTTTTAATAATTATCATGCGTTTGTCGCTCACTAGAAAGCTACTATCCTCCATGATGAAAACGAATGTCGATTCTTAATTCAAACTTGCGCATGCGCATATCCGCGATTTGTCCCGCAGACTGTCATTTGTTTAATTTCTTTGCTCAGCCAAGGTGGATATAGGATGGTGAAACAGCTTCCTATTAACAAGCACTAGAATAAACTGTAGACCTTTGCCTACTTGATTTCATACCGTAGTAATATTTCCTGAAGTTATCAGAGATGGCGACATACCTTGTGTCGGTAAAACAGAATCTGTGCATCTGTCACCTTTTTATCAGTTTCATCTATTCTAGATGAAAAATGACTGAGAAGAGTCAAAATATCGATAATTATTCCAGACTCACTGAAAATATTGTGTTTTGGTGTCATTTCAACTCATGTCTGTCAGATGCGAACCACAGAAATACATGAGCAACAGAAATCTTCTTCGATAATCGATCTCACCGCCATCTTCATTCAAGTCGTGGAAATATTAGTACCTTCTCAAACGGTCTACAAGTTTTTCGCAGAAACAATTGAAGAGCTGTTTCATCCTATATCCACCTTGGCTTCAGCTCTTATATGCAATTTACCTATATAGTTATTATTAGTTATATGGTTATTTATTGATATATAATCATTATTTTTTCAATATAAGACTCTAAATATATGCAAAATAGCAAAAAGCGTATATGACAAACGTTTTCTAAGACGAACGCGGGCGACAAAATAGCGTCTTATAAAACTTGTATCATAATATACTCAATTATTATAGTTTTGGCATGAACCTTGAGTGACAAATATTCGTTGATGCATCTAAATGACGGAGTATTTTTGAAATCTATATTCTCTAATTTGTGGATTTCTGCTTAGTTTTCGGAAAATCTTTTCGGAGAGCAGCGGTGGAGGTGCTTTTCCTAAACGTAGTCTCTCCACACTGTCTAAGATGGCTCTCTCATCGACTAGCGAACCATTTCCTGTCTAACGCCGCACATTCAGGGGACTTCATCATGGAATCTCATCTTGGTTTATTGGACAACATTTACGGTATCGTTCACCTTCCCATGTGATACAAATAAAAATTATTTCACGCTCCCGATATGGAATCTACAGGGGGCGTAACTTAATATTCATTTCAGAGATTATACCAATTAGGCCTATTTGAGTAACAAAATGAAATCCTTCGATACCGTTGATAATTGTAATAAATGAATAATTTTTATTAGGAAACGTAATATGTGAATTGAGCCTTTAGGTTGATGTGGAAATAAAATGCATTTATGTTCAACTTACAATAGGTGAAACATTAAGAAAATTGCGATACAAAATAGAATTTCGAAAAAAAATTGGGTTGGACACATCTTCCATTCGAAATATTGTCAAAAGTTTATAATAAAATCAACTATAACTTCGCATCTATCACATGTTATTTTATGGATTTCAAGATCAGATACATCTTCTAACCAAAATATCGACTAGTTGAATTTGTTTCAAGTGGGACATTCTTATATTTTTTAAAATATGAACTTTGTGTTATAAAAACAGGTGCCCTATAGGAAAGGAAATGATTAATCACTATACAACGTGATCACCTAATTATCTACTGATCAAACTGCACTCTAGGCATCGAAATCAATTTCAAAATATAATCTCCTAAGTCCGGTTGCCTGGATATACTTAACTGACAGAAAATTGCGTTTGAAAATGTATTCCACTAATACGATGCTCTCAACTCATCTAAGGAGAACTGAAAAATCGTGCTACGAAACTTTCACCGTTTCAACTAGATATCTGTACTGTATTTTGAAATAGGAGTAATAGGACTAATGAAAATTATATTATTATCTCATTTTATGATTATCGTATTCAGCTCGAAAGCGCACTCTATTCACTGGTTAAGACGTCTCAGAGTTTCAATTATATAACATAGACAAACAGATGTTTTTGTCAAGAAAATCTCACTTTGGCGTAAATTACTCTTTGTGAGATAATTTGTGTGATTCAAGTTGAGTTCAAGATTGAAATCTTTCTTTGATGTTTATCTTTTTATCGTTATTGATTTATACTAGATGCACTGGAAAATTCCTCTGAATTGAACATATCACCAGCAACGACGAAAATCTGGAGGGTTTAAAAAATGTTAATGAAATTTGCATTCATTCAGCAAACTTATTTTTTTTGTTTGGTTATTTCCAAGATATTTTTAATGATAATATATTCCTTTCCCCTTTAATGAAAATATATATTTCACATTGCACGCTATACTAGACAATTTGTATATCAAATTGCTTTCAAAGTGATATTAAATTTAATTTGCACTCTTTCACATTTATATATTTTTAGATCTAATGTTATGGGCATTTATTATGCAAGGATTATTTATATTATTTAGGAAAGTTGTATTTATATTATCTAGGTTAGTTTTTCTCAACTTGAAACAACATTGAATATAACCAATATCATTTTTAAGACTGGATAAGAAGTTTATTTACTGCTTAATTATTGAATAGCTAATTTTTAGATTTATAAGTTGAACATTGAGACAACCAAATTGATGCCCTGATTAATTTTTTTACTGTATAATTGTCTCATCGTTCGCGATCAAAATCACCTCAATTGGAGGGTAATTTATACAGCAATACCTGCTTTTTTCAACATATATCTAGTATATTTTTTGTTACTTGAAGTGCATTTATATGATTTCATTTCGCTAGTAGGATTATAAAATCAGTCAAAAAATCTGTAATAATGCACTGTAGGTGATTTTATCGAAAAAATGTAGATATTGTGCCAAAATAAAGTATATATATCATCCAGTTGATCAATTATGTTTTTCAATCTTGAAATAACCATTTAGATATTTATTTCCCTCTGTTATTCATTCATAGATAGTAACACTTTTTTACTCATTACAGTAACATGTGATACACCTAGTTCAATTATAAGAATACAAATTGTAAATATTTTGTTTCTAATACGACGCTAATGATACATTTTGCAATGGAGCTAATTTGGTAGAAAAATTAAGTTCAATATAATACCTAATATATGATGAAGTGATCAAAACTTATTTGGTAACTTTGCATTTTTCATGCGATCTATTTTTCAATTGAAATTTTTGTTTTTACCTATCCATGTAATTTGACCTCAGGAATTAAAATTTGTAATGAAACTGTGAACAAACCACTTTTTCGAGATAATCCATGCTGAAGTTTGAAATTTCATCTTCTTTTACAGGTTTAGAAAAGAGGAAGATAATATCTCTGAGAGAGGTCTTGCTATAAATCAGATATGACCACAGAACTTTCTTACGAAGTTCCGAAAGGTCTAGTCTCAATATTTTTCTGAAATCTCGTGTTACTTAAGTCTAGAAATCGATATCTCGTATTAGCAAAGTCGAGATCTCGAGTTAGCAAAGTTGAGATATCGAGTAGTGAAAGTCGAGATCTCTAGTTGTGAAAGTTGATAACTTGGCATCTCGAGTAGTAAAACTCGAGATCTCGCGTTATACTTCTTCCACATTAAATAGGATGGTCTATCAATATCAGATATTAACATCTCGTAGCTGTTTGGAATCTTTCCAACACACAGATTTTTTGTTCCCATATCAGTAGTACGAATTGAAACAGAATATACTTTTAAATTTTGAAACCATTTATCCAAATGTTATGGCTGTTGAATCCTTCTATAGAAGTTATCCTACGTGAGAACCTTTTTCTAAAATCTAATCTAACTTCATCTAACATTAATATTATTTCTCCCTGACATTATGAGTTTTGTTCACATTTCAATTGGTTCCATCGATAACCAAGGAGTTGATCAGAGGTTTCCAGCTGTATTTGGAGAAACTTCACTACGACCTTCATTATTGAGAATTTCTTTCGTTGAACACAAACAGCTCAAAAGCTTTCGGAAAGCAGGCAGCCCAAATGAAAAATAGTTGTTCAGTATCTCGACTTTTGAAACTCGACATCTCGAGTTTTCGACATTCATAACTCGAGATCCTGACTTTGCTAACTCGAGATGTCGAGTTTTCGAAATTTACAACTCGAGATCTCGAATTCTCAACTTTTTCAACTGGGATCTCCAGTGAAATAAAATGACAAAAAGACGACGTATTTATATATGTTTTTTATAAAAAATAAGTATGGTACACGCATGTGACGTATCCAGTGATCACAGTACTACTTGTCGAAAACTTGCGAGACATATTATAGAAGGTGAAATTTCGAACTTTGCCATAGATTATCTCGAGAAGTATTGTTCACGGTTTCATAATCGAATTCGGGATCCTGAGGAATTTTAATTGAAATATAAATCGCATGCAAAATCTTTTAATAATTTGCTTGCACCAAATGGTAAGTATTACAGTTATGAATGAACGAATCAATTCAAGAGTTTCGTCCTGAAATGAATGGCAACATAGGCCATGGCTATCGAAAAAGCTGCCGCCAGCAGTTCACATGATATCCAAGGCCCCCCATACGTTCCCCTGTGGCGCACAATAATCTCAGCGAACACAGGAACGGCAGACGCATCTTCCCCGGCCCTCAGAGCCCTCCTCATGGCGATGTACCCGCTCTCATTGTAGACTTTTATGAGCGTCTCGCCTGCTCTGGCCGTCTTGGTATCCTCCGTCCAGCTGACCTGGTAATTGTCCGAATCCACCGAAGCCACGGGCGAGACCGTGCCTTTGAAAGAGGCGTACAAATTGCCTGGCTCGCCCGTACTGCATTCCACCAGGAAGTTCGATATGTAGGCTACGTGTTTCAGGATTGTGGCATCTTGCGTGGTGTAGGAAGTGGAGATGATCTGGGGATCCGTGCACTGTTGGGAACTTGCAGCGAAGATCAGTAGGGTAAATGCAACGGAGAGTAAAGCAACTGAATTGATAGCCATTATCGGGGTTGTTGGCGCATGAGAAAAGCGCGCGATCGATACGAAAAAGACATGAAACATGGAAGGGGAAATGACATGAGCATGACGGGACCAAAGAAGGGTCAGGTCACGGAACATAAAACATATTAGGATTTACATTACAGTTTTTTAATGAGAAGAATCTAGTTGGGCTTCCGAAATCTAGATGGCGCTACAAAAATTGAATTGATCTTCGAAATAGAGATGATGCTAGTGTTTTGAAAAACCGGTCTGAAAAACTATCGAGAGCTATTATTATTATTATTTTCTCATCATCAATCTCATCTTACAATTTCAGTAGTCTAATCACTATCTAGTCTATGAAAAGCTCAAATATTAAATGGTTGCCCTAATAATTAGAAATCGAGGTTGGTCCTTCGAATTTGATATGAAGATCCTTATTAATGGCATTCTTTAATGAAGACTTGAATCGTTCATTTCTCCTAGGAATGAGATAAATGTTTAGATTTGTTTGTATCAACCACGATAAATTAAATTTTTATTGACTAGCCAATGCACATCAGATCAAGGAATTTGAAAATAAAACAGGTAGTTCACAAAAATTATTTGTTTTTCTTCTTTAACAAGCATAAAATCGGACGCAGAGTGTGTTCAGATTAATGATATCAAATCATTGAATTTTTCATTACCTACCTGAGAATAATTACAACGAGAAAGTATTGAAGTAAAAAAGTTCCATATTATTATTCACTTTTGATTTTGATCGGGGAAAATAATTATACAACAAAATGCAAGATTCATTATTTATTGTTTCCCAACATTGTACATGATTTATGTTCGTTTTGATATGTCTCATAAAAATAGGTTATATTCACGACAACCAAATGATTATTTATCGTATATATATACATTAGTTCATTAAAAATTATTGAAGGCTACTACAATACAAATAACAATTTCATAGAACTTCTAAAAAGCTACTAAAGTGGGGAATCATTTATATCATATAATTTAATGCCATGGTAAATTAATTGTTGAATCACACAATGAATCAAAATTGGTAAATAATGCGCCTTTACAATATTGCACAACTACTAACAAGCCTACCTGAAGAAACACTTGAAAATTAATAACATTTTTGTCACTCGTAGAGCGTTTTTATTTTTATCACTAAACAATCCTTGGCGAAATACGAAACAATAATTTGTTGCTTCACACATTTCGTCAATAAAAAAATCAGTCTAAAGGTATAATAAGAACGTCCTTCATGTCATCTTAACATTAGGTTATTTTATATTTTAACAATAAATGGTCATATACATGAAAAATACATGAACGTCAATCTATTCTTGACTCCATCATCATAATGAATTATTTTATGATGGAGTCGAGAACTCATAAAAAAAGTAACACTTTGTGTCCATGATAAAAACTCTAGAATTGGGAATTGGGTCCAACATAAGGATAAGGATAAGCACCACATGATCGACTTTATCGAATTCATCTCACAGAACTTTCTCGTCTGATTTACTTAACTGTCATAGATTATGTGGGATACTCTTTTCCTGAATTAATTATAGTTGACCTATCATTCCTAAAAAGGTAAAATAATCGCACTGAAAGATAATCAGAAAAGCCTACTCGACCATATTCGAAATAAAACGGCATAAAACAATTTTATGGACTCAATTTTCCAATTAGTACTTTAACATCGATGGAGTAGGTAACTGGAATTGAATGATTATAATATCCATTGCGCTCTCACTGTACATATTTCAATGAAAGTAGATTTCGAATCAGCAGTCATACCATGACTTCATCTTTCACAAAAAATACGCGAAATATCTTTGACTTTTCTGCTGTTCTGATCATCTATCACTTACCAGATTG
This sequence comes from Chrysomela aeneicollis, assembly GCA_029955515.1. Classification (NCBI taxonomy): domain Eukaryota; kingdom Metazoa; phylum Arthropoda; class Insecta; order Coleoptera; family Chrysomelidae; genus Chrysomela; species Chrysomela aeneicollis. The sequence goes on from JARUHQ010000006.1 coordinate 7,771,681, forward strand.
GTTTGATTGATCCCCTGTAACTTGCTCATGTTCAGTTTATGTGAGAAGGGGAATTGGAAAATGACAATGATGAAAATAAGACCTTGTGGTCAAGGGCGCCGTTACAAAAAATGTCAGGGAGGTACATTTTTTCACATCAAAGTATAATGCATTGAATTGAAATGAATAACTTTTTGAACAATGCTCTGTTTCAACTATAGTGAATCTGAAATCCGGCTAGGAGGGGCATTTGCCCCCCTTGCCCTCAAGTAACGGTGCCCTTGCTTGTGGTCCAACTCTTCAAATGACAAGTTCAGCCAGCTTTGGGAGAGAGAAATATGTCTGCCCTAGTGTTGCCTTTGTCGTTAAGATTGCAACTTAAAATAACGAAAATGTTATAATTGCGACGTAAAAGAAGATACGAAATCTAAAAACACATTTATAATGTACTTTTGGAATCATTCAACAAATTGTTAACAAGGCTCACAAAATATTCTAAATAAGCGGAATAACGAAAACAAACTACAAGAAAAACAAACCAATTATATACAGCTAGGTTATAAACGTCTTCTTCTTTTACGTCGCAATCATAACATTTTCATTATTAAAAGTTGCAATCTTGACAACAAAGACCATAACACTAGGGCAGACATATATTTTCTGGCTGAACTTGTCAATTGTTTCAGCAGGAAAATCCTCATAGATCTTATTGCTTACGCTAGATCCGGTATCCAGGTTATTTGTTTTGTAGGTCCGGGAGGGTTGAAAGTACTAAGCCATTGATTGGTCGTTTAAGTTGTTGACCATACAACTGGGTTGTCCCACGTGACCATAGTACCTACCTACTTCCTTGAAGACCCCTCTAGACTAAAAAATTACTACAGGATGCCGAATCTAGCGTAAGTAATAAAATCTATGCATAGAGTCACGCGACCGCGCTGAAATCCCCTCCCACTTGAGGGCAGGCGAGCAAGTTACCGGGGCGCCGGGGCAAATGGGTGGCTAGGCCGCCCCCTCAGACGAAGATGAAGCTGGCGGGCCCGTCCTTGCACGCCGAGCACCCGGCGTCGCCGTCAGCGTCGGCGTCGGCGGGCGCCCGCAGCCACTTGCCGTGGCAGTGCGGCGCCGACAGCGCCGTCCATCTGGTGACGCGCGCCGCGACGCCGTGCCCGTGGCACCGCCACCCCAGGTCTTCGTGGAGCGCCTCTGATTCGCATCTGACGCACACCCTGTCACCTGCGGAAGAAGGGTGAAAATGATGGGGGGATGTATTTTTTCTAAAAGCAAATTGAGATATAAAATTGGGGACGTTTCCTTCGAACTGATTTTCATGAAATTATTGTTTGACTAACAAGTATCATTTTTATGCTGTCTAGAATTACAGTTGGAATCATCCTAATGATTTTAATTTTCAAATTACAGCGATGGGCGCAACACTATGACGTACCAATTAGATTTAGTGACATTTGGGGATATTTGTTGGTTATAAGTTTCTGAACTTAGTTCAGTTGGGCCTACGGACTGAAAGAATAAGAAGCAGAAAGCTGTTGCTTGCACTGTTGCCAGATTGAAATCACTAATTTCTTGGATGAACCGAAATATTCATCAAAACATGGAATATTTGACTAGCATAATTAACTTTAAAGAAAAATTGCCAATATCAAAATTATTTTTCACCTGGCCCTAATTTCGAAATGAAAATTTACTCTATTTTAATATTTATCTTGTCTATAATCAAAATTCCCTTGGGCACCGGGATGAAATTTCAAAATATAATTCAGTTTCAACTTGAATAATTGAACAAATGATACATTGGATATCATAGCAATGCAGAATATCCGACTATTTAGACATATCGATACTTCCGGCAACTGTGTACAGGCGCAAAAGTGCTATAGCGTGCGTCAAGACAATGATGAAAATAATGAAAATATCTATCCATCTCTGTCAAGGCTCTTCAGCCTTCAGGTATCGTTGAGAGAGAAAAAATTGTCTTTGTCGTCAAGATTGAATTGAAACTTAAAATGATGAAAATGATATGATTGCGACGTAAAAAAAGAGGAGAAGACTAATGTCACAATTATAATGTGTTTGGAATTATTCAACAATTTTTGTAAGCTTACAATGCTCACAAAATATTCGAAATTATCGGAATAACGAAAATACTACAAGAAAAACAAACCAATTATATACAGGTTATATAAGTCTTCTTCTTCTTTCAGTAAAAACAATTTTTTGCTGGTTATCATTGCTTAAAATTTAACTGCCCTATACGGAAGGCCATGATGAATAGAAAACAAAATATTTCAATCGTTATGACTACAGTATTATTATTTTCAATACATTTTTGGGTTCTTAATCGCAACTGTCCTATTGCACTCGATGAATAAACAAGATGTTATGTCTCTAAAAGCCAAAGTAACTCTTTGTCGCAATTCCTCAACACTATTTACTCATTGTGGTAAACTTTATTTTTCAGAAATCCCCATAAAAATTAATCGAGAGGATTGAGACAAGGCGACCTGGTATGCCACCTTACAGTACCATACGTTCCAATCATCAAGTCTATGGTTCCAATCCATTTATGATGTATATATTAATACTGAAGTCATAACGATCGAAATATTTTCCTATCTATCATGGCCTACCCGTATATATAGGGCAGCTAAATTTTGAACAAAGATAACCTGCAAAATAGTATATTATGATACAAGTTTTATAAGACGCTATTTTGTCGCACGCAAGTGCAACAACGTGTCTTATAAAACGTGTGTCATATGTAATTTTTTCTATTTTGAATTGGTTTTAAGAAAAAATGGATTTAATATCGATAAATAACAGGAACATCTTCGATTGGTAACAATGATGACATTGAAATAATTAAAATCTGACGCACAAGCGTAAAGCCCAGTTTCCAGTTGAGCGATTTCGATTATTGCAATACCTGCGGTGAAAAATTCAATGTTGTTATTGTTTTTATTATCAAATTACACTCTGAATTGGAATTTATCAATTAAAACATTGAGTTTTCACTGCTAATATCACCAAATCCAAATCTCTCAGAAGTGAACTGAGCCTAACTCTTCTGACTTTCATTTGACAGTTCGATTGTACCAATCTCCGAATAATAAAAAATGCGTATCGAAATAGAAGCTATTTCGACACGCATATGCGTTGCACAATGACTTCATTATACAACCAAAATAGAAAAAATGGTTTTCACTGTATTTTTGCACTTTTTCATATGATAATATCAACATGTTATACATGGCTGTGAAGGGAATTTTTAGTACCATTCAATGGTAAAAAAAGCAAATATGGTGCCCATAAGAAAAACAAAAGTTGGACAGTACATCTGTGGAATTAATGAAGATAGAATATTTCTGATAATATCTTTGTATTGATAAATTACTTATTTGTGCAAAATTTGAAATTCCTCGCTTGAATATTAACTCGGAAAATAAATAAAAACGAAATAAGTGATTTTCAGTTTTTTCAAAATATTTCAGGAACGGCCGGAACTTCTCCAGTTGGCAAACGGCATTTTGAAGAGGACTGAATTGCGCATATTTTGTCTAATTTGATCAACTTTCTATGTCTTACCGTTTAGGAAATAGCAGTACAGTCCCTAATGAAATCGGCGGGACCCTGTATAATTGTTATGATGAACCTCAAGTAGATCTAAACTAACACACTCAATAGGTCCTTTTGCTGCTTGATTGTCAGAGTGGTGTTGGAAGTATAGTTCAGTAAAATTTATGATTTTGTTAGTAATTGATATTAAAATTTCAGAAATTATAATTTATTCAATTTATCATTTCACTTGACGAATTATGGCAAACATACACCTGTTGAGAGATCCTTCAAGTTATTGAATTACAAAAATATTGATATATTTGGAGTATCCCATGAATCATTCAAAAAATCACTAGGTATATACTATCAGTTGGTAATTGACGAGTCTAAATTAATACTATAGGTACTAGATATGAGACATAGATCTTACTGCTTACGCTAGATCCGGCATCCTGTAGTAATTTTTAGATCAAGAGGGGTCTGCAAGAAATTAGGTACACATTTGTATGATCAACAACTAAAACGACCAATCAATGGCTTAGTACTTTCAACCCCTCCCGGACCTATAAAACAAGTAACCTGGATACCGGATCTAGCGTAAGCAATAAGGTCTATGATATGATATGGCAATTTTTTACTTGTTGACAGATCAATCTCATATTTATTGTTTATACTTTTGTTCACTGTATTATTTTCACTTTATTCGATGATTCACATCTACATTTATAGATATATATTTTAATGTAATTATAGTGAATGTATGTTATATCAAACTGTAATGGGGTTATCCCGTGAATAAACAAATATATAAACATTCAGACTCACCTTCTTTCAGAGACTTGTAGTTTTCTTCCTTCCTACAAGCTTTCGATGCTTTCAAGACCTCAAATTCCACACAGTATCTGTAAGAAATAAGTAGATGATGAGTCGAGCGAACGAATTAAATGAGAATAATAATTCAAATTTCAAAGTCCAATATCTTCAAAGTATAAAAATAGGGTGTCCTGTGAAGACTTAGTGAACAAGGATTGAAGAATGAACAATATTCATTTCTATTTCTCGTTGAGTTTTGAGCAATATTTTCCTGCAGTTCCGACGTGAAACCACATTGGCCGAGCAGAATCAATTATTAATCATTCCAGACTAGTCGAAGCCAGAATGCCATGATGGGGCACAAATGGAAATATCAAAGGGAAATCTGGGACAGTCGCTATCCACATTCATTAGCTACGTCACATTCCGTTCAACTCTTATTTGACTAGCTAAATTGCCCCAAGTTTGTTTCACATTGTTGATCTAATTGGAAGCTGATTTCGGGTTGGTATATTTGCGTGGAATCAACATGAAATTTGAGGATTTTCGAGTTCCACATTTACATCACCAGTTCTATTTTTTATGATGGGTTTGCCGGGGCGGTTTGATGACAGAGTTTATACATGTGAAATAATAAAAATTGTCAACGCCATACAGTAATGTTCAATTTTCTCTGGTTGAGACCCAACTTTGATTTTTTCAATATTGTTTATCATATATATTGCATCGAATGTTGAAAGCGCCTCTGAAAGAACAATAGATATGACTAGTTGCATAATTACTCGTAAAAATAAGTTGGTAAACCTGATGAAGGTAACAAATCTCTTCAACTAAACCAACAGCATGACTAGGAACAAAATAGATAAGATATATACCTACCTTAACCTATGTTGTTTTTTTTTCTCTCGATACGATTACTTTGAAAATTTGATCAATCAGGTACCTGATTTTTCACAATCGAGGCTCTCCATTCGTCAATAAAAAATTGCAGAAGCTCCAGTATAACTCCCCAAGTATACGGAATAACTAATTCCTGATACAATTAATTCTTGACAGGAAAAAAATCGGCTGATTTAATAAGATTAAGACCACGGAGAAATATTTCTCACGGAATCTCTTCCAATCGTTATGCAAATTCTGGCGAATGAAAAATATAAATTGGCGCTTTCTTTATAATTGATAGCAGGCGCCTTATCTCGAATCGGGTTTTGAGGACTTTTTTTGCCCATTTTGTCCTGGAGTCCTGTTGATCATTCAAAACCAGAAGGATGAGCTAACTTTCATCCAGACTGTAAACTACCTTTCCAGATTAGTAAATATTGATGAACATCGTTTGTTAGCTCATATTGGATTCATTTGACTGAAACTGTAAGAGGAAATATTAGTCGATTTTTAAACAAAGAACGACCTATGACAAAATTCTTTGTCGATAATCCGATTTTTTTATGAAAACATTGAAATATTAGCTTTGAAATAAAAATCAATCACAGAAACTGAGTTTCAAAATCAATCCATCGAAAACGAAATATTAATTTCAGATGTCTTTGAGAAACATTTCAGTGGAATATGGTATGATCTAACTAGTGAAATTGAAACCACACGTGATTTCAAAGAAGACCCAGACAATCTTACAACAGGAATCATCAAACCATTCTACAAAAATGGAGACCAGCTTCATTGGCTTCAAACTTTTCAAAAGTATTATATAATCAGAAACTGAATCACTTTTTCTTATTGGTACTAAACTAAGATACTAGTTGCCGATGTTGCTGAGAAATATGAATACAATTAATGTATTTAATAAAAAAATAAAAAAAATGGGTTTTATCAAACGATAGACAACTATTCCAAGAAATGGTTGATCCATGAATGACAAAGTCCAATGAAAATCATTCAAATTCTTCCTACATTTATACTTATATAGATTTTAATTTCAATTTTAACGTATAGGCACTTTTTTATATGTTAATTTTATTAATTCATTGCTCTTAATCTGCATTTTAAGTAAGAGTGTTTGAAAGTGTTTTCAACCGCCAACTTAGTTGCAAAGCAACCCTCGTAAGTCTAAGACTAATTCTAATTATAGTTATAGTATACCATACATATTTGTTTTTGGAATTGCAGTACCTACATTCCTTTGAAGCAGGCTTGCACGTTTAAAAAATAAAGATTTACCAATAGTCAAGCTCCCTTCGAGCTTTTTTGGGGTTTCTATTCATTTATTCACCTGTTCTGCAATTATTCGTAATAGTGGCAAAACTATTTTTTGTATTATTGTATTTTTTGTGTAGTTTATTGTACTGCATTCTTATTCAGGCGAAATAAATGGTTATTATTATTATTAGTTTTAGTGAAATCTGTCTTTCATTTAATGATGGTGCTGTAGAAATAACTTTCAATGATAGTTTCTCCAGCACACAATCTTCTTCTAAAAGGCAATGAATTGAAAAATATTGTCTGGTGAAAAATTGAATCTATTCATTCATATTATGTATTTGGCCAATATCCGATTTTCATTTATCATAGATATTTGATACATTTCAATTATTTACGTCAAAATCCTATAGTTATGACCCTAATCAATGATACCTTCGAAAGTTCTCAGATAGTATTTTATTTTTTCCCTGTTCACGAATCGAACCATTCGGCAGATTCTCCATTAGGGTATTGAATTTTCCTGCATAGCACGCGAGAACTCTGGAAGCTTCCAGATATAGCAATCAAAATAATTCCTTTTGCCGATTCCTCCAGAACGCTATATGAACCGGGATTGGGCGGTCAAAGATTTTCTGCCAATTGCACTTTTCGCTACATCTTTTTTTATTGGAAGGTAATTTTTCCAACTGATTTATACAATAAATTTATTCGAATTAAAATTTGAAAGCCAGTGAAAGAATATTGAAGGGGGTATATAGGTAATATATATATATTTTTGGAAAGTTCGGAGGTTATGTGCATCAGGAAAGGCCTCAACTTAGAAATGATGATATTTCACAGCAAAAAATGATTGATGTTTGTCGCGAAATGAGTAGATATATCCTAATTATAACGCAACTCAAGGAATAATCAGAAAATACACCGCATAAAAAATTACGGTAAATGTGTACTTATCATGCGATGAATATTTTGATACAAATTTTTGTTGATACTTCCCCCAAAAAAACATAATAATATCGTGAACATATCTCTACTTTTCGAGATAATCGATCACCTTCTTCTACTGATATCTATCTTTCTTTTTCACATGTATTGAAGAGAGAAAACACATATATCACTGACTCGTATTGCTATAAGGTATCTATGAATCCACCTTTATTCGCTCAAGATTTGCACAGAGGTTTTCAAAATGAACGTTGTTTATGTAGCCTAGTTGCTGAAATAATAGGAAAACTACGAAAAAATTACATATTTATATTTATGATGTTTTTCTTAGACAAATAATCATAATCAACCATCATGGTAAATGCATGTAATATGTCCTGGGATAAAAGAAGAACAGTGGTTTGCAAGTGGACTGTATTTGCCGATAGGGCGGCAGATAGGAGAAAACAAAAGAGAAAATATCGAGATGTGGCGACAGATGCGAGCAGAAACAGAGACTTACCCCGGATCACCCTGGTCTGGTAACGATGTCTTCTCAAGCTAGCTCTGGTTGGGACGTTTGGACCTCTTGTAGTAACTGTTCTTTCACCATGCCACGTACCCACATACAGGGCCACCAATCTCAATCCATAACACAAATTATGTAACGTAATGCGATAATCCACTCCAAGGGAGTTGGATTATGGATAGAAAGCGTTTGAAGGGTATCTTCAAAAAAGTAATTAGATATAACGAAAAGCAAAAACGAAGACCGAACTTTTCTGGTTCGAAGCCACAAAGCGTCTCTGCGACGGGCAAGGTCATTCTCGAAAATCTCTGTTATCTGCGGAATACCGAAAAAAGCCACTTCGCGTGATTCTATTCACAACATTGCGAGTACAGGGTGTTGGCCGAGAATGAACAACATGACTTGCCCAAAACTTGCCATACAAAGAAGGTGAAATTTCGAACTTTGGCATCGATTATCTCGAAAACTAGATATATATTCACGATAAAATGTTTTTCAGGTCATAATACGCAAATACCAACAAAAATGTTCATCAAAATATTCATCGCATGATAAGTGCACAATTACCAAAATTACCTATCAGTAATCAAAACCACATGCTGTATCGAGACATTGTTTTGGAGAGAAAATTGTGTGCTTCCTCATTGTGATGGAACCCACATCAAATTAAGTGACCTGGTTGTTTGTTGCCAGTTGTCTCAGGGATTGTTCACAGTCCCAAGTCTGGCTCAGTCTGAAGGCACTGATTGCTGCTTCTTTCATTACACATATAGGTGCAATGGTGGAAGCTTCAGCATTACCTCTAAGGCTGCCATGGGGCACTTGAATATCGCCCCTGTAATTCCCAGACAAGTTAGCCGCTGCACTTTCTGCAGTTTGACTTGTGCCGACATTTGAACCAGAAGATCATTTTTGATTTCAGAACCCAAGACTGCGGCATGTCTAGCTTGCCGTTATAGCTTTTGTAAGAGAGTGGTTGATTTGGCTGTTCCATGTAAGTTTTTCGTCTATTATTGTGTTGCTAACTAAACAGGGCTGCGATTTATGAATCGGATTATTCACCAATAGCAGAGACTTATAGAGACTATTCGCGATAGGTTCTAAGCATAGATCCTATTACGCTAGATCCGGCATCATGTAGTATTTTTTTGGTATCAGAGGGGTCTACAAGAAAGTAGGTACTATGATCACGTGGCACAACACATTTGTATGGTCAACAATTAAAACGACCAATCAATGGCTTAGTACTTTCAACCCCCCGGATCTCCAAACAAATAACCTGGATACCGGAGCTATGGTTCTAAGCGATACGCTACCTAGCGGTAACTCGTAAAAACACTCTCGAAGTAGGATAACCACTGAACTTTCTGGGGATAACCTACTAACAAATTTGACCTCTGTTCTGTTTATGTTCGCTTCTGATGTGAAAGGTGTATTTCTAGCAGTTTTTCGGGAGTTCTTCTGGTGAAATCCATGTGAAATCTTATGTGATGTCACTAATACGGAAACAAAACAAAAACGATACCATTCCGAGAAGTTCGAGTTGTTACCATCAGGCTACGTGTTATTTTCTATCGCGATGAATAGTAGAATGGGACAAAGGTGAATATAGATAGGGTGAAACTACTTTTCAATTGTTTTTTGTCAAAACCTGTAGATTGGTTTAGCGGAGATCATAACACGGGTAATAATTCACTAATCGTTCTGAGATGGCGTTAATATCACATTTGATATCAATATCGATAATTCAGTTCTCTATTAATATACGTATTATATGGTTTCGTGTTCACGTGACAGTGACAGATCATTCATAATTGTGGTTTTGGCTTGAAATATGAATATTGTTCGTGGATTGAAATTCAACAAAATCAAGTAGGCATAAGTCTACAAATATTTCTAGTGCCTTTTAATGGGACTCGTTCCACCATATCTATATCCACCTTGAATGGGGGACGCAATTTTCTATATTAGTCACGTAAACTACAATATCATCCCTTGCAGCACCACAAATTCCATTCAAAGGATTCAAGCGAGTTATGCTTTGACTGGTGGAAGGCGAAAGATCGTAGAATATGCTCGATTTCGCGTTTCGATATCGGACGTTATCTGACGCCCTCTCACGGCCGTCTTGGGCACTCGAACACGTTTCTCGTTCCAGAAATCACGGGAACGTGACGATTTTACGAAGGGAGGAGATGGACAGCGGCCGAGGGTTTTTGTGCTCCACTGCTTGCTCATTCTGGTTTCGAGTTTTTTTGGGTCTTGAAATGTCGCATTCGTTCTATAGAGTGACGTGCCAATATTGACTTTCGCAGGGATCTTCGTTGGGAATGACCGGCTTGTCAGAAGAGGTGGAAATGCTGAAAACGTAGCAGCACCTGAGTAGAAGATTGATACTAATTTTATCGATAGCTTTTATGTCATTTCTAATAGCAAATCGTAGCAAATACAATTTTCTGTTAGAATGAAGGGAAAGAAAATCGGAGGATTTCTCAAAATTAATGAATTGGAGTTTACCTAATTTCAAACCAGTATCTCATTATATTAAGCTGATTATTAAACCTTTTATTGGCAAGGAATATAATCAACCAATCAAACAAATCATTCTTGTCATTGATCCTTACACATTGTTTTCATTGTTAGAGATATGTTCTGAAAAGATTTAGGCATCATTTCGTATCACTATGTTTTCTAAGGTATATAGATAATAATAGGATACCGTACGGTATCAAAGAGTTTTGCAAGGTCCAAGAAATACAGTCATGCTACTTTGATCCAAGACTTCTCATCTGATATGTTAGTTCAAATATGGCGTCCAGAGGAGATATATAAGTTTATAGACCATTTCAAGTGTATAGCACATTTGTATTAGGTTATAATATTCATATAAATTTCTATATAACAGACCTGAGTAATTACTGGAATACTCAGCAAGTCTACGCGAATTACTGAACATTTTCCAAGCGGAAAATGTGTCAACTTCAATTTTCGTTCACAAGAGAATAACATCATGTCAGACAGCCAAGCAGTCATTAAAGCTCTGAACTACTTCTAAGATGGTTTGGGAGTGCCTACAGAAACTAAATGAGCTAGAAAAGAACAACAGATCGATCCTTCCATGGGTTCCGGAAAAAAAATACCGTCATTTGAAAAGATCCCAAAATCACAAGGAATGATAGGCATCAGGTGAAGATACCTCTGGGAAACTATAACCATAAGAAACCTGCTGGAAGGACAACTTGAGATACTCCGATTGTAGCAAAATCAAACTTGAAGCCACTTGATATCCTGAACTATTGAAAAGCCATGAAGGACTGACTTCATAAGTAATTGATACATCCTTAACAACTGGGCAGCGAAAAGGGACACAATAGATCTTATAGGTTATAGGTCGCAGTGCATGACTCCCATATTAAAGAGGTAACAGACAATTTATGAACTATCAGGAGTCCAAATGTAATGTTGACTTTGAAATAAATATTACTAAATATAGAATAGGCATTTTTCTTACTCCATCGATCGTGATTCAGACAATCAAATGCTTTGGATAGATATAGGAAGAGTATGAAATTCCTGTGACATATCCTTAAGTAGGTGAATACTATATTATACAATTTATAAAATTGCCGTTTCTACTCAGCAAATTAGATTGATTCGGGCTCTGCACCTACCGAATCAATCAGAAAGGAACAAGGTTATCACAAATCCAGAACTCATTCCTGAAAATTCTATAGAGAAATTGTGTAGAGTTGAAATCTCCAAACAACAAACCCACTAGAATAGTAACACCCCAAATAGCTTGAAGCCAACATGAAATTCATATTCATATGTTTTTTCCCGCACATCGTAATATTTGAAAGTGATAATCATCCCAAGACCACATTTTTTTAAGATTCCCAAATATATATATCCTTCAGTTGGTACTTATCTAAATCATATTAGTGTATCAATCGTTATGTATCCAATGTTCGTTATATAATACAGTGCCTCATTTATATATAAGTGGTTCATAGATATCACGTCTTTCTGGAGATATTGGTGAATGCGCCAACGCAGCTAATTTCGTTCAACCGATAATCGACCGAACGCTGACAGTGACAGAGCGAAACGTCTCGTTTCCAAATCAAATTTTGTTTGATGATGGTTCATTAAACGGCATTTTTCCAGTTTTGTGTGAAAATTTTAATAGGATTTTACTTGAAAATCATGTTTATCCTGTTCAAATCAAATTAAAAGGATGGTGAAACGCTGTTGAATGTGTAAGAGACGATTTGAAAGTGGTGACCAGAACACAATATTCTACTGGTGAGTTACTCAGTGTCGTATCATTCGTTTAATTGACATTATTCACTCGCCTTCTATTGCAAAAAGATTTTTGGTGATTTGAAAACATTCTCGGGTGTCCTCGAGATGAAAAGTTAGTGGATATATGTAAAAATAAGATCGGGAAAGATAATATTTCAAGAGACGCTATAGTTTGGTCGCATCATTTCAAGTGATGAAATGGTTGGCCCAAGTGGTAAGAAAATACTCAGAGTAGTAGGTAAACCTATATTTAGTGTGATGTTATGTATTTCATGTTCGACACTTTGAAACTTTATATTGCCAGAAAATAAACAATATAGTGGTGACAGTGAATTGAATATATTATCATTCGGCTAATAATACAAAGATGTATATTTTCAGAAAACTCCGATATTTAATTGTTTTCATTCAGTCTTAGGAAGAATGAATACGATAATTTTGTTATTAGTAGTTTATTCAAATTCATACCCTTCCAAGATAACAAGACACTGGTCCTAGGGAAATCTGTTGTTGCTATCCTTGTTTCAGAATGGGGTAACCCTAGTTACCTAGTAACTGATATATATGTTGGCTTCAAATAACTACTGAGGTAAGGTTTCATCTAGTCTGTTATATGATCGAAGGTTGAAATACATAATACAAGTTACATACATCAGAACTGATTAAGACACAAGAGCTTATCTCTATATTTCAGTGGCCAATTTGGGAGAAACTAAGCTAGAAAATTCATCGAAATTTATAATTGCATGAGGCTGTTCAATTATGCACAATACACTTTGGAACGATGAATACCTGAGCAAAGTGATTCTGGTAAAGCCATTCAATTAATTTGCGTGTAACTCGTACAATGCCCTGAAGTGGCATGTTTGGCTGCGGTCCATACATTATTTCTCATCTCAAAATGGCTGTCGAAATATAATGCAATGGCGCATTACGCAGAGGCGATTACGCAAAGCAAGGGGTTGTAGTAGGGGCGGTAGGGTACCAAATAATAGTCGATACATCGATGTTATAATGAATATTATTATCGAACGAAATTATGCAATTACGATTAAGCGATCTGGCTTTCGTTCTTGTCCAAGAGCGTTGTCTGATTGGTCGTCAACACATGTATTTTAAATGTCTTTGAGTGGATGATGTAGATGTAGGGTCAAAATGCTAAAAAAATTATTTTCTCTTTTGACGTATTCATCCACCTTTGATATTGATTGTACAATGAGGCTGTTATATGTTGTCTAGATCATTTTCTATATAAACTATATGCTGAAAAATTTTTTAGTTTCGTTCGAACATTATGGCGGATGATGAGCCGATCCATAACTAGTGAGAGATTTGCGAAAGTATTATTTTTAACACCAGTAGAATGCGAGGTGAAGGTTTACAACTTGTTTTGAAGTAGTTGTAAGCTGTCAGCTATGGTCAGCTCATTTCGTAGGAATTGGGCACTAAATCCCTATAGGATACATGCAATGATATCAAGCGTACATGAAATTTCGTGCCTGTATATATAGGTGATCACAACCTCCGTTGGCTTCGTATATGTATGATCTTTATCAATCAGAATCTGATAATTATATAAAAACATCGCCATTTGTTACATACTATCACTTCGTCATTATCTTAATTAGTTTTCAGAGACACTTTTGCTTAGAACTTGTACATACACACTCGAACATTTATAGCTGACGTCGATTTTTTCAACAATAAAATTACTCTCTATTTCAATTTTGGCACTTCAATAAGATACTCGATATGAAATGGGTTATATTAACTTCCCTACTATGTTGAATCCCAATCGATACCTATTGTTCGTAGCAGACCTATAGATGCCTATTATAGCTTATTGTGATAGAAATTACCTCACTTATGCGAAATTTGACAAATGAGACCGATCGTGTCCAATTCGATTTCCGAGAATAGAAAGTCATCTTTGAAATAGCATAATGGCATTTCGACAAATCGAGGGTTGCCATAATATTTATGAGACTAGCCCTGTAGCATCAAATGATTTGAAATTTCTCAAAAATGTTACAAGAATCCAGAATCCTCCACGAATAATATAGTTATTCCTGTCTTACAGTCAATGGATGAATAAGAAAACCAAGATGTCATTTTGGATCATTATTATCATTATTATCGATATCAGTTGAGTTGTGAAATATTTTTTAAATATTTTTTTTGTTATTTCTTGAAGTTTCAGCATTGAAACCTCAACCTCTGAAATTTCTAACCCAGATAGAAGAAGAGTCAATGCAACAAAGAAATAAGGTCTATCTGGGTTTTATACCAAGATCCAGAAAAAGCAGAAATATAACATTAATAAAGACGTCTACAATAAAAGACGAATTCAGACAAGGGGGAGAACTGAGCCCGCTATTGTGCACAAAATAATAATATATCGATGAGGTACGTAATCAAGGAAAGCTGTTCCTATTTCGATATATATATGCAGATAGCTGTACACAGAATAAATATAGCAGGAGGAAAATTTCATGTAATTATGACATGCTTATAAGAACTAATTTGTGAGATAAAATCAAGATAAAATAAAAAATCAGGGCAGAAATCATAACAATACTTTTCAATTTTGATTGGTTAATAGATATATCTCTTGACTGCACTCGAAACTCCTGATATAATAATATTCGAACATTGTCAGAATATTGTGTCCATGAAGGATGTTGTTCAAGGGATATTCAAAGGACGTCCTCACAGGGACATTGAATGTAATATATCGATTGGGCACTCCATAGGACGTTGTTATCACGACTTTTCAAAATATGTACTTCCCAGGACGTCCTATGGACGTCGACTCAGTGACAATGTAAAAAATGTACCGAATTGGAACGTCCATAGGATGTTGTAATTACGAGTTTTGAATGAATTTACTATCTGGAAGATCCCATGGACGTCCTCATAAGGACATTATATGGATAAAAATTTCATGTCCGGGACATTCGGACATTAATAGGGACGTCCTTAGGACATTTTTGTAGAAAACGATATGTCGCTATTAATAATTCAATTTCCAGCATAGCCTTCTCTGAATTAGGAGTACCCCAAGGCAAACCCAAGGGTCGATATTGGAACCTATATTGTTTGTATCATACATTAATGATTTGGAATATTCAACAGCTGGAACATTCATAACAATGTACGCAGATGACACGTCAATTATAATCTCTGACAGATCAGATTCACTTCTGAAAGAAAAATGTAAGAAAGTTTTTGAAAATATCAGTTAATGGTTTTTTGGCTCTTCACATTGATGAGCATTTGAATTGGAAAAATCACTGTGATTTCCTAATCAAGAAAGTTAATTCTATTTCAAATCAGTTCAGGAATATAATCAATCAATGTTGATCAGCTGCTGAAGCTGTACTATGCCTAGGTGGATTCCAGATATGGAGTGTGCATCTGGGGTCATTCTTCTAGCTGCTCTGATGTGTTTATAGCACAAAAAAACTCATTCGGATTATTAGTAGCATAAGCCCCCGTGATTCTTGCAGAAATGCTTTCAAAATTTTAGAATTGTAACTGTTCCTTGTCTTTTGATTTTTGACTTGTGCTTATCTGTTTTTGAGAATAAGAATGAATTGTTTGTGCTAAATAGAATTGAGCATAATATCGATACAAGACAAAAAAACAATGATTTTGTACCATTTGGAAAAACCAAATTAGCTTTCGAGTCCCCTGATCAGATGGCTCCACGTGTTTGTAATTTGCTACCAGATATTTTGAAAAAATCCAAAACCGTGCACATCTTCAAATGAAAACTTAAGGATTTTCTTGTTGATAATTGTTATTATAGTTTCGAAGAAATTATGTGTATAAATAGTTAATTTTGACTTTTTTTTCAGTAATCTTCTTCTCTGATTTTTTTTCTTCATTCGTTGACGATTCCTATACAAACTTTATAACTTTGTCAAAAAGGAAAATAAAGATCTATCTATATATCTATCTATTGTGTCCTAGTAGGGTTTGGTAGACCACGAGCAGAAAACAACTACTTTCCTGGTGAATACCACGAAGAACATTGCTCTGCTTGTATAGTCTATACTTTTTCTCGTCCAAGTCATGTTTTTTTTTCAATAATATAGAATGTTTCATTTGAAATTACAAAATTATAAATCTGGCAGAAGTGAAAATATTTTCAGCACATCGTCCGTTGATTGGGAAATCGTTTGATGCGTCCTAATTTTCGCGAGTTCAAGATTCCAAATCGAAACCGTATTTCTTGCGTTCGACTCGAATAAGAAGATATCAGTCGGGAATTGTGAGGGCGCTGCAGTCGGTATCTATGTATCCAGAGGGAACACCCGCCGGTACAGAATTAAGGTAGATATAAGGAACGGAGTCGTGAGAGATTGCTCCCTGAAGGCGCGAGAAGGAAGAATGAACCTCGGATTCAGATATCCCGGAAAAATGCTGAATTATTTTATGTTGTTCGAGCAACTGTTCGAGAAACTTTTCTGTAAAGAACTTCGGGTTGGTGAACGGCGATGTTCAGACTTCGAAGTTTGTTCAACCAGTGTGTCAATCAATCATTTTTCGAGGATCCTACCGACTGCGCCAGTTTTGATTGCCGGACGGCGACAAGGGTTTTTACTTATATAACCTTTTTTCTCACTCAGCAACTTCTCATTACGTAGGCTTATGAGATAATGGTTCTGAAATATATACATAAACAGTGTACCCAAGATAAGGATGAAAAACATGGGGATCCACATAGAGACGGGCATAATAATTATGTATCAATCTATTTGAATATTTACTAAAGCAGTATTTACAACATTCAACAATAATTTTCGTCTTCTCGGTTCTTATTATTTTAGTTTCTGTTCATTTAAAGTTTAGATTATGTTGTCACAACGAATTGTGCCGTACATCGTTGTATTCGCAATAAAATATGCTATCAAAAATGGAAAAGTCATAAATTGGACAAACAAATTTGATAGAGATTGATAGAGAAAATTGTCTATCCAATTTCAAACATAGTTTGAAATTGAATGTCTGGTAGACTACGAGCAGAAAACAACTTCTTTCCTGGCAAATACCACGCAGAACATTGAATTATATCTGCTCGTAGTCCGTCGATTCACACTGTGAATGCAGATCGAAAATATTTCTTCCCTCCTAAGACGTGACAAATTCACATCAATGTTCTGCGTTTTATTTACCAGGAAAGTAGTTGTTTTCTGCTCGTAGTCATCTTCAAACTGTTTGATATTTCTTATTGGATAGACTATTTTCTCTTTCAAAATTTTTGTCCAATTCATGGCTTTTTCATTTATTAGCTTAGTCGAGCTCTCAGCCACCTCCAAGTTCTGTAACTTGGGAGATTTGTTTCTGAAGTGTTTCTTTCTTCTGCCGCATGGTGTCGCCACTTCCAATTGTCTGCTGGATAGCGGCTCAGTGCAGTCAAATAGACGCGACGAAAATGCATTGGGACAGGCAACGTTTAGAGTGGAGATCTCACGGTCTCTACTCGGATAACCACCCTACACTGATGAGGGCCAATAAGCCCGAAACCGGCCTGTAGGCTGTTAAGCGTGCCTGTCTCGATGTGAATTTGTCACGTCTTAGGAGGAAAGAAACATTTGCGATCTGCATTCACGGTGTGAATCGTTGCATGGACTACGAGCAGATATAATTCAATGTTTTGCGTGTTATTTGCCAGGAAAGTAGTTATTTTCTGCTCGTAGTCTACCAGACATTCAATTTCGAACTATGTTTGATATTTTCTCTTTAAAAATTCAACAATCATTCTCGCCTCCCCAGTTCTTATTATTTTAGTTTCTGATGGTTTAAAGTTCAGATTATGTTGAATAATTATTATTGAAGAGTATTTTTCTCAATAGAAACAATAGGGAAAACAAAAGATATGCTATGTTACACAGAGGTGTACTTTTTTAAAAACGAAATTGATGATGGTTGATTGCTTATATAATGTCAATTGGATATTTTTTCCAAATGAAAAATATGTCTAGAACATCTGTTCACTATACCGTTATCAAATAATATGATTGGCTCTCGAAAAGAGGAATGGAATAGCCACAGCATTGAATTCCCTTTTCCCATTTGCATCCATGTTCACAGAAGAGAACCCAATCAACCGATATGTCAATAAAGATGGAAATGACGTTTGGGAATGGGATAGCTTCAGAGGTGGGGGGGGGGGGGCTTGATTGAACTCGAGTCGAAAAACAGAAAAATCCAGATAACAGAAGGAAACCTAATTCAATTACGATCATCGACTGGTATTTCACAGCTAGCTCGAGCGGGCGAGGATGCTTTTTTCTTCTTCTCTTTCGCTGCCTTTTCGGGTTAATTTCGCGGCCTATAAATAGGGGAGCACAAAACGATGTCGTCTCGACACTCTTCATTTGTTTCATTTTGAAGCTGTCGAAATCTGGAGCGGTGTCGCTTTTATCGCTAATTGCCATCCCATGGCAGAAGAGGAATTACCGAAAGGAATGGCGGTGCACAGGCTTTTCCTTTATCGCCTTGTCAGCTTCCGTTTCGCTAGAGAAAACACGATTCCACTGATATAGTGGGACGCTATGTATAGTTTTGGCGAAACAAAAGTCGGACACTAATTAGTTTTGTTCGTTATTTCAGACTGCGAGGCGGAGAGATTTATCGCTCCTCGTGACATTCTCTGTATTTGGCGTAAAAACTGTTTAGTATCGGATTCTTCAATAATTGAACAGTTTTTGGTTTGATGATAATTTTATCAACAGTAAAAACACAAGAGCTTTTTTTTTATCGGATAAATTTCTCTTTCTAACGAATAAAATTTGCCAATCAGTAATTTTACGAGAAAAACTGACATGAAAAAATTGCGAGACCGTAGGTCGAGCAATTTTGTCTAATGTCAGATTTTCGAGTGAAATTACTGATGGAAAATTTTTGAGTTAGTAAAGAAATTTATCCAATAAAAAAAGTTCGAGTGTTTTTTGGCAAGATAAATCAACGACAATATATAAATGAACAGTAATTATAATTAACTTTATTGAAATAACTATTTAAAGGAGCAGTTATTAAAAATACAATTTTTGAAAATGTTTTGGTTCGGTGTCGAAATTTCGATATTTTCTTCTCTGATGGTTTCGACACATGTCGAATATTCGTTCGAACACTTCTTTATATCCGAAGATCGCAAGTTACTAACAAGATTTTCGTGATGTTCAGGGTCAATTTGTAGATAGGGTTTGATCGATGCCGACGAAGAATGTCCAGTTATTTTTATAAGCTGTTGGTCACTTATTCCTGCTTTGGCTAACTGTGTAACTGTACTAGCACGGTTTGAATGATTGGTTATTTTATTATTTGTGGTGTCGAGGCCAATTTTCGTTGCTGAAATTTTGGTCCAAGAAGAAATCATGTTAATTCCCAGTGGAACATTTTTAAACCATCCTTTAGAATTTTCGAGCTTCCAAAAAGGGTTTGGAGTTAAAAAAAGTCGTTCAGACGTTATGTTTCCATTTCTTCTTTCTAAGAGTAGTTTTAATAATCTCACTGGACATATATTTTCATCAATATAATTTTTTGTTATCCATTTGCTGTCTGCCAATCTTTTTGACCCACCTTGTGCCGTCTTGGAAAATATTGTATTATTTTCTATTCTTCCTGTAGGAGTTCCATCTTGATTTTTCTCTTCTTTGAAATAGTATATTCTACAGTTTACAGCTTCTCCTCCCCTCCAAGCTAATTCATAAGAAGCTATATGAAAAAATCTTCTTTGCAATCCATCTGGTTCATTTATATTCCATAGTTTTGCCATTTTTATAATATCTTTCTTATCTATTGCAACAGAACCTAACTTTCTTTTATCCGGAATAGCTTGCAATTCTTTCCGTTTACTATTTCTCGCATCACGAGCTTCTTTGAAAGTTATATCGGCAAAAGGATCAACTTTAATATTGTACTCACTGAAATATTTTTCTTGAATCATCTTTGCAGTCGAATTCCAGATTGTTTTCAGAGCATATTCCTTGTAATCTTCTCCATTTCGCTTTTTCATGTTATAAGCCCAGTCTTTCAATATATCTGCTATATGTTGTACCGGTGTTTCTTCTCCCAATTCGTAATTTCTGGCTTTACAAAACTCCATGAATTGTCTCCAAATCGACGATTTCGTGTTTCTTGTAGTTTGCGGAATTGATTTTTTTATATTATTTGTGATTTCTACAGACGAAATTTCCCCAAAACGGCTCATCCTGCGATTTTTCGTGTGAATAATACCCAACAATCAAACTTGACACGACAGAAATTGAAGTGACGGGCGCATACTAGATGGAGAAGGTTTCGAGGAACAGGCATTTTTACAGCGATAAAAAAGGATGCACCTTTTTTATCGATGTCAAAATGACTCACGTCATCGTCAAATGGTGTTTTCTATGGAGGAGTTGATTTATCGATAATAAATATCATCATCATCAAAAACATTATCGATAATTGGATACCCTGAGATAGAATGAAGAAGTAGAACCTGTATTTTTGATGTGGGTGATGTGAATCAAAGAGCCAACAATTTCATACACTACAGCTATTTCCTAAATGAGAAGATAGGAAGACAATCAGGTTAAAAAAAGTTGCTTGATTTGAGCCATTTTCGATATGCTGTTTTGAAAACTGAAACAAAGTCAGTGCTTTATGGATGGAACAGGAGTTCAGTGAAGACTACAAGAATTTTCAGAACGTATTTCTGTGAACAAATGATCCAGAGGTTAGAAAACAATTTGATCCAACTAGAAAATGTGTTTCACTGTTTAACTGTTTAACTATTCATGATATGGGAGATGAATTCGAACTGGTCTGCTCCAAAATGATGTCGGGCAAATTTTGGCAAACTTAACCTAACCTCGACTCAAAATTCCTAAATAAGTAGGGAGGCGAAGATTGCTAGAATCTTCAGTATGTTCTCCTCATCTTACACCCTTGGGTTTTCTTCTATGATGGTATTTGGAAAGTATAGTATACATAACTAATGATGAATGAAATGAAGTTGTCTCAAGATAGGTGTTTATTATAGAATAAAAATTAATTTCAAATGGGGTAGGGGAAAGAATTCAGAGATGAATTTGACCTAATTCATTCCATTTGGCTATTCCACACTGTATACGTGGGAAAATCACCTACATCACACTTTAAAAAAACTCAATTCTGCATTTTTTGCAATTTTAAAATTGAAGAAAACATTGGACAAGAAAATTCTGATTGATATTATTATTATTATTTATTGCTTCAAAAAACAAAAAGTTTCACAGCAAGGGTTTGGTATTATAGTACCTATGTATAAATAAATGAAATATTATAGATAAATAATAAAAAAAAGAACATTTTATGTAGCTTAAGCTTAAACAGTATAAAATATGCTCGTCTTAGTCCAGTGAAAATTACATTTGTGAAGTAGCCTGGAAAATTAAATAGTATCATTCATTTAAGATGAATGAACGTAGTTTGAGGACATTCCAAATATAGTTGGCAATCGTTTTAGCGGAATCTATCGACAAGTTTTCGAGAGAGTGGATCAATGAGTTTGGGTTGGATTATGGATATGTATTATTCACTGGTATATTGTCATATATCATACAACGTCAATCTTTGAGGAGATTGCGCCAATTCTGACAGAATTTTTGTTAGTCAAAAGCGTATACTGAGACTCATATTCGACATGAAGTTCGGAAATTGTTGCAAACCCACATTCCTGCAAAACAAAATATTAACTTTTCCCTGCGTATATATATACCAAATTCTGATTTATATGAGAGAAAATTTGCAAACATTCAAACAAAATTCATCTTTTCACCAATATTCGACAAGAAATGCGGGAGCACTGAGTATAACCCAACACACCACATATTGGCAAAATTTGAAAAAAGCCCTAGATATGCAGGAATCAAACTTTTCAACAAACTCCCAGAATGCATAAAAAATATGAACCTCAGTAGGTATAAAATTGAAGTTAAAAAAATGTTAGTAGGAAAAGCATACTACTCTGTGAAAGAATATCTTGATGATTCATCAGGCTGATATTTTCAGGATTGATTCATTATACTTACATGTGTATTGTATTTTGTGTAGTATTGTATTTTGTGTAATATTTTTATATTTTATTTATGTATTTTACTCTGTTTTACTCTTGATTTTACTCTCACTCATGCAGTTTATTGACGCTATTGACATGTATTGGCATTTTTTATTTTTGTAAACTAAACTGACGTGTACATCCATCCACTTGATGGCTGCTGTTGCCAGTAGGTACAAATAAATATTTCTATTTCTATTTTTATATAATCGTTTGTGGAAGTTGCTCAATTGAAAAAATGAGAATGTCACGGGGAGCGATAAATCTCTCAGCGATTTATCGTTTCCCGTAACATTCTCTGTATTTTGCGAAAAAACTGTATGATAATTATCGAATTCTTCAATAATAGAGGCAAGAACAAAGAAAATGGGGTGAATAGTGGTATATTAAATGCCTTATTTTTGGTGAGAGACTGAAAATCAAGTTTTTTGTCTCCACATTAAAATAGGAATACAACCATGTGTAATGTGTTAGAGTTTGTAACTTTTTTTTTTTTGAAATATTTTAGAGGGCTATGGATACCTTCAAATAATTAATTTCAGTCCTGAAATGTTTGCAAAACTGCAACTTTTCTGTTTTCGATCAGAATGTTTCAGATATGTGACGTTTGATTTCAAGTTTTCTATTAGGTACTATTTTTTTTTTAACTGGCAACATGATGGCTCGTGGTGTTGGAAAAAAAAATCATTGTATTATGATCAACTTGATACCGCACTTCATTGGGTTGTGAGAAAATTTTTTATTAAAAATTTGAAAGTATAACGTTAGAACTCAAGGAAAGTAGTTGTTTTCTGCCAAGTCAAGTAATATCGTGGAAAATATTGAGAAACTCAAAGCCGAAACCTGCGCGTAGGAATTTTGAGTGAAGGTGTATCTGAGGAATTTCATCATTTTTGCATCCTGCAAGTGCGCCCATGGCGTGATTCCCGAAAGAGGACGTTGATTAAACGGGATTCTTCGGATTGTGCTTGGAACCCAGAATTACATCCACTTTCAATTAAAGCCCCCCATCGCTAGCATCTCCAGATGCCCTTTTCTTCCATTTTTCAAACTTTATAGGTTTCCATCTATACCTACAAGGTGAGTTAACTATATATTCGTTCATTTCTTCTATTCAACAACTTCCACAAACGATTATATACAGCGTGGAATAGCCAAATGGAATGAATTAGGTCAAATTCATCCCTGAATTATTTCCCCTACCCCATTTGAAATTAATTTTTATTCTATAATAAACACCTATCTTGAGACAACTTCATCTCATAAATCATTAGTTATGTATATACCATACTTTCCAAATACCATCATAGAAGAAAACCCAAGGGTGTGAGATGAGGAGAACATACTGACCATTCTAGCAATCTTCGCTTCCCTACTTATTTAGGAATATTGAGTCGAGGTTAGGTTAAGTTTGCCAAAATTTGCCCGACATCATTTTGGAGCAGACCAGTTCGAATTCATCTCCCATATCATGAATAGTTAAACAGTGAAACACATTTTCTAGTTGGATCAAATTGTTTTCTAACCTCTGGATCATTTGTTCACAGAAATACGTTCTGAAAATTCACTGAACTCCTGTTCCATCCATAATAAATGAAAGCACTGACTTCGTTCCAGTGTTCAAAACAGCATATTGAAAGTGGTTCAAATCACGCAACTTTTTTTAACTTGATAGTATTCATATATTTTCATTTAGGAAATAGATATAGTGCATGAAATTGTTGGCTCTTTGATTTATATCACCCGCATCAAAAATACAGGTGGTTCTAATTCTTCATTCTATCTTAGGGTATCAATGATCGATAATGTTTTTTATAGATTATCATCAAACCAAAAAATGTTCTCATCCTGTTAGGGGCATCATCAGATTAATCTTGATTGTTGAAAGTTGCATGCCGAATATCTCTGGTCTCAGTACGAAAAATTTCACCAGATGAGATATTCATTCAATATTCTACCTCTAACAGATATTTATGGATCCAGTTTCACATCTAGGCATCATCATCATGGACTGCCAGTTGTGATAAAGTGTGTCCATAAAAATAATTAGATATAATTTTCATTCCACTGTGAAAACCTCATTGATATGTAATAATACTGCACTAGTAAAAAAAAGTTAACCACAAATACAGATCTCAGCTTTGGTACAAGTTATCTACTTTTTGAATATTTTTGATATCCATTCACGAGTAGGTATTTGAATCCAAATAAGATAAAAAACAACAGAGTCGGTAGTTGATTTGAAATACTATACAAATTAATTTATCTTTTAGTTTCCATCTATCTTTCGTAGTTGTTTTATTTTTCACTGAGCCACGGCCTTCTTAGACCGTAAAGAAAATTTCTTCCAGTATGATCTATCTACATCAGGAAGTTTTTTTTACATAAAATGTGACATACAGTCAAATTTCATTCGAATCATTGTGACTTCCTTCTGTACCAATTTGTATCCGGATGAAACATTTGATAGACATTTAACAATTTTCCTCTTTGTCTTCCCATCTCATCTCAAAAAAGGAAAGACAGATTTCTCATGATATCATAGATTTCTCAACAGAATCGAATAAGAAAAAGGCAAAAAAAGTGTTAGAGAATCTCCGGAGAGAATAGGTAATAGAATACATGAATAATTAAGTGACCAGTCAGACCACTTGATTTGACACCCATAGATTTCTCACTAGCAGTGAATCCCAACTTGATGCTTCCGAAATAGGACATGCAAGGTATCCCCCAAAAGCAATTTGTGCATTTCTCATATCAGTAATCCCCTAACAAAAAGCAGGCATTCACAATGGTATTTCATTTTCTGAACAATTCCTGCTATCCCATTCCCGAGTAAATATTTCGCCATGCCGCATTATCGAATATTTTCAAGGATTACTCAGCACGCAGGAAAATGCAAAAGATACAGGATGGTTCTACTTCAAGTGAATTTAGACGATTCTCGTGAAAGATGCATTGAACCAAATTGTTATTAGGGTATATTTCGATATTGAATCCTCAGATTTTTTTTTCTTTGGGCTGGGAACATTCACATCTGATGTCCCCTAAGGTCCCTTCACATAGGTGTCATGTGATCTCTTCTAGAGATGCTAGAATGAATAAACCCTTGTTGGAATTTACACTAGCGTTAATATACTAAATACCGCAGAGTAATCACTTTGACGGTGTTAATTATGAGTTTCCGTATGCGTATTTTAAAGTGAGGACTAAAAGTCCGTCGTCCCCCACATAACTTCTTCAGTTTACATTCCCAAAAAAAAAAATGGATGCGAAAGTTATAGTGAATTCTACATCAAGGAAATTATCTTCGGTGCTTTACATACGAGTACTTTTCTTCTGATGAACAACATATCAAGTGTATTCAGAGCTGCTGATATAAGAAGTACTTTTGACTTCTTCTGGTGTTTTTTCACCAATTTGGATTAATGAAACGACATTTATATGACTATTTACGCACTTGCCAAATGAACCAATTAGGAGCACTCTAGTTCGGATTATCAATAACACAAACTTCACTCTGATTGTCCTGTCAAGTTCGGTGTTATCAAATTTTTGTATGTGGCAGTTGAACGCAAAATAAAAAAATCATTTCAAAATGAGCAGATTCGGGATAGATTCCATTGAATTAATCAATTTTAACAGTTCACTTTGTTTGTGAAATAGTCTGATAAAATTTCACTAGAATATGAAGAAGACACCGATAATGGTATGTCTGTACGAATATAACATAAATATTTATTTTCAAAGGAAGTCACGTGACTTTGGTTCAATTGTTCGCTAAACCGAAGAAGTAAACAAACGATACGTGCCTTTACGCCCTTTGATGACGAAATTTGGAATTTCAACAAGGCGGATATATTCGTGAACAATAACATTAATTTGTGATTCAGTCAGTGTTTTTATAAGTTGTTTGAATATTCATCGCGCCATTGTTTTGAATTTTCATCGAGTCAAATCCAAGAGAATGCAGTGAACTTATGGAAGCAATAGCTGAAATAATAATGTAACATCACCTACCAAGAGTTCTCTCGTTCTCATTTATTTCAAGAATATCTTTTTTCAATCAATGTTTGAAAAACAAAATCCCAAATTAATCATGCTACTCTAAAAATAATTTCAATTCATGTAACTGATTTTTCAGCTGTTAAGTATAGTTCTGAGTATGGTGTACAAATAAAAAGCTACGAATTGGAAGAAACAAAGAAACAATTAGTTGAAATGACATAGTGGACAACGAGCAGAAAACAACTACTTTCCTGGTTAATGCCACAAAGGTCATTGAATCACACCCACTCGATCCACCAAGTGAATACAGAATGTAAATGCTTTTTTTTTTGAACACGTGATAATGCTCAAATTAATAATTCAATGTTCTGCGTGGCATAAGCTAGGAAAGTACTTAATTGTTTTTTGCTCTCTGTCAGTGTAAAACAAAAACAATTTTTTAACAGCTAGTGCACATACACTCGCCAAAACGCCAAATTTTTTCACGTTTTGAAGTTTATCTGTAAAATTTCAATATTGTTAGATGTGGTGAAAAATGAAAAAATATTAAATTACAGATACATACCTACAGGAACAGATTACATGATAATATTAAGTTTTTCTTCACACCAATGGATTCATAAACTGTTAATTACTACTGATTGTAGTGGCTCAAAAGTGCCATAGGGACGAAAAATATTATATTCTTTTATTTTATATTTACTTGAGCTTACTACAAGTGGTAGAAAATTATAATTTTAGAGGTTTTTCATATCACGTCATAGCTTCCTACTCATTGTAGTTGCATGGGAATATCTTTTCAAGATTATAGAAAATAGTAAATTCTACAATTTTACCTAAGTTTTGAGTAACTATATACACGTGCTAAAAAATTGTTTTTTCTTGCATTTTTCTTAACGTGCGTTATATATTATATATATTTTTTTAGACATGACACTTAATTGAAAACAATCAAAGTCCTGCATTTTCGCCAAATAAAAACCAGTCTGTCAAAATTGGTATGTTATTGTAAACGTCAAAAAATCTCCAGCATAATTCGCTTTTTGGTATCCCACAAGAAATAAATTTACACTATTGTCATTACATTACATTGCCACGGTGATCTGTCAAAATAACGTATTTTGATTGGTTCAAAATTTGTGGAATTTTCACTATTATAAACGAACAAAAATGCGAACATTCGTTAATAGACAATCGAGACGAGCGATCTCAAGCAAGACAAGGTGATATTTCATCTGCCTTGTCGATGTAGGGAAAACTCCCGAATTCTTCTTTTGAATAGTCAATAACACCCGACGGAAAAGTTTCCTATATTCTGATGTTTTACACATCATTAGTTTCGGATGGATTTGTGTCGTGATAGCGGCAACAGTTTAGATATAGGTACTCTGCTACTGCCGTTTTCCTTTGTTTCATGTTTTTTTTTGCCGTGGAATCTAGATCGTCCTGCTAAATATACACTGAGCACGCTATTTGCTCCGTCTCCGTTGGAAATAAGAACGGAATTATAATTTCCCGAGAAAATAGAATGAACCGAAAGCCACCGCCTCGTGATAAATGGGGTGGAATTAAATGGTATGAAATGTGATGGTGTTCAACGATTTTCCCATATCCGGGAATTATCACTTTATCGATATTTTGAATGATTGCTTGGGTGCTTGTTTATCCCTTATGAAAGCGCTGAACAGACATCAGAGAAAATAAAATTATAAATGCCAGTTCGACCTGGCATTTTGAGATAATTGCCAGTTTTATGTGGCGTTTATAGATCATTGCTAGTTTGAACTGACAATTACGCACACGTGCGAAAGAGAATAAAATTTTAGGACAGAGCCGACAGAGGAGGTGATAAAATATAGGGTCTTTCATCATCGAATATTAAAATTTTCCAACCATATTTTAAAACACCCTGTTTAACTCCTGATGCAGAAATTCAAAATGAATTACCATCAAAGTGACCTGGTTTTTTGCTGCCAGTTGTCTCGGGGATTATTCACAGTCTCAAGACAGCGTAGTCTCATAAGTGTATAACTTCAGAGCTTATGATACTTGACTATAGATTTTTGGCCACCGGGTACCCTTTCATCCCTCGTGTACCACACTGATGCATTCCTTCCCACTTGGGGTCCGTTCTTTGTGCAAATTTGGTGGTTGTTTATGACCACTTCAAACTGCATTTCGAAGTCGTAGACATGGATTCTAGGGAAATATTTTCCAAAATCTTCAAGTGTCCAATCCGATTTCCTGCTATGAGATTAAATATCTGGCTCAGTCTGGATAAGACACATATAGTTGGGTACCTATGGGTAGTTAGTTTGTCACTGATATATTCATGTTCCATTCTCATATTGGCTTTGAAGAGCGGACTAGGGAAGTACGGGACGTACATAGTGAATTCAGAACCATTCACAGGGTACCAAAATGTCCATTAAAATATGTCAGATGAGTAGTTTTTAGGGACGTTTTTGAGACAGAAATCCCCATTTCACGAACAGCTTTAGCATGTTTTTTGGTGGTCAGCGTTGCCAGTATACTAGTACTTTCGTACTAGATCTAGTACTTTTCAACCTATACCCGATACATAACTAGCACGTTTTCATGTTTTCTGACTTGAAACAAAAAATCTCAAAACAAAGGTAACAGAAATGAACCAAGAAACACAATAAAAGCGATATCTTTGTCTCATAAATACGTTTGTGCTTATATTGTTTCAACTTCTTATCGTCGCAATAATCGCAATCGTTGCATGGTCGCAATGACAGTTCACATTGTGCAGTAATGGACTAATGGACATTATAAAATTATAATTTTTTCAAATAAAAATTCCTTCGTTTACATATTTATTGATAATTTTCTCTTACCATGCGATTTTTTTACTCATGTGTTTTAACCTCAGTAATCCGAATTTTGTAATGAAATCGTGAACACACCTTTACTTTTCCAGATAGGTAATACATGCTAAAGTTCAAAATTTCACCTTCTTTTAATGATATCTGTCTTTCTTTTTGACATCATGTATTGAAGAGAGAAAACACATATCACTGAGTGGTTTTCCTACACCCATATGCACATATGGCATCCACAGTATATTCGCAAAAGATGCGCATAGAGGTCTTCAACTCTTCAAAATGGCCGTTGTTTATGTAGTCTAGATGGTTGAATCAGAGAAAAATCATGAAATAATGCCATATTTAAGATTGTTTGTTCTAAGACAAAAAGCATAGTGAATGCATGTTATATTATGTACAGTGATCTAGAAAGATAGAATACTTGCCGAAAACTTGCCAGACAAAGCAGGTGAAATTTCCAACTATGACACGGATTATCTCGAAAAGTAGGGAAATGTTTACGATGTGATCATCGAATTGGAATTTCTGAGACCAAAATATCATTGGAAAATAGATTGCATGATAAGTGCAAAGTTACCTGTTTATTCAAACTCATATCTGAATCAGAGACTGGGTTCCTAAATGTGTTGAAATTTGAGAATTCTGATCTAGTACTTTTTTCGAAAAATAGTACCTTTTTCGGTGGAGTTTTAGTACTTTTTGAGATGCAGGGCTGATGGTACGTTAATTTTTGGGAAAGTATGTACCGTAAAACGAGGCTACTTTTTCACTCGGGATAACATCTAGTGCGCGCTGATGGTTTTTATTTATTTTTGTTATTTGCTGCTTCTGGTCAGGCTAGTTTCTTTTTCCGCTTCCACTCAACTAAAAAATATATGGACCTACGAAAATACCCTAGGTAGCCCAACCTACAGGTTATCCAACCATCCTGAGTCCGGAGGAAGAAGCCATCATTACAAGAACCCTTGGCGTCGTTGCAAATTGGGGTTAAAGCCGATAAAAAGCAGGTGGTGAAAACATTTTTCGACAAAAAAGGTGTTGTTATTTCTATCCTAAAAGACAATCTTATAGGGGATGATATGATAGCATTTTTAAGTTTGTTTATGTTCTATTCCTGTTTTCAATGAAACCTGATTCAAAAATTGAAAAAAATAGGTATGGTTTTGTCCAAGGATTCCATATCTGGGGTTACTTTATAACTCTGGTCCATCAAACGTATTTTGAAAGCTACTTTATTGTCACTCCATTCTTTATTTTCAATTAATTTCCTATGGATGCTTGGAAGCTGGTTTTTGGCTGCTCATACAAACTGGTAACGTCAGTTCAGGCCAAAAATAAGGAAATATGTAAAAAAAGGTGACAAAGTATCCCCGTCTTACGGTATTTCTTCACTTATCTTTGTGGAAAAATGGATTACAGGCAGTGCAAAACTTCCCCACGTTCTTCGTTCAAATCGGGGACCGCACTAGTATTTCCCGAATATCTCAGGTTCCCGAGGGAAAACCGCAATTTGGCGGGCATTGTGTATCGGGAAAGTCTTGCCAGGAGGTTTGAGGCTAATTCCAAGTTGGCTTATCGCCAATCATTAGGTTGGGGATCTGCCGGACCCTTCGGGTGATGAAGGGCGGCCCCTTGATCCGCCACAAATCACGTGACCGCGAACCATAGATTTGCCGAAAGTGAATATCGAAACAGGATAAATGGATATTGATTGAAAATAATGATGAATAGACAGGCCTCAACTCAATGTATTCCATATATGTTGATGTTGATTGATACACACAAAATACAGGCATGAAAATGATAGATACTTTCTGCTGGTGATGTTTGAAGCGACATACAGGGTGTCCGGAATTTGTGCGCAAAAAAGTAAGGTGGTGATTCTGTTTGAAAAAATATTATATCGCCAAGAGTTCCCATAACATTTTTTCGGAAACTCACTGATAGTAAACAGACTGATTAAAATATGAAGATGGAGCAATTGGAGCATATCAGTAGAGGGTTTATGTTCGTGCAGACGATCCTCCTCTGAGGAGGAGGAGTGAGGAGGAGGAGTGAGGAGGAGGAGTGAGGAGGATGAGGAGGAGGATGAGGAGAAAGAGTGAGGAGGATGAGGAGGAAGAGTGAGGAGGATGAGAAGTGAAATGTAGGAGGAGGGGGAGGGGGGTGAACGACTGGAGGTATAGCCTTCGAGCCGAATAATGCATAGACCTAAAATTGCCATTTCCACGTTCTCGCGTAGGTAGAATATAATTTATCACATCTATTTGATTCTCAAGTTATGAAGTAGTGTGACGTAACAATGAACGATAAACTACAACATCTAATACCTAGAATAAGAAGACAGTCGAAAAAATATCACCCTGATGAAATCTTTGTTCTGAACCATTCCTATTATAATAATGAAAAGTCGAGGGGTTCGGCCGCAGATGTCCCAGGTAATAAAATCCCCACCGCGGGCTTTATCGTTGACCCTCACAGCAGGTAACCTCACAAATTCCATAATATATGAATTGAACTATTTGATGTGCCAACGCGTTTTCGTACGTTTACCTTCAAATAGTAAGGACTTTGTCAGTTGTTGGGAGAAAACAGAAAATAAATACAGGATGGACCAGAGAAAACATTGGTACAATTTGGCGTCCAGAAGTGCAGAGTGATTTCAGCGTTTGATTTATCGAAAAATTATATACGGAATATATAAAAAATTGGTATACAGAATGTATCGAAAGAATTATATACTGGGTGTATTGAAAAATGATGTAAATACGCATAAATAGAATCGATAAGGGAAAAATGGGTCAAGCAGACGGCTATCTTTGCGCATAGTGGTAAATCAGCGTGTATTAGAACAGGATGGGCCGAAAACATGGCATCGATCAAAATAATCAAGATGACCGCCTAGAGAAAACAAATATGGCGTTGATGGAAATATAAATTGGGTAAGTCACCTATAGAGAAAATCGAACATGCCATTGAAAATATGAAATAAGATGGTCTTCTAGAAAGAAAAAATCAATATGGCGTCGAATTTTTGGATTAGAATGGCTCTCTACTGAAAAAACAAAGGATATGTATATAATGAATGAAGCAATTCGCTCCCTCAGAGGTTATATATGGGGTTATTCTACGTGTGAGCTATCGTAAAAATAATATACAGGATGGATCGAAAGAATGTATATAGATAGATTTTATTGTAGTATAAGGTGATATCCTCGTATGCGAAGAAAAAAAAAATATACAGGATGGATCGAAATGATACTTGTATGGACTGGACGTTGGTCACCAACAACTTCGAATCGAATATTTGGGATTTTATGACTCAGTTTTACTCCAATGAAATTTCATATCAAGCTCCTAATTCTCTCCGGTGGTAATAAAATTCTATTTCGCCCTATACTCATGAAAATAACCATCTTATGCGGGATAAATAATCAAACGGAATTGATACAAATATCGGAACGTAGGAACCTGATGTGAATACGCGAGTTCAAGACTATACTTCATATACAGCCTATCAAATGAAATATTATGCGCGACTTCAAGACAGTTGAATTCATAGAGACGAAAAAGAAGATGAATCATGTCTTACTTATTAATATTGCTATTTGGATGTATGTCATATAAAAATCACTGATATCTCTGGTGCTAGCACTTACAAAATGTCAAACCTGCGATTAGGTATACTCATATAAAACACACGTCTATTGAATCATATGATTTAACAACTGTATATTAGTCATTAGGAATTCATCGAATAATCGTATTCAGATAGTTCAACACAGAAGTTCACACAGATCGATGAACCTTCGCCACTGCGAGCAGGAAGGAAAGTCAATATATATGATTATTAACATAGAATCCAAAAATGCATTGATATACAGGGTGTTCCATTATAATGCGCGAGTTCAAGACAGTTGAATCCATAGAGACAAAAGAAGAAAAGTAGATTTTTAACCACATTGAAGAATCATGTCTCACTTATTAATATTGCTATTTGGATGTATTTCATATAAAAATCACTAATATCTCTACTGATACCACTTACAAAATGTGAAACCTGCGATGAGGTATACTCATATAAAACACCTGTCTATTGAATCATATGATTTAACAACTGTATATTAGTCATTAGGAATTCATCAAATAATCGTATTCAGATAGTTCAACACAGAAGTTCACACAGATCGATGAACCTTCGCCACTGCGAGCAGGGAGGAAAGTCGATATATTTGTCGTCATATTCAAACGATTATATTTTATAATGGAGAGCTCTTCATCGAATGATTTGGAAATTCACCGTGGAGATCATCAATTTCATTACCATCAATAATCTAATTCAAGCTACATATGATTATTATATGGATAATAATACGATAAATGCCTGCATCGAATTTCATTCCACTCATTACAATTATATAATGATACGATACACAATTTTTCATTCGATCCATAAAATCTTGCACACATATGATATCATTTATATATTATTTTTTTGTTCGTTTTCCCTCTTCTCTCTCATCGAACTTTCCCATCAAAAACGTTATGCTATTTTAATTGATTTTCGCTGCATAGAGTGTTCAATGAAATATTCGTAAGGTGGAGTTAGATTTGCATAAGTTATTTTCTCTATATCCCATTAAATATGATGGAATATATCAACAAAACGAATTGGGGTTGAATTATCAGAAATTACCAAAATGAGATGTTTTTCAATCAGCAAATACATTCATTCTATAGATATTTTCAGATATTTGAGGAATCTAGCGATCAATGTCCGATTGACATCATCCACTCTTTTGTATCCCGAAACAATGAATAATAGATGCATTTTTTCATGTCTAGGTTCTTCTTTCGAATTTCTCCAAGATACGATGATTTTCAATCATCCTTGGTTTTTACTGACAATCAATCAAATAATTAGGAAACACATATCGTATATGGCATAGTACAAAACAGAAATTAATATATATTATATGTCCTTCGCACATGTTGTTGCTTTATTACTGGTGTACATCGGAAACTTAATCCGGTAGTGATTATAATTGATACATTCAGCTATATAATAATCTAAGAGATATATAGAATATAACACCATCTGCATTGAAAAGTGGAATAACTTATAGATTTTTGAAATGTCCCATAGGTTTTCGAGTTCCATAATACCTCAGTTTCTGGTATACTTATATTTCTACTTTGTATAATCAGCTATCAGAATAATCTTAGCACTAGCGCCATCTACACTGAATGGTGGAAATAATTATCGGTCTATCTTCGAAAATAATATACACTCTATCTATGACATCTATCGGTACAAATTGTTGGATGAGGGTAATGGAAACATGAAGAAAAGAGAAGAAAGCTGCTCTTCACGGGACGTCAAACTTCCAAATCTGTTCATGTGATTAAAATAAACTAGAAATTTTATGCGGCATCTCGCGGTTGGGGGTCAGGTGTTTTCTAACCACAAGACGATTTCATTTGAAAATCATCAACTGGTGGATGCGATTGAACCTGTAATATAGTAGCAGACAAACTAATGAACAGAGATTTTGCGTGTGCTACAACGTTGCTTGTATCACAACTTTTGTGATTTGTGGTCCTTTATTGATTCGAA
The DNA here is from genome assembly GCA_029955515.1 of Chrysomela aeneicollis. Lineage (NCBI taxonomy): Eukaryota > Metazoa > Arthropoda > Insecta > Coleoptera > Chrysomelidae > Chrysomela > Chrysomela aeneicollis. Next base: position 7,806,531 of record JARUHQ010000006.1, read on the forward strand.
AGAGATTCTAATACCTATCCGACAACAATAATATACTTAACATCTCCCGTTGAAAATAAAAATAACAACATAATTACAAAGTACTTTGATAGATAATGCCGATATACCTCAATAAAGTTACGATACATTTCATTTCTTTGGTATTTTCAATACTCGTAGGTGACGATGTTATTGCTCTCATCCTATCGATTAATTCATTTACATCAGTCCAATTTTCCCACTCGTACACCAAGTTTTCTGGAATTTTATCCGCATTATTCGTACTAATTCGTTTCGATGGAAATCCTCTTCCGGTATCAATCTGCCCTGGCCCCTTTCTGTTACGGTTTGGTGGAAATAATAACGAAATAACGAATCTATACTTCCAAGATGAATTGGCGTTTGTAGAATTCCTCTGGTCATATTTCTTTTTATGCGCACTACGCATAATTAATATTTTCTTGTATTCTCTCAAGTCTTCTTCGGTGTATTCCGCAGGTTCCTTCTTGGGCAAAAGTTGCTTCAAACCTTCTGTCAGATGAATTTTCTCATCATGGATTATTAATTTATCCTCTTCAATATTCACTGGTGTATTGCCAATATTCAATGAGACATCCTATGGGGATATGATGCAATTCATGCTCAGTGAATTCCGTCAGACCATTTCTATGAGTTTTGAGGAATTTTACGAAAACAGTTGTTTCTGACTTCATTGTAGATGATTCAGAGTTTATTTAACTTTGCAGACTGAATGAAATTCAACAAACACATTATATTCATAGTTTTTTATTCAAATCTGATATTATTTGGGATTTACTATAATACAAGTATTCCAACAGTGCATTACTCGACAAACTATTGGAAGCTTCACAAAATCCAAATATTATTTCTTCTATACTCAAAACAGTTTGGTTAGTTTTAATCCAATGAGCTGCAGTATTCAAAAGATTATGATAGAAAGCACAAAAGTTCAATTCGTTGATCATGGTTATTCTATGTGATACCAGACACATCTCGGCACTCAAAATATCTGCAACATCCCCCTCCATCAAGTCAAATTTAACGTGATATTTGACAACTGTAAGCATCTTGACTCCATCCCAGACGGCCCTTGTAACGGTGGTGTAATCTCCGCATGCACTGTTCACAGGGTCATATTCATCCACGTAGCCAGGTAGAGGTTCTTGAAAAAAATCTCGTTGAATGTGCCGAAGTAATTCGATGAAGGTGGCCCATTCATGTGCACTGAATAAAATCCCCGCCGAATAGTAGGGCTGCTTCAGGGTGATGGCTGGGCTGAATTCTCTTGCTGGACTCAATCCACAATGGATTTCATAGGTGGAGAGCGGAAACGTTGTATTCAACAGGTAGTGCTTCTCAGCTTGTGCCGCCTGCTCGAACATAGCTAGGCACCTATCGACTTCTGAAAAGCAGTCTGGGGCCGATACCTCTGATGAGCCGGCACCATCATTATTCACTTCACTAGACGAAAAATAAGCAGACCCTTCGCTCATCGTGTTGGTATTTTCCAACTGATGCCTTTGCTGTTTTGTTCGACATTATTTATACCATCACCACTGATGACGATACATCCGGTAGATGAGATATTTTATTTCGTTGTTGGCGAGTAACGCGAAAGGCCCCCCAGATTCCATCGATTTGTGCTAGTTTTCCATAAGCCGACATCAAAATTTGTTACTCGCATCAATCCAGCTGTTGTATTCTTCGTCGAATCCCATTTGAAAGGTTTATATGCCTTTTCTTCGAGGGAGGCGTTAGACTCGGAGGTTAGGTGAGGCCTCGAGACGCTAGATTCAGAGGTTAGGTTAGGTTAGGCCTCGAGACTCTAGATTCAGAGGTTAGGTTAGGTTAGGTCCCGAGACGATAGTTTGTTAGGTTAGGTTAGGTCTCCGACCTAACCTAACCTCTGAATCTATCGTCTCGGGACCTAACCTAACCTAACCTCTGAATCTAGAGTCTCGAGGCCTAACCTAACCTAACCTCTGAATCTAGCGTCTCGAGGCCTCACCTAACCTCCGAGTCTAACGCCTCCCTCGAAGAAAAGGCATATAAACCTTTCAAATGGGATTCGACGAAGAATACAACAGCTGGATTGATGCGAGTAACAAATTTTGATGTCGGCTTATGGAAAACTAGCACAAATCGATGGAATCTGGGGGGCCTTTCGCGTTACTCGCCAACAACGAAATAAAATATCTCATCTACCGGATGTATCGTCATCAGTGGTGATGGTATAAATAATGTCGAACAAAACAGCAAAGGCATCAGTTGGAAAATACCAACACGATGAGCGAAGGGTCTGCTTATTTTTCGTCTAGTGAAGTGAATAATGATGGTGCCGGCTCATCAGAGGTATCGGCCCCAGACTGCTTTTCAGAAGTCGATAGGTGCCTAGCTATGTTCGAGCAGGCGGCACAAGCTGAGAAGCACTACCTGTTGAATACAACGTTTCCGCTCTCCACCTATGAAATCCATTGTGGATTGAGTCCAGCAAGAGAATTCAGCCCAGCCATCACCCTGAAGCAGCCCTACTATTCGGCGGGGATTTTATTCAGTGCACATGAATGGGCCACCTTCATCGAATTACTTCGGCACATTCAACGAGATTTTTTTCAAGAACCTCTACCTGGCTACGTGGATGAATATGACCCTGTGAACAGTGCATGCGGAGATTACACCACCGTTACAAGGGCCGTCTGGGATGGAGTCAAGATGCTTACAGTTGTCAAATATCACGTTAAATTTGACTTGATGGAGGGGGATGTTGCAGATATTTTGAGTGCCGAGATGTGTCTGGTATCACATAGAATAACCATGATCAACGAATTGAACTTTTGTGCTTTCTATCATAATCTTTTGAATACTGCAGCTCATTGGATTAAAACTAACCAAACTGTTTTGAGTATAGAAGAAATAATATTTGGATTTTGTGAAGCTTCCAATAGTTTGTCGAGTAATGCACTGTTGGAATACTTGTATTATAGTAAATCCCAAATAATATCAGATTTGAATAAAAAACTATGAATATAATGTGTTTGTTGAATTTCATTCAGTCTGCAAAGTTAAATAAACTCTGAATCATCTACAATGAAGTCAGAAACAACTGTTTTCGTAAAATTCCTCAAAACTCATAGAAATGGTCTGACGGAATTCACTGAGCATGAATTGCATCATATCCCCATAGGATGTCTCATTGAATATTGGCAATACACCAGTGAATATTGAAGAGGATAAATTAATAATCCATGATGAGAAAATTCATCTGACAGAAGGTTTGAAGCAACTTTTGCCCAAGAAGGAACCTGCGGAATACACCGAAGAAGACTTGAGAGAATACAAGAAAATATTAATTATGCGTAGTGCGCATAAAAAGAAATATGACCAGAGGAATTCTACAAACGCCAATTCATCTTGGAAGTATAGATTCGTTATTTCGTTATTATTTCCACCAAACCGTAACAGAAAGGGGCCAGGGCAGATTGATACCGGAAGAGGATTTCCATCGAAACGAATTAGTACGAATAATGCGGATAAAATTCCAGAAAACTTGGTGTACGAGTGGGAAAATTGGACTGATGTAAATGAATTAATCGATAGGATGAGAGCAATAACATCGTCACCTACGAGTATTGAAAATACCAAAGAAATGAAATGTATCGTAACTTTATTGAGGTATATCGGCATTATCTATCAAAGTACTTTGTAATTATGTTGTTATTTTTATTTTTAACGGGAGATGTTAAGTATATTATTGTTGTCGGATAGGTATTAGAATCTCTTTCGAATCAATAAAGGACCACAAATCACAAAAGTTGTGATACAAGCAACGTTGTAGCACACGCAAAATCTCTGTTCATTAGTTTGTCTGCTACTATATTACAGGTTCAATCGCATCCACCAGTTGATGATTTTCAAATGAAATCGTCTTGTGGTTAGAAAACACCTGACCCCCAACCGCGAGATGCCGCATAAAATTTCTAGTTTATTTTAATCACATGAACAGATTTGGAAGTTTGACGTCCCGTGAAGAGCAGCTTTCTTCTCTTTTCTTCAGGTTTCCATTACCCTCATCCAACAATTTGTACCGATAGATGTCATAGATAGAGTGTATATTATTTTCGAAGATAGACCGATAATTATTTCCACCATTCAGTGTAGATGGCGCTAGTGCTAAGATTATTCTGATAGCTGATTATACAAAGTAGAAATATAAGTATACCAGAAACTGAGGTATTATGGAACTCGAAAACCTATGGGACATTTCAAAAATCTATAAGTTATTCCACTTTTCAATGCAGATGGTGTTATATTCTATATATCTCTTAGATTATTATATAGCTGAATGTATCAATTATAATCACTACCGGATTAAGTTTCCGATGTACACCAGTAATAAAGCAACAACATGTGCGAAGGACATATAATATATATTAATTTCTGTTTTGTACTATGCCATATACGATATGTGTTTCCTAATTATTTGATTGATTGTCAGTAAAAACCAAGGATGATTGAAAATCATCGTATCTTGGAGAAATTCGAAAGAAGAACCTAGACATGAAAAAATGCATCTATTATTCATTGTTTCGGGATAAAAAAGAGTGGATGATGTCAATCGGACATTGATCGCTAGATTCCTCAAATATCTGAAAATATCTATAGAATGAATGTATTTGCTGATTGAAAAACATCTCATTTTGGTAATTTCTGATAATTCAACCCCAATTCGTTTTGTTGATATATTCCATCATATTTAATGGGATATAGAGAAAATAACTTATGCAAATCTAACTCCACCTTACGAATATTTCATTGAACACTCTATGCAGCGAAAATCAATCAAAATAGCATAACGTTTTTGATGGGAAAGTTCGATGAGAGAGAAGAGAGAAAACGAACAAAAAAATAATATATAAATGATATCATATGTGTGCAAGATTTTATGGATCGAATGAAAAATTGTGTATCGTATCATTATATAATTGTAATGAGTGGAATGTAATTCGATGCAGGCATTTATCGTATTATTATCCATATAATAATCATATGTAGCTTGAATTAGATTATTGATGGTAATGAAATTGATGATCTCCACGGTGAATTTCCAAATCATTCGATGAAGAGCTCTCCATTATAAAATATAATCGTTTGAATATGACGACAAATATATCGACTTTCCTCCCTGCTCGCAGTGGCGAAGGTTCATCGATCTGTGTGAACTTCTGTGTTGAACTATCTGAATACGATTATTTGATGAATTCCTAATGACTAATATACAGTTGTTAAATCATATGATTCAATAGACAGGTGTTTTATATGAGTATACCTCATCGCAGGTTTCACATTTTGTAAGTGGTATCAGTAGAGATATTAGTGATTTTTATATGAAATACATCCAAATAGCAATATTAATAAGTGAGACATGATTCTTCAATGTGGTTAAAAATCTACTTTTCTTCTTTTGTCTCTATGGATTCAACTGTCTTGAACTCGCGCATTATAATGGAACACCCTGTATATCAATGCATTTTTGGATTCTATGTTAATAATCATATATATTGACTTTCCTTCCTGCTCGCAGTGGCGAAGGTTCATCGATATGTGTGAACTTCTGTGTTGAACTATCTGAATACGATTATTCGATGAATTCCTAATGACTAATATACAGTTGTTAAATCATATGATTCAATAGACGTGTGTTTTATATGAGTATACCTAATCGCAGGTTTGACATTTTGTAAGTGCTAGCACCAGAGATATCAGTGATTTTTATATGACATACATCCAAATAGCAATATTAATAAGTAAGACATGATTCTTCTTCTTTTTCGTCTCTATGAATTCAACTGTCTTGAAGTCGCGCATAATATTTCATTTGATAGGCTGTATATGAAGTATAGTCTTGAACTCGCGTATTCACATCAGGTTCCTACGTTCCGATATTTGTATCAATTCCGTTTGATTATTTATCCCGCATAAGATGGTTCTTTTCATGAGTATAGGGCGAAATAGAATTTTATTACCACCGGAGAGAATTAGGAGCTTGATATGAAATATCATTGGAGTAAAACTGAGTCATAAAATCCCAAATATTCGATTCGAAGTTGTTGGTGACCAACGTCCAGTCCATACAAGTATCATTTCGATCCATCCTGTATATTTTTTTTTCTTCGCATACGAGGATATCACCTTATACTACAATAAAATCTATCTGCACTAGCAATTCTATGTTTTTCTCTAATCTCCCCTGTATAGACATTCTTTCGATCCATCCTGTATATTATTTTTACGATAGCTCACACGTAGAATAACCCCATATATAACCTCTGAGGGAGCGAATTGCTTCATTCATTATATACATATCCTTTGTTTTTTCAGTAGAGAGCCATTCTAATCCAAAAATTCGACGCCATATTGATTTTTTCTTTCTAGAAGACCATCTTATTTCATATTTTCAATGGCATGTTCGATTTTCTCTATAGGTGACTTACCCAATTTATATTTCCATCAACGCCATATTTGTTTTCTCTAGGCGGTCATCTTGATTATTTTGATCGATGCCATGTTTTCGGCCCATCCTGTTCTAATACACGCTGATTTACCACTATGCGCAAAGATAGCCGTCTGCTTGACCCATTTTTCCCTTATCGATTCTATTTATGCGTATTTACATCATTTTTCAATACACCCAGTATATAATTCTTTCGATACATTCTGTATACCAATTTTTCATATATTCCGTATATAATTTTTCGATAAATCAAACGCTGAAATCACTCTGCACTTCTGGACGCCAAATTGTACCAATGTTTTCTCTGGTCCATCCTGTATTTATTTTCTGTTTTCTCCCAACAACTGACAAAGTCCTTACTATTTGAAGGTAAACGTACGAAAACGCGTTGGCACATCGAATAGTTCAATTCATATATTATGGAATTTGTGAGGTTACCTGCTGTGAGGGTCAACGATGGTGAGGATTTTATTACCTGGGACATCTGCGGCCGAACCCCTCGACTTTTCATTATTATAATAGGAATGGTTCAGAACAAAGATTTCATCAGGGTGATATTTTTTCGACTGTCTTCTTATTCTAGGTATTAGATGTTGTAGTTTATCGTTCATTGTTACGTCACACTACTTCATAACTTGAGAATTAAATAGATGTGATAAATTATATTCTACCTACGCGAGAACGTGGAAATGGCAATTTTAGGTCTATGCATTATTCGGCCCGAAGGCTATACCTCCAGTCGTTCACCCCCCTCCCCCTCCTCCTACATTTCACTTCTCATCCTCCTCACTCTTCCTCCTCATCCTCCTCACTCTTTCTCCTCATCCTCCTCCTCATCCTCCTCACTCCTCCTCCTCACTCCTCCTCCTCACTCCTCCTCCTCACTCCTCCTCCTCAGAGGAGGATCGTCTGCACGAACATAAACCCTCTACTCATATCTTTTGCGTGAATATTACTGAAGACAACAGTGTTATCGAACTCTGGAGTAAAAGTTGAACACCCCGTGAAGCGTTTGGATAGGGAATGAAGCGAATGGGTCAAAAATTGTGTTTATATCCATAACCCAAATTTCCACCTTAAAAAAAAAGACATCGCGTGACGTAACGAATCTCTCCATCGCCCGTTTCATCCAAGAAACATTTCTTCCGGGGGGTAGCAATCAACGCACCCCCACACCTAAATTAATATTCCCAATCCAGCCAGTCCCGCGAAGATTAATCACCAGCGAATCTGCACAACAAACCCCTGGAAAATGCAACAGCCGAATTTCCCGAGACGGCAACCCGGCCCGACTATACCTGGGCACCCCCAAGCCTGCCCTTCATCCCCCTTGCTGATATATGGGCAACGGAGGGTGGAAATGGTCGAATTTATCAAGACGTATGTTCATACTCTCGAACTGATCGAGCTTCGGCCTGGGAAACAGTGCCCGATTCGTGCAGTGGCGCCATCTGGAGTTTTTGTTGTTCCGGGAGAATTGACAAGTTCAGCCAGCGTTGAGAGAGAAAAAATATGTCTGCCCTAGTGTTGTATTTGTCATCAAGATTGCAATCTAAAATTATGAAAATGTTATGATTTAGACGTGAAAAAAGAGACGAAGACTAATATCACAATTATTATGATGTATTTGGAATTATTCAACAAATATTTAAGTTTACAATGCTGAGAAAATATTCGAAATTATCGGAATTACGAAAATACAAGAAAAACAAACCAATTATATACAGGTTATACAGGGTCGATGGTACCTTAGACGTTTCTGGAGAACGAGACGTAGGATTATATTCTGAAAATTCGGTTTTTTGGGTAATCAGTTTTGTTCTATCGATCTAAAATACTTTCAGCGTTGCGGCGTTGCCGCTTCTATCAAAAAGTAGCAACAACTTTGTTATTTCAAATGGAACACCCTGTATTTTATTTCATTTTTAGATTCTTCCTGAAGAGCTGATTTCGTCGATCTATCATACTTGGGGTATAGCGCGAAAAATTACAGAGATATAGGGTGTGAAAAATCGAAATTTTTCAAATTTAGGAATTTTTTGTGCCGAAACTATCCATTCTTGCTCAAAACGGCTTACATGTCCATATCTCAACTTTCCATTTACTATCGATTGATATTTAATTGAAACAAATACGGGTGGTTCAAAGTTTTGAGATTTGCATCACCCTCTATTCGTTTCTATTAAATGTCAGTAGATAGTATATGAAAAGTTAAGATAGGGACATGTAAGCCGTTTTGAGCAGAAATGATTAGTTTCGACACAAAAAATACCTAAAGTTGAAAAATCTCGATGTTTCACACCCTATATCTCTGTAATCTTTCGCGCTATACCCCAAGTATGATGTATCGACGAAATCAGCTTTTCAGGAAGAATCTAAAAATGAAATGAAATACAGGGTGTTGAAATAACAAAGTTGTTGCTACTTTTTGATAGAAGCGGCAACGCCGCAACGCTGAAAGTATTTAAGATCGATAGAACAAAACTGATTTCCCTATAAACCAAATTTTCAGAATAATCTTACGTCTCGTTCTCCAGAAACGTCTAAGGTACCATCGACCGTGAGTGACCCTGTATAAGTATTCTTCTTTTTTAGTCCCTATATCATAGCATTTTCATTATTTCAAGTTGCAATCTTGATGACAAATATAACACTAGGGCAGACATATTTTTTCTCTCTCAACGCTGGCTGAACTTGTCAATTGACCGGTGGCTATAATCCAGACAATGATGAAAATGAGACCTGATGGCGCTACTCTTCAACTGTTTCAGCAGAAAAATCCCTGATTCGGAACAGTTGAATTTCAGCTCGTTACGTGGGGTTCTCTTATATAACAAAAGAGGCGCTACCGTCGGAAGATATTTGAAAAATTTTATTTCAATCATGTTCGATGCATATTCCATATTATATCTATTGACTACGAATATTGATAATGAGGACAGCCTATCTGAAGCCGATACAAAAGACTGTCGCTGGCAACGATGAATTTATGCGCATGCGCCAAAATAAAAGTATATGATGACAGTCAGAGCTACTCTCTTAGTGTTTTCTCTCTTATGTCCTCGCTGCTACTCACATTGAAAATGATCGTAGGTCGGGTATCACTTTTGCGATCTTTTTCAAACAAGCAGGTTAAATCTGTGTTTTGTTGATGTGAATTTCCTCGTTTCTCGTTATTGTTTTTCGATTGCGTGTTGAGTGTTTATGTGTTTCATTAATTCATAGTTGTTCAGGTGATACTATTCGTAATTCAAGTTTAACACTGCTGTAAATATGTCCAATGTCGGTGATCAGGTCGTGTCAGGCCTCCAGGTTATCTTCCCCGAATTCCAGAAATCAAGACACAATGGAAGTGTCTATGCCATCAATGTCTAACAAAATTTTGCAAAGTTCAGGATAATTTATATACATACCGTTGCTTTGATCTTGATTGCTTCATATACTTATATATACACATGATTACTCTCTGTCAAAGCTAAGTACCTATACTTTATGTATTCTACCATCATCGGATATGTTCCAAATGACAATATTCATTTTCATATAAAGTAGATTTTTCCCATGAATATGAGATCACGAATTTTGAACATTTCATGATTTGAATTTCGCGCACGATTTCGCGCATGCGCCCTCAGTCAACGTTGCCAATTAAAAAAGGATAGATATAGGAAATTCGGCTTCACTTTGCAAACATTGTCTCTTATTAGTATGGCGTATGGTCAATATTGTAGTTATAGATATATGGCATATTCACATCGAACTCATTGAAAAATGGCTACATGAAACTGTTAGAAACGATGAGACGTCATTCAGGATCGAATATTCACACTTTTTGTATTGACACCTGCAGTAACCTGTAAAATTTGGTTGAAATCGCGGCTTCACTTAGCGAGCTTCACCCACGCAATGTCACGTTAGACGTTTTATCAAAGTAGACAAAATCAAGTGATTTGGGACAAGTCACAGGACAGGAAGTGAATTCACCAGTTAATATCTATCCATCTCTATCCAGACATTCATCGGGATTGTATAGTGGCGTTTACCTAAGTTTCTAGAGCCACCACAGAAGTTTGGTTAGGATTTATTCGTGCCACAGATTGTGGCAACACACCGTGTGACGGTTGAATTTATCGGTACATTTCAGAATCATTATCTTGATGAAGGAGTATTGTATTTCAGGATATTAACGAAATGACGCAGGAATATTATAGTACACCAATTTCATCACAGGCAAAATCTCAAATGTCTCTAGTTTACCATCCTTGGTTTTCGGCATGATGAGAATGAGACCCATCCTAATAAGTGAATGACAAATGACATTGATGATAGTTGACATAAATAAGCGGTGACTATATTGACATAATCAAGTTGACAGGGAACTGAAACCTGAAAAGTTATGGAACATAAGTAGATGTATGGTCTGAGCGTAAAATGAATTCAAATATTTGCAAATATTGTTGTCTAATCGAGCTTCGGTCTGGCAAACAGTGCCCGATTCTAGCAGGAAGTGCAGTGGCGCCATCTGGAGTTTGAATTGTTCCGGGAAAATTGACCGGAGGCTATATTGTATCGAGTAATTCATCGGGACTGTATACTGGCGTTTGCCTAATAGTTTCTGGGGCCGCCGCAGAAGTTTGGTTAGAATATATCGTGCCATAGATTGTGGCAACACAACGTGTGACGGTTTAATTTATCGGTACTTCTCAGAATCATTATTCTTCTGATGAAGAGATGTTATATTTCAGGATATCAACGAAGAGACGCAGGAGTATTATAGTACATCAACTTTATCACAGGCAATATCTCAAATGTCTTCGGCATGAGAATTAGACCCATCCTAATAAGTGAATGACAAATGACATTAATGAGAGTTGACATAAATGACCGGTGACAATATTGACATAATCAAGTTGACAAGGAACTGATATCTGAAAGATTATGGATATGGAACATAATGCAGTATGAAATGACACCTCAAGCATTATATGATTTAGCACTAAACTGCAGTGCAAGTTTTTTCATTAATTTCAATATACCTACTATTAAATCAACTTACGTTTTTTTGGGATCATACTGTGGATGCTCAGAGGGGTCTCTCACTCTGAGGTTTTTCCTGATATCACTGGTGTTGTTTGCGGTCCTGCTATGGGATAGTGAGGCTGGTAGTAGCATTGCGATTTCTGAAAGAAAAACAATCTTGATTCATTTCCAACAATTTAGTAAAGACGCTACTTGAAGGAACAAGTTATTTACATCAAATTGTGAAGGCAAAAATATTGTGGAAAGACAGTCGAATTGTCACATTAGAGGTTGTCGCATTGAGTAGTTAATAATCCTATAGTCATAATCAACGACCAGGCGTAAATAGCTATTGATGGCAGCTTCTAAAAGCGTTCTAGGGTTGGTACTAATCTGTCATTAATGTCAACTGTCATTTATTTCGATTGTTTTCATCTGTTTTCATATCCTGGTCACATATATATTTATTATAAATATGAAATAACTGAACATTTATATGAATGGAAAAATATTGACTTGGTGGGCTCATAAATTCATCCGCAAACTGACATTTATGACGTTGATGACAGATTCTTGCCAACCTAAGAATGCTCAGAAAACTGCCACCGAAAACTGTTGAATATGGTCAATAGCACTTTACCGCCCTCGGACTACTTTACCGGCCTCCGGGCATAAAATGGCACTTTACCGCCCACCGGACAAATTATTAATTATTCGCATACTCAGCTGCTTTACTGATTTCTGGTGGAGTACAATTCACACTTTCTTCGTCAGTGGAATGCATTTCGTAATGAATATTGTCTGTATTGACAGCAAATATGGCTACTAGCCTATTTATTCACCCACCAGTCTGGATCATGAGCAAATTGTAAACCCTCAATAACTCCCTTATTATAAGAGATAGAGAAAAAGTAATGACACTCTAATGTAATGCTTTTTCGAGAGGAACGTCATGGGCGCAGCAAAAATTATTTTAAAGGGGTTTAAAAGGTAATTGAGAACCGTTTTATTCTTATCGTGCTTGAGAGGTCAATGGGTATTTACAATAAAATTTACTGATTGTGCATAAAATGTTGTATGTATTTCGGCGTAACTTGCTTTTATGGACCTAGGCGTGTGGTGTTAATAGCCCTCGCTATCGCTCAGGCTATTACTTACACGATGCGGTCCATAAAAGCCTATTTTACGCCCTTGATACATAAATAACTATTTTTTCTCAGATTCCGAGAAATGGCCTTCACAATAACTCATGCTCATATTATGTATCCTTCTGCGTTTATACTACGATACCACCAAATAAATAACTCGAAACTAGTGTTTCGTTATTGTTTCTATTATGGAGTTTTTTTTTATCAGACAGCAGATTCCACTTGATACACATTTTTCGCCTCTTTCGCATCTTGAATCTTGTTATCCCAGACCTTCCTTTTCATTATTTATTCCATTTTACTACGATAGAGGAGAACGGTGAAAAATGCCCTGGGCCTATACTTTTTTTGTAAGTAGTTCTCGCTACAGCGAGAGATGAGAATTTGATTTAATTTTCAGTCCGATATAGACTTTTTTGATACCTCACATCGAATTTACTTCCTGTTTTCAGGCAAGAAGGAAAACGATATTCTATGTCATATTTTGAAGAAGAAATGTTCTCATTGCGAGGGCTGAGCTCAAATATTGACTATATGAACGATTTATGAAACACGAAAAATTGTAATTTTCGAGTTGCATTAGCTAGGAGATTTGTTGCTTTCTGTTTGTTGATGAAGAGTTTTCCCATTTTGTTTCTACTTCAGTGACATCATAAATCAACTTGCGAAATAACTATTTTCTGAAACTGAATCTTTAAAACTCAGAACGACTTCCAGTTCCAGCAATATAGTTGAAAATTGTTCGATATTTTATGCGGGTATATATTGTTTCCAATCAATTGTTTTTCTTCTTATTAGTTAATTATTGGAGATACAGAATTGGTGAAAGAAATCTTTTTTTCCAAACAGAAAACCCTGTATTATATCAAATATCCTGAAATACTTTCGGAGTTCCTTTCAAATGATGTTTCAATGTCGTTTATAAGTCCTCTCTATGGACACCTTTTATATATCTTTGATATATGTATTGTATTGTCCAAGAAACTTTTGACATTCTCTATATATTGCAGGTTGAATTAGTTAATTGAACTTTGGAATTCGATTTGACCCCCTGAAACCATTTGAACTCGGAGTATACGTGGATTTCTAACCCCGCTAGCCTTCTGATACCGTAAAATCTCATTATGTGCTAATACATCTGAAATTACTAGATATGAACCAGATACTTTGATGTGCTGAAAAAATACAATACCCTTATTTCGTTGTCCTTTATAGGGTTCGCGCTCGGCTATATTATGTCAAACGTGGAAGTATCAAACGCAATTATCAATAATTGAGTTGGATTTCGTACCTACGTACTAACCCGTGACTACCTGTCACAAGCGAAATGATATGCTTCCTTTGTTTCGTGGCATATACGTCTATATATTTTCCATTTTTGTCAATTTCATGATTTCAAACTCATGTCGTTCTTTATCCTGACATTCTAATAAAATGGCTTTTCCCTACGACCAAAGCGTCATAAAACACACTGTTTTGTTTTATAAGACGCTATTTTGTCGCACGTGTTGTTTGGAGTACGACGAGCCAAGCGAGGAGTGCTCCAAGTGAACAAGTGCGACAACGTGTCTTATAAAACGTGTGTCATATGCAATTTTTTCTATTTTGAATTGATTTGAAGAAAAAATGGATTTAATATCGATAAATAATAGAAATATCTTCGATTGGTAACAATGATGACATTGAAATAATTAAAATCTGACGCACAAGCGTAAAGCCTATCAGTTTACAGTTGAGCGATTTTGAAAAATTCAATGTAGTTATTGTTTTTATTGGTAAATTTAAATTAAATTACACTCTGAATTGAAATTCACCAATTGAAACATTGAGTTTTTCACTGCTAATATCATCAAATCCAAGTCGCTCAGAAGTAAAGTGGGCCTAACTCTTCCGACTTTCATTTGACAGTTCGATTGTACCAATCTCCGAATAATAAAAAATGCATATCGAAATAGAGGCTATTTCGACACGCATTTGCGTTGCACAATGACTTCATTATACAACCATAATAGAAATAAATAATTGTGCTATTTTTGTTCACCGGGCCTCTTTTTATGCATCCCGAACAACACAAACTAATTTTCTTATTCCAACTTCTTGTATATTCACGATCATTACAAACGACATACATATTGTGGCAATCTTCCCATCTCACATTGTCGGAGGTTAACGACTTAATGCTTCAATTTTTTACCCATAAATTCGCAAGCCGCGACTTGAAACTTGATATTTTGTGCATGGAAAATGCTGAACGCTAAAAGTGATTGATGATGGCTGGGAACCCTACGAAAACGTGACATCTTTCAAATAACAGAGAATGAAATAATTTCGATGAATTGAGTCTGAGGGCAACACCACTAACACCTAACTGAATGTTTCAATGAATAATATCATTGTGGGCATATAACTATAATTTTATTTTCACTTTTCACCTTTCACAAGAATCACATGACCGTTCTTTCTTTCACACTTCTTTCTATAAGCTCACTAAAACTGTCCTAATTTTCGTTCTTCCAATTTTCAATTCTGGCTGTTTTTGGCGATATTCTATGAACTGTCAGATGCCAAACGTCAGTGGCGCGATATTCAAAGTGTACAGTAACATGACAGTGACATCATATAAGAAATACATAAAAATGAAGAAATGCATTACCCATGGTAAACCTTCGTTTATCGCACTCTTATGAGTACGAAAAAAATGTTTAGTGAATCTTACGTATTCTAACTTTGTGATCACGAATCTGAAGTCAAAACGCGGCGGTCTCGAGTATTTTCGGATTTTGTCTCGGAAATGCGCCATTTCACATCTCAAATTTCTGCTATTAAAAACACCCAAAGTTCACCCTTCTTTGAACCGAAACATCACAGACGCTTACATTTACTTGTTTCCAACACTTTTTTGCAAAAAACTGTTATTTTTACAGAAAATTCAGCCATCTTTAATACACAAACAGAACACATTTTTTCACTGAATTTCTGGTAATTTTTATTTAAGATGTTGGCAACGTCTTACCACGAGCTAAACAATCACGTTTACAACATCATGAATACAAATTACCATAAAATCAGTGAAAAAAGGTTGTTTTGTTTACGTTTTGAAGAAGGGTGAATAAGGTTGTTATGTTTACGTTTTGAAGAAGGGTGAATTTTTTGATAAGTGATAGGTTTTCCTACTGGAAAGTGTTGAAAATAATTAAATATTGGTTTTTCTATTTTGGTTGTATAATGAAGTGATTGTGCAACGCAAATGCGTGTGGAAATAGCCTCTATATTTCGATACGCATTTTTTATTATTCGAAGGTTGGTACAATCGAACTGCCAAATGAAATTCAGAAGAGTTAGGCCCAGTTTACTTCGGAACGATTTTGGAGTTAGTGATATTAGCAGTGAAAAATTCAATGGTTTAATTGGTAAATTTCAATTCAGAGTGTAATTTGATTTAAATTGACCAATAAAACAATAACAACATTGAATTTTTCACTGCTGATGGTATTGCAATAATCAAAATCGCTCAACTGTAAACTGGGCTTTATATACGCTTGTGCGTCAGATTTTAATTATTTCAATGTAATCATTATTACCAATCGAATATGTTTCTGTTATTTATCGATATTGAATCCATTTTTTTCTTCAAATAAATTCAGAATAGAAAAAATTGCATATGACACACGTTTTATAAGACACGTTGTCGCACTTGTTCACTTGGAGCTCGTCGTACTCCAAACAACGCGTGCGACAAAATAGCGTCTTATAAAACTTGTATCATAATATACTATTTTGATAGTAAAATGGGAACTTATCTCCAAAAATACTTGAGACCGCCGCGTTTCGACTTGATCTGATTCGTGATCAGGAGGTCAAAATACGTATAAGTTACACAAACATTTTTTCTGAACTCATAGGAGTGCGATAAACAGAGTTTTACCTGCATTATTTTGAATCGCTATATATGAATAATTGGTATAGTTGATGGATTTGTGTCTGAGACCACAGTTTTACCCCACAATCAAAACTGAGCTCATTGTAACTATTATGCCAAAGGATGTAGCATTCGCCATTTATTAAACAATTGTCTAGTCTAGAATATATCGTATTATACGTTTTTCATATTATCACAGAAGAAAATCTTAGATGGGGTACTGTTGAAGTTCTCCACTTGTTCTTCGATATTTATAAAACCTTCTATATACGGATATTTATCGTCTTGTGTCACATTCCGTATTCTTCTGATAACATATTCTCAAGCATATTCCAAGCCTCTATATATTCTTTTGTCATAAAGAATTCTACAACAATCCAAAAATACATCCTTATTTTAATTTTTTTTTCAATTCCCGAGCTATTACCTCTGGTCTACAGTCTCAAAATGGAAAATGCACGTACAATGAAGCCGAATAATGTCATGTTCGTTTGCATCGGATGCTGGAGCAGAGCGTTTGGATAAAATCTCGTTAATCGTCGACTGTTGAATAAACATTGGGCAAGCACAGAGGTAAACCCGCGTTCTCACCGATCCGCATATGCACACGGAATTCCCGCATTTTTTTACCTGCACACGACAGTAACAAGACCATTTGCATATCCACGCATAAATATGCAAATGCCCTTTCGAAAACACGTAACGAAGATTTAACGACCAAGACGACGAAGATTTCAAAATAAAGAAATGATCGAACCTTAGACGTATAGGGTGGATTGAAATTGAATGATGTCTAGCAGAATACGGACAGAAAACAACTACTTTCCTGGAAAATACCACGCAGAACATTGAATTATATCTGCTCGTAGTCCATGCAACGATTCACACTGTGAATGCAGATCGCAAATGTTTCTTTCTTCCAAAGAGGTGACAAAGTTCACATTTCTATATAGTCTATCCTATTGGATGGATGAACTATTATCTCTTTTAAAATTTTTCGCCAATGCATGGCTTTTCATGGCATTTTTTCATGAAATATATCTGTTCCCTCTTCCATTATTGTTCAGCCTCTTCTACTTCACCAAAACGTTCCATGTCAGTGAAGCGTGAAAACAAGGTATATAAATAAGGTGTTCAACTACGGATATCAGCTTCATTGGTGTTTCCAATGAAGTTGACAACTTAGTAGCCGAAATATATATTTTGTTTTTCAAATAATATTTTGTGGTGTTTTGAGTTAAATTTTCATTTGTTGTATTTTCTTAAGCCCACAGTCTCCAAGTCCACTTCATGATCCCGGTACGTGTTGTTCTCTATTACAAAAAAAATTCCAATGTTCAGGGATTGTCTCAAAGTTTCTTGAAATGGGAATGGTAGATGTTTTTCACACTTTTGTGAAAAGTTTCTCCTTCCTTATAGCATTTTCATATTGTTACGATATTTCTCCTTGGGTTCGTGAATTCAAAATATTCAGTACAAATCTGAACAATTTATTTCACTAAACACACTAAATACAACTGAATAAACACTTAGTTAAATCACAACGATATTCGCTTTACAAATCTCAATGGTTACAATACTAGCTTTCTTTCTAGACCCAACTCTTTCCAAACTATGACTTGTCCGTGCAGATCCGTTCCTTTTATATAGGCACAAGTTATTCATTCTCGTGAAATCTTGAATATTCAATGGAGTTCTTAATAAATACCGTTCATTCTCGAAAAACTGCGACGAGTATGAGTAATCCGCTAATTGGTTTGTCGGCGAGCGATGCTATCGCAAGGCCATAAATCACGGCCATCAGTCATGCCGCCGAGATAAAGACTTCCGGTCTCGTGGAAGCACAGTTCGTAACAACATTTTCGAATACTGAAATTTATACAAAATGGAGTAGTGCACATTCTGATGAAATTTCTTACAGGATATTGTCGTACAAATGGAATGTTTCTTCAGCTGTGTGGAAGATGAAACAGCTGAACTATAAACCATGTTTCTGCTCCTTCTTATAGAAAGACTAAGGCACACATTTTTGGTCACAAAAATTTCGAACCAAATGATTAGAAAATATTTCACCTTATACCACAATGGTAACTTAAACTAGTCGCAACCAAGTGGTGAAAATCAGCCTTGACTTTGATGGCATGATGAAAACTGTTCGTGCGAAAGAAAACCATCTTCAAAATAAAACACGCGACAGACTTTTTGTTTGGTGGAATTCGAGTTTCGAAACTACAACATCTTTTTTGGTTTTTTTTGAAACTGAAACTAGTTGCTAGCGAGCCCGCTTGGTGGAAATCCGCCTTAAGACCAAATCGATCAACTGCAAGAACTCACTAAATGACAAATTCATTCATTTTCAGAACTGTTTTTCCATACATGAATGCCTCGAAAAATAGTTGATAGCTTGGTTTTATGGCTAGTGGAGCAGATATTATTTTATTTCTGCCCATATATCCACTTCAATTGTCGAACAGTTTTGCATAACGTGACGAAAGTAATCTTATGAAAATGTTGCCCCAAATGTCGGCATATTTTATTTGGTAGGCATTCGACGTCGTTCAGCTAATGGGCCATGAAAAACCGGGGAAATTGTGCGATGAAAAATATAAGGAAAACGATACCCGCAGGGATCAATCTGAATAAGGAGGTGTCCCAATTGTAATTTGTAAACTTTGTGGAAACAAATGAGATAAGTAATCGGTGGTTTTCCAAAATATATGGTGAACATTTGTGAGGAAAAATTCCTTCACTTTCATTCCTTTGCCCTGAATTAAATATGTCGAATAGCTGGAAATTTGAATAAAAAAGGGACGCAATTCACGTCTTATCCAATTCATAATAGAAATACAGTTGTAATAGACAACAAGTAGAAACCAACTGCTTTCCTGGCTTATACCACAGAACATTGAATTATATCTACTCGAAGTATATAAATACCTAATTGTTCTGTCAGATTATATTAAGATATGGCAACAGTGCTTCTCTTGGGATTATGACAGATGACAGGGTCTAATTATTGCATGTTCGGAGTGGCCCTGGGGTTTTATGTTAATGGGCGACTGACGATAGACTGAAAAGTAGATAGAAAAATACACAAGTAGTTACTGAAGCTGATGTATCATTTATCCCGTAATAGAACACTAATAATAAGAGCATTCATACGGAGCACATGAACACTTGAAATCACTGAGTAATAGACAACCCATTGAAACCTACTTTCTTTGAATGATGTCGACCATATGTTGTTAGTAAGTAATAGGTTCAACCACCCGATGTAAACGATCATCCACTAAAGTGCCTATTTATACATTCCGTATTTTGCTTTCGACACTTTGCAACACATTATATTTAACAGCTTCCATTCCGGCTTTAGTACTTCTGGCACAGTGGCTGGGTTATATTATACTGTGCTTCTGGGATTGGCCAAAAATATCAATTCACTCTTTGTTTATGATAATGGAACTGCTTGAGGGCTGTTATAAGACATCTTGACATCTATCTCCACTTTTCGGATCTAATGAAACTTTCCCAATATAATCTCGACATCACGCTGATATATTAATCCGCCTCTTAGAGTGTCTTTGCGATATATGAACTTTCAGGCACGGAGAGTAGATATGATATTAGATCCGATGATCCGAACTGACCCTTTTCTGTATAAAATACACTCTCCAAGTGAGGATGGAGGAAATTGTTCTAAATCGGAATAGAACTCAATCTCAAATGCGAAGAAGGCAGTTTGAATCATTGATTTGCCACATGAATCATACCATGAATTTTGCATTATCCAGTCAATTAGAAGTGAATGTTCAAATTCACCATTCACCCGGATTACCATTTTCAATAAGATCTCTTCTTGTTTTAATTCATGAGCGATTTACAGCATATATCTCACATACCTTCGATAGCTCAGTTGGTAGAGCGGTGGACTGTAGTGGAAATATCTAGTGTTGACATCCATAGGTCGCTGGTTCAAATCCGGCTCGAAGGAGATTTTTTTTATTTTAGATCTTACTTTCTTCAACTTTCATCTTGTATTTAACAAAGCCGTGCTAAATGAGCATCTCTTCCTTCTCCTTGAGTATAAAGAAACAGATGGAAACAATAATCTTGAACTTGTTCAAACAAAAAAAAAAAACAAGGACCAACAAAAAAACAACAGTTGTTCGTTAAAAAAAATTACCATCCTATTGGTTCGCGATTATTCGAAGGAAAAAACTACGCCATTGTTTGATATACGCCCCTTTATAAATTCATCGACGAACTGATCTCTTTCAAGTGTTAATTTTTTCAATTCTGTTGATTGAATAGAGATGCTCTAAAATGGTCGTCATTGATTCAGTATTTTTTTAATCGCGACGTGATGATGATGA